>CM032448.1:28660085-28680085 GCA_019049505.1 Pachyrhynchus sulphureomaculatus
CAGTATCGAGTAGCAGCAGTAGCGGGGAGCTCATGAAAAATGCCAAATGAGAGTTGTGGCGAAAACGTCGTGCAATTTCATTTGTGTAGATGATCGGACTATTGAAACCGGATTAATTTGATTTATTACATTCCACCATCCGTAAAACCTCTATTTGTAACATTTTATAATTATATATATTTAGTATATATATATTAATATATATTTATATATTATATATATATTTATATATATATTATATATCTACTGCAGTATTTTACCCGCTCAGGATAAAGTGAGTAATTTTCACAAGACTCTCAATTGACATCCCCACTCGATGGACTGCGTAATTTTTTTCCCTTTCGTCCCAATTTTAAGACAAAATTTAACTTGCAAATAACTACACGGCTCGGATTGGAGCGCCATCAATTTGTTACCATATATTAGTGCCAAATCCTTCAACTGTCTATGTCAAATAGTTTCGGTGAAACTCGAGCGTGTGACAGACGAACACATAGACAGACAGTCATCCGGAATACGGGATTACTAAAAATCTGACAACTCTTTCTAATTTATATTATTACAGGTTTTTTTATTGTTTTCCAATTTATCCAAGAATACATGTATTACTCTTAGTTAGCATTAAGATAATATATTTAGAAACTTTAAATAAGGACTCGCCTTCTTTGCGCCTATGCTAGATGCTCTCTTATGCCGTTTAATATACAGAACTTCGAAAATCGAGACCGAAACCGTAACAACCACTGTGTTCTGTCTTATATCTTATCCTTTTCGATCCGATCTCAAGGATATTCCGGGTCACATCTGCGAAAAGCTGCAAGGATCTATGAGACAGACAACACAATATAAAAAACGCACTGAGATTCAGAGGCGTACATTTTACTGACATTTAACATTTATTGTTTCGCAAGAAAAATTAAAAAAAAGCCAACGCCTTATTCGACTCAACGTCGCTTTTAGTTTATTTTATTTAAATTTAACTTGGAAAAAATACAAATAATAATAAATAGATTTTTATTTTAAAATGTAAAGTTGTATCTCCTTAAAAAACTTCTTACCAACTACTAAGGCTTAGGACAACATAAAGCTGACTAGAATATGATCTTGTTCCATAACTTAATAAAAGCTGAAAAATATGGGCTTCCTACTGGGAGGATTAAAACTTACTTATTACGGATAATTATTGACCTATTGATTCATTTTCTGCTGAACATAAACGTTTCCTCTATTAAATACACTTTTCTACACTCTTAGCATAGTTTAAGCCGTACTACATGCAGAATAGTATGAACTTAGAAGAAATATGAGGAAGTATAGATCATTTTGATCCTGCTGTAAAGGGATAAATTTTTTTTAACTGCATGTTGATTAATGCATTCCCCGGGCGACGTGGATTATGCGGATACGTCGTCGGTTTATCGGAGATAGCCTAAAAACTAAGTTAGAGACTTAAACAATTGGGAGATCTGCTTCGAAACTTGACTTTATAAGTATGTTTTCTGCAGTGTATTAATCCGCTTTTTGTTATGTTACTGATGAAAAGGAGAAGACACTTAGATCTGAAACAATTGGGGAAACATGGCGATCATTACTGTAGGCTTTTTTTTTCTCCTCTTTTTCACATGTGTAGGTACGCTTTTTGGGTATACAACTTAGTTTATGTAGAGTTAATGCGGGTCTTTGTATTAGTAATTGCTTAAATTTCTACTCCTATTTTTTTCTTGCAGCATATTGGCCGAGTGAGCTTATGTTTCCGTCTGTATATTTTAATAATGAGTTGACCTCTTCGTATAAGGTTCATAATATATTCGACAGAGGTATTGCATGCATGTTGCAGAAATTCGGAACAATTTCTGGAAAGTTTTCGGAGACTAGAGCGGGGTATGGACAAAAAAATGTCTAAGTGTTGTGGTAGACGAGAACTGTTTGGTGGTGGTGGTATTTAGTTGATGTTCTGTGGATTCTGCTTTTAATTTTTTGCAATCGACTTGAGATGTCTATTCAAGCACATAGTAACATGTTCAAACGTTCTATACGCTGCTGTAGACGTATTAGGTAACAGGAGTAACATGCTGACTGAGGTGAAGACCACAGGGTTCTTTTCTGTGTCACAGATCGATGTTGTTGTCGTGTTAGTTTAATTTTCTTTTAAGTTAGAGCTAGAATTATTTTGTAGAGTAGGGACTTGTTTTCTCCTTAATTCTTCGGCATAGCCATGCCGACGTTTGTGAAGGTCGGATTAAGTTTGTAGACGAGCCAGTTTGTCTTAGGGACGTTGAGGTAGCTGGCCATAGTATCTTGTTGATGCGATCTACTTTCTTCTCATATATTTTTTCCGGTTTTAATATCTGTGTAAAATATTAAGCCGTAAAGATTCATGGATAGGGGAAATTTATACAAGCGTCAATCTGGCGGGAATTCAATGTTACACTCCGGGGTAAAATTTTATAAAATTTACAAATATACACGAGATATATATATATATATATATAGAATTATATATAATATATATATATATATATATATATATATATATATATATAAATATATTTATATATATATATATATATATTTATATATATATATATATACTATATATATATATATATATATATATTATATGATATATATATATCTAAATATATATATATATCTAATATATTATTATAGATTTATATTATGTAAAGCAATGTAACATTCATTTTTTTCCTAGATTTTTAAGACCATGTAAATGTTACTTGATTTTTCCATTTCAAATTGTACTTATTTTAATTTTTGTTATCGTCATATGCGGTATATTAAAACAGAGAGTTCACAAGACGTTCGGTATATATGGTGTATGTGCGGGTTCCTGACCGTACCTCTCGCTACGTCGCGATTGGTGGGAAATGTTTGATCCGCAGTTTTGGATTGGAGCGTCGTGATATTACAGAGCAAAAGTCGCACGCGATTATTTAAGGCTCAGCAGAGGAACTTGGAATCGGGTTGTTTTCCCAATCTAAGCCGCAACTCCAGGCAGTACCATCAAGCCGCTGCCGGGCTGTTTTCCATCTAGCCGCAGCCAGGCAGTACACGTCTAGCCGAGAGGCTTATTTTCCAATCTAGCCGAAGTAGGCTAATTATTCATCAGAGCCGCTAAGAAAACAAGCACCAGGTGTCTTACACTATAAAGCCGTTAGTGGGCTTTCTAAGTGTTTGCTAAAGAAAAACAGGTGTGACATCGGGCGTAGGTCCATCAAAACAGGACTAAGAACAGTTAAGTCATATCAAAACTTTCCTTCAATAGACTATATCCCGGACGTAGTGCCTTAACTACCATTTAAAACAGGACTAAAAAGTGAAGTGTAAAGCACGACTTTTCGTTCTTCGCGGGGTTATAATAGTGTGTGTAGTAAAATTATAATGTAACAACTACTAGATAGGGCTATGAATTTTTTTCTGTTTGGTAAGAAACTCAAAGGTTAGGAACTTTTTTTTTTATTTTTAAAAAACATGAATAACATTGATTCTTTTAGAAGGATTTATGCTCTAGTGTCTCACTGAATACTTATTTTTCTTTTCAGGAATAAAGTTGTACTAGACTTAATTTCTTTTTTGTAATACCCATAAACCTTCAGCATTTTTCCATTTTATTAGCTGAATGTTAGATCCTTTTCTATTTTAAAATGGATGATTGTTGCCCCAAATTTTGTACAGCTAAAGCCTCTTAAAAAATAGAAATTCATTCTCCAAAAAGGACGTTATAGAAAGTAATTTATCTCTTACCCATAATCTCTCCACCAAGGAAAACTGACGTCTAGTGTGTAGGTTTAAATTTCTTATAGTTCTTTTTAAAATCAAGGTGTTCACTCGAATTTCAGTTTCAGAAATTGAAAGCGGGTAAGTTCCAAATGTTGTACAAAATTGCGCTCAATGCGGGGTGGGACAAACAACTTCTTCACAGGGTACAAAAAAAAATAAACAGATGCCTCAAACTGAGGAACACTTTTTCACATCTTACAAATGTGGGACGCAGTGTAACTGTGGGGGCGCAATTCAACACCTTTTATAAGCTACAAAATGGCGCCCAAACGTGGGGCCAAAACAACTTTTCATAACGCTACAAAATAGCGCTGTCAACGCGGGGCTTTTGGGAATTATAATTTTTTACAAACGGGTTTCAGTGTACTAGTCTTTCGAACAAAATAAATGCTCTAAGACTTTGCAGATATTTTTTATGTTGTCTATTAATATTTATTAAACGAAAACTACACTAGTAGCCAAATAAGACAAAAATGCGAGGGAAATGTTGTTAGAAATTATCTTTATTTCAATTTATCTGATGGGTGGTTTAGATATTTGAATTTTTGTTGTTGACATCTAAAGATAAGAGATTCCTACTTTGTTCTTAAAAGAGGAACTACCTTTTATTAGTTCAGCAATTAGGCAGATGTGTTTGTGTTTATCTTTAGAATGTGGTTGCAGTGATTTGATTTATTTTGCGGGATGAACCCGAGAACAAAAAAAAACAGTACGTTTTATTCTCACCTTATATTTTGCATGAATATTACTTAAGTAAAAAAATATTCCAGTAGATCAGATTGGACTAAATGGTTACAAAAAGTTTCTGATTTTTTTAAGTCTAATAAAAATTCTCCTTCTCAAGTTAAAAATCCTGCTTCTCCAAATGGTCACATGTCTCCTTTATTCGTGCATAAATATTCAGATAACAGACCGCATATCAAGATAAATCTATTAGGTGTCCATTTTTCGGCTTTATTTGACTCTGGTGCAAATGCCTCCGTTATAGGTCAGGATGATATTAAAATTTTAAGTCGTTTAAGTATAAAAATATGCCATATCAAAAATAGAAGTGTTACCACTGCAGATGGCAGCCGTCTAAAAGTTTTAGGTACGGTTGAGTTGCCGCTAGTCTGCAATGGTCATTGTTTAGTAATCTCTGCTCTAGTAGTACCTTCTCTATCACATACTTTGGTTTTAGGATGTGATTTTGCACAAAAATTCGGAATTTTAGTAAATTTTAAAAATAATTCGTGGTATCCACAGTCCCTAGAAGTCAATTCTCAAACAAGTTTTAAAGATAGTTATTCAGAAAGTTCCTTAGAAAACCTTTTCTCGCGTCTATGTACCCTAGATGATCTCTCGCGGACGGAACGCTTAAAAGCCGAAAAAATAATAAGCTCTTTCAATGAAATAAGTAGCAAAGATAGGTTAGGCCGAACGAATAAAATCAAGATGTCTATAGATACGGCTGATGCCAGTCCTGTAAAGACAAGGCCCTTCGCCATGTCTCCTTATATGTCAAAAGTATTAAATAAAGAGTTAGACGAAATGTTGAAACTCGGAGTGATTGAAGAATCAAACAGTCCTTGGTGTTCTCCAATCTTATTGGTGAAAAAGGCCGATGGACAGTATCGTCTGTGCTTTGACGGAAGAAAGCTCAACGAGGTCAGCAAATTTGATAACTACCCATTACCGAACATCGACAGAATTTTGACATCACTCAGGAATGCTAAGTATGTATCTTCGATAGATCTTAGAAAGGCTTTCTGGCAAATTCCTTTAGAAAAATCCTCTAAAGAAAAGACCGCTTTTGCAGTAGTAGGCCGAGGTCTATTTCAGTTCGTCACTATGCCGTTTGGTCTAAAGAACGCTGCTCAAACTCAGCAACGTTTAGTGGACGCTATATTTGGTCCGAAATATGAGCCACATATTTTTACCTATCTCGATGATATTTTAGTAACATCGGAAGACTTCGAATCGCATATTCGCTTACTTAAGGAAGTAAAAGATAAATTGAAAGAGGCCGGACTGACGATAAATTTGAGCAAATGTGATTTTTTCAAAACTTCTCTAAAGTTTTTAGGCTATATTGTAGGCTCAAATTCCTTGCGTACCGATCCGGATAAAGTAGCAAGCATGGTTAATTATGCGAGACCTACTAATACTACAGAAGTTAAGCGCTTCGTAGGAATGTGTTCATGGTACAGACGTTTTATCGAGAATTTTTCTACCCTGTTGTCGCCTATTAATGATCTTTTGAAAGGACGGAAAAAAAAGGACAATCGATAGATTGGACAAAGGCAGCCGAAGAATCTTTTATAAAGATTAAAGAGCTATTGGTTTCAGCTCCAATTTTATCCCAACCAGATTTTTCCCAACAGTTTTATATTTCTAGTGATGCTTCTAATACCGGTTTAGGGGGCGTCCTAACACAGAAAATCAATGGTGAGGAAAGAGTGATAGCGTATGCCAGTAGAACTTTGTCAAAGGCTGAACGTAACTATTCGGTTGTTGAAAAAGAATGTTTAGCAGTACTCTTTAACATCGAAAAGTTTCGACCCTACATAGAAGGTGTTCCTTTCACGGTCATAACAGATCATTATAGCTTATTGTGGCTTAATTCTATTAAAAACCCTAGTGGCAAACTAGCGCGTTGGGCGATTAGGCTGAGACAACACACATTTACTTTAATTCATAGAAAAGGAGTCCACAATGTTATTCCTGACGCTTTGTCAAGAATCCCAGATCATACAGCGGACGAAAACAGTCTTAATGCACAGTTTGGCGTAAGAATTGATACAGTTGATGTAGATCGCATTGATCCATGGTACGATAATTTACGGCAGCAAATTAAGGAATTTCCCTCAAAATTTTCCGCAGTGGAAGGTGGAAAATGATTTCGTTTACAAATTTATCCCAAACCAGTTGCCTTTGAAAGTTAATGTACCCGAGTGGAAAATACTAGTTCCTAAACCACAGAGAGAGGAAGTTATAGACATGTGTCACACTCCTCCTACTTCTGGTCATTTTGGCTTTTTATAAAACTCTTCACAGGGTTCAGGAACAGTATTATTGGCCAAAAATGCGTTTTGACGTCGTAAAGTTTGTGAGGACTTGTGAAGTATGTGGAGCGCAGAAATCTCCAAATGCACTACCTATGGGACTGATGGGAAAAGAGAAAACGGTTAATTACCCTTTTCAAGTCATAGCAGCTGATCTAGTAGGCCCATTCCCACGTTCAAAAAAGGGAAATAAATGGCTTCTCGTGGTTTCTTGCTGGTTTACAAAGTATACCATGCTATTTCCTTTGAAAAAGCTCTAAAGCTGGATATATAGAGAGAATTTTGGAAAATAATGTATTTCTAATCCACGGTGTCCCATCGCTCTTAATATGCGATAACGGTACTCAGTTTACCTCTAAGAGTTTTAAGAGCTTAAGTGAAACTTATGGTTTTAACATCCGTTTTAATCCCGTGTACTCTCCCCAATGTAATTTTGTGGAACGTAATAACCGAACAGTCGGGACCGCTTTAAGAAGTTACGTGGATTCACATGACACTTGGGATGGCAATATTTCCAAAATCCAACAAGCGATAAACACCGCAAGACACGAAGTAACAGGGTTCACACCGTCTTTCTTAGTTTACGGCAGACATATACCTCTGTCTGGATCATATTATAAAAACCTAGATTTGGATGTCAATGTTGACAGCGAAATAATTCCGGGTAACAGGGGTGAGTACGCCGAAAAGATATTTTCACCGACGTGCGTAGTAGGATACATAAGGCTTATGAACGGAACAGTAAGTCTTACAATCTTAGGAAAAGGGATTTTGCCTTTAATATAGGTGATCACGTTTGGCGAAAAAATAAAATTCTTTCCAGTGCAGCAGATAAATTCACATCTAAGTTGGTACCTAAGTATGTGCATTGCGTGATAAGAGAAAAGATCTCAGATTTAGTTTATGGTTTAGTTAATTTAGATGGGACTAAAGTAGGACGATGGCATATTAAAGACTTAAAACCATTCAACGGACCTAACCCTAGTGAAAGTTTGTCAGAAGAAGAATAATTTATATTTACATTATCTTAATTGCTTTACTAAATTTTTTTTTGATGTTGCTCTGTAGAGGTGACGACCTCGTTTTTTTTGACTGTTATAAAAGTTGAGCTGAGGATAGCTTACTTTTATAGTTTTTACTAAGGTTTTGGGTATTGGCCATATCCCAAACTTAGGTTGATTGTAGTTGATGTTTAGCATCGACTCAGCTGTTGCGAGCTTGCGAAAGAGTCACACTCAGGATATATCATAAGACTGGTATGTCGGTGGTCGCGGGATTTGATTTGCTTATGACCCCAAATAATATCCAGTTCTTGACACTTGGAAGCGAAATTTTGATTAGAGGCAATCCAAGGTGATCTTGAGTTAGGACAAGCGCAAGATGGAGCTCGTGTAGTGTGATGTAGAGTCAAGATTTTATGAGCAATTTCAAAGTTTGTTACCCGAGTGGGTGTATTTCTATTACCTTAGTGGTATATGTTGGGTGCAATTAAGAGTAAATTGATTTTGGTTTATCCAGTAAGTCTAAGATTATTTTGATTTAGATCTTCTTCTGAATTGACAAACTGAGGGTATATTCTATTTTTTTCAGAGCCGTTTAAACGTTACCTTTGAGTCACTAATTTTTTAAAAAAATTTTTTTGCATGGACTCATAGGCTCATGTAGAGTTTTTCGGTTTACTATCAGATGGATAGAAAATTGAAGTTCTGCAGGAGGACTAAAGGCTGATCATTTACAGGAGATGAGAGCAGAGTAAGACAGTCGTTTCACAAAGAAATGATCAAAATCTGATACCGAGATGAGAACCTTGTCAAGGGAGGCTAAGCGCAGTGAAGGAAGATTCCTAACCGAATTTTTAGATTTTCACCAGGTAATCTAGAAGTTTGGGCTGACAGAAAACGGTTATGCCTGATACCTGTAGCAGTTTCTTCTAGAGGCTATTGTCTAGGGAGACGATTAACACCATGATCGAATATTTTAGCTGTCAACGATGTTTTCTTCTTGTTTCTGATTAAGCTGGAAAAGCTCTTGTCGTCTTCAAAAGTTTTGTTGCGTTGCCACCAAAAATTTGAGAAATTTTTGCTTCATGTAGCTTCTTAAGCTCATTTTCGTTTTTTTTAAAATTTCGTTAGAAGCTTGGTTAAGTCAACCTTGTAAACCTTTTAGGTTGTATCCCATGAGTTATCTGTTTTTACAGGCTGTGATGCACCGGGTGCTAACAGATGCCGTTACGACGTTTGGCAGGGAGTTAGTCTTCCTGAGGAACAGACTGATTGGAAGGGTAGTCTATGGGGGGTGAACGTTTGACCTTTGGGACCTTTAGAGGTTTTGTTACCCAATGGTTATTTCTATTTGAACCAAAGGAGAGCCTAGCTACTGTAGTCGACCTCAGCTCCAATTAGCCTATTAGTGGTGACAGGCTGTTGGCAGTAGTGTGTTTCGGAACACCCTATTGATTAAATTTTTTTTGACTTATGGTGGTGTGGTAGACACCGTTTCAGTTTAGTGGATCCTATAATCTACTCCCTTTTGTTGGTGGACACCAGGGTCACCATTTCAGTATTTTATTGTCTCCACCTTTCAGTATATCGTGGTGAGGTGTTTGTCTCCTGTTATGTGGGATGGATTGAATGTTTTTCGTTGTTGTTCCAGCGCGAGACCAGTACACGAGGGTTCTTCATGCAACTTGAAGAGGCGCAATGCTGGTTAAGTTTTATATCTCTGTGTAGCCACCCTGAAGAATGATGGATGGGGCGTTTCTTCTGGCTCATGTTTCTAGGCAGATTTGTCACTTTGGTGCGATGTGCCGAAGATTTGATTATCTTTTGCTAAGAGCTTTCACCAAGCTCAGTATGGAGTTGTCATAACCAAAGGTTTGGGATTTGAACTCCTGTATATATGTCTGTATATATTTCTGTATATATTTCTGTATATATTTCTGTATATATTTCAGTGTATGTTGGTTGCCTGAGGGCATGTGCTCAAAATGTGTGATTTTGAGTCGTTTTGTTTATGGACTCCCATATATAGGATTATGACTTTAGGGAGGTCCTATTTCGAGACTTGCTGTCTCACATAGTTATGTTAGGAATGTTTCCTTGAATGTTAGTTGCGCGCAGACTAATCATTCCGTTCTTAGTGAACGTTGCTTTTTGAAGCAGGATCATTCAGTTTGGTGAATTCTAGCTTTTATAGCTATTCACTGTGTTTAGAGTGAATTTTAGCTTTTATAGCTATTCACTGTGCCTATAGTGGTATTGTTAGCTTTTATAGCTGCTCACTATGTTAATGGCGAGATTGTTCTTTTAGAACGCAGGCTTTGTGTAGTCGAGGACTATTTACCGAGTGTTTTCTTGGCGAGGAGCCGAGGCTTTTTTCTGGCAATGTACCAGAATGTTTTCTTGGCGAGGAGCTGAGGCTTTTTTCTGGCGATGTACCAGAATGTTTTCTTGGCGAGGAGCCGAGGTGTTATCTGGCGATCAACCAGAGCGTTTTCCCTAGCGATTTTAGCATGTCTAGATGTCTTAGGACGTCGACATTGCGCGATAGAGTGCGATTATTTTCCGAGTGCGACTAGTAGTGATACTAGATTTAGAATGTTCTCTTAGCGATGAGCTAGAGCATGGATGGCGATTTTTCCCGAGCGTTTGTCTGGATATTTATCCAGATATTTTTTTTTTTTGGCCTTGTGCTAAATGGTCTGACAAGACTTTTTCTTTTTAGTGTAAGTGTTTGCACTAGAATCATTTTTTATTTTTTTTCTTTATTTAAGAATTTTTATAAATTTCTTTTGCTGAAATAAAAAATTTTCAGACAATCCTTAAAATATTTTAAGGGGGGTGTTCATATTTTATTTCAGTTCACTTTTTTTTGATTTAGACAAGAGTCTAGACAAAGTTATATTTTTTGTTTTGGTAACAATAACAGAGCTGATTCTTTTATATAAGAAGACCGCGATTGTTATTTTGGAAAGGTATTTCCTATGTTCATGCAAGGATTTTTATTTGCTTTTTGATGTACTCAACCTTAGTGCTTAATTAAGTTAAGTCTAGTTATAAGATTCTTGTGTACATGCAAAGATTTTTATTTGGTTTTCATTGTACTTAATATTAGTGCTTAATTGAATTAAGTCTAGTAGTAAGGTCCGAAGTTTGTAATTTTGTTTTAAGTTCTGACCTTAGTATTAAGTGATAGTGTACCACTTTGTACCTTTTCATAAGTAGCCTAAGTTTAATAGACTAGTGTAGTCTATTTCTTTTTGGAAGGGGGTAAATGTAACATTCATTTTTTCCTAGATTTTAAGACCATGTAATGTTACTGATTTTTCCATTTCAAATTGTACTTATTTTCATTTTTGTATCGAACGGTATATTAAACAGAAGTTCCAAGACGTTCAGTATATACTGTGTTGTGCGGGTTCCGGACCGAACCTACCGCCAGGCCGCGATTGGTGAAATGTTTGATCCGCAGTTTTGATTGGAGCGTCGTGATATTACCGGCAAAAGTCGCACGATTATTTAAGGCTCCGCAGAGCTTGAAAAGGTTGTTTTCCATCTAGCCGCAACCAGGCAGTACCATCAAGCCGCTGCCGGGCTGTTTTCCATCTAGCCGCAGCCAGGCGGTACCGTCTAGCCGAGAAGCTATTTTCCATCTAGCCGAAGTAGGCTAATTTTTCACCAGAGCCGCTAAGTAAAAGTACCAGTTTCTTCAATAAAAGCCGTAGTGGGCTTTCTAAGTGTTTGTTAAGAAAAAGTGTGAAATCGGGCGTAGTCGATCACAGCAGGAATAAAAAACAGTAAGTCAACAAAAACTCCCTTCAATAGACTTAGTGCCTTAACTGCAATGTAAAACAGACTAAAAAGTGAAGTGTAAAGCACGATTTCTCGTCTTCGGGGGTTATAATAGTCTAAAATTTTAATGTAACAACTACTAGTTAGGCTAGAATTTGTTAGGTAAAACTGTAAAGGTTAGAACTTTTCATTTTAAAACATGAATAAATTTTCTTTTTGTTGATTAAAGCTAGTGTCTCACTGAATACTTATTTTTCTTTTCAGGATAAGTTGTACTAGACTAATTCTTTTTAGTAATATCCATAAAACACTTCAGTTTTTTCTCATTTTTTTAGCTGAAGTTAAATCCTTTCTATTTTAAAATGAGTGGTGCCCAAAAAACTTGTACAACTGAGCCTTTTTAAAAAAAATAGAAAATAATTCCAAAAAGACGTAAGACAAATATCTCTTACCCATATCTCTCTACCAAAGAAAACTGAGCTAGTGTTTCTTTAATTTCTTTAGTTCCTTTAAAATCAGGTTTCACTCAATTCATTATCAGAAATTAAAGCGGGGCTGCAAGAAAATTGTGCTCAAGCTTGGGGGCGTCCAATATTCAAACGGTACAAAATGACGCAGTGTACGTGGGGCGCAATTAAACACTTTTTCATAGGCTACAAAATGACACCACAACGTGCGGGCAAGTTCCAATGTTACAAAATTGCGCTCAAGCGTGGGACAAACAACTTCTCACAGGGTACAAAAAAAAAAGATGCCTCAAACTAAGAACAATTTTTCAAAAGTTACAATATATATATATATATATATATATATATATATATATATATATATATATATATATATATATATATATATATTATATATTGTAACATTCATTTTTTCCTAGATTTTAAGAGTATGAAATGTTACTGATTTTTGGCTTTATAGTGTACTTCTTTTCATTTTTGTATCGAGCAGTGTATTACACTGGAACGTCTAGCCGCTCATGGTTACAGTGTGCAGTGCGGGTTACCGACCGAATCTATCGAATTCGTTGTACGCCGCGATAGGTCAGATATTTGTTTCCGATGTTTGTTTCCCGGAAGCCGGCCATTTTAGAGACGTAGTTCTCACGGATTATTTAAGGGTCCGGAGAACGCAGATCGAGGCTTTTTTTACCATCAAGCCGCCGTGAAGGCTTTTTACCCATCAAGCCGCCGTGAAGGCTTTTTACATCTAGCCGCCGAGAAGGCTTTTTTCCACCGAGCCGCAGACCAGGCTTTTTCCCATGAAGCCGCCGCCGAAGATTTCCAACATGTAGTGGCAGAAGGCTGTTCTGCAACCAGTAGCCGTAGTTGGCTTTTCTCCGATCAAGCCGCAGCCAGGCTTTGTCCATCCAGCCGCAGTGGAGGCTTTTTCAATTTTATCGAGAGCCAAGTCGAGTACGAGTTTAAATCATTAAGCCGTAGTGGGCTTTGTTTTTTTAACATGAAGTAGCCGTTGTAGGCTCTTCTCGTCATGAAGCAGTACCGATAAAACTAGTGATGGAATGTGTGAAAGCGGTTTTAAGTGTTCAATTTAAGACCTAGAAGCCCGTAGGAAAACCGTAAGTCACCAAAATATTCATCGGTAGACCTATTTCCCGCATATAAGTGATTTAGCATCGAATTGAACTGATAAATCGTGAAGTGACCGTCACGAACTTTCAATATCGGGTGTAGCAAAATTTTAAAAGTAAAATGTCTGATTTCAGAACTCTATTTAGTAATAACTACCTTTAAGGCTAGAGTTTTTGTAATTACTAAACTGCAAGAGTTAGAACTTTTAATTTAAATCATTAATAAACCTTTTTTTGTTGATTAAAGCTAGTGTCTCACTGAATACCTATCTTACTTTTCAGGATAAAAGGGTTGTACCAGAAACATTCTTTTTATTAACAACTGCATAACACTTCAGTATTTTTTCATTTTTTTAGCTGAAAGTAGATCCTTTCTATTTTAAAATGAATGGTGCCCAAAAATTTAGTACAACCGAAATTCTTTTAACAACGATAGAAACTAATTCCAAAAAGATGTACAACAATTATCTCTTACCCATATAACTCTACCAAGAAAAACTGAGCTAGTGTATGTTTAATTTCTTTAGTTCTTTTAAAATCAGTATTCACTCAATCCATTCTCAGAAATTAAAACGGGGCTGTAAAAGGTGCGCCTCAAGGTGCGGGGCGAAGTGAAAATTTGACACCCCACAAATTGACGCAGTCTACGTGGGGCGCAATTACACATTTTTACACAGAGTACAAAATAGCGCCTCAAAGAGAGGGCAAGTTAACAGGTTACAAAATTGCGCCTAAGTGTGGGAAAACCAAATTTTCACAGGGTACAATATATATATATATATATATATATATATATATATATATATATATATATATATATATATATATATATATATATATGGATTGTACGTTAGATGCGTGTTTGATTATCGAGGATCGGTCTGCACTATAAATAAAACTCTGTTGAGAAAAGGCCCGGTTTACAGAAGAAAAAAATCATCTTTCATCATAACCATGCTCGTGCTCACAGAGGGGCTTTGGCAATGGCAAAACTGGTCGGATTAAGTACGAATTCTTGGAACATACACCCAATTTCCCAGATCTAGTTCCGTCTGGCTTCCATCTGTTCCCAAACCTCAAAATATTTCTACGTGGGAAGCGTTTTTCAACAAATAATAAGGTGATAGCATATTTTGAAGATCTTCCAGAAAACTACTTCAGAGATGGGGTAAATGAATTTGAAAATTGCTGGAAAAAAGGGGGATTATACTGAAGAATAAATGTCGACTTATTAATTCATCTTGTTTCACTTCCACTTTCAAAACAGTTAGTCTTCAAAATCAAAACTCAACATCTCGATTTTTCTTCACAAACTGAGAGTAAACAGCCACCGTGCATATGTGAAATCCAGATGAACAGAAAAAACATCAAATAGAAAAACTTTATAACTACCAAGAGGTGGCAAATTTTAATTAGTAATGTTATCTAAATGATTAATAATCACTGATTATGTTGCTGTAGATATTACTAAGTTGATTAGTAGTACAGTAAAAAAAGATTAAAATAATGATGAGACAGGCATAGTTTAGATACAGCAATATTATGATTTTATCCTCTCTGAGGTATCACCAGGAGTATTGTCTTGAGTTTTGGACATCGAAAAACTTGTGCTCTTTTATTTGTAAACAATTTAAATTTTCAAAATGCGTTTTTTGAGCTTAAAATGTGAATAACTCGAGTTACGAGTATATCGGTCGGATCAAGACAAACAAAAAACTAAATTCTTCGTAATGAAATTTCCAACAAATCCTCGTTGGTTTTAAATCGCTCAAATGTGTACATAACCTGCAAAATTGAAAAACAGGCAAAAATCTGTTTTTTTTTCATTTTATTGTGCAGGTCGACTAAGTAAACCGATTGACTTGAAACTTTCAGAAAATATTCCTTTTGCCATAGCAAAAAAACCCTGAAATTTTGGAACAAAAATATTGAACCCAGTGGACACAATTGAATATGTTATTTAAAAATTTGAATTGCCCTTCATTTTATGCCACTTAGTCCAAAATGGATCTTTTTTTTTCAAAATATAGGTCTCGATGTCAGCTTTCCTATGCCATTAAAAAAAAAATTATTGGAGTCATTTTAGCCGGTTTTTTACATTTACTTATTAATCAAATAACAACAAATGCGTTTTTTTAGTAATTTTGAAAAAAATAATTGTTAACGGAATAAATAAAGGTCTCGCGATTTTCTTCCAGATCTAATAAAAAATTTTCAATTTTTTTTTTCAAAATGATCGAATTTGTTATTATTTGATTGATAATCAAATGTAAAAAAAAAACGGTTAAAAAAAAAATCCATTTTGGACCAAATGGCATAAAATAACAAATTCAATTGTGCCCACTGGGTTCCAAAAATGAAATAAAAATCCAGGTCCGTATTTAAAAAAAAAAATGAAATTGATGATGGGCCCCAGCAAACGAGATGCCTGATGTAAATTTTTTATTTATTTCGAGAATTAGATTGATCTTTAAATATCCTTTAATATCTCAAAAACTTTTAATAAATTGTAACACTAAATGTATTTTAAATCAAAATAAAAACTTCTCCTAACCCATAATGAAAAGCGTATAGTTAAATATGTATTTGACTACGTTAAAAACGATTAAAATTGTGATTTAAGTGTGGACGATTGTGTGATGAAATGTTTCTTAATGACCGGAGTTGGTAAAGACACAGTTTACAGAATTTTATGAGAGGAAAAGGAGAGAGGTATAGACTCTCAAAAAAAAAGAGACCAGGCAGAAAAGAACTTCAGCTGACAGACAACACAGAACAAGCAGTAAGGCGTATTGTTCATGACTTTTTCACGGAAAAAAGAATCTGGATATTATCCTACAAGCTGCCACAACCCACCCAGAAATACCGAAAATGAGTCAAGTAAAACTAGGAAGTGTTTTAAAAGATGTGAATTTTTATTGGAAAAAAGTGTGAAAGATAGAAAGTGGGGAAATCATACACTAGGAAACAGGATAAATGATATATTACTTAGATGAGACGTCGATAAATGAAGGGTACACAGACAAGAAATCTTGGCAAGATGCTCGCCAAGCATTTAATGAAGATCTCTAACAGCCATCTGGTAAGGGAAGTAGGTTAATTATTATTTATAAATATATTGAAAGCGAAAGTGGTTTGTAGACGGAGGTCTTTTAACAACGTATCCAAGAAAACAGGAGATTATCACGAGGATATGAATTCCGATGTATTTGAAGATTGGTTTTCGCAGATGATAGACTTAATACCAGATGGTTCTGTCATTGTACTGGATAACCCAAACAATAAAAAAGGGAGAAATAACAGTTTGCGAATATTAGACCGATGCCAGACGGTATTCCATTAAAGTTGTTGAACTGTTGCATTACAGGTAAAATGTAGGTAAAACTCTGGGGCTCTTATTACTACTTGATGCTTAATTGCATAATTCTAGATGATTTATTGTTATCATTTTCAAATAAATAAAGTATAATTTAAAAGTTTCGAAGACAACAATAGTAGCACCACTGAATTCTTAAGTAAATAGCGGCAAATATAAAACCATTAAGACAAATTATTTTTCTTATTATCGTTATTGGTTATAAGTTAAACTTTTAATAAATTTTTTTTTATATACATATTGGGCATAGTTTTCTTAATTAAGATTACGTTCACCAACACATATGCTTGCAGAAAACTATTGACAACGTACGAGATATCACATAGAGCAGGGATCGGCAACCTATGGCACGCGTGCCATCTCTGGCACGCCAAGCAGTTTTGAATGGCACGCGTACCTATTCAAAGTTTACACATTAATTCTGTAATTTGTGACATGTTTCGAATTAAGTAAATAATCGAAGACAGTATTGTTTTAACGATACAAACGAAAACGATATATTATATAGGTCACTAGGTATTATTACCAAAAACTACAAAATATATATTTTGTAATTTATAATTTTACTGAATGCATTGGTTTGGCTTTAATTTCGGCAAGTATTAAAGACGGCAAGCCTCAAAATATAAGCCTAGGCAAAAACACAAAATAAACGTCCTCAATTCAGATCAAAAGAGCCGCTGTAAGGGGGTTTTTGTTTGACTTGACTTCAATCGTTCCGACGCGCGCCGCAACTCTTTTTATATTGCCGAACTTTAGTTTTTGTTAGATTTAACTTCTAGGCGGCCCTTTGATCGCAATGGGCGCGTTGTAGATAATAATTTTTGTTCTAAGAAATTTAATAAACGTAATTATTGGAATTTTCTGGAAATATTATTTTTCTATATATAGCAAGCGGATACACGTTTGTATCATTTAGTATAGAAGTAACATCCGATCCAGTCAATAGTCGTCGAAAAGTTTAAAAATTAAAATTACGTTGCGTTATGGCCGCGAAGAAACAGAAGGTAGACGTTCGATCATTTCAAACTTCATGGACAACAGATTACGGTTTTGTACAGCAACAGGATCGGGCCATTTGTGTTCTATGTCGGGAAAGCGTAGTTTTCCGGACATCTAGTGTTCAACGACATTTCCAGATAAAACATGAATCGTCATTTAAAGATAACGCTGATAAAAGGGAGGCAATACAAAGAGCAAGTAAACAATACGAGAAACAGTCAACATTCTTTAGCAAAGTTTTCCAAGGAAAAAAATCAGGTAACTGAATGCAGTTTCAAAATTGCACAAAAGGGTAGGCCGTTCACTGACGGAGAATTTATGAAGCAAACGTTTTTGAGTATTGGCGAGATTTTATTCCACGACTTCCCCAATAAGGATACAATATTGGTCAGGATTAGGGATATACCGGCATCAGCGCGGACCATCGAATTACCGAAATGACACAAAATGTCCAAAAAACAGCAGAGAGACGCTATCAAACGGAGTTTTGTATTTAGGGTAGCACTGGATGAAAGTGTCGATATTAATGACATTGCCCGTCTGGCAATCGTTGCGCGATACTTCGATGATGGCACTGTGTATGAAGAGCTGATTTGTCTGCTCTCATTGCAGGGAACTACAAGAGGAGAGGATATATTTTCAGAATTTGTTAAACATTTTGAAAAGCGGAACATTGATTTAAATAAAATTTTTTTGCGTAACGACAGATGGCGCTCCTGCTATGATTGGGAGACATAAAGGATTTATTTCCCTTCTTATTGAACGCATGAGTCGATCAGTTTTGAATTTTCATTGCATAATTCATCAAGAGAGTTTGTGCGCTAAAATCTCCACTGGAAGTTTAAAATCCGTGATGGATAGGGTGGTTAAAATAGTTAACTACATTGTCGGTCGTTCTTCACTGATCCATATACAATTTAAGACGTTTCTGCAGGAATTAGAAAGTGCATATTCAGATATACCATTGCACAATAATGTGCGCTGGCTCAGCCGTGGTAAAGTGCTCTCTAGATTTGTGCAATGTCTTGGCGAAATTAAATCGTTCTTGTTGGAAAAAAATCAAGTGGATGCTTATCCTGAACTAGAAGATAAGAACTGGATCTGTATGGTAATGTTTCTTACTGATATTACAAACCATCTCAGTGAACTCGACTTAAAGTTACAAGGTTTAGGCAAAACAGTTCTGGATTTATACGAATCCTAGAAATCATTCAAATTAAAAATAGATTTATTTATCAGCGATATTACTATAAACACATATAAATATTTTCCAAATTTAAAAACTTATATATCCAGTGTCGACGATGATGCACTAATAGACGAAATTCTTAAATATATGACTAATTTAAAAGAGGAGTTTATCGAGAGGGGTCAGGATTTTGATAAAACATGGTCCTATGTTCGCTTTTTTAATCAAACCAGATTTAATGGATTTTTCCAGCAGTTGCTTTGACATATCTATTTTCTCATGGATGGACATTAATGATTTTGATCTTCAATACATTGAATTTAAAAGCTCCGAGTTATGGAACACGAAATTTGTAGAATTAAGAAGAGTATTAGAAGGTGACTGCCAGAACCATTCAAACGAGATACTCAGTTATTGGATGAGTTTACCAGAGAAATTTATTTGTCTTAAGAAAGTAGCGTTTGCCATGCTTACAGCTTTCGCATCATCCTATATCTGTGAACAACTTTTTTTCCCATATGAGAGTGATTTTCAACCCGTACCGAAGCAGGCTGACAACAGAGAACTCGGAAGCATGTGTGACACTGAAAATAACCAGACATGAACTGGATATAAGAAAACTCTCTAAAGAACTTCAAGCACAGGGTTCACACTAGGTCCTAGGACTAGTATAATAAAAATTATTTGTTAAATGTTAAAATTTTTTTGTAATTAAACCTTCTAAAAGCAATATTTTAAGTTAATTTTTGTTAATTTTAGTTGTAGTAAGTACCTATGTCGGCACGTAAAATGTATGGATGAAAACTGGCACCCCTTAGTTAAAAGGTTGCCGACCCCTGACATAGAGTATCGCGCGTTTGTAAAGTATCATCACTAAGTTTACGTTGGCACGAAAAGGTCTTATTTATTAAAACGACCGTTTTATATTACAGTTATGCAAATAATAATAAAAAAGTTTGATTATTGGGGTCAACAAGACTACCAAAAAGCGACGCAAACGTGGTGGAGTGTGTTCACAAGAATCCCATTCTTCTTTCACTACGCCAATGATCAAGTGTCGTGCCACATTCTTCGTAAGTATGAATGCTTTTCAACATTTAGCAACACCTTAAACTCAGACGAGGCACATTTCACGCTAATAAATAAAATTGCCGCATCAAAAGTCCTAACATTCCCATAAAGTGACGATTTGGCCGCAATG
>CM032448.1:28685085-28747585 GCA_019049505.1 Pachyrhynchus sulphureomaculatus
TTATTCTAAAGAAGACAAGGACGTCGATATTTTGTTTAATTTTTCAAAAGTTTGTAAAATTTGTAAAAATTGACATTAGGTTATTATTATAGAGATATGTCTGATGTATTTTGTGAACTACCATTTTGCCAGCTGATCTGCAACAGATTAGAGAAAAATTGGAGCTTAAATCCTCAAGTTTTTTTATTAATAGAATTCGGTTCAAAGTGGATTTCCACCATTTCCCTGCAGATTCTTTTGTTGAAACTTCTTTCCTTGCACAAGATTTTGGTTTCATTAAAATTAAATTCATGTGAGAATTGATTATTATGTGAAGCAAGTGCGCATTCGTTTTTTTTAAGTCAGCAATCGCTTTTATGAGAAGTGATTCTGTCTTTTAGGACCCTTAATGTTTGTCCTGTATACAATTTTCACACTGAATGAAAGGGATGCTGTATACTACTTCTGAAAATTTTATAGTATCATCCTTATCTTTTAAATTGGTGAATATATTATTAATTGTTTCTGTATGTTTGAAAGCAACTTTTAAATTAGGTTGAGTTTTAAAAAGTTTAGTGATTTTAGAGGAGATAAGCAAAGGAGTAGTGGTATATAGTTCAGTTTTCAGAAAAAAAGGCACTGATATCCGGAGTCCAATTATTCTCTTGTTGAGAGATAAGTAATATTGAGTACAGTAACAGGGCACTGGTAACAAACAATTCAAAGTTAACAGCTGGGAACGCCCTTGTGAGGAAATAGAGATAAGCAATTAAAGATCTTTAGGATCCGATAAAACCGGGTACCCAGTCAGGTAGGATCCGGTAATATTATATTAAGCTGGGTCTTTTACATCTTATTAACATTTTCTGCCAACACTGCCATTGTAATTAATCGCTCAATTTATTTTTTTTAATGAAGGTAAAAAATTACTGATAAATCAATAAAGCCTACAAACGTAGTGAACCCTATTTTCGGTCAATGCGGTAGTGCATCAAGAGTAAATACCGAGTTGCGGTCCGCCTAATGGCCTTTAGAAGGTTGTAAATATTTTGACCTGCCTTTCATCCGAGTTGCGGTAATCGACAGGTGGGTAGGGTTAAATTATCAAATATTATTAATTATTAAATATTATTATATGAAATCAAGGTTAACCTAAATTAGATAAAGTATAAAACGTAAGGGCATTTTTGAAATTTACGAGTTTTCAAGTCAACATGGTCTTATTACAGAGGATGTTGAGCGAGAAAGGCAAAACTTTGATCCTCTTGGAAAATTACAAATTTCGACAATATCGCCGTTTAAAATCGACAGATGAGAGGTGCTGGGTCTGCACAAACAAGAACTGCACTGCCAAAGTTTATACCATTGGAGCAGAAGACATATTTTCACGACAAACTGGCAAACATCAACACGATAATGAACAAGTACTAAATCGCCAAAAAATTAACAAAGCAGTGAAGAAGAAAGCCAACGAGGACCATTACAACGAAAGACCAAGAACGATGATTCGGCGGGAGGTGGCTGCAGATCCGAATGTCCTGAACACTTTCACCGACTCCGATATGACAAGAATAGGAAAGAATTTGAACCGAGCCAGACTGCAGTGATATCCAAAGTTGCCAAAGTCCCGAGAGGAAGTTTATGAATATCTCAGTTCAATCTCGGTCGAAACTGCCAGGCATGAAAATTTCCTGATGTTTAATGACGTCCAGGTTGGTGTGATATTTTCCTGTAAAAGTAATTTAGAATTCCTGTGCGAGGCAGAAATTGTGATGGTGGACGGTACATTTGAATGTTGTGCGAAGTTTTTTCTACAAATGTTTACTATTCTGGCATATATCAATGGCCGTTATATTCCCTTGGTGTTCAGCTTATTGCATGACAAGAAGGAAACTTCGTATGCTTTGTTATTCTCTGCGGTAAAGTCCAAATGACAGCAATTAGGATGTGTCTTCTCGCCTACAAAGGTCGTGTCAGATTTTGAACGCAGTATTCACCGTGCGGTTTCAACCGAATTTCCATTGACAACGCTTGTGGGATGCAGATTCCATTTAGGACAATCCTAGTGGACAAAAATTCAGAACCTAGGATTAACTAGAGAATACAAAGATAAAAATTCTCCCATTGGAAAATGGCTTCACCACATGTTCGGGTTAACTTTTCTCCCTGCCGGTCGCGTGGGAGATGTTTTCGTCCAATTATTAGAAAATCAGCCAGTCAACCCACAAGTAACATTGTTTGCTGACTACATAGTTGAAAACTACATCGATGATAGTGCTCCTTTCCCTACAACCCTTTGGGACGCGCGCCACGCTAGCGTTTGGAGAACTAATAACGAGATTAAGGCTTTTCATTCACAATTTGTTAAGGGTAGTCGTTCGCCTCATCCGAATTTTCATGAATTTTTAGAGGTCATCAAGGGTTTCCAGACTGAAACATACGCGAAAATCAACGCTGTATAAACCAGTGCACCAAAGTATTTGACTAATAGGTACAAATTCAGCATTTTTAGAAAATAAGATAATTCAGTATGTACAGGGTGGTCCAAATTGGACACTTTTGGAGGTAAACCTCTTTACAGACGAAAACTGATGTCGGTATCTGAGGCTCAATTTTTATGATAAACTCAATAGTGAAAACCGCATATCGATATCCAGTATCAGATATACAGGATGTGTTTTTCAAAAACCTGCATTTTGGAAAAATGTTTGTAATTCTTTTCCTATTGAAAATTTCTGATTTCTGTAAAAACATTCTCAAAGCACTTTTTCACGTGGATTTGAACAGTGTAAGTTACATTTTTTTTACAACTAATATTTTAATAGTTATTAACGCAAAAATATATTTTTTAAATAGGATACCCTGTATATTTTTCCTTATTCGAATAGAGCTTTAAATTACCATTCTAAAAGTATAGCACACTTTATATTTTGTTTAAATCTACTTCAAAATATAAAGGTTTTCAGTTTTTACGCGAGTTTTAAATGCATATTTTGTGAAGTAGGCTTTGGACGGAGCAGCAATATCAATTGTTTACCGATAGCAGTTAAATCGTAAAAAAAAATCCCAGAAATAACTCTAAGAATCATAACTACAATGAAATTTACTAAATGCTATAGTACTTTAAACTATGTAGAAAATAAAACAAAACAACAATAAAACAATTTATTCCGAGTCGAGCAAACTAAAACAAAACAATTTTCTATAAGAGATGTTCGAAATGTCGACCAGTTTCATTTACACATAGGCGGCACCTTTTCTGGACACTTCTTACCGAGTTGATTAGTTCAAGAGGAGTGAGAGCCGCAAAACTTTGTATCACTGCAACTTCTAACTCTTGCCCGGTGGGCAATTTAAAAATTAGGTCCATGGGTGTTAAATCCGGTGACCTTGCCGACCAACGGTTCGGACCTTGGTTGGCTATCCAGTTATTGTCGAAATTGGTCGATAAAAAACTACTGATAACTCCAGCGTTATGAGGGGGTGCTCCGTCGTGTTGAAAAAAATATATTTCTAAGGTCCATTAACGGCAGTTCATCAACAAGAGGTTCTATTTGCTACCTTAAAATTTCTAAATATCTCTGAGAGGTGTGTTCCTTCGTAAATAAATGGACCTATAACCATGTCTCTAAAAATTCCTGCCCACACATTAAATCCAAATCTGCCTTGATTTCTTTGCTCCACAACTAAATGAGGATTTTCTTGTGCCACGTATAAGAATTGTAATGGTTAAAAATACCTGCATTGCTTACATAAGCTTCGTCTGCCCAAATGCAATTTAATGAAAAATTCGGAACATGGTTACAATTCTCCAGAAACCATTGGCAAAAATCCATACGCCGTTGAAAATCTCCGTCTCTAAGGTGATGAACTTTTCTTATCCTATATGGCCTGAATTTGTGCTTCTTCAAAGTACTACTTACGTTAGCTCTTGGTAGTTCAGTGGATTCTTTTAACTGTCGGGTTGAAGTTTTGGGATTATTTCCGATAGTTCCTAAAACTACTATTTCTTCTAACTCCTTATCCCCGTTTGATGCATAATTTTTGGGTCGTTTCTTTGCAAACTGGCCACTATTAACTAGGTTATATCGCAATCGAGCGAATATATCCTTGAAGGGTTGACGCCTCTCTGGATACCGTTCGTGGTACAAATTACTTGCCGCTTCCGAATTGTCTCCGGTTTGTATGAAACACATTATCATATCCAATTTTTTGTAATTTTCAAACTTCATTGTGATTTATTTGACAATTCAATAACTGATCCTGAAGTAAAATTTGACAACTACGAGTAAACAATTGAATTAAATCATATGGCCACTCCGTCCAAAGCCTAATTCACAAAAAGTGCATTTAAAATTCGCATAAAAACTGAAAACTTTTATATTTTACAGTAGATTTAAACAAAATATAAAGTATGCTATATTTTTAGAATGCTTAAAGCTCTATTCGGATAAGGAAAAATATACAGGGTATCCCATTTAAAAAATATATTTTTGCGTTAATAACTATTAAAATATTAGTTGTAAAAAAATGTAACTTACACTGTTGAAATCCACGTGAAAAAGTGCTTTGAGAATGTTTTTACAGGAATCAAAAATTTTCAATAGGAAAAGAATTACAAACATTTTTCCAAAATGCAGATTTTTGAAAAACACCCTATCTGAAACCGTACTAGATATCGATATGCGGTTTTCACCATTGAGTTTATCATAAAAATTGAGCCTCGGACACCGACATCAGTTTTCGCCTATCTCCTTTAGATAAAGGGGTCTCCCTTTCAAAGTGTCCAATTTGAACCACCCTGTACATAAAGAAATTGATGCTGTAACGTTTATCAAATGCATGTCTTACAAATATTGTAATTACTGAAATATGTCTTTTGTTTTAATTTTCACATTTAACTCTATACCTGCCTGTGACGGACCGCAACTCGGCCGTCAATTTTGGATTCGAAAAAGGTCTATACCGCAACTCGGAACGTTTTATTGCCTTTCACCGATCCTTACCGAAACTCGGTATCAACCGCATCAAGCCTTTGAATACATAGTTTTGTCTGCCCCTTTTAAATTCAACCCAAAAGCAAGTGCAATACAAATCTAGAGTTACCTCCTTTAATCTTTTCAGTCACAATTTTTTGCGGTCTTTGTGTGTAGAAGTGTTTGCTATTATTGCAGCTTTTTCTTTTTCTTGCTTTGGTTTCATTTCAGATTTAATAGTCACAAGGCTTGGTGCTATTTTTGCGTCCTTTTGAGCATTTTTATAATTACTAGAGGACCTGTGATAATTTTCGTCTTTATTTTCGAACCCATAGGCATTTTCATTTTTACTTGCTTCGATTTCAGATTTAATAGTCAGAGAGCTTGGTGCAGTTTTTGTGTCATTTTGAGCATAGTTGTCCTTATTTACGGAGCTGTGATAATTTTCGTCCTTATTACTGAACTCTTGAGCCTTTTCGTCTTTATTCTTGGATTGAATAGTCGAATCTAAAAAAAAAAATTCGCATTTTTTTTCTGATAATAACACAATTATGTTCTATAAATAGTATAAAGTTAACCAATTAGAAGTTCGATACTAGATCAGCTCTCCTTTACTTCAAATAATTACAATTTTCTTCGCAATTTTGATGGCGGTTCTAGCTCCGAGGCGTAGTTTCGGCTTAACATGCGTGGAGCTCGTGATCGATATACAGTATGCTTATTTCTTTAAGTTCACGCCTATAACATGTTCATAGCTGCAGCTACACAGTGATATAAAACGGTGCGCCGTAATCGTCAATGTACGCTTATACAACAGCCGACGCGCCTTTACTGTGGTGCATCTATAAATCGCGATACCACATAGTAAACGGGGTAGTTCGACTCCGTCGACTGTTAGAAGGTCAGACGAGACCTTGAGACCAGACCAAGGACCTTACCGAAGAAACAGATTAATAGGAAAGCCACTGCCACAAATCAGTACTTCGGTTGATCTTAAATCCAAGACCAGCCGAAAACAAGCCCGAAAGGACTGATTAGGAGATGAATACCACAGCTAGTCTAGTCCCACGTCGCGCGTCCAGGGCTACCGGATTCGCATGGTACGTGCTCATAAGTATGTTTTATTTTACTAATATATACACACACACACACACACCGACGGAACAAGCTGTTGCTGGCCCCGATTACCGGTAGTTTTTTTCTGTCACACACATCAAGAGAGAGCCGCTGCTGGACCCAGTTACCTGGCAGTTTCTCTTTCTCTCTCTTCTAAATTACGTCCTCGTATCGTCGGTAGATGGCGTAGCATGCTGTTTACTGCATTTCTATTAATGTTATCGTGCGCTCCATCTTCAGTCGTACAAATATTCGTGTTGGTTCTTGACTATGCATATACCCTCCACCTTCATTTAAGACTATTTCTTTTGCCTTGAAGCAATCATTTCATCCCTTTCTTGAATGTCTTCAACTGTTCAGAGAATATCTGTGATAGGCTATCGACAGCTGGTAGTTGACATGCGCATTGAGACCTAATTTACCGTTTCTCCTCTATAACAAGTTTCGCGAGTTAATATGGCCCCTTTACCACATTAATCCAAAGGGTGGAGCTCGAGGTTTAACATTTAGATAAGTTAACAGAAGGTTACTCGTCCGATAGATAGCCGTTGCTTTATGCGCCGACGCACAAATACCGTTATGAGCTCTAAATGGAGCGAAATATGACATCTACTAGTTTAGAGAATGATATATATATATATATATATATATATATATATATATATATATATATATATATATATATATATATATATATAGGGCATGCCCGGGTTGTCCATTGTCCTTGACCTCCCGTACTTTGAATGCAAAGGAAAAAAGACTTTCTATAATCATACCTCTACATGCCTCTTCTAACAATGGTGCACCTCTAGGTTCTTTTTCTGAAGGCTCAAATTCCACTTTATCTGCTTCCTTTAGTGTAGGTTCTCTAATTTTCATTGTTTCGACTACAGGTTTAACTTTATTACTGCTGATTATCTGATGGTCAGTTTTTTCGCTGGCAATTTCTAAAAGTGAATAAAAAAACAAGACAATTTAGAAAAGAGGGCTTACAAAAAATACCCGTTTGTTTGGTAAAGAACACATAACTTTCTTTGTAGATCACCTCAGTTAACAACATTCAAATATAAGATTTACCATGGAATATGGTGCTCTCCTTGTTCTAGAGGATGCTAACTTCCACCATCACCCTTCTCAAAAACTATTATTCTTTATTTTATTTATTTTTCTTTTAGTTACATGAAGAAAATTCCCACTAAATTACAAAATTCATCAAGAATTACGTTTCCCACACATTCTTATTATATTCGAAAGTTAAACTAAAAAGTAACAAGCTGAAAAGTTTTTGGTCTGGCACATAGATGTCGCCCTTTTCAAAAAATCCATATGATTTTTAGGAAGTACCAACCTTTAAACGATACGTGTCAAAATTTAATGACATTTCGACGATTAGTTTACAAGTTACAGTGGTTTTAGTGACGCTAGTTTTGATATTTTCAAAACAATCGCAAAAATCGAATTTCGTATGTTGATTAAACACTGTTTTTTGATGGGAAAAAATATCGTTCAAGCAAAGCAATGGCTTGGTAAGTGTTACGGCAACTACCCCTGCAAAATCACTCTTCACTTACTGGTATGCTCAATTTAAACGTGGTCGTACAGATACAAATGATGCTGAACGCTCTGGATGCTAAAATGAGATGGTTTCTTCGGAAAACATAAAAAAATCCACAAAATTGCTTTGGATGACCGTAAAGTAAAACTGCGTGAGATAGCTGACACCCTAAAGATATCAAAAGAACGTGTTGGTCATATTTTGCATAAACATTTGGGCATGAGAAAGCTCTGTTCGAAATGGGTATCAAGGTTGCTCACAGTGGACCAAAAACGACAACGTGTTGATGAGTCTAAGTGCGGTTTGGACCTGTTTAACCACAATAATAAAAAGGATTTTTTTCACGCGCTATGTGACAATGGATGAAACATGAATCCATCACTACATATACGCCCGAAGCAAATCGGCAGTCAGCTGAGTGGACAGCAGCCAGTGAAAGCCGCCCGAAGTGACCAAAGACACAACAGTCGGCTGGGAAGGTTTTGGCCTCTGTATTTTGGGATGCTTATGGAATATTTTTCACCGACTATGCTGAAAAGGGAAAAATCATCAATAGCGAATCTTAGTCATTCGTGCGTTTGAATGCAGAAATCGCAAAGAAACGGCCCCAAATGAATAAGAAAAAAGTGCTTTTTCATCAACACGATGCACCGTGTCACAAGTAAATGGTTACGACGGCAACATTGCATGAATTGAAGTTCGAATTGCTTCCTCATCCACCGTATTCTCCAGATTTAACCCCTAGCGACTATAGACCTCAAAAAAATGCTCGCGAGAAAGAGATTTGGCTCCAATGAAGAAGTTGTCGCCGAAACTGAGGCCTGTTTAGCAGGCAAAGATAAATCCTTCTACAAGAAAGATATAGAAATGTTAGAAAAGCATTGGACTGATTGTATCGCTCTGGAAGGAGACCATATTGATGAATAAAGTCGAATTTTGCAAAAAAAATGTGTTTTAAGTAGCTAGATCAAAAACTTTTCAGCTTACCTGCATTTAAAAGCTTTAAGAGAAACAGAGTCAAAGTCTTCACCATACAAACGGTTTACACCCTTAAACACTCTGTAAAATGGAGAGTTATTCGTTCATTAAACTGGTAATATAAATAAAGGTTCTTCCCGAAAATTCAACAGCATTAAGCTTCGTGTGACTGTTAAGATGGTAGGCATCTCAAATGAACGGGTACATAATATTCAGCATGAAGTTGTAAAAGACAACAGTGAGGCCGATCCTCAAATACGATGTAGAAACAAGTGCTGACACATGTAAAACAACATAAATGATGAGGACAACAGAAATGAAGGTGATTAGGGACATACATGGAAAAACTATCCACGATAGAATCCGCAACAAAGATGTACAAGAACTAAGTAAGAGCCAAGAAATATCCAAATGGACCAGAACTAGAAGAAAACACTGGAATAAATATGTAGATTGGATGGGCCACAACAGACTGGTGTAAAGAGGGCCAAACTCAATAAACCCTGCGGTAGAAGAACTAGGGGCAGACTTCCGAAAAGGTGGAAGAGGCCTAATAGGGATAAAACACGCAATATGCCTACTTATATGGCACACCATATAAGAAAGAAGAAGAAGTTCTAAAAATAAAAAAGGTGACTGTGCGATGGGTGTTGCGTTTCTCGACTCCAGACCAAAAACGCACTATGAAGGACACCAAAAAAAAAAGCGAAAACAATTTTATCAACATGAAAAGTGATGACAATTATTTTTTGATCGACTATTTGGAAAAAGTAAAACAGTGAATGGTTCTTATTATATAACGTTTTTGGACCATGTGCAGAGTGAGTTGAGGAAGAACCGACCAAGATTAACATGCAAAAAAGTGCTCCTTCACCAGGACAATGCACCTGCTTGCACATCGTCCGTTACAATGGCAAAAGTGCATGAGCTGGTCTTCGAAATGGTCCTTTACCAGCCCTATTCCCCAGATTTGGCCCCTAGTGCTTTTTTTGTTTCCTAATCTAAAAAATTGGCTTGAGGGAAGAAGTTTTCGTCGAATGAATAGGTTATCTGTGATGTAAACATGTATTACGAACAGTTAGCAACATTTTTCTTTCTGAGGGAATAAAAAATTGAAATATCAGAAATCCAGCCTCGTTCACGATCTGTACCAATGCGGGACAGTACCACCCATACCGACCGCTGCTAATCTTTTTAATAACAAATAATAACTAAAATAAATAAAAAACTTTGCTGCAGTCAACCTGGTTATATCATCAACCTGATAGTCAGAAACTCAGAAATATACTTTTCACCGTGTTAAAAAATCAACTTCCAGCTAAGATAGTAATAAGGATCCGCCAGTAAATAGTGCAGTTTTACCTACATATACAGTAAATTTTCACATTCGCACAATTGCGAGAAAATTCAAGAAGAGATCACCAAAAGGCAACTTTCCCTTACAAATTGAAGGTGTTTATAAAACTTCCTGTTCGTATAGCATGGTGGATGCTGGAAAAACTGATAAGATTCACTAGAATTACGGAATATGGAAGAACGTGTAAAAAAGAAACAAGTTGTACAATTAGCTGTAGCCAAACATCAACACTCTACAAGTCATACCATCATTGTAATAGTTTAATTTACAGTTTCTGTATACAAAAGATTACAGAATCAATCAATATTTACAACCAACCTAACAACATTAACAGATACGATTTACGGTCTGCATTACACTGGGTCATTGTTCGGTCAATAACAGTCAGGTATCAACACTTGGCTTCTGCCTGTCCAGCCTTATTCAATATTCTAATGTGGAAGAGTAAAAGTTCCTGAACATGTAGCGTATAATCGTGTGATAAATTGACGAAACTGTAGCCACGTGGAACTAGAAATAATCAAGTGGTAAGTTAACGAAGAAAATTATTTTATTATTTATTGTGGGGTTCCTATGGTCTTTTCCGCGTCCCACATTTCCTTAGCCATTTCTTTTTGTCTTGCAACTCTTCCTCTCTTAGGGCTTTATCTTTCATGGACTGTTCTACGCCTTCTCTCCATGTTATTGTTGGTCTTCCCTTTTTCCTTCGATTTTTAAGCGTATATGTTAATGCTTTTTTTGACCACCTTTCTTCCTGCACTCGCATTACGTGTCCGTACCGCAGTAGTTTTTTTGTTTCTACTTGGTCCATCCTGGAATGTATACTTTTTGTTCTTCGTCTTATATCTTCGTTCCTAATGTGCTCCAGTCGTGATACCCTGCATGCTCTTCGTAAATAGATCATTTCTGCCGTTTCTATTTTCTTTCTATCTGTTTGTGTCATCTGCCAGCATTCAAATCCATATGTTAAAATCGATTCTACTACTGTTCTGTAGATTGTCATTTTTTTGTAATTAATTTTATATTCTTAGACCATAGTACCCCATTTAATATGCCGGTTATTTTCCTTCCCTGTTGTGTCCTATTTTGTATATCCTTCTTCGTTGTTCTCTCCTCCAAAATTATGCTTCCTAAATATTTATATTGTTTGCATTTTCTAATTTTCTTAACTTCTAATTCCGGGTCTTCGGGTTCTTCCCCAATTTTCAGGTACTCTGTTTTATCCATGTTCATGCTTAATTCCCATTTTTCATATCTAATCTTCAATTTTCTCATCATGTAATCTATATCTACTTCTTCATTAACAATAAGCACTTGATCGTCGGCAAATAACAAGGTTGTTAGATATTCTCCTTCGATCTCTATTCCCATTCTTGCGAGTGTCTTTCTCCAATGGTCTAGTGCTTTTTGGATATATATATATATATATATATATATATATATATATATATATATATATATATATATATATATATATATATATCTTAAAAAGAGTTGGTGATAGACAGCACCCCTCTCTGAGACCCTTTGTTACCAGAAAGGGTTCTGACACGTACACACGTCCTGTTTAATGGAGCTTTTTGGGTTTATATATATACACGCACATACATATGTCTCTCACTAAGGCTTCTTGTCGTCAACATTTCAAAGAGTTTCTTCAAAGGCACCGTGTCGTAGGCTTTTTCTAGATCAATAAATATTAGGGGGGGTAGGCAAATTTCTAACTTTTCTTTTCTCGATTATCTGCTGAAGTACAAATATATTATCTACACACTATCTTCCGGCTCGAAAGCCATTCTGCTCTTCGATGTCTTAGCATTCCAACTCTACTCTCTTTTTTAATACCCTGCAGATTTTCCATTTTTTTTTGACTTTCTTAGGGTTTCTTTTACCTCTTCTACCGATATTTTTTCCACTTGAATGTTAGTGTTATATGGTGTGCATATTTGCTTCATTCATTTCGAACTCTGGTCTCTTTTCTGTTAGTAGCGTCTTATAGTATTCTTCCCATTTTTTGTACTTATTAAGTTTATAGTGCTTAACACTTCATTTTCTTTTCTAATATTTTTAATAGCTTTTCACGCCTCTGCAATTTTTGTCCCGGCCATATATCTATCTACCTCATCACATTTTCGTCCCCATCCTTCATTTTTACTTTTTATTATCTCTCTTTTTGTTTCTCTGTTCCATTTCGCATATACTTATGGTCGTCTGCGTTTTGTGTTTGTAGCCATCTTCTGCATGCTGTCTTCTTGTTTTCCACTAATTCTTTTATTCTCTCCGACCACCATTCTCGTTGTTGTTGCTCTCGTTTCTCCTGATACCTTACAGCTTCCTCTGCTGTTGATACAGTTTTTCCGTATCCTCCTGTTTTTTCTATATGTTTTGTAATTTTGTAGCCGGTCTAAGTTTGTATAGAAATTTGATTGAATCATGTTTTAAGCTTTCTAGGTTGTATCTCATTTCGCTTATAACTTTGTTTTTGTTTTCTTCATTTTTTGCTACTCTTCTTGTTTCTGTTGCTCTGTAATTTATTGCTATCTTGGTTATTAACAAATAGTGGTCAGATCCACATTCCGTTCCACGGTATACCCTCACGTCTATGATTTTTAGTTTAGAATATTGACGTTGGATAACATAGTCAATTATGGATCGTAATTTTTTTCTTGGTTGTTCCCATGTAAATTTATGGATCTCCTTGTGTGGAAAGAACCCATTTATTATCTTCAGTGACCAACCTTCGCATAGATTTCTCAGACGTATACCATTTTTCATGTAATGTTAGTTCTCCATATTTACCTACTACGGGGTGGTTTTCTTCTCTACTTACTCTCGCATTTGCATCTCCTAAAATATATACTTCATTTTCTAGTTTAATATCTGTCAAAACATCTGATATTATATCATAAAATTTGTCTTTTATTTGCGTTTCTGCATCTTCGTTGGGAGCATAAATTCCGACTACTGTAAAGTTGTGACCATTTTTCTTTATCATTAGTGTCATTACTTGCCCATCTACTTGTTCCCACTTTATAATGTGTTTTCTTAGGTTCTTCTTTATTGCTATAGATACCCCCTTTTAGTTCTACTTTCTTTAGGTACGCCACTATAAATATGTATGTAATTTCCTATTTCCTCAACTTCTGTTCCCTTTTTTTGTGTCTCTGGGAGTACGCATATGCCAACCTTTTGTTTCTCTAGCTCTGTAAAGACTTCTGACACCATGATTCCATGTGGCCATTTTCATAGTCCTTTTTCTTAGTATATGTCGTCGTCGTCCGAGGCGAAATTTCGAAACTTTCAGCGTTTTTATTCTTTTTACAAATAGCACGCTGCTAACCCGTCGATTTAACTTTCTGACTTAAAGGGCCAGGATTTTCTGTCAGGGTTTACTCCCTATTATTAAAATATTTAATATTTATAGTGGTCTATCACGAAGTTACGAATAAATCTATCAATTTCCATTTTATTTTAAAAAAAGTAAGCTATAAAAAATAAATGTTTTTCAAACTATACCTTGAGTAATTTGATCTTTTAAATTGTTGAAGTCGCCTGAAACTTCTCCGTCATTTTTAGGTTTCACCAACTGCACTTGTTCAGATTGTTTAAGTTCATCATTTTTTTTGTAGTTTAGATTCTTTTTCTTTATTTAAAGCAAGGATTTTCGCAAGTTTTGATACTTCTGTTGTAAGTTTCTTTCTATCAAGTTTAGGAATGATTTGACGGGCAATTTTAATTGGTAGTGGCCTAGTTAACTTTAGCGTCACAGCGTGGCTAGTAGTATTTTCAACTATAAAAAAATAAATATACAAGTGAGATTAAAAAACATACAGTCGGTCAAGTAAGAACGTGTCGCGCAATGTTCATTAAAAGGTATTTATATAAAAGTTTTTACATTATTCGACAGTAGAGGATTGCCATTCAAATACCAATGATTCAGCAGTTCGCCCAGTCCCCATTAGCATCAATGATCGCCCGGCATTTTCGGGCGGGACTTTCGATTAGATTTTCCGAGTATTCTTGGAGCAAAGATTTCCAAATTACCCGAATTTGCCGTGACAGATGTTTCACTCTGTACACCTTATTACTACGAAGCTTCTGCTTCATGCATGATCATACGTTCTCGATTGGGCTTGCATCGGTAGACTGGGATGGCCAATCTAATGTGACGATATCGGATTTCTCTTTCCACTTGCTAGACGTTTTACTCAAACCTATCATAACTCTATGTAAAGAAGAAAAATGATCAAACAGACGTTAAGGCTTTTAAACCAGGAACTCAAAACCTAACATAACCTAATGTAAAGAGAAAAGTAATCTTTTGAAGTTTTTCTAACACATTTACATCACGAACTCTAAACAAAATATAACTTAATGTACAGGGTGGTCCGAATTGGACACTTTTAAAGGTAAACCCCTTTATCTAAAGGAGATAGACGAAAACTGATGTCGGTGTCTGAGGCTCAATTTTTATGACAAACTCAACGGTGAAAATCGCATATCGATATCTAGTACCGTTTCAGATATACAGGGTGTTTTTCAAAAATCTTCATTTTGGAAAAATGTTTGTAATTCTTTTTCTATTGAAAATTTTTGATTTCTGTAAAAACATTCTCAAAGCACTTTTTGACGTGGATTTCAACAGTATAAGTTACATTTTTTTACAACTAATATTTTAATAGTTATTAACGTAAAAATATTTATTATTATTTTTTATGTATATTTTTCCTTATTCGAATAGAGCATAAAATTAACATTCTAAAAATATAGCACACTTTATATTTTGCTTAAATCTACTTCAAAATATAAAGGTTTTCAGTTTTTATGCGAGTTTTAAATGCACATTTTATGAAGTAGGCTTTGGACGGAGCGGCGATACGGTTTAATTCAATTGTTTACTCGTAGTTGTCAAATTTTACTTCAGGATTAGTTATTGAATTGTCAAATAAATCGCAATGAAGTTTGAAAATTACGAAAAATGATAATATGTTTCATACAAACCAGAGAAAATTCGAAAGCGGCAAGTAATTTGTACCACGAACAGTATCCAGAGAGGTGTCAACCTTTCAAGGATATATTCGCTCGATTGCGACATAACCTAGTTAATAGTGGCCAGTTTGAAAAGAAACGACCTAAAAATTATACATCAAACAGTGATAAGGAGTTAGAAGAAATAGTAGTTTTAAGAACTATCGGAAATAATCCCAACACTTCAACCCGACAGTTAAAAGAATCCACTGGACTACCAAGAACTAAGGTAAGTCGTACTCTGAAGAGGCACAAATTCATGCCATACAGGACAAGAAAAGTTCATCACCTTAGAGACAGAGATTTTCAACGGCGTATGGATTTTTGCCAATGGTTTCTGAAGAATTGTAACCATGTTCCGAATTTTTCATTAAATTGCATTTTGACAGACGAAGCTTATGTAAGCAATGCAGGTATTTTTAACCGTTACAATTCTTATACGTGGACACGAGAAAATCCTCATTTAGTTGTGGAGCAACGAAATCAAGGCAGATTTGGATTTAATGAGTGGGCAGGAATTCTTAGAGGCATTTATTTACGAAGGAACACTCACCTCTCAGAGATATTTAGAAATATTAAGGCAGCAAATAGAACCTCTTGTTGATGAACTGCCGTTAATGGATCTTAGAAATATATTTTTTCAACACGACGGGGCACCCCTTCATAACACTGCAGTTATCAGTAATTCTTTATCGGCCAATTTCGACAATAACTGGATAGCCAACCAAGGTCCGAACCGTTGGCCGGCAAGGTCACCGGATTTAACACCCATGAACTTCTATCTCTGGGGAAGATTGAAAGACCGACCTAATTTTTAAATTGCCATCAAGCACCAGGCAAGAGTTAGAAGTCGCAGTAATACAAAGTTTTGCAGCTCTCACTCCTCTTGAACTAATAAACTCGGTAAGAAGTGTCCAGAAACGGTGCCGCCTATGTGTAAATGAAACTGGTCGACATTTCGAACATCTCTTATAGAAAATTGTTTTGTTTTAGTTTGCTCTACTCCGAATAAATTGTTTTATTGTTGTTTTGTTTTATTTTCTACATAGTTTAAATTACTATAGCATTTAGTAAATTTCATTGTATTTATGACTCTTAGAGTTACTTCTATGACTTTTTTTAGTGTTCCGTACGGAGCACTTATAAGATGACTTCGGTGTCTGTCCGTCTGTCTGTCTGTCACACCCGATTTTCTCCGAAACTATTTGTCATAGAAAGTTGAAATTTGCTAATAATATAGGAATTGATGGCCTCATCAGAGCCATGTAGTTTTGAAAGTTAAATTTTGACTTAAGGGGTTAGTTTTGGGGGATAAAATCGGAAGTGAAAAAAAAAAATTTTACGAGGTCATCGAGTGTGGTGTCAAATGAAAGCTTGTGAAAACACGAGTAAAAAAAATATATATATAATGTAATACTTGAACGCACATTTATCATTTTTAAAAAATCACGAAAAATCGCTGTCCACCCGCCTTATCTCGAAAAGTACTTATCAAAAAATTTTGAAAAAAATTCTGGAATATTCTCCACGGGGTGTAAATTAAACGAAAATTATCACGAGTGCATTATCTTTAATAATTTATCTGGTATATAAAAAAAAACAAAAATAATGATGTCAAAATATTGTTGGACGTAACTCCAAAAAATTGGAAACAAACTCTGTTGAAAACTCATTTGGGGTGTGTTTTGTGAAGTCACTGATTATTTTACACCTCCGTAACAAAATTTTTTTATTTTAAAAGCAATCAACGTACGGAACACTAATTGCGCAAGTTCAACTTGCACTTGACCGGTTATTTTACGATTTGACTCCTATCGGTAAACAATTGATATTGCCGCTCCGTCCAAAGCCTACTTCACAAAATGTGCATTTAAAACTCGCGTAAAAACTGAAAACCTTTATATTTTGAAGTAGATTTAAGCAAAATATAAAGTGTGCCTTATTTTAAAGCTCTATTCGGATAAAGAAAAATATACTTATTTAAAAAATATATTTTTGCGTTAATAACTACTAAAATATTAGTTGTAAAAAATGTAACTTAGACTGATGAAATCCACGTGAAAAAGTGTTTTTCAGTAGGAAAGAATTACCATTCCAAAATGCAGATTTTTGAAAAACACCCTGTATATCTGAAACGGTACTAGATATCGATATGCGGTTTTCACCATTGAATTTATCAAATAAATCAGTTTTCGTTTATCTCCTTTAGATAAAGGGGTTTACCTTTAAAAGTGTCCAATTTAGACCACCCTGTACAAATATGTATTTTTAATTGTTTCCTAAACCTATTAGATCATAATACAACGAATTCTAAACCATACAGAATATATCCCTAAAAATATACTTATTTATGTGTATATATACTAAACTTAATGTAGAAAAATGTATTTATGGATGTTTGTTGTGTATTGTATATTATTTTTGGTAACGAAGAAATTAATTAATAAATTGGAAAATAGCGTGCCAGGCTTCGAACAAGACACAGTTGAGAGTATCTCTTGATATGATTGAATGCTCCTTGATTCTCCGCTTGCGGATCGACTACACATAGAGTTGCAATCTGGTGACGGTGGGGACCGATCCAGAAGCTTCACTTTATCCAAATCAAACGTAACCTAGCACATAAAATTATACTTATTAATATATATGTATACTTAGGATTTAGAAAGTTAAAGTAAAAAGAGAGAAGATTTGAATCTTCTACGAGGTTTTGAGGCTACGAAGTATGATATGCCACTGAAATGTGCAGATTTTTTTGCATTTTGCATCAAGTGGAGGTAAAGTCACAAAGTATTTCGGGTGTTTGTATGTGTATGTGCGTATCTGTGTGTTTGTATGTATATTTATGTATCGTGTATTTTGAGTCTATGTTTTCCCCATCATTCTCCTTTATTTGCAAGTAACTCCTGTGCCTCCGGAAGCAAATCTTTTACATCTCTCTTTGTTCTATGCCTTAACGTATAAATGTATGGATCAGAAGATACAAGTAAATAACGCATAATATATTTATTAGTATAAACAGCATTTGCATTTCCTGTGTTCTTCCCCCTGCATCTCTTAAAATCCTAATTTCTTGCTTCTTGAACTACTTCAGATAGCAAACCAACTAGAATTGGAAATGTTTCTACCATAGATCGCCCGTGAATGAGAAGCGCAGGACACGAAGCAGGCATTAGGTACCACGGATACTTCTCTGCATATTTCCTGGCTATTTCAATGTAAAAGTTTTTGAATTTATTGACGTTAATACCATTTTTTGATGCTATTAACTGCAGAATAATGTAAAGCCTCTTAATAAAATCTTCATCAATACCTATGAATTTAGCAATAACATTATAATTTTGGAAGAATTCCTGGCTGTATTGCTGTTATTCGTATTACCAGCCCCTTACTTGACACAGTATCCTCTCTGAATGTTATTCTAAATCTCACGAATTGTCTTCTCCAACAAAGTATTTTCATCAGTACGTGTTTTATTCCACTTTCCTAAAGGTATTCTGTATGCTAAATGTAGAACCCACTCCATATTCGTTATCCATGTATGGAATGTTGAAAGACCATATTTGTACGCTACTACATTCACCTTTATCCCCTCAATAATTTCTAATTTGGTCATTTTTTTCGAAAGAGTATTGAATATAGAGCCCCTTTGAGAAGAAATCGTGCTTATAAGAGCTTGGCGGACCTTATCATCAATCATTGTTGGAAACGTCGTATATTCGATTGTTCTTTGATGTTTCTGTAAGTTCATTTTTATAGGTTGCAGATGATTTATTTGGTGCTTTAGATCATCTATCTCAGAAATAATATAATCTGTAGATTCTTTTTCGTAAGTAAATTTGATCGAACGACAATGTCTTGTTGAAAAAGGATCTTTGTTAACGGCATTCACTGATTCACGTCTTCTGGTGTAAACGTCTAAGAAAAGAGGAACCATACAAACCATAAATACATTGGCGTGAACACGTCGTACATCTTTCAGCTCAGTGAATGCTTGTCGATACTGAGTAAATCCTGATGTTCCATCGCAACCATATTTGGATGAACGTTTTAAATTAGAGTCTCTATTTTCACGAATCTGATCTTAAACTTCTTCTATTTCTATAATTCTTTTAGCTGTATGATCGAGAATAGACTGTAAATTCATGTGTGCTCCAGTTTCCCTAGTTTCAAAATGCAAAACATCTTGATGTAGCCTTCGTTATACGCTCGGGTAAACCATTACCCTTTCTCTGGAACAATCTTTGGCGTATGATATTATATCGAGTTTTGGTTAATTTTGCATCTATAAATAACGCTAAGGCTTCACCGTCAGATAAAGTAAAGGGTCTTCCATTTGGGACTTGACAACTTTGAAATTTCACTGTGCCCGCACCCTTAAGCCAATCACCGAACTGTCAACGTCAAAACATTCAGTAAAGTCAACATTTTCATCATGGTGAAGTACACGAACGAACAACGTTTACAATTAATTAAAATTTACTACCAAAATTTGGAGTCGGTGACTGCAACTTTAAGAGCGTTAACGCCAATTTTTGGTCGTAATTCTCGTCCCAGTAGATAAGCAATTCATAGTCTAGCGAAAAAAATTTGAGTTAACATATTCGCTGCTGGATGTTCCCGTGCCAGTGAGACAACGGGTTGGTCGAAGTGGCCAGAATATTGCTGCCGTTCAAGCGTCCATCTCAAACGAACCAAAACAGTCGATTTCACGGCGTTCTCAAGAATTGGGCATCGCTCAGACCACACTATGGCGAATTTTGCGAAAGGATCTTGGCCTGCACCGTTATAAGTTAAAGTTAATCAAGAACTAAAGCCACTCGATCATATGAAGCGACGTACGTTCTCGAATTGGGCTCTAGAAATGTTGGAAGAAGATGACCAATTTCATCGCAAAATCATCTTTAGTGATGAAGCGCATTTTTGGATAAACGGCTTCGTCAACAAACAGAATATGCGTTATTGGTCAGGTGAAAACTCTCATGTGCTTGAAGAAACATCACTTCATCCACAAAAAATTACTGTTTGGTGCGGTTTTCATGCCGGTGGTGTCATTGGGCCGTTCTTTTTCGTTAATGAAAATAACCGTCACGTTACAGTCAATGGAGATCGCTACAGAGGCATGATGCAACGTTATTTCTTTGATCAATTGCATGGGCTAGACATTAATGATATGTGGTTTCAACAAGACGGCGCCACAAGCCACACAGCGGGTGTAACAATCGACTTACTGCAACTAAATTCGGTGAACGTGTTATATCGAGAAATGGTCCCGTCGAATGGCCGCCTAGATCGTGTGATTTAACACCTCTAGACTTCTTTTTATGGGGGTACGTTAAATCATTGGTCTATGCTAACAAGCCTGCGTCGTTAGAGGAGCTCGGAGCCAATATTGAAAGAGAGATAGCGGCCGTTTCCGTCGAAATGTGTGGCCGAGTCATCGAAAACTGGGTTCAACGAATCGACCGCTGCAAACGTGCCTGTGGTGGACATATGAATGAAGTCGAATTCCATACATAAATGTTTTGATTGTACTTCAAGCCGAAAGTAAAAATTTTCGAAATGTCTCAAATGGGTTGCGTTTTATTTCAAAAAAAAGTTGTCAAGTCCTTAATGGAAGACCCGATACTTGGTACCCATATTGAACAGAGCTTTCTCGCGCCCAAATGTTCACGCAAAGTATGATCAACACGTTCTTTTTATGTCTTTAGGGTATTAGCTATCTCACGCAATTTCACTTTACGGTCCTCCGAAACAAATTTGTGGATTTTTTTATGTTTTCCGGTGTAACCACCTCATTTGGGCGACCAGAGCGTTCAGCATCATTTGTATCTGTACAACCGCGTTTAAATTCAGCATACAAGTAAATGATGAGTGATTTTCCAGGCAGAGCCCCGTAACACTTATCAAGCCATTGCTTTGCTTGAACGGTTCTTTTTCCCATCAAAAAATAGTGTTTAATCAACACCCGAAATTCGATTTTTTCCATTGATTTGAAAATATCAAAAGCAGAGTCACTAAAAACCATTGTAACTTGTAAACTAATCGTCGAAATGTCAGGAAATTTTGACACGTATCGTTTGAAGATTGGTACTTCCTAAAAATCATATGTATTTTTTGAAAAGGGCGAAATCTATGTGTCAGACCAAACACTTTCAGCCTACGTGTTAGAAGTCGTTAGAAATGAATCTCTTTCCAGAAAATATTGTTTGTAGGAGTGCCAACAATAACCTCAAAAAAAAAAGGAATTTCTACTACCAGTTATAAGCGACACGTTCTTACTTGACCGACTGTAAAGTCGTATCGACTACTTTTCTATTAGTACATCACACGCGATATCGGAAAATCCCGAAAATATAAGAGAGCCACGTTTTACGGAAATATCGATTCACCTTGGTCTTGAATTGCTGTAGGTTGTAGTCGGTGGGAAACACAATCCTGTGTGTAATGAAAAAGGAGAACGTCAAAGCAAGCAAGGTTTAAATATAAGAATGGGACTCTTACGGACTGTTTTCAAGAGATTAAAGCATACATTACAAAACAAAAATAAGATATTTAAGACATATATGAAAACAAAAATATTAATGCCATATGGAACGAGCACTTTTAAATGTTGCTACATTACGAACAACTACAATTAAGCATAAAAACTGTGAAAAAATACTAGGCAGAGCATAAACACGGTCTAGACTTTAGAAAAGAAAGAATAAAAACATGTTCCACACTAAATATGTATTACTACGTTCACTATGTATTAACATAAAAGAATGCATCAAACAGGCGGCCCTAGAAGCATTAGGTAAAGAAGACAACGAGAATAAGAAACATAAAATTAAAATCTGTGAAAAAACCAAAGAATCTATAAAGTAGAAAAAAAGACTATACGAAAAGTGGCTGAATACAAAATCAGAAGAAGATCTACAGAAATATAAAGAGACAAATGCAGAAACGAGGAGGATGATAAACAAAGAAAAGAACGAGAGATGGGAAAAATCGTGCGAACATGTAGAACAGTATATAGGAGGAACTAGAAGCACAGAGTCATGGCGAAAAATTAAAGCATTAAGGACTAACAATAGAGAGAAGACCTATATAGAGTACATCCCAGAAAGCGAGTGGGAAGAATATTATAAGAAGCTGCTAACAGAAGACAGACAAGAATTCCAAGAAGAGAACCCTGAAGAAGAACAGAATAAGGAAATAAAAGAGATAGAACTAAGCTATGAAGAAGTAAAGAAGACAATAAAAACACTCAAAAATAATAAATCTGCAGGGCCTGGGGGTGTGGTAAATGAAATCATTAAATACGGGCCTAATACATTACATCGAATGCTGAGAAACATGTTCCACAGAGCGATAAATGGAGAAAAAATACCAGACGAATGGTCAAAAGCTTATATAGTATCTATATTTAAAAAGGGAGACCGCAGAAAATGCACAAACTATAGAGGCCTAAGCATAATATCGAGTATGGGACGTTTGTATGGAAAAATTATTAAAAATATCATGGAGGAAAATATAAAAGGAAAAATTGGAGAAGACCAAGCAGGCTTTACGGCCGGCCGAAAAATCATGTATAGACCACATATACACTATAAAACAAACAATGGAAAAAAAACTGGCAAAGAATAGAGAAGTTCATCTAGCCTTCATAGACATAAGAAAGGCCTATGACTCAGTACCAAGACAAAGATTATGGAACGCAATGAAAGAAATAGGCATTGACAAAGACTAAGTTTCGCAGACGACCAAGTAATTATAGCGCAAGATGAGGAAGACCTCAGTTATATGGTAAGAAAACTGAAAGAAGAATACACTAAAGCAGGATTAGCAATAAACTTTGATAAAACGGAATATCTAACAACAAAGGAGGGAAACGTGGAGAATCTAGAAGTCGATAACGAAACAATAATCAAAGGAATCGATAGATTTAAATATCTAGGAACCATCGTTTCAAAAAACGCAACATCAGAAGAAGAGATTAAAGCTAGATTAGGACAAACGCGGACATGCATAAGACAATTAAATTCGATCCTGTGGGACAAGCACATTACAAAGAGAAACAAAACACGCATATACAAATCAATAATACAAAGCTTAATGACATACGGATCAAAAACATGGACGATCAACAAAAGAAATAAATCTAAAATTAACGCGGTCGAGATGGAGTATTGGGGAAGATGTTGTAGAGTGACACGTATGACACCATTGAAGAAAACCGATTAAAATGGTATGGATACATAAGACGGAGCGAAGATAATAGGTGGATAAAGAAAATAACGGAGTGGAGCCCTATAGGGAGAAGAAAAAGAGGAAGACCCAGACGATCGTGGAGAGACGATGTGGACGAGGCTATGGAGGGCAGGGGTCCAACAGATGGAGACTGGGAAGATAGAAACGGATGGAGTCAAGGGCTGAGAGAAGGAAGACAGCGTCAGCTGTAGAAAATCCTTGATATATATAATATATAAAATAACAAAACTTGTAAATATATAACTGAAACAGTAATGTTAATATCAACCCTAACATTTTGTAACTGTAAAGTGCGTTTAAATTGTCAGCATCCTAAATGTATAAATATATAAATAAATTTGTTTTTTTATTATTTAATATTTATTTTTGGTTATGCCAACGACACCATAATAACTGTTTATTTTCAATATTTAAATCATACCTTGTTTAGTTATTTCTCTTGATCTCGCTGTTCTTTGTCCTCCATAAACTATCGGATAGGTTGGTTTCATCGGGGGGGAAGAACTATGTTGGAAGATTTTCGATTTAGCTTCCAGCCGATTCTCCTTTAGTGCCAAATCTTCTACATTATCTTTAGGTGATTCATCTTCCTTTGACAGTCTTTCACTGTTCGCTATTGCTGCCCTTACTAATGGCTGTTTCGCTCCAGTGGTCAATGTGTGAGGGCTACTGTCTGTAACATAAGCAAAACCAAGTAGGTAACAGTTTAAAGATAAAAATATGTTTACGGACGCAGTGGTGACTTAAAAACATTATTCGTTTTCAGAAATTATAAACTCTATTCAAATTTCAGAATAAAATGAAAAAAAAATATGAATAAAAAGGCTCTCAAAAATTCTCATTTTTGAGATATTAATCCTTAGGCACTTATCGTTGAAAACAATGAGAATGTACACGCCGTAATTCTTATAAAATAAAATGAAAGTAAAGAAAGATATTTCAATATGATCTACCAAGATTGACTGAACAGAACGTATTAAGATTGTATAATAATAATTTTTTACCTATTTGTTCATTTGCACACCCTTCAGCGATCTTTGTATCACGAATCAAAGATTCAGTATTATATTTTCTAATGTTTTGGTCAATTTCTTGTCTTAAGGTTTCCTTATTGACCTCTTCAACTTTCCGTCCAGGTGACTGAACTTTCATTGTTTTTATTAATTCATTGCCTTGAGTCATTTTCGGTTCCTTTTTATTTAAATAAGTTTTTCTTCCGACTATAAAAACAGATTAATCAGTTTTATGAATAACAATACTGATTAAATCAGAAATTCCTGATTTGCTACCACTACTGTTAAGGCAATAAATAAATAATGATGTCAAAATATTGTTGGATGTAACTCGAAACGACCTAACTCGAGGACTGCCTGTATTTTAATGTAGTTGAAAAATACTTATTTAGGTTCACAAATAAACTATTTTTTGCCTAAAACATGTATATTAGTGTATATTAAATCCCAAGATATAAGATCCTGCCTTTTTGTTTTTTCAATGGGGCAAGAAACGACCTCATTAGGGTTTTGTGCATAGTTGCCAGGTATTACGATAAACGCATTTTTATTTTACTTGCTTTGTATCCCGCCCTCACTTGCAACTGCAATTATATTGGATCTATTTTTACCTATATATTTACTACCTGGCAACCCGGTTTGGAGCCCTTTAAGTATTTGATAATACAGGCCTAATGACCACAGGTCCCCATTAGGATTCGAAAGATACTTTTTATTATTTTTATTTTTAGTTTTACTTACAACTTACAACGTAACGGTTCTGTTTTAATTATCTGGCGCCCGTGGGAAAATTGCAATAGTGGCTATCGCAAGAGAAAACATTTATCACTTGACATGAAAAATGTTTACGGCAGTTTCGTAAAAAGAAATTTGAATAAACAATGGGCTTTGCAAGAAACCACTGAACTAACAAAAACCCCAATTTCTATGATTAAAGGTATTGTAGGAAAACCATCACTCAGGAACAGAAAAAAACGGAAGGATTTTCAAATGCAACATGTAGACGATAATGAAAAAGACGTTATCAGAAGAAAAATATATGTATGAAGAGCAGTTGGTGCCAACACTAGACAAAATAAAATTAAGACTAATGCAGGACGGGACCAATATACATTGTGGTCGATCAACCCTTCACAGAATTCTCTTAAGAATGGGATTCACGTTCCGAAAAATCAACAAAAGGCATGGAGTCACATAGATTACGAACCTTGCGACATACTTATTTACAAGAAATTAAAAAGTATCGATCAGAGAATTGACCAATAATTTACCTTGACGAAACAGGGTTCGATACCCATGACACTGTGCAAAAAGGATGGGTTAACAGCAGTACAAAATGTCAGACTAACGCACCTTCAAATAAAGGTAAACCATTTTGCAAGCTGGATCTGAAAAGGGCTGAGTTTCAAATTGTCTACTATTATCTGCAAAAAACATAAGAGATTCTAGTTTGGACTATCACGAAGACACGACTGCAGAACTTTTTGAAAATTGGTTTCAAAATTCCTTTTGCCAAATGTTCCCGAACCAAATGTTATAGTTATAGACAATGCAAGTTACCATAGTCGCCTACTAAATAAAGTTCCTAATGGAGCCAACACCAAATTGGAAATACAGGAATATATGCTAGAAAATGACATTAATTTTGACTTTGGTTATAAAAAAAGTGATCTTTTGGAAGTTTTGAAAGACTATAAATTGAAAAAGAAATATGTTTGTGATAGTATGGCTGAGAAAATGGGTCACACTGTTTTGCGGCTTCCTCCGTATTATTGTGTGTTTAATCCAATTGAACATATTTGGCATCAAGTTAAATCAAAAATAAGGGCACAAAATGTTTCTCCTACTTTAAGCGTGTCAGTGATTGAATTAGTAAAAAAAGTTATAAATGATATAACTTGTGAAAGCTGGAAGAATTCCATTCAACACGTTGTTAAAGTTGGAGATTCATATATTTATGTAAATAATATAAAACCACTGATAATTACCTCTGCTGATGACAGTGATAGTGAAACCGAATTAGGCTTAAGTTAAAATATATTTTTATTTATACAATATGTCCCTTCTTGTAAACCCCATTTATTCAAACTGTATATTTGTACTTCTTATCTATTTGTTTTTACATGCATCTATAAATAAACATCTCCAAAAACACTTATAATTTTATTTATTTGCATTAATGTACAAAATTCTTAAGTTCATCTTTGCAACCTATCATAAACAAAAAGTCAGAATTTTTATATTGCCCACTTAAAACGGCAAAAATCAGGATCTTATATTTTGGGACAGGCTATAATATTAGTTATATAAATAATAAATAACAATGGTCCTAGATGTCGGCCTTAGTGTCCGCCCCTGTATGAAAGTGTGCGATAGATTTCTACGAAATGGTGAGAAATTTTGTTAAGCAGCATGACTGTTTGTAAGCGTGATTTTTGTACCGATTGTGTTCAAAGTGTCAAACAGATGCAACTCATAGTTGTTTCGTGGCAGCTATTGTAGGTGATCGATGTTACATGTTTCGCAATTCCTAGCCTAAAAACTTAGCTTGGACGGAAGAAATTTTCGTTGAATAAATAGGTTATTTGTGATGTAAACGTGTATTAAGCACGGTTAGCAAATTTTTTTTTCTGGGGGAACAAACAAATTGGAATATCGCTAGTCCAAATGTATTAAGCGTAAGGAAGATTATGTTGAGAACTAAATTTTTGTTTTTGCCAAAAAATAGTATTTACTTTGTTTTTTGCAAAATTTTTCAATCCAGCCTCGCACACTAGCTACGATCTGAACTGCCGTAGGACAGTACCACCCATATCGACCGCAGCTAATCTTTCTAGTAACAAATAATAACTAATTTTATAAAAAGCTTTGCTACAGTCAACCTGGTTATATTATCGACCTATCTGTGATCGTCAGAAACCCAGAAATATACTAATCACCGTTTAAAAAAAAACAACTTCCAGCTAAGGTAATAATAATGATCCGTCAGTAAATAATGCGGTTTTACCTACGTATACAGTAAGATCTAACATTCGCACAATTGAGAGAAAATTCCGAAAGAGATCACCAAAAGACAACTTTCCCTTACAAACTGAAAGTGTTTATAAAATTTCCTGTTCATATAGCACGGTGTACGCTGGGAAAAACTGATAGTTTCACTAGAATTACAGTTGTACAATTAGCTGTAGCTAAATATCAACACTCTACAAGTCATACCATCAATGTAATAGTTTAATCAACAGATTCTGTTACTAAGTTGGGAATATGGAATCTTTGGCACAATGATACTACTCAGTATATATCACCACTACACCAAACACTTTATTTTTGCACTCGACGCGCGTTTCGCTAACCATCTTAGCTTCATCAGGAGCGATGATTGACTAAAACTAAACTACAAATCTACCCTATTTATACTTAGCCTAACTCTTGAATTACTCAGGCGGAACTAATGGCATAGGCAAGGCCATCAGTTTCAGTCAAGTAACCAGTAGAGGGGACTATAAGGAATAGACCCTCCGTCTTTATTTAAACTACTTTTACATTTTATAATTTCCATACTTTCGTATGCGTTCAACAATCTCCTATCAGATACATTTTTAATTAATCTTAGATTATCTAATGTTACAATATGATCAGCTTCAAGGGCATGTTTGGCAATGCTAGACTTTTCTGTTCTACTGTATTTTAAGTGTGCTAAATGTTCTTTAAATCGTGTTTTAATTGACCTTTTAGTTTGCCCAACATACTTTTTGTCACAATCATTACAACTAATTTCATAAATTCCACTTTTCTCACAATTAGGAATCTTATCTTTGGGATTTCCTAAGATATTCCTCAGATTGTCTGATGACTTATAGACTAAGGTGAGGCCTACCTTATTAAATACCTTATTGAGTCCCTTGCTATATTTCGAATTATATGGTATGGAGACATACTTGGTGTTATTTTCTTCGCGTGTAAAAAAGGTGGAATTCTGAACATTAAACCTAAACTTATGTCTATTTATTAGCTTATGTACTAAGTCATCGTCATAACGTAAATTCTAATTCACAAAAAAAAAACATAAAAGTAATTAAGGGATTGAAAAAGAAAGATGTCTTCTACTTAAAAGCGGATAAAGGAAACAAAGTTGTTATATTGGATAAGAAAGATTACTTTGAACGCGTAGATAATCTTATCGAATCTGGCCCTTATGAAAAGGTAATAAGAAATCCATTACCGAGAATGATAACAGAGGTTAAAAATTCTTTAAAAAAATGTAAGAACCTTGTCTCCGATTCGCTAAAATTTAAATTAAATGTGAGCTTACCCAAAATTCACAAACCTGGAAAAGCAATGCGACCCAGTGTTTCATCGGTCGGATCACCCACATATTTAATATCCAAATGGTTATCAAAAGAACTTGAGAATTTACCATTAAATACTTTCGCAGTGAAAAATTCGTTAGAATTCATTAATAAAACAAAAAATCTAGTTCTTAATGAAGGTGAAGTCTTAATTTCTTTTGATGTCAGTTCTTTGTTCCCAAGTGTGCCAATACCACGAACTTTACAATATCTCGAAGAATTACTTAGAATGAATGACTTTGAGGACGAAATTATTCGTGAATACTTAAAAAACTTTGTACGGAACAACAAAATTATGTCCAATATAACAGTCAATTGTATGTTCAGAAAGAAGGAACAGCTATGGGTAATTGCTTATCACCTTTCATAGCCAATTTATTCATGAGTAAGTTTGAAACGGAAGCCAGTCTAGAATTCGAATATTTCCCAAGGGTATGGTATAGGTATGTGGATGATATTTTCGCGATTTTTGATACAAAGAAAGCAAATATTGATGATTTTGTTTCTAAATTAAATAGCCGGTATGATTCCATTAAATTCACTTACGAAGTTGAGAACAAAGGACAATTGCCTTTTCTAGATATTTTAATTATTAAAAATAATAATAGATTAGAATTTGATATCTATGGGAAGGACACAGTAACAGATAGATATATTCCTAATGATTCATTTCATTGCAAACAACACAAATTAGCCTCATTACATTTTTTTAGTTCATCGTTTGATCACTTTCCCTCTGAATAGAGTAAACTTTAATAAAGAAAGGAATCGTATTAGAAATATAACTAGAGTTAATGGTTATGACGATGACTTAGTAAATAAGCTAATAAATAGACATGAGTTTAGGTTTAATATTCAGAATTCCACCTTTTTTACACGCGAAGAAAATAACACCAAGTATGTCTCCATACCATATAATCCGAAATGTAGCAAGGGACTCAATAAGGTATTTAACCCTTAAGTACCTACCTGGACTCTCTCAGACTCTGGCGGAATTTATTTTGGTTATAACTAGTCGCATGTGTATCTTTACTGGTCACGTGTCCCTGTACCTTCCGCTTTCTACTCATAGTATGACGTCTGTGCTCGTCGATGATACAGGTGATCCCGCTCGCTCTTGAACGGCTATAAAAGTGGAATGTGTGGAATCTGCCACGAAAAATTGTGAGGTCTGAGGCTTACAATTTTATAGAAATTTGGCCATTTCGGCTATAATTTTTATAAAAACTTCTTAGTTATTTCCTAAATTTTTATAAATGAATGCAAAAAAGTTCTTAATTTACGTATTTGTTCTTTATTCTTGGTCTCATTGGAGTAACTCGTTAATTTATCGTTTTTCTAAGCTGTAGAACAGTTTTAAGTTTATTTAGTATATACCGTTAATTTTTTTTTTCTTTCATAATTATTTTTTTAAATAAAAAGCTTTGAAAAATACATTTTTTATTTTCATTCATCTTCTTATTTTATAGTTTATATTTTATATAGTTGAGAATAGGGGAGTCTGAGAGACTCCAGGTAGGTAGTAACGTGACTGGTTTAAGGGGTAGGTACCTAAGGGTTAATAAGGTAGGCCTCACCTTAGTCTATAAGTCATCAGACAATCTGAGGAATATCTTAGGAAATCCCAAAGATAAGATTCCTAATTGTGAGAAGAGTGGAATTTATGAAATTAGTTGTAATGATTGTGACAAAAAGTATGTTGGGCAAACTAAAAGGACAATTAAAACACGATTTAAAGAACACTTAGCACACTTAAAATACAGTAGAACAGAAAAGTCTAGCATTGCCGAACATGCCCTTGAAGCTGATCATATTGTAATATTAGATAATCTAAGATTAATAAAAAATGTATCTGATAGGAGATTGTTGAACGCATACGAAAGTATGAAAATTATAAAATGTAAAAGTAGTTTAAATAAAGACAGAGGGCCTATTCCTTATAGTCCCCTCTACTGGTTACTTGATCGAAACTGATGGCCTTGCCTATGCCATTAGTTCCGCCTGAGTAATTGAAGGGTTAGGCTAAGTATAAATAGGGTAGATTTGTAGTTTAGTTTTAGTCAATCATCGCTTCTGATGGACATGGTTAGCGAAACGCGCGTCGAGTGCAAAAATAAAGTGTTTGGTGTAGTGGTGATATATACTGAGTAGTACAGTTTCTGTATAAAAAAAGATTACACAATCAATCAATATTTACAACCACCATTAACAGAGATATGGTTTACGGTCTGCGTGATACGGGGTTATTGTTCGGTCAACATTAGTCAGGTATCAACACTTGGCTTCTACCCCTCCAGACTTATTTAATATTCTAGTTGTGGAAGAGTAAAGATTCCTGAACAGGTAGCGCGTAATCGTGTTGATAAATTCACGAAACTGCAGCCACGTGGAACTTAAATAACACAGGTCAACATTTGATCTAAAAAAAAACACTCGGAGCGGTATGGTCCTTATGGGGTTTTTGGGGTCGCTGATTACGATGAGCGGGTTGGTTAACCTTCATCACATCAGATTCGAGGTCATTTGAAGGTCAAATAGAGAAAAAACCGTAGGAAAAATCTGAAAAATTTCATGCGTATGTTTTTGAGGTCCCTGAGTCCGAATCCGTAGTTTGTTTGACCTTAGGCCTTTTCCCAGAGGTCATTTGAAGGTCAAATAGAGAAAAAATCGTGGAAAAAATCTGAAAAAATTCATGCGTATGTTTTTGAGGTCCCTGAGTCCGAACCCGTAGTTTGTTTGACTCAAGCCGCCTTTCAGAGGTCATTATAGGTCATTTCATCATCAGTTTATGTTTATTTGAAAAATATGTATGGTCATTTTGCGTTGTTAAATTTAATTTTGTTTTTATCGTACACTTGCGAAGCATACAGAGGTTAATTTACGGTACATTTTTATTGATTATATCTTATACATATCATTTTACATTTACGTTAATATATCACAATCAAAAATGTCTTTTATGCTGCTCGGTCATTACAAGGGAATTAACATGTAAAATATAAGCTAAATAATGGCAGGTAGACTGATGCAAGCAAATGTTTTGATACTGTTTAAAGGTACTTATTAGTAAAACTTAAAATATTGTTCATATCAAAAATAGACTATACAAATATTTTGACTAGTTTCGTGACTGTGAAATAGACTTTTAAAATCTAAAAAAAAATTTGATCTAATTTTTGTGCTCTCGATGTTCGTTCCATATATCTAGTTAATTTAAAGTCCAGCCCGACTGTGTTTCTTGAGGTATAAATGTAACATTGTGCGCTATGTTATGTTTAAATTTCGTTTTATAACTCAATTCCCAATACATTTCAAATTAATAATTCTAATGTCGAACAACCTTGTTATCAAGTAACCCTTAATCTGTATACTTCAATACTTAATCCTTGTCGACAAAGAAACTCTAATACCCAATACCTTTGAACCCAATAACTTACTTGTACAGTAATCCTTATATCTACTTATACTCTCATATTGTCTTATATAATACCTCAATGCGTAAGTTAACAATTAAAAATGATTCGGCTCATACTTCGTAAAGAGTCTCGAGTGTCCAAGTAGATTTTCGAAATCGCCCAGTCAGTATTTAATATGAATTAAGCATAAGAGTTTGCTTCTTTTAGTATTTATCAAAGCATGTTTGAAGTACTACTCTAAACGAGAACGCTTTCGTTTCTCGTGAAATGATCTTCGACTTGCTTTTCTTTTATGAGATTTATTTGATTCTCGCTTCAGGCTCCAGCAATAATCTGCCAACATGTTTATCCCCCAAACACCTTGATACCTTTTTTCAAATTCACTCAAGTCTTGGTGCATCCTTTCTCCATGTTTTTCGCTAAAATCTTCGAGATTTTCAGGGAACCAATCAAGGTGTGAATGAAGAAAATGCAGTTTCAGACTCATTAAACACTCCATTTCTTTATAATTTTGTACTAAATTTCCAACAATATTTTTGTAGTTAGGGTCTTTATGATTTCAAAGAAATTTAGTCGTCACCTCTCTAAAACTTTGCCATGCTGCTTTTTCTCTGGCGTTCATTTTCCTCTCAAATGCATCATTTTTTAGGAGGTCTCTTATTTGTGGTCCAGTAAATATGCCCTCTTTTATTTTAGCTTCAGAAAGATTAGGTAGCACTTTAAAAATATGCGTGAAAGCAGGACTTTCGTTTCGGCTCATGGCCTTGACAAGTTGCTTTGCAATACCTAGTTTGATATGCAAAGGTGGAAGTAGGACCTTATTGGTTGATATCAAACTTGGACCTATGATGTTTTTTTCACCTGGAATTAATTCTTGTCTCAACGGCCAGTCTTTCTTCACATAATGCTCATCTCGAGCCCGACTATTCCACTCACAAATAAAGCACGGATAAGAAGTGTTTCCAGATTGCTGTCCCAGTAATATTGTAAATATCTTTAAGTCCCCACAAAGTTCCCACTGGTTTTGATCGTAATTCAATTTTTGCAATAGCAAGTCAAAATTATGGTATTCTTCATCTAATACAACAGAATGAGCGACTGGTAAAGGGGCTTAAATATTTCCATTATGTAACAAGATAGCTTTTAAGCTTCTTTTTGAAGACTCTATAAACAGTCGCCAATCACTTGCTGTGTATTCTATACCGTATTCTTGCACTAACCCTTCAATATTATGGCAATAGACTAGATTATTCATTTTAGTAAAATATTTTCTGAATGGACGTTCTCTCGAACAATAGACAGAAATTTTTGTTCCTGTGGATAGACAATTTTTTTCTTTTAGCCTAGATGCTAAAAGCTCTGATCTATCTTTCGAGAGTCCCAAGTCCCTGCACAGATCACTTAATTCGTTTTGATTAAATGTTTCGGCTTCCGATATATAATTTTCCTCAACATCTGATTCTTCTGTGCTGAAATTTTCTCTTTCTTTGTGTTCGAATGTTTCATCTGGCATATCTTCATCAGTTACCATTTCTTGACCCAATTCATTAATTTCCATGATATGATCAGAATTTGTTTCAATAAGAACTGGTAAAGTCACAGATGTTACACGTGCATATGAATAGAATCCTTATTCTTTCGGTTGTACCTTTTCAAGTTTGTTAAGCAGAAGTAACAGTCGGTGGTATGGTCTGTTGGGGTCTCCATATCATTGGCCGAGAAAATACCTGGTTGTTAATTCTATATAGAACATTGCGGCATTTATGACATAGATTTTGGTGTGTAAGAGTTATCCAATGAGCTTGTATCAATATGATAAATTTGGTGATATTTTACTTTTAACGAATCTGAAAACATGAATTTCTTTTGTGGAATATACTCCCCACAAACAACACAAAAATTGTCGAGTTTAATGGAACATGACGAATTTCTTGTAGCATTTGACTCTACAGACGCCAAGTTTCCCACCAATGTAGAGCTACGGTCGCATGATGACGACGCCTGCGGGCCCGCTTTCCCACCCTGACCAGCCGCCGATTCTGGGTTTCCGGGACCCTGTCTCGTATTTTTTTTAGGAGTAGTTGCCATGACGGCATAAACGCCGTAACCCAGGGACTTCGCCGGATAGTGAGACAACTCCGTTGCCCACCGTCACCACGTAGAGGTGCCCTGGGTGCAACTACACCTTAATACTGGAGTTTAAAGCGAGACTGAGCTAAATTTATAAAAAAGAAGAGAATAAATAATTTCGCGAGGAATGAAAAAGCATTTTATTGTTAAAGTAAAACTCCAAATATATATACAAAGATACTTAAAATGATCACCGTATATCTTTTGAGCATAAGATCATGCAGGATTTGAACTGAATGATCTGAAAAAATAATAGATGAATTTTTTCAGATTTTTTCCACGATTTTTTCTCTATTTGACCTTCAAATGACCTCTGGGAAAAGGCGTAAGGTCAAACAAACTACGGATTCGGACTCGGGGACCTCAAAAACATACGCATGAAATTTTTCAGATTTTTCCTACGGTTTTTTCTCTATTTGACCTTCAAATGACCTCTGGGAAAAGGGCGTAAGGTCAAACAAACTACGGATTCAGACTCAGGGACCTCAAAAACATACGCATGAATTTTTTCAGATTTTTCCTACGGTTTTTTTCTCTATTTGACCTTCAAATGACCTTGAATCTGATGTGATGAAAGTTAACCGACCCGCTCATCGTAATTAGCGACCCCAAAAACTCCATAAGGACCATACCGCTCCGAGTGTTTTTTTTAGATCAAATGTTGACCTGTGTAATCAAGTGGTAAGTTAACGAAGAAAATTATTAAAATATTTAATATTTATAGTGCTCTATCACGAAGTAACGAATAAATCTATCAATCTTCATTTTATTTAAAAAAAAGTAAGCTATAAAAATAAATGTTTTTCAAACTATACCTTGGGTAATTTGAGTTTTTAAATTGTCGAAATTACCTGAAATTTCTTCGTCATTTTTAGGTTTCGCCAACTGCACTTGTTCAGGTTGTTTAAGTTCATCATTTTTTTGTAGTTTAGATTCTTTTTCTTTATTTAAAGCAAGTATTTTCGCAAGTTTTGATGCTTCTGTTGTAAGTTTCTTTTTATCAAGTTTAGGAATGTTTTGACGGGCATTTTTAATTGGTAGTGGTCTAGTTAACTTTAGCTTCACAGCGTGACTACTGGTATTTTCAACTATAAAAAAAAAGTATACAAGTGGCATTTAGAAACAAACAGTCGGCCAAATAGAGACGTGTCGCGTATTGTTTATTAAAATGTATTTATATAAAAGATTTCCCGCGTATTCTTGGCGCAAAGATTTTCAAATTACCCGAATTTGCCGCGACAGAAGCTTCACTCTGTACATCTTTTTACTGCGAAACTTCTGCTTGATGTATCATCATACGTTCTCAATTGGATTTACATCGGAAGACTGAGATGGCGAATCTAATGTGACGATACCGGATTCCCCTTTCCACTGGCTACACGTTTTACTCCGATGTTTGGGGTCAACACACCACCATGTGGTAGTCGATACTAATACCTTCTTGTAAATCTAGAGCATTTTTTTAGCATTGAAATGGTAGGTAAAATTAATGAATCTCCCAAAACCTCTTTCCGAAAGACGTCCTCAAATATGGATCTTCACAGCATATTTCATGGTCCGCTGAGCCAATCGGTTAGTGGAAATTGACCAGGTTTGTGGAGTGATAACATAACTCCAGAATGAGGAATCATCAGAAAAAATTTTCGAGGAATCTCAGTAATTTTTTTTTTTTATTCCTTGTTCTTGATTTCTTTATCGATCTATATGAGTGGATTTTTGATTATTAACCACCATTTTTACCGATTTATCAATATATATTGCTTTGTTGTCCAAAAACACACCTTTTTAGGTAATAAAACGAGCCTTGGTCACGCAATTTTCAAGGAATGTCAAGACAGTAGAACTCCGATTAACCGAGTCGCGATTATCCGAGTTCTGGATTAACCGAGTCAATCTAAGAACCTGATTATCCGAGGTACGCGCGTCTATGGTGCGTATTAACCGAGCTTCTAAAATATGTATGTATATATTTCCATTTAAAATCGTCGGGGCCTTCGGGGAATCCCCCTGGCCCGTGTGAGGGGTTCCTCTATTTATGTTTTTGGACGCTTTCAGCATATAAATTTGCGTGAATGCAGTGCGTTATAGCGTTTACTATGGAGAAGTACGACTATACTCACATAATTTATTTGGTTGGAGTTCTGGTAGTTAAGTGTAATTAATACGAACTGCTTTGTTCGAATTTTCGTTTGTCGTATTATAATGGAGCAAAACAAGCGTAAAAGAATCGTCGTTCCTACTGAAGAAAAATTAAAAGCCGTCAGAAGAACTGAAGCAAAAGAGACAATTAAAGTTGGTGCACGAGATTATGGAATAGGTGAGGTAACAGTTGGAGATTGGAAAAGAAACCGCACAAAAATAGAAGAGTGGTGTATAAATTAAGCCTCCTTGTCTTCAGGAAGAAAATCAATGAAAACCAGCGACTATGAAAGAGATAGAAGAAAAAGAAAAAAGTTTATTTGAATTAACCCAAAAATTAAAAGGTTGCGAAAATGTGACAAGAGAAGATGTTGTTGAATGGATTACAGCAGATGATTTAGAAGAAGAAATGAGTATTGAAGAAATAACGAATGCCTTTCAGGAAACCGAAAAATCAGATGAAGATGACGATGACGAAGCGGCGGTGGATGAACAGTCTTCCACTAAGATCTCTCATCAAGAAGGTTTTGCTTCTTTGGAAAAAGCTTTGAGGTATATCGAACAACAACCAGAGGCAATCCCAGCGGCTTTGCTTCTTCTTAATAGATGGAGAAACATTGCAGCGAGAAAAAGAAGATGCAATATGAAACAGAAGCGCATAGATACCTATTTCACTGTTTTATAATGTATGTACCTATTTATATGTTAAAAACGTTAATACATCGGTTTAAAGTATTGGTGTTTATTTTTTGAATGAATAAAAAACAAATCCGGATTATCCGAGTTTTCAGTTATCCGAGGAGGGTGCCCCCCACTTTACCTCGGATAACCGGGGTTCTACTGTATTTTTTTGGATTTTTTTATCGCTCTGTCCAGGTCAGGGGTCGGCAAACCGCGGCTCGCGAGCCACATGCGGTTCTTTCAAGAAACAATTGCTGCTCTTCAAGTTCCCTAAAAAAATTAAAATCTAAAGCGGACAGATACGCAGCCCGCGCGTACACATAAAACAAGAGTCCTCGCTGTACGGCCGCGATTACGAGCACGTCAAGCATACCCCACCCACCTCCCCCCGCTACTATAAGTAGTCCAGTTAGCGTCTGCTTTTGCTCCACAAACACGTGCGTTTCATTTTGTCGGTTGGTCGTACCTTAAAAAGTACTTAATTTTAGCAAGTAAGACATCGTAAATCATGGGACACTTAGTTGTATTTTTGTAAATAAGTTGTCTCTGTAATTTATGGAGTGGATATATGTATAAGTTGAAGTGGATTGAATTATTATTATAAAGGGAAGCCATTTTTCACACGTACCGCCAAAAGTATTAGGCACCCCTAACACGTGAAATTCATAAAATATTAAAAAAAAGACTAATTGTTTTAACAATACTATAGGCGGGGCTGTCAAAAGCTAACTTAAACAATAGACAATCTCTTTTACAGGTTCATGAAACACCTGGCCTACAAAATTGCGATAATGAGGTTTTTTGAAAAATATTTTTAATGTTTTATCAGTCTCTTTTTACTACTTGTAGTGTCAAGAAACTTCTGTGCGTATTTTTTCTGTTCTTACAGCTATTCCGAACGTCAGGTGTGACATTCGTAAGGCGGCGTGTCGGCGAGGAATACCATCCAGATTGCGTGGTACCTACTGTAAAACACGGAGGAGGCAGCTTTATGATCTGGGGCTGCATAGCTGCTAAAGGTGTGGCGAAATGTTCGTTTGTGAAAGCCGCATGAACAGCCAAAAGTACATAAATGTACTAGAAACTGTACTGATGCTTTCGCTAACGCGCGCATTTTTGACGACACTAATTTACACGACATCAAATTCCAGCAAGATAATGCACCTTGTCATAGATCAACGGCTACGATGCGCTGGTTTAGAGACAATAACATTGTCTTGTTGGATTGGCCGGCGAAGTCTCCAGACCTAAACCCTATCGAGCATCTTTGGGGTATTCTGAAGCGCAAGATACGGGAGCATAGCATAACATCAAAAGCAGCGCTAAAAACGCTTTGATGGATGAGTAGAATGCCATAAGTACAACTGAATGTACTAGGCTTGTACGCAGCATGCCCCAGAGAATTGCTACTGTAATTAAAGCTAAGGGAGGACACACCAAATATTACCTCAATATACGATTTTACAAAACATACGAATTTAATTTTTTACCCTGAAACACAAGAAATGCAGTAAATTGTAGGGTGCCTAATACTTTTGGCCAAGGCTGTATGTATGGATGTAGTAAAATTAATTTAGTTCGTTAATTTCTTGTCATATTTTTAGCATAAAATGCTTAGATCTTCTTGCTTTTATATGCATTTCTATATATGCTGCTCTTCCTACATGACGTTAATGTTAAGCACTTAGATAAACAAATAGAGTGGCCAATCTCTGACATTAAGCGTAAAAAAGTGTATCCAGTTTTTGAATAGGACGACGTAGCTTTGCAAAAGATAAACATTTTCAAATAAACATATATTTATCTCTCTTACACTAGTTCGCGAGCATCACGGCGTTACATCGATTGGACGTTTTTAAAATTCCCTGACTTTTTCCGGTTTTCCAGAAAATGGCCACCCTGTCTTATCCTTTAACTACAACTATTTTAGGTTTAAATTAACAATATAACAGTTTACCTTCTATTTCAGAAAGCTTTCTAAATCTGCCGACGATATGGCTTTATCAAAAAAAGAAAAGAAAAACAGAAGACGAAAACCGGGAATTTCGTCGTGAATGGATGGACTCGTATGCTTTTATTCGGAATCATGATGGCCTTCCGACCTGTCTTATCTATCAAGCAAAACTGACCCATAATAAAAAGCCAAATCTTGAAAGACATTTTAAAAACCAAACATGATTATTTCGCAAGAAAAATATCCCGTGGGTGACGCAAGAATGAAAGCTGTTGAAGAACTTTAGAAAAAAAACTCAGATGTCAAGTTCCATGTTGCATAACACTGAGCAACATTTTCGAGGTCATCGAATGTAAACTAAATTCTGACTTTAGTTTCTGGAAGTGCCCACCCAAACTAGCAAAACCCTATTTGGGTTTTGATAGTTTAGTTCGAATTTTTTTTATTTTTTTTGCCATCATCAATTTTTTTGCTCGAGCTTTGGTTTTGCACGGCTATATCTCGTAAATTATTGGGAATTTCTCAATGCAATCTTCAGACGAAATGTTCTTCACACTAAAATATACAATTTTTGTGAACATGTCGAGGCCAGATTTTCACTCTTTCGGGGTATTTTTAATGCAGAAAGCCCGAAAAAAAATGCCATTTTTTCACATTTTCGACCATAACTCACAAACCGTGCATATTTTAGCATAACTGTCTTTGACAAAAATGTTCTCTGCATAAACACGAGTAACTCTGCTGAACATTGCAATAACCTACAATCGATCCTTATAGTTCTGTTGGCCGTTGTAAAAAATTTCACACCAAAATTTCAGCTTTTTTCAGGTTTTACGTTTTACATTTTACGTCAGCTGAAATTTTGTGTGGAATGTACTATTTGGTGGCGAAATTCCTTACAACGGCCAAAAGAACTATAAGGATCGATTGTAGGTTATTGCAATGTTCAGCAAAGTTACTCGTGTTGATGCAGAGAACATTTTTGTTGAAGACAGTTATGCTAAAATATCCACAGTTTGTGAGTTATGGTCGAAAATGTGAAAAAATGGGATTTTTTTTTTGGGCTTTCTGCACTAAAAACACCCCGAAAGAGTTCACAAAAATTGTGTATTTTGGTGTGAAGAACATTTTGTTTGAAGATAACATTGAGAAATTCGCAATAATTTACGAGATATAGCCATGCAAAACTAAAGCTCGAACAAAAAAATTGATGATGGCAAAAAAAAAAAATCGAACTAAACTATCAAAACCCAAATAGGGTTTTGCTAGTTTGGGTGGACACTTCCAGAAACTGAAGTCAGAATTTAGTTTACATTTTATGTGTTGCACTGTGTAATTGGACACAACCCACGAATAGCGTAAATAAAGCTAGCTTTAAAATTTCGCTAGAAATAGCTAAAAGAGGAAAATCATTCACAGATGGTGACTTTATTAAGGAGTGTTTTTTATAAAAGCATCTGAAGATCTGTTTAGCGATTTGAAAAACAAAACCGAAATCGTAAAAAAAATCAATGACATCCTAATGTCTGCTAAAACAGTACAGGACCGAACTGCCAAAATGGCATTAGATGTGACACAACGACAGTTGAAGAACATCAAACTGACTTCAGTAATATCAATTGTTGTGGACGAGTCTTGCAACATAAAAGAGACAGCGCAAGTAGCACTATTTGTAAAATTTGTCTCACCTTAAGGCCCTAAGGAAGGATTGCTGCCACTCGTCGGGCAAACTCGCGGGGAAGATATTGCGAATACAGTAAAAAAGTGCCTAGAAGACAATGGAATCAATGTGAATACAATTGTTTGCGTTGCAGCTGATGAGCAAAAAGCATGACTGGGATAAACAAAGGATTCATTTCAATTTTAAAGAGTAAAATTGACAATGAAATTCTTTCTTTTCACTGCATAATTCAGCAAGAAGCGCTTTGTGCACAATCCTCTCCAAAAGAAATAGTTGACGTTATAAACTTGGTTATTAAGATTACCAACAGCATTTTAGCTAAGGGACTCTATCATCGCCAATTTAAACAATTATTAGCTGAAATGAATGCATATTCTCTTCTCTAAACTATAAAATATCTACCATTTTTGACACTTCATTATGAATCATTTCATTATTACTATAGTTTTAGCCCATTCTAATTCGAATTCAGCGTCGAAAAATACACTTTATCCATGTATTTTAGTTCGTGGTAATAAACCTTTTTTGTGTGGCTGTGTAATGATTGTAGTAAGAAGACACGTCTACAAAACTTTACAGGGTTTAAATAATAACTTGGACTATTATAATGTATCATCTTCAAATGAAATAATTATTTTGTTAATAGGACATTTTTTCAGTTTTTAACAAAAAAACACATGAAGCTGTAGGAATTTAATTAAATTTAAAATTTATTGTTAAACTATGTTAAGCGTTGTAGGTTGATTTGCCTGACTCTATTGAATGCAAATGTCAGTCATGTTTTTTTTAAGTGCTGACATCTATTATAAAAAACCCAGTAATGGCAGAGATTTACGTCATTTAGTTATGTCAGATTTGGAGTTCGCTACATTAGATTATGTTAGGTTTGTTCTTCGCTATATTAGGACATGTTTGATTTGGAGTGACTTATTTAAAAGCTTTTAGTTTAGGAAACGTTCATTTGATCATTTTTCCTCTTTGCATAGCGTTATAATAGGTTTGATGTTCTTGGTATAAATCGCTATATTTATTGAAAAATGAGTTCAAATCATGGTCAATAATCAAAAATCCACCCAGACAGATCGATAGAGAAATCAAAAACGAAAATTATAAAACAATATTGAGAGTCCTTGAAAATTGCGTGACTGAGACTCACTTTATTGCCGAAAGAGGTGTTTCTTAAAAAGCGATATATATTGATAAATAATCATAAATCCGCCCAGCAGATCGATACAAAAATCAAAAACGAAGACTATAAAAAAAATATTGAGAGTCCTTGAAAATTGCGTGACTGAGACTAATTTTCTTGCCTAAAAAGGTGTTTTTTTTTGGAAAAAAAGCAATATTTATTGATAAATTAATAAAACTCATGGTAAATAATCAAAATTAAACCCTAAAATTCTGTAACTGTAAATAGTTAATGCGGTTTTAAAATTGTTAATGTTCTATCAGCACCCTAAATGTATAAATATATAAATAAATTTGTTTTTTTATTATTTAGTATTCATTTTTGGTTATGCCCATAATAATTCTTTATTTTCAATATTTAAATTATACCTTGTTTAGTTGTTTCTCTTAATTGCGCTGTTCTTTGTCCGCCATAAGCTACTTGATAAGTCGGTTTCAACGGAGAAGAAGAACTACGTTGGAAGATTTTCGGTTTGGCTTCCAGCCGATTCTCCTTTAGTGCCGGATCTGCTACAACATCTTTAGGTAATGCGTCTTCCTTATGATCTGAGATTCTCTCACTGTTCGCTATTGCTGCCCTTACTAACGGCTGTTTCGATCCGGTGGTCAATCTGTGAGAGCTATTATCTGTAAAAGAATCAGAACCAAGTAGGTAACATAAAAAATATGTTTACGGGCGTAGGGGTGACTAAAAAACATCTATACGTTTTCAGAAACTACAAACGGTTTTCAAATTTCAGAAAAATCAGGAAAAATTTAAAAAAATATGAATGAGAAAGTTCTCAAAAATTGTCATTTTTTGAGATATTAATCCCTAGGCACTGATCACTGAACACAATGAGAGAGTACGCGCCGTAACTCTTATAAGATAAAAAGGAAAGTAAAGAAATACCTTTCTTTAAATATGAGCTACTAAGATTGACTGAACAGAACATATTAAGATTGTATAACACGTAGACTGAAAAGTTTTTGGTCTGGCACATAGGTGTCGCCCTTTTCAAAAAAATCCATATGATTTTTAGGAAGTACCAACCTTCAAATCCAACGTGTCCTAATTTTATGACATTTCGACGATTAGTTTACAAGTTACAGCGGTTTTAGTGACGCTACTTTTGATATTTTCAAAACAATGGAAAAAATCGAATTTCGTAGGTTGATTAAACACTGTTTTTTGATAGGAAAAAATACCGTTCAAGCAAAGCAATGGCTTGATAAGTGTTACGGGGACTCTGCCCCTAGAAAATCACTCATCATTTACTGATATGCTGAATTTAAACGCGGTCGTACAGACACAAATGATGCTAAACGCCCTGGACGTCCAAATAAGGTGATTACACCGGAAAACATCAAAAAAATCCACAAAATTGTTTTGAATAACTGTAAAGTGAAATTGCGAGCGATACCTGACACCGTAAAGATATCAAAAGAACGTATTGGTCATATTTTGCATGAACATTTGGACATGAGAAAGCTTTGTTCGAAATGGGTACCGCGTTTGCTTACAGTGGACCAAAAACAACAACGTGGTGATGATCCTGAGCGCTATGTAGACTTATTTAAGAGCAATAAAAAGGATTTTTTCATGCGATATCTAACAATGGATGAAATATACAGGGTTACAGGGAAAGTCGTCCTAGATAATTAAGGACGTTATAGTTTAGGTCGTTTCTGACCGATTTGACTCTATGACATGACGTCCTAAACTTAACCGTTTTCGAGATATTGAAGTTTAAAGATTTTCTAAAAAAAACATGTTTTTTTTTTTTTGCTTTTATATCGATTTTTTTTTGTTAGAGGTTCTCGAGGGCGATTTTTTGGTTATTTTTAGTTAGTCTGTATGTCAAGTATCAAAAAAAATTGAACTAGTTACTAACAGTTTCAAATGGCGGCTTGTTAATGTTTCTAAATTACGAATTTTTACCAAGTGTTTATTACTTTAAATCAATAAAGAGAAAAAAAAATGTATGGAAGTTATTCTGCAAATTATTTTAAAAACTTTTACGTCTTTTTAGCTATCAAAAAAGGTATAATACTAAGAGTTTAATAGGAAAACTGTACACAGAATGACACCTAAAGCGGGCTCGGGTCGCAAAAGGTAAATTTTTAGTTCTAGGTGAAAATACGAAAAATACACAAATAAAACAAAAAACCTTGCAATTTAATATTTTTTATTAATTATAATTCATGTTCTATATGGTCGCCCTCATTTTTTAACACAAATTCTCATTCTTTTTCTTAAATTACTTTTCACAACTCTGGTTGTGAGGTGCCGCCTCATTTTGTCAGCCGCATCAATTATTTTTTGTCTTAGGACATCCACGTTTTCGATAGGAGTTATCTGGTCGTATACGAGACTTTTCATGTGACCCCACACACATAAAAATCCATCGGTGTTAGGTCTGGGCTTCTCGCCGGCCAAGGTATGGGTCCGCCTCTTCCAATCCATTTGTTGGGATAATTGTCATTGAGCCATGCACGAACACTTCCTCTGTAGTGAGCTGGGCAGCCATCGTGTTGAAAGTACATGTTTTGTCTCAAACCATCAAATTAGGTAAATCGTTCCGCAAAAAATTGTCGTATTCCTCGCCATTCAAATTATCTGGCAGGAAGAATGGCCCAACCAAATAATTTGAAATTATACCCATCCACACATTTAAGCTGAATCTTGTTTGTGATCCTTTCGTTCTTTTTTTGTTTGGGTTGCCTTCCTCTTTAGAAGCCCAATAGTGGGCATTGTGGTAGTTTGTAAGACCGTCTTTGTCGAATTTCGACTCGTCAGTCCATAGTATTTTCTTAAAAAAAAGATGCATCTTCGACATCGGTATTGAGCATAAATCTGCAGAATTCCAATCGTCGCAACGGATCCCCTTCTTCAATGACTTGCACGGCCGTATAGTGGTAAGGGTGTTGCCCAACAGTATGCATTACAAACCATACCTTCCACTGCGAAATACCAAGCTGTTGTGCGACAACATTTGTAGATGTGGTTGGGTCCACCTCAAAGAGACGTCGTATGTCGTTTTCTTCGTCTTCGTCAAAGATACGTGGTCGTCCCATGTCAGTCCGCCGTCTTTGTACGGAACCAGTTTCTCGTAGTCTTCGATAAGTTCCATCAAATACGCTAACATCAGGTACACGACGAGTAGGATATCGCAGTATGTATTCATCACGTGCACGCGACGACACTCCTTCGCATTAGGATGTCAGCATATTCCTCGTTGGTATACGTTGCCATATTCACAAGCAGAGATCAAAATCCAGTTACGAGCCAATTCACACAGTCAGAAGATGAAACACAGTTTTTTTAAAAAGCACGGTATAGCACATCTACCACGGACGAATCGCATGAGCAGACTAAAAATCATTCAATAATGTTTAGTGAACAGAAAATGGCACTCGCACAGAGAGTACCCCGACCGGAAAAAATGCTTACCTAACCCTTTTTATTGTTTGAAGGTGCAGGTAGTAAACCGGTAATTGGTAGTATTTAAATTCTATTATTATGTTACTCTATATTTGGGCCTATTGAAATCTCATTTTCTTAGAATTTTCAATAGATCCAGTAGATATTATACCGTTTTAGATAGCTAAAAAGACGTAAAAGTTTTTAAAATAATTTACAGAATAACTTCCATACATTTTTTTTTTCTCTTTATTGATTTAAAGTAGGATACACTTGGTAAAAATTCGTAATTTAGAAACATTAACAAGCCGCTATTTGAAACTGTTAGTAACTAGTTCAAATTTTTTTGATGATTTTTGATACTTGACATACAGACTAACTAAAAATAACCAAAAAATCGCCCTCGAGAACCTCTAATAAAAAAAAAATCGATATAAAAGCAAAAAAAAAACATGTTTTTTTTTTTAGAAAATCTTTAAACTTCAATATCTCGAAAACGGTTAAGTTTAGGACATCATGTCATAGAGTCAAATCGGTCAGAAACGACCTAAACTATAACGTCCTTAATTATCTAGGACGACTTTCCCTGTAACCCTGTAGATCCACCACTACACACCGGAATCAAATCGGCAGTCAGCTCAGTGGACAGCAGCCGGTGAAAGCCGCCCGAAGCGACTAAAGACACAACAGTCGACTGGGAAGGTTTTGGCCTCTGTATTTTGGGATGCGCATGGAATAATTTTCATCGATTATGCTGAGAAGAGAAAAACCATCAATAGCGATCATTATTTAAGGTTACTGGTTAAGGAAAAAAGAGAGTATTTAGAGTAAAAGATAAGAAAAATAGAAGAAAACTTTAATAATAAAAAAATGAGAAATTTTTACCAGGAAGCAAAAAGAGAAAGCAGAAAATAATATTTAGTAAGGATAAAGATAGAAATTTGGTGGGAGGAGCTCAAGAAATGGCAAATAGATGGAAACAACATTTCGAGACCATTCTAAATAGTGGCCCAGAAAGGTATGAAGAAATGATAACATTAGACCTCATCCAAAATGAGTACCAGCAAAGGAGGAACTTATTAACAACTTAAAAAACAGTAAAAGTGCAGGGGAAAACGGAATATGCATCGAGCTCATCAAGGAAGGAGGTTTAGAATTAGAGGAAAGTCGATACACGCTGCTGGTAAAAATATGGGAAAAGGAAAATATGCCTGCGAAATGGTCCGAGGCAATACTAATTCCAGTTGTTAAAAAAGGAGATACAACAAATTGTAATAACTATAGGGGAATTGCTCTATTGGGTGTGGTGTATAAAATTCTGGCTAGCTAGCCTGACAAAGAAACGTCTGGATAAATACGACAAAGTAATAGGCTACTACTAGGCAGGTTTTCGGAAACGGTATCGGTTAACGAGCAAATTTTTGCAATGAAATAGGTACTTCAAACAAGCTTACGATAGAATACATAAAGCAGAAATCTACAGAGGTATGGAAAATTTGGGAATACCACAAAAGCTGATCAGACTGACAAGAACGACCCTCGAAAACACAGCAAATAAAGTAAGCGTGAATGGAGAAAAATCCCAATCATTTAAGACTCAGAGGTGTCAAACTCAATTTTGCAGAGGGCCATATATTAAATTTAGAATGTGTAGGCGGGCCAGATTCAAATAAAAAAAATGTACTGAATTATTATAACATTTTATTTATTTAAATATATAGTATATAATATACGGTTGTTAAAAATTATGATTCTTCATTGCGATCGCGGGCCTTATTGATACGTCCCGGGGGCCGGATGCGGCCCGCGGGCCGTATCTTTGACATCCCTGTTAAGACTAATAGAGGAGTGAGACAAGGCGACTCATTATTAACCATTCTATTTAACATAGTACTGGAAAATGTAATGAGGCAATGCGATATTCACAGACACGGAACGCTACTCAATATGAAACATCAACGTCTAGCGTACGCAAACGACCTGGTATTACTAACTAAATGCGAGAAGGAACTGATTGACGTAACCAGAAGGCCAGAAACCGCTGCAAGAAAAAGGGGGTTAGAAATCAAAGAAGAAAAATCCACATACATGGTAATAAGACCCGAGGAAGAAACTAGAGAAGAAAAGTTAGTAGTTAACAACTGTGCGGATGGGAAAATATACCAATTTGGCAAAACAGAAAACGTTACTTACCTGGGAGTGAACTTAAATAGTAGAAATGAAGAAAGCAGAGAAATAAATTACAGAATAAATAAAGGAAGCGAAAGTGCAGGAGCTCTAACGAAACTATTTAGATCGAAATTGGTGCCTAATGGAGCAAAAGAACCCTGTATGGATGCGAGCTATGGACGCTAAATAGAGCCGAAGAACAAAATTGGAGATATGGGAAAGGAAAATATTATGAAAAATATATGAGGGAAAAAAGTGGACGGAATCTGGATGAGACGAAGAAATAGTGAACTATATGAACAGCCATTCAATAATAGCACAAGTGAAATCACAGAGGATCAGATGGCTAAGTTACGTAGAAAGATTGCCGGAAACCAGAGCAGCAAAAAAAATGATGAAAGAGGCGGTGGTCGGAAAGAGAGAGAGAGGATGCCCAAGATGAAAATGGTTGGAGGCAGTGAAGGAGAAATTAGAAAAGTTAAAGATAAGTAACTGGAGAAGAAAGGATACAGAAAAGAATGAATGGAGAATAATTTCTGATCAAGCCTTAGGCCTACCGGGCCTGTAAAGCTAGCTTATATATATATATATATATATATATATATATATATATATATATATATATATATATATATATATTGGTCTTTTGAAGGTAGAAATCGCAAAGAAACGGCCCCAAATGAACAAGAAAAAAAAGTGCTCTTTCATCAAGACAATGCACCGTGTCACAAGTTAATGGTTACGATGGCAAAATTACATGAATTGAAGTTCAAATTGCTTCTTCATCCACCGTACTTTCTAGATTTGGCCCCCAGCGACTATTATCTATCGGTAGACCTAAAAGAAATGCTCGCAGGAAAGAGATTTGGCTACAATCAAGAAGTTATCGCCGAAACTATTGTATTGCTCTTGAAGGAGACTTTGTTGATGACTGAAGTAGAATTTTGCAAAAAAAAAAAAAATGTGTTTTAAGAAACACATTTTTTTTGCAAAATTCTACTTCAGTCATCAACAAAGTCTCCTTCAAGAGCAATACAATAGTTTCGGCGATAACTTCTTGATTGTAGCCAAATCTCTTTCCTGCGAGCATTTTTCTTTTAGGTCTACCGATAGATAATAGTCGCTGGGGGCCAAATCTAGAAAGTACGGTGGATGAAGAAGCAATTTGAACTTCAATTCATGTAATTTTGCCATCGTAACCATTAACTTGTGACACGGTGCATTGTCTTGATGAAAGCTTTTTTGGTTTAGCTACTTATAGCTAAACCAAAAACTTTTCAACCTACGTGTTAATAATAATTCTCTTACCTATCTGTTCATTTGCACGCCCTTCAGCGATCTTCGTGTTACGAATCAAAAATCCGGTATTATATTTTCTAAGGTTTTGGTCAATTTCTTTTCTTAAGGTTTCTTTATTAACCTCTTCAACTTCCCTTTCAGGTAACTGAACTTTCTTTAATTTTATTAATTCATTGTCTTTTATCAATATAGGTTCCTTTATATTTAAATGAGTTTTTCTTCCGGCTATAAAAACAGATTAATCGGTTTTGTGAATAATAATACTAGTTAAATTAAAAAGTCCTGATCTGCAACTATCGTTAAAGCTTAAAATAAATAACACGTAGGCTGAAAAATTTTTGGTCTAGCTATTTAAAACACATTTTTTATTTTGCAAAATTCGACTTTATTCATCAATATAGTCTTCTTTAAGAACGATACAATCAGTCCAGCAATAGATAAAGAAAACAAAAATATTAATGAGATAACAGAAAAAGCAGACAAAGAAATAAAATACAAAATACACTTACTGCAAGACGAAACAATAAGAGATCTATATAGACGACAATGAGATCAAAAATTAAATGAATTTAACTACGACAACCTCCAACAGATGTATGACCACATAAAAGAATGCATCAAACAGGCGGCCCTAGAAGCCTTAGGTAAAGAAGACAACGAGAATAAGAAACATAAAATTAGAATCTGTGAAAAAAATCAAAGAATCTATAAAGGAGAAAAAAAGACTGACTATACGGAAAATGGCTGAATACAAAATCAGAAGAAGATCTACAGAAATATAAAGAGAAAAATGCAGAAACGAGAAGGATGATAAACAAAGAAAAAAACAAGAGATGGGAAAAAAGCGTGCGAACATGTAGAACAGTATATAGGAGGAACTAGAAGCACAGAGTCATGGAGAATAATTAAAGCATTAAGGACCAACAATAGAGAGAAGACGTATATAGAGTATATCCCAGAAAGGGAGTGGGAAGAATATTATAAAAAACTGCTGACAGAAGACAAGAATTCAAAGAAGAGAACCCTGAAGAAGAACAGAATAAGGAAAAAAAAGAGATAGAACTAAGCCATGAAGAAGTAAAGAAGACAATAAAAATACTCAAAAATAATAAATCTGCAGGGCCTGGAGGTGTGGTAAATGAAATGATTAAGTACGGGTCTAAAAAATTACATCGAATGCTGAGAAACATGTTCTAAAGAGCGATAAATGGAGAAAAAATACCAGAGAAATGATCAAAAGCCTATGTAGTATCTACATTTAAAAAAGGGAGACCGCAGAAAATGCACAAACTATAGAGGCCTAAGCATAATATCGAGTATGGGGCGTTTGTATGGAAAAATTATTAAAAATATCATGGAGGAAAATATAAAAGGAAAAATTGGAGAAGACCAAGTAGGCTTTATGGCCGTAAAATCATGTATAGACCACATATACACTATAAAACAAACAATGGAGAAAAAACTGGCAAAGAAGTTCATCTAGCCTTCATAGACATAAGAAAGGCCTATGACCCAATACCAAGACAAAGATTATGGAACGCAAGGAAAGAAATAGGCATTGACAAAGAACTAATATACGCTAAACAACACAGTGAACATAAAAAATAGGACATAAAATAAGGAAGAGACTCCAAACATCAAAAGGCCTATTACAAGGATGCTTCTACATCCCCAACACTATTCAAAATATACCTCGAACAAACATTAAAAAAATGGAAGCAAAAATGTAGTGGAATGAGAGTCCCAATACGAGAAGATTACTTATATACTCTAAGTTTCGTAGACGGCCAAGTAATCATAGCGCAAGATGAGGAAGACCTCAGTTATATGGTAAGAAAACTGAAAGAAGAATACACTAAAGCAGGATTAGCAATAAACTTAGTTAAAACGGAATATCTAATAACAAATGAGGGAAATGTGGAGAATCTAAAAGTCGATAACGAAACAACAATCAAACCATCATTTCAAAAAACGCAACATCAGAAGAAGAGATCAAAGCCAGATTAGGACAAACGCGGACACGCATAAGACAATTAAATTCGATCCTATGGGACAAACACGTTACAAAGAGAAACAAAACACGCATATACAAATCAATAATACAAAGCATAATGACATACGGGTCAGAAACATGGACGATCGACAAAAGAAATAAATCTAAAATTAATGCGGTAGAGATGGAGTTTTGGAGAAGATATTGTAGAGTGACACCTATGGAGAGAATACCAAATGAAGAAATAAGAAGCAGAATGAACATAAAAGAGAACGCAGTAAACATCATTGAAGAAAAACGATTAAAATGATATGGACACATAAGGTGAAAATAACGCGGTGGATCCCTATAGGGAGAAGAAAAAGAGGAAGACCCAAACGATCGTGGAGAGACGATGTAGACGAGGCTATGGAGGACAGGGATCTAACAGATGGAGGCTGGGAAGATAGAAATGGATGGAATTAAAGGTTGAGAGAAGGAAGACAGCATTAGCTGTAGAAAATCCTTGATCTATATCTATATATATATATATATATATATATATATATATATATATATATATATATATATATATATATATATACACATATATATATATATATATATATATATATATATATATATATATACATATATATATATATATATATATATATATATATATATATATATATATATATATATATATATATATATATACACATATATATATATATATATATATATATACATACATATATATATATATATATATATATATATATATATATATATATATATACGAGACTGGTTTGAAAAGTCCGTGCAAAGTCCGAGAGATGGCACCACCGGCGCGTATCGAGGTCATGTTTAGTTAGTAGCATCTCTTGAATGAACGCACACCAAGTTTTCAGCCATATTGGTCTATTTCTTTGTGTTTGGCATTCGTGTGAATCAAGGAAGTCGAGTGATTTTCAAGAAATGGACGAAAAAGAATTTCGTGTGTTGATTAAACATTACTTTCGGAAAGGCAAAACGCCTCAGGAGACTAAAGAGAAGCTTGATAAACATTATGGTGACTCTGCATCTTCGATTAGAACAGTTTATAAGTGGTTTCAAAATTTTCGGACTGGCCATATGGGCACAAATGACGCTGAACGTTCTGGACGGCCTGTGGAGGTTACGACTCCAGAAATCATTGATCAAATCCATGATATGGTGATGGATGACAGAAGAGTTAAGGTGCGTGAGATTGCTACTGCTGTGGGCATCTCGACTGAATGGGTACATAATATTTTGCATAAACATTTGGACATGAGAAAGCTATCCGCAAGATGGGTGCCGCGATTACTCACGCTTGACCAAAAACGGAATCGTGTGAAGTGTTGCAAGGATGGTTTGCAGCTGTTCCAGAAGAATCCGGAGGACTTTAAGCGTCGTTTCGTCACTGTGGATGAAACATGGATACATTACTATACTCCTGAGACCAAACAACAATCTAAACAATGGGTTACCAAGGGGGAATATGCACCAAAAAAGGCGAAGACCGTTCCTTCGGCCGGAAAGGTTATGGCGACTGTCTTTTGGGATTCGCAAGGGATAATCCTCATCGACTATCTGGAAAAGGGTAAAACTATTACAGGTGAATATTATTCATCGTTATTGGACCGTTTGAAAATCGAGCTGCAAGAAAAGCGCCCGCGATTGGCCCACAAGAAAGTCCTTTTCCATCACGACAACGCACCAGCACACACCTCAGCAGTTATGGTCGCAAAATTAATGGAAATAGGATTCCAACTCGTTTCACATCCCCCCTATTCTCCAGACTTGGCTTCCTCGGACTACTATTTGTTCCCCAATTTGAAGAAATGGCTGGCGGGACAAAGATTTTATTCAAACGAGGAGGTGATTGCAGACACTAATGGATATTTTGCAGACTTGGACAAATCCTATTATTCGGAAGGGATCAACAAACTAGAACATCGTTGGACGAAGTGTATAAGCCTAAAAGGAGACTATGTCGAAAAAATAAAAAAGGTTTACCCCAAACACATAAGTAGTTTTTATTTTTGCACGGACTTTTCAAACCAGCCTCGTACATACATAGATATATACAATCAGTCTAACGTTTTTCTAACATTTCTATACCTTTCTTACAGAAGGATTTCTCTTTGCCTTCAAATAGACCTCCCGTCTCGACGATAAATTCTTCATTGGAGCCAAATCTTTTTCCTGCGAGCATTTTTTTGAGATTAGCTAATAGATAATAGTCGCTGGAGAATACGATGAATGAGGAAGCAATTCGAACTTCAATTTATGCAATTTTGCCATCGTAACCATTGAAGTGTGACACCGTGCATTGTCTTGATGAAAGAGCACTTTTTTCTTGTTCAATTGAGGTCGTTTCTTTGCGATTTCTGTCTTCAAACGCACCGATAACTTTATCTAATATTCGCTATTAATGGTTTTTCCCTTCTCAGTATAGTCGATGAAAATTATTCCACGTGCATGCCAAAATACAGAGGACAAAACCTTCTCAGCCGACCGTTGTATCTTTGGTCGCTTCCGGCGGCTTTTACCGGCTGCTGTCCACTCAGCTGAATGCCGATTTGATTCCGGTGTGTAGTGGTGGATCCATGTTTCATCCATTGTCACATATCGCATGAAAAAATCCTTTTTATTGCGCGTAAACAGGCCCAAACAGCGCTCAGAATCATCAACACGTTGTTGTTTTTGGTCCACTCTGAGCAAACGCAGTACCCATTTCCAACAGAGTGCATCATTTATATCTATACGACCGCGTTTAAATTCAGCATACCAGTAAATAATGAGTGATTTTCCAGGGGTAGAGTCCCCGTAATACTTATCAAGCCATTGCTTTGCTTGAACGGTATTTTTTTTTTCCATCAAATAAACAGTATTTAATCAACCCACGAAATTTGATTTTTTCCACTGTTTTCAAAATATCAAAAGTAGCGTCAATAAAACCACAGTAACTTGTAAACTAATCGTCGAAATGTCATGAAATTTTGACAAATATCGTTTGAAGGTTGGTGCTTCCTAAAAATCATATGGATTTTTTGAAAAGGGCGACATCTATGTGTTAGCCCTAAAGCTTTTCAGCCTACGTGTTAACTTAATGTTGAAAATGTTTATTTACTCGTAAGCAAGTATTTTTTATTTCGACTTTTGGCCGGTTTTGTAGATTACGACGTTCTATTTTTTTTAGCTACAACTCTGGAAGTCTTTTTTCAGATACTAATCCTTATGTACTGAACACTAAAAATAACTAAAGCGTATGCACGGAATCCTACTTCTAATAAAATGAAGTATAATGAAGTAAGCAAGGGAATTTTAACATGGTTTGCTGACATTGGCTGCACAAAACCACACTAAGATTGAATAACAATAATTTTCTTACTTTGTTCATTTGAACCACTCTCATCAACCTTGGAATCACCAATCAACGATTTAGAGTTAGATCTCCCAAGGTTTTCGTAAGTTTCAGCCTTTAAAGTTTCCTTATTTAACTCCTCAACTTTCGGCTCAATTGACTTCATTTTCATAGATTTTATTAATTCACTAACTTGTATCATTTTAGGTTGTTTTTTATTCAACTTAGTTTTTCTTGAAACTACAATAATAGATCAATCAATCTTGTGAATATTAATACTAATCAACATTAAACTTCCCCTATTCAGTAAAAATTGGCAAACATTATCTCGTAAAATAAATGATGTCCCGCTCTGTACATCATACCATATCTATAAGAAAAGTCTTGTTGGTTTTTAAAAGAACAATCTTTCATATTATTTTTGCCATGCAGTCAATATTTCTCAAACCAATTTTAATTTAAGACAGTGGACAATTTTGTCACATGATGTCCATACACGTGAAAGAAAACTACGTATACACATACGGGGCGACGGTTAATATATATATATATATATATATATATATATATATATATATATATATATATATATATATATATATAACATATATGTATATATCTATAATATATATAAAATTCAACGTCTCTCTGTCTGTCTGTCTGTCCGTTAGTGCGCCTATAACTGAAGAACCACTTATCCGATTTACGTACTTTTTTTTTAAAACATACATATGTTCTCTGGCCAGGTTATAGGCTATATTTTATTACGATGGGTAGCATAAGGAATGAGCAGTGACGTAAAATAGTGAATGATGTCGGAAATAAGTTTGCCGCTAGCGCGTGCCTTTGCAATACACAGCCTAAACCATTAAATATGGAACAATATTATGTAGCAAAGAATATCTGTAATGTATAATCTATAATATATATAAAATGCAATGTCTCTCTGTCTGTCTGTCTGTCCATTAGTGAGTTTATCACGCGGGAACCACTTATCCGATTTACCCGTCTTTTTTTAAATTTATACATATATTCTTTGGCCAGATTATATAATAATAATAATCTATATCTATAATATATATAAAATGCAATGTTTGTCTGTCTGTCTGTCTGTCCGTTAATGCGCTTATCCCTCGAGAACCACTTATCCGATTTACGTAATTTTTTAAATTCATACATATGTTCTCTGATCAGGTTATAGGTATGTTATATATTTTATTACATCTATAATATATATAAAATGCAACGTATCTCTGTATGTCTGTCCGTTAGTGCGCTTATCACTGGAGAACCACTTATCCGATTTTCGTACTTTTTTTTTTTCTAAAATATACATATGTTCTCCGGCCATGTTATAGGCTATATTTTTATTACGATAGGTAGCATAAGGAATGAGCAGTGACAATAATAGTAAATGAAGTCGGACAAAGTTTGCCGCTAGCGCGTTCTCTTGCAATACACAGTCCAAACCATTAAATATGGAACAATATTATGTAGCAGAGAATATCTATAATATATATAAAATGCAATGTCTCTCTGTCCGTCTGTATGTCTGTCTGTCTGTCCGTCCGTTAGTGTGCTTATCACTGGAGAACCATTATCCGATTTATGTGCTTTTTTTTTAAACATACGTATGTTCTCTGGCCAGGTTATAGGATATATTTTATTAGGTGACATAAGGAATACGCAGTGACGATAATAGTGAATCAAGTCGGAGAAAAGTTTACCGCTAGCGCGTTCTCTTGCAATACACTCTATAAAGCATTAAATATGGAACAATATCATGTAGCAAAGAATACAATATATATAAAATGCAACGTCTCTCTGTCTGTCTGTCTGACCGTTAGTGCGCTTATCACTCGAGAACCACTTATCCGATTTACGTGTTTTTATAAATTTATATATATGTTCTATATAATTCGATATAAGCCTAGATAATGGGAGATAAGGAGAAATAATGGGAGATAAGTCGAGATAAGCCTCGATAATGGGAGATAAAGTGAGATAATGGGAGATAAGGAGAGATAATGGGAGATAAGTCTAGATAATGGGAGATAAGGAGAAATAATGGGAGATAAGGAGAAATATTGCGTGGTAAGTCAAGATAAGCCTAGATAATGGGAGATAAGGTGAGATAATGGGAGATAAGGAAAAATAATGGGCGATGAGCAGAGATAAGCCTAGATAATGGAAATGATGTAGAGATAATGGGAGATAAGGAGAAATAATGGGAGATAAGGAGAAATAATGGGAGATAAGTCGAGATAAGCCTAGATAATGGGAAATAAGATGAGATAATGGGAGATAAGGAGAAATAATGGGAGATAAGGAGAAATAATGGGAGATGAGCAGAGATAAGCCTAGATAATGGAAATTATGTAGAGATAATGGGAAATCAGGAGAAATATTGGGAGATAAGGGGGAAATAATGGGAGATATTTTATTACGTTGGGTAACATAAGGAATAAGCAGTGACGATAGTAGTGAATCAAGTCTACGCGAGCGGAGCCTCGGGCCCGGCTAGTATATATATATATATATATATATATATATATATATATATATATATATATATATATATATATATATATATATATATATATATGTATATATATATGTATATATATATATATATATATATATATATATATATATATATATATATATATATATATATATATATATATATACATATATACAGGGTGTTATGGAATTCACTGCATATATTGTCCTTGTAGCAAGACCGATTGCAGAAAATTCACCTTTTTTTTAGATTTTAAGATCATGTTACGACACTGTTTTTCTTTCTATAATTTATTTTTTATTACATTTTTATATTTGATTAGGCAGTGATTTAAATTTTTAAACAGTGTAACTCAACCGTGTATAACGTGTTGCTAACCTAACTTATTTAGTTTACATTGAATTTGCGTCCAGGAAGTGAGCCATTTTAAAGACGTCACTTTGAAGAAGGGGCAAAAGATATATAAACTGCCATATGGAATTTTTATGAGCTTTTTCTGCCAGTATGCCGTAGTGCTTTTTTTCTCTAGCACTCCGTAGTTGCTTTTTATTTTCTCGTCCGTCCTGCCGTAGTGCAGTAACGGCATTTTTTTTATCACCAAGTGGGTGTTGTTCACAGATCTCAAGTTTGATGCCTTTTCCAATCTTAAAATATTCTGCTCATCCTAAGGCATTTCGGGACAAAAAGCGATTCGCTACCCAAAAAAGATTAGGAGAGCAGTGGCTGAGACATTATTTTTGATGTGAATCTCACCAGGAGAGGCCAAGCAGCTTATGGAAAACCCACGAGGAGAAGCCAAGCAGTAAGTCATAAGCACACCAGTTTAAATATCTCACTTCCTGTCTACAAGTGTGTTTCCAACGACTACTCAACACGTGTAATCCGCGGAGTTAATTTTACAAACTTTTAGATCATGTTTTTTAAAAGTCTTTTGTTTTTTACACTTAGGATCAGTAATTCATAGAACTCTAGTGTGTACACTCTCATAGCCTAAGGGGTGTTTGTTATGCTTTTTTTTCCGACTTCATCCGATCATCATTATAGGTCGCTTAATTTGGATATAATATCCACAAACTATACATCCAAATCCTCCACGTGAAACACTTTATCCATTAGTGAACACCAGAATAAAATTCGTTGAGTAGTTACTGAGAAAATCGTGTAGAGACAGACAGATAGACCCGGCGGGGGGTTTTGTTTTATAATATGTACGAGGCTGGTTTGAAAAGTCCGTGCAAAGTCCGAGAGATGGCACCACCGGCGCGTATCGAGGTCATGTTTAGTTAGTAGCATCTCTTGAATGAACGCACACCAAGTTTCAGCCATATTAGTCTATTTCTTTGTGTTTGGCATTCGTGTGAATCAAGGAAGTCGAGTGATTTTCAAGAAATGGACGAAAAAGAATTTCGTGTGGTGATTAAACATTACTTTATGAAAGGCAAAACGCCTCAGGAGACTAAAGAGAAGCTTGATAAACATTATGGTGACTCTGCACCTTCGATTAGAACAGTTTATAAGTGGTTTCAAAATTTTCGGACTGGCCATATGGGCACAAGTGACGCTGAACGTTCTGGACGGCCTGTGGAGGTTACGACTCCAGAAATCATTGATCAAATCCATGATATGGTGATGGATGACAGAAGAGTTAAGGTGCGTGAGATTGCTAGTGCTGTGGGCATCTCGACTGAACGGGTACATAATTTTTTGCATAAACATTTGGACATGAGAAAGCTATCCGCAAGATGGGTGCCGCGATTGCTCACGTTTGACTAAAAACGGAATCGTGTGAAGTGTTGCAAGGATGGTTTGCAGCTGTTCCAGAAGAATCCGGAGGACTTTAAGCGTCGTTTCGTCACTGTGGATGCAACATGGATACATTACTATACTCCTGAGACCAAACAACAATCTAAACAATGGGTTACCAAGGGGGAATCTGCACCAAAAAAGGCAAAGACCGTTCCTTCGGCCGGAAAAGTTATGGCGACTGTCTTTTGGGATTCGCAAGGGATAATCCTCATCGACTATCTGGAAAAGGGTAAAACTATTACAGGTGAATATTATTCATCGTTATTGGACCGTTTGAAAACCGAGCTGCAAAAAAAAAACGCCCGCGATTGGCCCACAAGAAAGTCCTTTTCCATCACGACAACGCACCAGCACACATCTCAGCAGTTGTGGTCGCAAAATTAATGGAAATAGGATTCCAACTCGTTTCACATCCCCCCTATTCTCCAGACTTGGCTCCCTCGGACTACTATTTGTTCCCCAATTTGAAGAAATGGCTGGCGGGACAAAGATTTTATTCAAACGAGGAGGTGATTGCAGACACTAATGGATATTTTGCAGACTTGGACAAATCCTATTATTCGGAAGGGATCAACAAACTAGAACATCGTTGGACGAAGTGTATAAGCCTAAAAGGAGACTATGTCGAAAAATAAAAAAAGGTTTACCCCAAACACATAAGTAGTTTTTATTTTTGCACGGACTTTTCAAACCAGCCTCGTATTGGTGATATAACACGTCACATAAGGTACTAATTTAAGGTACATAAAAATAATAAACAAATACGTGTTTTACTTCAACAAGTGTTTATTCTTTAATAAATATTACTATTTGTGTTTTGTTTTCGTCGAGACACTTTGGCTATTGTAAGTGTCTGGAATGGTGACAACACCCTGAGAAGGGGTGTCATTCCCCGATTCAGGATTTTGTCCCATTTTTTTTGAATATACGCATTGGTGGCACATACTGTCCAGGCACACTTGCACAACACAAGGCTTATTTTCCCGCTTGTGATTGCGCCGATATGTTTCTTCCTTTTTAATCCTAAAACCTTTTGCATTTTTTTCTGAACGGTGGAAAATCCACTTTCATCAAGGTTGATATTTAATAATTTAATAATATTTAAATTTAGTGGGTCAATTTCCCTACTCTCCTCTACTTTGAAAAATTACTTGTTATGGGGCAATGATCTGTTATGCTTGGGCCTTCCAAGGAATTATTTTTTTTCAATGTCCGTATTTCATAGGCGGGTTAAATTTATAAATAATTTGGTAAAAGGGAGTTTTGCCCCTTTTTTTAATTTTTCAAAAATTTTCGATGATCCCAAGAAAACCGCTGTTGATATTAATAAAGAACTAAGGCAGGAATATCAGGGTGTATTGGTGTCAGACATGACTATTAGGCGTCGTTTGTTATCTGAAAATCTTCATGGTAGGCGTGCTGTTAAAAAGCCACTCCTTACAAAGCGTCATAGAAAAGAGAGATTGAAATTTGCTAAGGAACATAAAGAATGGAAAATCAGTGGTTTCTAGTAATCTTTAGTGACAAAAGTAGGTTCAATCTCTTTGGAAGTGATTCTACTGGTTATAGTTGGGTTATAGTTATAGTTATAGACTAGTTGGTCTAAGATATAACCCAAAGTTACTTGGACATACTGTCAAACATGGCTGTGGAAATATCATGGTATGGGGTTGTTTTCGACGGTCTGGTACGGAGCCATTGGCAATGATAAATGGCAGAATGGATACTCAAATGTATCTTGAGATATTGGAAAATAATTTGATTCCTTATGAAGAAGATTTGCCACTGTCACGGATTTTTCAACAAGACAATAACCCAAAACACACATCTCGCTTGGCGAAGAATTGGTTTTCTGAACAAAGGATTCGGGTGATGTGCTGGCCTTCACAATCACCTGATTTGAACCCGATAGAGGATCTACGGCACTATCTGGATAAACAAATTAGGAAAAGAAATACGAGGCTAGTTTGAAAAGTCCGTGCAAAGTCCGAGAGATGACACCACCGGCGCGTATCGAGGTCATGTTTAGTTAGTAGCATCTCTTGAATGAACGCACACCAAGTTTCAGCCATATTGGTCTAATTCTTTGTGTTTGGCATTCGTGTGTATCAAGGAAGTCGAGTGATTTTCAAGAAATGGACGAAAAAGAATTTCGTGTGGTGATTAAACATTACTTTATGAAAGGCAAAACGCCTCAGGAGACTAAAGAGAAGCTTGATAAACATTATGGTGACTCTGCACCTTCGATTAGAACAGTTTATAAGTGATTTCAAAATTTTCGGACTGGCCATATGGGCACAAGTGACGCTGAACGTTCTGGACGGCCTGTGGAGGTTACGACTCCAGAAATCATTGATCAAATCCATGATATGGTGATGGATGACAGAAGAGTTAAGGTGCATGAGATTGCTAGTGCTGTGGGCATCTCAACTGAACGGGTACATAATATTTTGCATAAACATTTGGACATGAGAAAGCTATCCGCAATATGGGTGCCGCGATTGCTCACGCTGTGGATGAAACATGGATGCATTACTATACTCCTGAGACCAAACAACCATCTAAACAATGGGTTACCAAGGGGGAATCTGCACCAAAAAAGGCGAAGACCGTTCCTTCGGCCGGAAAGGTTATGGCGACTGTCTTTTGGGATTCACAAGGGATAATCCTCATCGACTATCTGGAAAAGGGTAAAACTATTACAGGTGAATATTATTCATCGTTATTGGACCGTTTGAAAACCGAGCTGCAAGAAAAACGCTAGGCTTATTGACTCTATAGGCAGAAGATGTCAGTGATTGAAGCAAAAGGATATCCCACTAAATATTAAATATTTTCAACATCTTAGTCGTCTTAGTGGAATTTTTATTTTATAACAAAAATGTTTCCATACTTTTGTTTGTGCATAATTTTGTTACGTTAAAAACAAAGCACATTTCTAATAAACAATAACTGTTTTAGTTTTCAAAATGTTTGTTAGCATGTACCGATTAATAAATAAATATTGTAATTGTAAACCGTTTAAATGTTAAGACTAGAGATGGGAATTTAAACGATTCCATACTTTTGTTCGCCACTGTATATATATATATATATATATATATATATATATATATATATATATATATATATATATATATATATATACAGGTATATCCCTTTGAAAGTTACAATCATATGTTTCATGTCTAATAGTGACTCTATTCTAACCTGAACTGTTACGATGTTGTCATGCCTACAATTAAAAGTTTGTTATAACAAATTAAAAGAATTTTATCCTCTTCATTTAAACGAAGCATCTGAATTTGCAAAACAGACTAAGTTTAAAGTTCAATATTAAAAAATAATTAACGCAAACTCTCTAAAGTCAACATTCACTACATTCTTATACATACTACAGTCAATAAGTTTTGAAAGCGGAAATGAAACAAGATGAATTAATGAGTCGAGATACATTTATTCTTCAGTATAAGTTCCCTTAAACTCATCTCTGAAGTGGTTTTCCGGAAGACCTTCACAATACTTATCTACGGATGCTATCACCTCATCATTTGTTGAACAACGCATCCCACGTAGAAATCTTTTATGCTTTGGGAACAGATGGCACTCAGACCGAGCCAAGTCAGGCGAATAGGGTGGACGTTCCAACAATTCGTACTTTATTCCGACCAAGTTTGCAGTTGTCAAAGCAGGTTCATTGTCATGATAAAAAACGATTTTTTCTTCTGCAATCCGGGCCTTTTTTCACAAATTTTCTCATCCAGCTGGTCCAAAAGGTTGCAATAATACTCTCCTGTGATTGTTTTACCGGTTTGAAGGTAACCAATTAACAAAATTCCTCTTGCATCCCAGAAAATTAATGCCATAATGTTTTTGGACGACTCTGACCACTGTAGCTGCTTTGGAGCTGAACAACCGGGTTCAGTCCATCGTGTGGTTTGTTATCGCAGTTCAGGATCCTACTGATAAACCCAAGTCTCATATATAGTTACAAATCAACGCACCAAATCAATTTTATTCTTTGTGAAATGAGCCAAATACCGTTTAGAAAGTTTTTCTCGAGTGCGTTTTTGTTCCGATAATAGCTTTCTCATATCCAAAACATTAGTTAAGATCTCATGTACTGATCTACGTGAG
>CM032448.1:28752585-28793318 GCA_019049505.1 Pachyrhynchus sulphureomaculatus
TGTATCATCGCTGTGAAATTTTAATATTATAATTTGCATAGGTAAGACATTGCAATTTTGTATTTTAAACTTTCAATATTATTAAGGCCATTTTTGTTATAATTTTTGGTCCTGAAGATCAAAGCTGTACTATAGCAAAAAAAGAGTAAATTTTTGTATTTTTTTACCTTAGCCCCACAAAATTATTCCCTTTTCCAACTTGTCTGTCATGAATAACCATAAAAACACACACACACACACACCTACATACATATATATATATATATATATATATATATATATATATATATATATATATATATATATATATATATATATAACTCGAAATACATCCGTTCGCTTTTTCATATTTCGCCAAAGTCTCATTTGGTGAATAGTCGGAGTACGGTGACTTACACCCTAGTCCAACGAGTCAGCATTGAAAATGCCAAGTGATATCTTGGGGAAAAGTCGGCAAAATTTCGCCTTAATATAATAAACGAATTCGAATTCTCGAATTAATTTTTCTACGTATATACCATATATATATATATATATATATATATATATATATATATATATATATATATATATATATATATATATATTCAACGCCAAGACACCGACCAGTGATCAACGCTTTGAAAAAGATGGATGAGATTCCATCGAAACGTCAGCAAAACCGTCCATCAAGGGACTTCAAGCTAACACGGGATACCCGAAAAACCACTACTACATTTCACACCTGTAAGAACATTCGTCAAAACTATATATATATATATATATATATATATATATATATATATATATATATATATATATATATATATATATATATATATATATATATAGCCGCTTAACGAGATTTACCTTTTTCACCAAGGTCTTTCTTGCATTCGTTACTTTCCTCAGTTGGTTTTAAATTTTGTTCATTAGTTCCTGCTGTCCCAATATGTTTTTGTTTTGATAACCTAAGTTCGTCTGCTTGTTGTTTCATTTTTTGTGCCTCTTCATTCATTATTGCGAAGGGATTCTTGCGGTGTGACTCATGTTCCCGCATCCTTATTCTACGATATGTATTTCTTAACCTAGCTTCCTCTGTGAACCTTATTTTTGACACTTTTGCTAATTCTTGTATTATTTTTAATCGTTCCATCTTTAACTGTTCCAGTTTACCTTCAGCATTAACATAATTTTTAGGTGATTCATTGTTTAATTTCAGTTGTTTTGTTGCTTCTTCATTCCTTTGTTTTTCAGGCTCTTCGTTCATTTGTTTTTTAATGTCTGTGAACATTTCTTTTTTACCTTCTTCGGCACCTTGTTTTTTAGTTTTTTCGCTCATTTGTTCTTCAACTTTAAGATGATTAACAAAATTAGACAACTTTTTAGCTTCTCGTTCAATATTCTCGTAGTTTAATTTGGGTTCTTCTGTGACGTCAATTTCTGGGACAAAGGCTACAAATTTAGAAAATAAGCAAAGTGAGTTGCCCACTAAATCCATCGTATACACGTAGTTTTAAAATACGAGTATTTTTTTTTTAATTTAACTTTCTTACACTAAAGACTGTTTTAATCCAAGTCTTACAATTTGTAATTTTACATGATCTTTGTTTTTAAATATTGATAACAAAGTTGTTCAGAGGTAAGGCTTCAGACATATTTATAACTAAAATGTGACATGTCTCCTACAAATTATTCCTGGTAAAATTAGAAATGATGAAACAATAACATAATTTTCATATTCTTCGATTCAAAGAACTGTAAAATCGAATTATGACAACACAGATTATAGCCTGTCCCAAAATATAAGATCCTGATTGTGGCCACTTTAAGTGGGCAATATAAAGATTTTGACCTTTTGTTTATGATAGGTTGCAGAGATGGACTTAAGAATTTTATTCACTAATGTTAATAAATAAAATTATAAGAGTTTTTGGAGATGTTTATTTATAGATGCATGTAAAAACAAATGGATAAGGACAAATATACAGTTTGAATAAATGGGGTTTACAAGAGAAGACATGTTGTATAAATAAAAATATATTTTAACTTAAGCCTAATTCGGTTTCACTATCGCTGTCATCAGCTGAGGTAATTATCAGTGGTTTTATATTGTTTACATAAATATATGAATCTTCAACTTTAACAACGTGCTGAATGGAATTTTTCCAGCTTTCACTAACTTTTTTTATTAATTCAACCACTGACACGCTTAAAGTAGGAGAAACATTTTGTGCCCTTATTTTTGATTTAACCTGATGCCAAATATGTTCAGTTGGACTAAACACACAATAATACGGAGGAAGCCGCAAAGCAGTGTGTCCCATTTTCTCAGCAATACTATCATAAACATATTTCTTTTTCAATTTATAGTCTTTCAAAACTTCCAAAAGATCACTTTTTTATAACCAAAGTCAAAATAAATGTCATTTTCCAACATATATTCCTGTATTTCCCATTTGGTGTTGGCTGCATTAAGAACCTTATTTAGTAGCCGACTATGGTAACTTGCGTTGCCCATAACTATAACACTGTTCGGGAACATTTGGCAAAAGGGAATTTTGAAACCAATTTTCAAAAAGTTCTGCGGTCGTGTCTTTGTGATAGTCCAAACTAGAATCTTTTATGTCTTTTTGCAGATAATAGTACACAATTTGAAACCCAGTCCTTTTCAGATTTGAAGGTGCCTTAGTTTGACATTTTGTATTGCTGTCAACCCACCCTTTTTGCATAGTGTCATGGGTATCGAACTATGTTTCGTCAAGGTAAATTATTGGCCAACTCTCTGATCGATACTTTTTACTTTCTTGTAAATAAGTATGTCGCATGATTCGTAATCTTTGTGACTCCATCACTACTTGCCTTTTGTTGATTTTTCAGAACGTGAATCCCATTCTTAAGAGAATTCTGTAAAGGGTTGCTCGGCAACAATGTATATTGGTCCCGTGCTGCACCAGTCGATTTTATTTTGTCTAGCGTCGGCACCAACCGCCCTCCGTACATAGAATATATTTTTTTCCTGATGACGTCTTTTTCACAATCGCCTACATGATGCATTTGAAAATCTTTCCGTTTTTTCCTGTCACTAAGGTTTTCCCACAATACCGCCAACCGTAGAAATTGGGGCTTCTATTAATTCACTGGTTTCTTGCAAAGCACTTTGTTTATTCAAATTTCTTTTACCAAACTGTTGTAAACATTTTTCACTATTTGTATAGTGTCAAGTGTTAAATGTTTTCTCTTGCGATAGCTACTATTGCAATTTTCCTACTGACACCACATAATTAAAATAAAACGTTGTAAGTGAAACTAAAAATAAAAATAATAAAAACCGGTCAAGTGCAAGTTGAACTTGCACAATTAGTGTTCCGTACGTTAATTGCTTTTAAAATAAAAAAAAAATTGTTATGGTGGTATAAAATGATCAGTGACTTCACAAAACACACCCCAAATGAGTCTCCAACAAAGTTTGTTTCCAATCTTTACTGAAAACTGATGACCTTGAAATTTTTGTTTTTTTATATACCAGATAAATTATTAAAGGTAACGCACCCGGGATAATTTTCGTTCAATCTATACTCCGTGGAGAATATTCCAGAATTTTTTCAAAATTTTTTGAACAGTACTTTTCGAGATAAGGTAGGGGGACAGCGATTTTTCGCAATTTTTTACAAATAATACAAAGAAAAGTGTGCGCAAGTATTACATGATATATATATTTTTTACTCGTGTTTTCACAAGCTTTCATTTGATACCACACTCGATAACCCAGTAAAAATTTTTTTTTATACTTCCGATTTCACCCCTCAAAACTAACCCCTAAAGTCAAAATTTAACTTTCAAAACTATACGACTCCGATGAGGCCATCAATTCCTATATTAGTACCAAATTTCAACTTTCTATGTCAAATAGTTTAGGAGAAAATCGGGTGCGACAGACAGACAGACAGACAGACAGACAGACACCGAAGTGATCTTATGAGTGTTCCGTACGGAGCACTAAAAAGTATCTTTCGAATCTTAATGGGGACCTGTGGTCATTAGACCTATATTATCAAATACTTAAAGGGCTCCAAACCGGGTTGCCAGGTAGTAAAAAACACTTATAATTTTATTTATTTGCACTGCATGAATAAAATTCTGAAGTCCACCTCTGCAACCTATCATAAACAAAAGGTCAGGATTTTCATATTGCCCACTTAAAACGGCAAAAATCTGGATCTTATATTTTGGGACAGGCTATACCTAGCTAATAAAGGGTGGGCCATCTATCGGTTTAAATTTGAACCACCGGTTATTTCGAATCTGGCAATACTTATGTCATTCTATTCTGTCACAAAATTCAGTATATTATCTCCACTGAATGAAATGAATCGATTTACGCTTGAGCAACGTTGGGATTTATTGGAAATTTATTTCCAAAACAAAGACAATTGGTCGGAAATTGCACGAAAATATCGCACAAAATTTGTTCGCAGAGAAGGACCAACAGTGCCCGGTATACGCAAGTTTATTGCTAAAGTTCGTGAAACTGGTTTTATTGTTGATGCGCCAAGACGTGAGCGTGCTCGTACAGTGCGTACACCCGAAAATATCGAAGCTGTGGCTGAGAGTGTGCGTGAGAATCCATCAACATCAACTCGTCATCGTTCTCAAGAATTGAACATTTCACGCACCAGTTTTTTTTGTGCCCGCTCTTCATGGTATTGATGTGAACGATGTTTGGTTTCAACAGGATGGTGCAACTTGCCACACATCTCATGCCACAATCGATTTATTGCGTCAAACGTTTGATGGCCGTTTAATTAGCCGAAATGGTGATGTCAATTGGCCGCCAAGAAGCTGCGATTTGACACCGTTGGACTATTTTCTGTGGACCGGAACAATTGTACTTCACAACAAAAAATAAATTTGGCAAAATTTCAAACCGTTTTTGTTTTCTTGCATTTTTAAATTTAAACTTTTAAATGGCCCACCCTATATATAAGGATGCGGCCGGTTAGATTATCGTAGGCGTTCAGCTTAGTTCCGGCTAGTTCAGGTTTGACAGTCCTAAGTCTGTAGAAAATGTGAAGGGAAGAAAGAATTTTAATTCAAAAGTCTTACTATTTTTTAATCACAGTAGTATATATATATATATATATATATATATATATATATATATATATATATATATATATATTTTAAACGATTTTTTTCTTTAACCCTCTTTTTATATTTATATGGTAATGATTTTTTCTTGGCTTTAAGGTTATGTGAATTAAAACTTCATTTTACATCTATGTTAACGTTTCGATCAACCTAGTGATCTTTTTCAAAACATTTAATTTCATTAATACATCGAGTAACAATGTCAATATGTATCGAGTACCCTAAAAAACCAAACCATGATTACCCATGCAATAATAACACAAGTTTGCAAAAAAAAAAAAAAAATTGAGAGCTGTTTTGGTTTTTTTGCGTAATTCTTATGTTTTTACGCGTACTGAATCCGAGAATGACTTTCATTTTGTCATAGAACGTCACGTTTTCTGACAATGTAGGTATCTATGTTAAACAAGTTATCATCTTAAAATAAAAGATAAAAGACTAAAAAAATTTTTTTAAATTTATAATTGCGTAACAAAACTTATTTTTTTATCTAAAATACATTCATTAGTAAGCACTAAACACATTTCTTTTTCCCAGTGAGACTTCTTTTGGTACATTTTCGCTTGTAGGAAGCATTTCGAAGGTCTCTCTGAAGCGTCCGACAGTAGTCTGCCATCATTGAGACGCTCCATCTTCTCTGGTATCTTCTTTCCATCTCCTTAATATCTTGGTGAAATCCTTACTCTTCACTCAGATCTCCTAAATTTTCTGGAAAGTAGTCGAGGTGGGAATGAAGAAAATGTACTTTTAAACTCATTAGGCAACCTAAAGCTTGAAATGCTTTTAACATTCTTTTGACGATTTGTTTGTAGTTAGGGTCTTTGTTATTGCCTAAAAATTTCTCTATGACCTCTTTAAAGGCAATCCATCCTCCTCTTTGAGGATCCGTCATGGTTGTGATAAATTGTGGATCAGCCATAAGCAGTCTAATATCTGGTCCCACGAAAACACCTTCCTTCAACTTTGCCTCCGAGAGGCCTGGAAACTTTGATATTAAATATTTGAAGCAATTTCCATCTCTTGGAAGTGACTTTACAAATTGCTTCATCAATCCCACCTTTATGTGAAGCGGTGGTAGAAGAACTTTATGAGGAGGCACCAAAGTTTCATGCAGGACGTTCTTTTCGTCAACTTTAAGCTCCCTCGGAGGCCAACACTTTTTGGTCCAGTGATTTGCTCGGTCTCTACTATCCCATAGACACAAAAAGCAAGGGAATTTGGTAAACCCAGATTGTTGTCCGAGTAACATGCCCAAGATTTTTAAATCACCGCATACTTGCCAACCGTGGTCTTTATATTTTAATTTGCAAAGAACCAATTCCAAGTTCTTGTAGGTTTCCTTGAGGTGTACGGAATGACCGACAGGAATGGAAGCATAGAAACCGCCATTGTGAAGCAGAACTGCTTTAAGGCTTCTTTTTGAAGAATCTATGAAAATACGCCACTGTGCTGGGTCGTATGAGATCTTTAATGTATCCATCCAACCTTCCATATTGGTACAATAAACCAACTCGTCCTCTTGGGCAAAGTAGGAAGTGAACTGCTTCTCACGATATCTAAACCAGGACGAAGACACTCCCGGCAAAAGTAAGTTCCTGCTTTTGAGCCTTGATCCAAGCAACTCAGCAGCGTTTTTGAGAAGATTCAAGTCTCTTACCAAATCATTTAGCTCGCCCTGGGGAAAACAATTTCGGACTGCTGTCATCTTCAAATTGAAAATTTGACTTGTCATCGGGTTCAGGTACAGCACCATCTTCGTCAGAACTTGGAATCTCTTCCAAGGTAGCAGAGGCCTTGGGCACTGGTATTTCGGTCCCATGAGGGATGAGACGAATAGCTGATTGCAGATTGGGGTATGAAATGGACTGCTTCCATTTTGAATTATACCCTTTCACATTACACGAACAAAAGTAACAATCATCACTATGGTTCTTTTGCTCGCGCCATACCATAGGAATCGCATATAGGAAAGCTTTTTTTCTTGCCCTTAAACCAATTTCGAAGGTCTTCAACACATCGTTTGCAGACTTTATGAGGTGCCCAAACTTTATCCTGATCTCCAAGTTTTAAGCCAAAATACGTGAAGTATATTTTTTTTACAAAGTCCGTAATATTAAGTTGTTGCTTTAATACCATATATTCGCCACAAATATAACAGAAACCGTCAGACGAATTCACACACTTCCGCACAGATGACATTGCACTATATTGAACCAAGATCTATAAAACAATGACGAGTTAACACGTAATTGTACCGCGCCACTTTCTACACTATCGGAGCGCGCACGTTCTGGTTACAACGTTTATGTTTGTTAATTTAGCTCACACAGGGCGTTCTTTATTTAGAAAGTAATGATAGTTATGGCCTGTATACATTTAAAAACAGTAATCAAAATAAAATTGTACCTATTTATTTATGACTTCAAGTTAGCCCAAAAAAACCTTTTTTTATAATAAAATTTTGCGTTTTGCAAAATAACCTGACGTTCTGGAATTTTTTGAGTATTTTTTTAGTTTTCAGAACACCTAAATACATAGAAATCAGTCGAAAACATCCAGACAGATTTTTGTTGCAGACCTGTGTAATTTTTAAATGTGTGCAGAGTTTTAAAATGTAAAAAGTGTGTTGTGTATATAACTCTTGGAATGTTTTAATTATTGACCAGAAAATAAAAATCTTTCAAATTCTACATCCTAAGGTAAGCCAAATTTTAACATTGTTATTGCATGGGTAATCATGGTTTGGTTTTTTAGGGTACTCGATACATATTGACATTGTTACTCGATGTATTAATGAAATTAAATGTTTTGAAAAAGATCACTAGGTTGATCGAAACGTTAACATAGATGTAAAATGAAGTTTTAATTCACATTCGAGTAGTCGTCGAGATAGTCGAGTAGATGCACGTGCGGTTGTGAGCTCTGTGTTTATTGCTTTTTTATCCAGTATTTTGCTGAAACAATTGTCAAAAACATATTAGTGAAGTAAAACTGGTGCTAGTGCGTAATTGTAGAGTGGAATGATCCTAGTTCTTCGCCGTGATCGTCTTATGTCGACACGTCTTGATTGATCCGCTTGACTTTAACTTTTGGTTAATTGATAATCTGTAGTGTATATACCGGCCTTTAAGTTTTTTTTGTTTTTTTTTTTCTGCTGTGTGATCGCAGTGTATTTTGTTGTTTGACTTAGTCTACAGGATCGGACTTGGACTTAAGTATGGTGAATAGACGAAGGAAACTATTGGTCTGTCCTGTATGCAGGCATAATATTACTAAACTACATCATAGGATTCAATGTGCTGGTAACTGTGGCGAGTGGTTTCACAAAGATTGTTCAGGGTTGAGCAATGAGGAATTTTCTGCATATGAACTCTGTAAAACGTCGCAAAAATGGGCCTGTTCAGAGTGCCTGATGCATGATGAAGTGAGAAGGGAGCCCAGAAACATTGCGAATATTGGCAGGGGAAGCAGTATTGGCGTAAGGAACTCCCCTGTAGCGATGGTGGAGGACAGTTCACGTCTGTTGGAGAGTCTTTTTCATACCTCCAATCCAACTAATCTAGATATAATGAAAGCAATAGAAAAAATGTTTAATGAATTGAAGCAATCAGTTACTTTTAATGGTTCCTTGATAGAACAAATGCAAGAAACCATGCAAACGCTTTCTAACGAAAATAAAACTTTGAGAAAGGAGCATGAACTACTTAAGAATAGGGTGACTGAGCTTGAAAATGAAATAGTTCATGTCAAGGGTTCGAGTAACGTGATAAATAGCGAGAAGAACAAAAATGTGGTCATTGTCGGGATTAACGGCGATGAACATAGTAAGGACGAAGTTATGAAAACCTTAGACGCTTTAAATATAAACATCCCGGAAGGCGAATTCAGCGTAAAAGTTTTACCTAGTAAAAAATCCTTGAAGCCTGTCTTGGTTCATTTCAATGACGAAAATATAAGAAACAGAATTTTACAACAGCGTAAAATAACTGCCCTTGATACTGAGCTGTGCCGTATTACTGCTGCTTCAAAACGAAACATATATATAAATCCTGACCTGCCTAAGTTCACTCGCTCTCTCTTTCTTAAGGCAAAGGAACTGAAATCTTGTGGTTTCAAATACGTTTGGTGCAAGGACGAAAAAGTTTTGGTCAGAAGAAACGATGGCGAGCCTGTGCTTAGAATTATTACTTCCGCACAAGTCGAGAGTATAAAAAGAGATCTGTAAATAGTTCTATTCATATACATATACTTTTAAGATTTAATATTTACAAACATTGTAGCTCAATGGCCTTTCATGTAAACAAAAATAACAATTTAAAAATAGGACATATAAATATTAGGTCTATTGTTGCCAAAATAAATAGGATTAGGGATTGTATATTGTCCAACAGATTTGATATTTTAGCTGTGTCTGAGACTTGGTTAACACGTGATATTGATGACGTAGTGGTGTCTATTGATGGCTATGAATTGGTAAGAATGGATCGTGTGCGGGGACGTGGGGGAGGAGTTCTTTTATATGTACGTAATTCTATTGAATTTAATATTTTGAGTAACTTAAAATCTGATACCTCTGAGCAAGTCTGGATAGAATTTAAAATTAATGCTATAAAAAGTGTTTTAGGCGTTGTGTATAGACCTCCTGGCTTTAAGGGAATTAACGATTTCTTTGATGAATTCGAACATAATATGTCTAAATTTTTGTTGCAGTGCGAGAATTTGATTTGCCTTGGCGATTTCAATATCAATTTGCTTAATCTTAACTGTGTGTACACTCGGCAGTTTCTTGCATTACTGCATGCATACGGTTTGAAGCAGATTATCGATGAACCTACCAGGCGTGGACTTACTAACGCATCACTTATTGACCTTATAATATGTTCTAATAGTGACGTTGTGTTGAACAGTAATGTTGACACATGCCTTGACGTATCTGATCATTTCCTTGTTAGGTGCGAGCTGAGACTGCGGGTGACAAAGTCTGAACCATTTTTGGTAGCATATAGAGACTTTAAAAATTTCGATGAAGGAAAATTCTACAGCGATCTTTTGGAGATACCTTTTGATAATATACTCTATATACAAAATATAAACGAAAAACTATGCACATTTAATGCATATATACTTAACTTATTTAATGTTCATGCTCCTTTGAGAAGTGCACGTATCACTAAGAAGAAAGCCCCGTGGCTAAATCAGGGCTTAAGGCATGCCATGCGTCTTCGTAACAAAGCCTTAACAAAATATAAGAAAAATAAATCACTGGAGAATTGGGAAAGTTATAGACGACTTAGGAATTATGTTACACTAGCAACGGAAAATGAAAAGAAGTTGTATTTAGAAAGTAATTTTCGGTCTAGTAATCCAAAAAACAATTGGAAATTGTTGAGGGATTTGGATATTTCTTCTAAAGTATCTAGTTCTGTTCCTGAACATTTGGGGAATGTAGAAGATATTAACACATTTTTTGTTACTGCTGCTGGCTCTTCGGCTCCAGATCCAGAAACCTTAAACTTTTATTTACAAAATAAAAAACGGGCCACAAGTACATTTCATTTTAGAGTGGCAACAACTGGTGAGATTGAGCAGGCACTTTTTTCTATTGGCTCTAGGGCGGTGGGTACTGATGGAATTGGTATAACTATGTTGTTGAACTGTTGTCCACGCATAATTCCTTTTATTGTGCATTTAGTTAACTCATGTATAGAAACTAACTGTTTCCCCGACATTTGGAAAAGTTCCTTTATAATTCCGTTTCCGAAGGTGACCTCCCCCAAGGATCTGAAGGATCTTAGGCCCATAAGCATATTGCCAACGCTGTCGAAGGTCATTGAGAGAGTGATGGAGCGGCAAATGCGGGAGCATATTGAGCGGTACGGGCTCCTACCAGATTTCCAATCTGGTTTTCGCAAGGATCACAGTTGTGCTACTGCACTTCTCAAAGTTACAGATGATATTCTATCGGCAGCGGACCGTGGTGAGCTCACTGCCTTGGTGCTCTTGGACTACTCGAAAGCTTTTGATCGAATAAATCATACTTTGCTTTTGGCCATTCTCGGTTTTCTTGACTTTGGGGGGGATGCTTGTGGGCTTATTAAGAGCTATCTCGAGAACAGAACACAGCGTGTAAAACTTAATCGTAAACAATCAAGTCAAGTAGTCGCTAAGTGTGGTGTGCCTCAGGGGTCAATCCTTGGGCCTCTACTTTTCACATTGTACACTTCTCAACTTACTGTCAACTTGAAGAGCGTCTCAACGCACCTATATGCAGATGACACGCAGATTTATATGTCATTTCGACCCGAACAAATTCTGGAGGCGAATGATAAACTTTCGAATGAGCTTGAGCATCTTCGGAAGGTTTCGCAAAAACCATTGTCTTGAATTGAATCCTAAAAAAAGTCAGTTACTTTTATTTGGACGAGAGCAATGTAGGGATCAATATCGGGATCTGATACATGTCAGTATAAATAATGACACAGTACAGGTTTCCAGTGTTGCCAGGAACTTGGGATTATGGCTGGACGTTAAATTGAGATTCTCAGAACATATTAGCCACTGTATCAGGAAAGCATTTGCAAATTTAAAACTTATTTTTAACCAACGACACCTTTTGAATGCCGCTCTGAAAAAAATCCTTGTGCGAATCATTGGTGCTGTCGCACTTTGCATTCTGCGACACTGTGTATGGACCCTGTCTTGCAGAGCGAGATGTCAGACGTATACAGCGTATGCAGAACTGTTGTGTGCGTCTAATTGGTGGCATAAGAAAGTATGAGAGGGGATTAAGTGCTGGAATGAAAGAGATTGGGTGGCTAATTATGAGCGAAAGAAGGCATTTACATAGTTTGGTTCTATTTAATAAGATAATTTTCAAAAAAATTCCCAATTATTTGTATCAGAAAATTAAATTTAGATATGATGCTCATGCTTTAGATTTGAGGCATAAATTTACCATCACTCCTCCTTATCATAGAACAACTTTATTTGAACGATCATTTAGCTATCAAATATCAATATCTTACAATAAGTTGCCTGCAGACTTAAAACAATTAAAACCCACCGCGTTTAAACATAGGGCACGCAACATGTTGATAACATTGCCATCCCGTGCATGATTTGCTTTCTGTTTTGATCCGGTCTCTTATGTCACCGTTGCGTCGAAATGTATTATTGTGTTTTTACCATGTCTCAGACAACATTTGTGTCACAGTTTATTTATGTATTAGTTTTTAGTTGATATATGTAAATTTAGTTATTATTATATATATGTATAGGTTAAATGAGGAAGCCTGGCTTCAATTTCGCCTTTTGTGATTTTACTCTGTAAATTACAATAAAGACATTATTATTATTATTATTATTATTATTATAACCTTAAAGCCAAGAAAAAATCATTACCATATAAATATAAAAAGAGAGTTAAAGAAAAAAAAATCGTTTAAAAATATATATATATATATATATATATATACACCAAAAATCTGTTTTAATCTTAGTTAAGCGTTTGAAATCGCGATAACGCAGTTGTAAATCTTTACAAAAAGATATTTAGTGTCAGTTAACAAAATAATTACGTAATTTTATCGTTAAAATGTACTGTCACAAAGTAACGGACCAATTAATCAACTCTTTAAAAAAAGGGTCGTTTTTCTATAATATTCAAACGTAAGAGATTGCGAATATTAGACCGATGCCAGATGGTACTCCAACAAAGTCGTTGAACTGCCGTATTACAGGTAAAATGTAGGTAAAACTCTGGGGCCGTTACTACTGCTTGATGCTAATTTGCAAATAAATAGAGTATAATAATTTTTTTCTCTCCTCTGTAGATTCTAGCTGAGCTGACGAAACGTAATGCGACAAAACGTCCTACCCGAGATGGTTCGATGGATGAGAAAGCAATAAATACTTAAATGCCAAAATATGGACTTCATTCAACTTTGGTAGTTATTATTTCTTAACTAAATTTTTTTTTGTTGATGTTAACCGAAAACTATAACACATTTTTTATATTACCTGCCGTAGCTTTAGGACCAGTTTTCGTAATACAAACATTGTCGATATCAAAGGAGTTTGACGAGTCCACACAAACATGTTTAGGATATCTTAAAAAATTTTCTTGTGAACGTTCCCTTTTCGAAGGCATAAATGGGTGGGACGTAATTTGCTGCTTATCTAGAAAAAATATAATTTTATAGACATAAAATGTTAATAACTATAACATTAGTAATTGAATAAATATATATCACGATACTCTAATACACAGGATTAGGTGAAAGTCCTGCATATCGTTTTTAACTTAAAAATAACAAAGTTTTTTCAGAAACGAAATAATTGTGAGGCATTCTTGATTTAATAGGTAGACAGCTTACGGATTGTAATCCTTGAAAATTACAATGAGCGAAACATCAAAAAATTAATTTTTTAATTTTCTAGCTGTGGAGCTGGTAGAGGTTTACCACTCTCGACGACGTTGCCCCTATAGATGCCGCGCTTACTAAACTGCGAGACTTCAATTCGAAAGGGTAGTCAGTCTGTCGATTGACAGCAGCCCATATTACGAGGAACATTCAATAAGTAAAGAGACAATTGGTCTCAGCTTAAACCCATTAACCGAAACCGCTCCATACCTTCTAGGAGTGCAAGTTGGGAACCTTATGATAAGTTTTAATCAACTGTTCGATCATGTAATGTAAACATAACCTCAAAATATCCAGTTTACCATGGCGAGTCCACTGGAAGACTACACTTTAGAAGAGCAGCATTCTGTCATCTAATTTTTAGTAGCAGAAGGTGTTAAGCCAAGTGAAATACATTCTAGAATGTTATTCCAATATAGACAAAGTTGCATGAATCGTGCAAGTGGATAGATCGGTTCAAAAGTGGCCGAACAAGAGTGTGTGACGAGCAGCGAAGTGAATATCCAGTCGAAGTTTTCGGTCCCTCGTTGGAATCGAGGATTGATGGACTTATTCGTGATAACAGAAGAATTACTGTTGAAATGATAGCTCAGGAGGTTGATGTAAGCGTCGGAACTGTTCACAATAATATTCAGAACCATTTACAATGCCCGCCCTCATATTTACCCAAGAAAAGCTTCAAAAACTGGACTGGGAGATCTTGCCTCATCCCGCATACAGTCCAGACATGGCTCCGTGTAATTTTTACCTGTTTGGACCTCTCAAAGATGCCCCACGTGGAAAGAGGTTCACCGACAATGAAGAAGTGAAGGAAAAAGTGCAAGAGTGGCTTCGACGTCAACCGAAATAATTCTTTGCCACAGGAATTAAGAAGCTATCAGAAAGGTGGGACAAGTGTATTAAGGTTGGAGGGGATTATGGCGAAAACTAGGCCAAATTTTGTAGCAATCCAATAAACCATCCTTGAGCTAGGGTCTCTTTTACTTATTAAATGACTCTCGTCCATAAAAGACCGGACTACTGACTAGTCCGAGGATAAAGATCAACTTTATAATAACATAGTGCTACAATGAAAGTTTAGATTTTAAAAAAGTGAGAATATGATCAACAACTATCAACCTTTCAATGAGGTTGAAAAAATAAGGTATTTCCACTTAAAAAAACCGGTGCAAATTGGACTTGCGCAATTAGTGTCCCGTTACTTTTAAAATAAAATAAAATCCTTACCTAGACTAAATTAATTAGGTCTCTGACATGTATATATCTTAAGATCCAATATATATGTTCGCGTTTTCCTTTAGTCAATAATGTATAATAGTTATAACATTTTAGTTACCTAATAGCCAATAAATCAATCTAGCTCAATCTAGAATCTAGTAATAAAAGTGTAAAATAAATACGTCTTCTTCTTCAAGTGCCCTCTCCTGAGCGGAGGTTGGCGACCATCAACTTAAATTCTTCTCTATCTTGAGCAAAACGGATAAGTGTGCTAGCCTCTTTAATATCAAACCACTGAAGCAGATTTTTACTACTTACATATTTGTTTAATTATAAACAAATAAAATAAAATTATATCTCGGTACAAGAGCGACTCGCCACTTAGACAAGGCGAAATCGGCGCCATCGTTGGAAAAAATTTTCTAATTGAATTTTTTTTCATAACCTTCTCCAGGAGATGCCCCTGAAAGAGGATCAACATGTTGCCGGGCGGTAACCTGGTCCGAATTTGTTTAAACAAATTTTTTTTAAACAAAGTCCAAAAATTGAAATTTTCGCCCCGGAACAAGTTTTTTTAGGTAAATTGGACCATTTTGAACAAAAAATGTCTCTTGTGAATTTTCTCTAAAATGCGCCGTTTTCGAGATATCGGCGATTTTAGGTGCGAGAAAACGCGAAAATGGCCACATTCACCTCCCAATATTGGGGTCAAAAATTAAAATTTTCAATGTTGCCAAGTGTCCAAATTAAAGTTTGAGATCTCTTCTACAAATTACCGTAGGAAATATTGCAATATCTTTATTTTTAAACATTGTTTTTTAACAGTTAACAAATTGCGTTCGAGCGCCCGCGGCTGCATCGAAACTGTATACATAGATATATACGCAACGCCCGTACGTAGGCGCGCGGAACTGTATACGCGCTGCAACTCGCTGTAACGTGAAGTATCATGCAAAAGTTCAAACATGCTATTGCTTAAATAAGAGTCGGACACTTTAATAGTTTATTCATTTCTTTTCCGCCCTTACAAGTATGTACATGTGTAATTATGTCTTTTTCTATTAAACGAATTAAATGTGATCATAAGTGCATTTTCTGTGGTAAGTGTGATGATGTTGTACAACAACCAAATTTTGAATCATTTCAAAAAATTCAACAAGCAGCTAATCGTCGGAAAGATGACATAAGTACAAGTCACACTCAATAATTAATAATATCAGGTGGATTCTATAACATTGAAAAGTGCTATTGTATACAGGGAAATAATATACATGAAATTATTGAGTTAGAAAACAATCACTTAGAGGCTGATACAAGGATATTTTGTCATGCTCGATATATGTTACCTTATAATTCTGAAATAATAATTCATTCCGTTGATACCGACGTTTTTATATTAGCAATTCATTATTGGAGCTTTTTCAAATTAATTGGTTGTACAGGATTGTATTTTAAAGTAGTTGGTCAGAAGCCAAGATTATTGTCTTGTAATGTAGCTGCTGAATATTTAACTAGTCAAGTTTGTCAAGTTTTGCCTGCTTTACATGCGTTTACAGGCTGTGATACTACTAGTAAAGTAGGTACTAAAAATAAAGCTTTAGATTTAGTCTTTGATTTAGATACTCAAAATGCATTAACCCCACTTGGTACTGGCTTACAATTAAATGCCATGGAATTCAATGCATTAGAAAAATTGTATTTGAAAATTTTGAATAAAGCTGGAGAAACAGCAGATAATGCTAGACAAATAATTTTAGAACGTTCTTGTGGGATGGGTATTAATTTTGGAAAAATTCCATGTACATCCGATGCTTTAAAATTGCACATTTCACGAGCTTCACTACAAACGTACATATGGAAAATGTCATTGTATTCTCGGTATCGACATTTAGATGCAACAGAATTTGGTTACACTATAGAAACAGGTGAATTGTTACCCAAATTCATGTTAAAAAATTCGATACCAGATTCGTTAATTAGGCAATGTAAATGTACAAAAAATTGTAAAACTAATGCATGTAATTGCAAAAGCAAACAACGTAAGTTGTATACTCATGTGTGGGTGTAATTTAAATATTTGCGAAAATTCTATTAAATATATATAAGTTATATTTCATAAAATTGTTTTAATTCTTCTACCATCCTAATCGAATATTGAATTTTTATTTATATTCATTTGTTATAATAATTAAATTTGATATAACAATTACTCTTTAATAAATAAATATTTTTTACATACTTTTCAAATATATTAATTTTAATAAGAAATCAAGAAACAAAGCTTTTATAGAGCATCGCAGTGCGTATACAGTTCCGTGCGCCTACGTACGGGCGTTGCGTATATATCTATGTATACAGTTTCGATGCAGCCGCGGGCGCTCGAACGCAATTTGTTAACTGTTAAAAAACAATATTTAAAAATGAAGATATTGCAATATTTCCTACGGTAATTTGTAGAGGAGATCTCAAACTTTAATTTGGACACTTGGCAACATTGAAAATTTTAATTTTTGACCCCGATATTGGGAGGTGAAAGTGGCCATTTTCGCGTTTTCTCGCACCTAAAATCGCCGATATCTCGAAAACGGCGCATTTTAGAGAAAATTCACAAGAGACATTTTTTGTTCAAAATGGTCCAATTTACCTAAAAAAACTTGTTCCGGGGCGAAAATTTCAATTTTTGGACTTTGTTTAAAAAAAATTTGTTTAAACAAATTCGGACCAGGTTACCGCCCGGCAACATGTTGATCCTCTTTCAGGGGCATCTCCTGGAGAAGGTTATGAAAAAAAATTCAATTAGAAAATTTTTTCCAACGATGGCGCCGATTTCGCCTTGTCTAACTAGGTTACAGAAAGGGATATTACAAAAACCTCCACCATACGCCAAGGAATATAGTTTTCATAGTTTTTTTTTTATACCAAATAAATTATCAAATATAATGCACTCAATCTAGACTTTATGGAGAATATTCCAGGATTTTTCTAGATTTTTTGATCAATATTTTTCGAGATAAGGGCAATTTTTTAAAAATAATACAAAGAAAAGTGTGCGCAAGTATTACATCATATATATTTTTAAACGCATGTTTTCACAAGCTTTCATTTGACACCCCACTCGATGACAGGGTAAAAAAAAAATTCTTCACTCCTGATTTCACCCCCCAAAGGTAACCCTTTAAGTCAAAATTTAACTTTCAAAACTACATGGCCATCAATTCCTATACTTGAGCCAAATTTCAACTTTCTACGTCAAGTAGTTTCGGAGAAAATCGGGTATGTCAAACGGACAGACACTGAAGTGATCGCATAAGTGTTCCGTACAGAACACCAAAAAGTAAGGAGATGATCAGGAACTCTCTACCTTTCATCTATACAGGGTGTCCCAGTATTCCGTGTACATAGATTCACTGTGAATTTCTGGAATGAAAATATGACCATTTAAACGAACTTACCTTAGTTCAAGGCGCTTTCTTAATAATTGTACTATTTGCACATCATCATCTTTAGGGGTTTTCTGAGATGAGAAATCGAAATTAGCTCACAGTTTTGTTGAAAACTGTAGGGGGCGCTACTTATTGCACAGTATACACTTTTAAATTGGCTTTTTTATTCCACTCTGTATGATATTTTAAGCACTGAAAGATTTTCTGGATGGCATACGTCTATTAAGGCACTTCGCCCCGTAAAGCCTTACTGCCAAAAGACAATTATCAATTAATTCATTTTTAGGAAAATCCACTTACTACAACAAATTAAACTGTTTTTACTTTGCTTAATAGACATGTCAAAATTTGATAATGCCTACATTTTTGTTTTGTCTTTGCAACTATGATGTTATAGCGTAAGTGTATTAAAAACAAGGGTAAAAATTCAAAATAAATCGAAAACTATTAGAAATAGGTATATGACATACTTAATAAAAGTTGGAGGGTTTTGTAAAATCTATCAGAAAAAATAACAACATACAGGGTCTGCCATTTAAAAAATTTGAGATTTTTCAATTTAAAATAGTCGAAATGCATAAATTTATTTTGAACACCCTATATTCCACCTTCAGAAACATTGGCACTACTGGCAATTTGTTACAAAACTAAAAACTAGTATTTTTTAAAAAAATGAAATATTAGAAAAACTACTAGGTTTAGGTATATAACATTATTAATAAAATAGAAAATAGGATGTTCCATTTGAAAAAAACATATGTTATATCGGCCACACTTTTTTGAAGTACCCTGTATACTCAAAAATAATTTTAAACTGTGCACCTTAATATTTTCTAAAACTATTGTATTTAACAGTTTTTCGTCATTCCCAAAACAAATGAGATAATGAACTTTACTCTATCGCTGACTCATCCTGTACTCTTCTTAAAATGTCATCTCATAAAGCATTAGCAGCATTTTGAATCCTATTTCACAATTGCTCAATGTTGTCGATTTGAAATTGATAAACTTTCGATTTCAATGCACCTCAAAGGAAAAAATCACATTGATTGGAAGTCTGGGGAAAGGTGGTCAACGAATAAGAGCGTGAAGATGCTCTTCCGATCCATTTATCTGGGTAACTTTGGTTGGTTCAAAAAAATTCTCACATTACGTGCAAAAACGGGTCGTGCACCATCACGCATGAAAAACATGTCGCGGCGTAAATTAATGAGTAAGTTTTCTTATAATTCAGGAATAGTTTCACGGATGAAATTCAAGTAAATGTCACCATCAGATCGATCTGATATTCTAAAGGGCCCGATCAAATAGTTCGGGACAAATCCCATCCAGACATTAATACTGAATTCGCGTTGAAACTGTCTTTTTGTTGCACAGCATATGGGTTTTCTTCAGCGTAAACATGATTATTATGCATATTTGTTATACCACGTCGAGTGAAGCGTGTTTCGTTTGTAAACAAGATTTTAGTGTGAAAAGCAGGAACAGTCGCCATGCGTACTTGAATAATTTCTGAAAAATGCAAATGGGATCCAAGATCTGGAGGTAAGAGTTCCTGGACGGACTGTATATGAAAGGGGTGAATAATTTGTCGTCTAATGATCCGGTTAGTTGTACTTTTTGATATTCCCCTTTGACGTTCAATTAAACGAATGCTGATTTCAAGATTGTCATGGGAGGATTTCCTCTTTAACATCGGGTGTTCTAGCTTGTGAAGGCTGCCCAGCATTATTCCTGATCGGCTTAAATTGTCCAATTTCTCGAAGTCGCCTCTCAATAATGGAAAAAGTCTGATGGTTAGGAGTCCGACGATGCGAAAATCTTTCGTGATATACGTGAGTACTTTTGCGACCATTGCCCTTACAAAAACCAAACACTAAAATCATATCAGTTTGCTCACCAAAAGTGTACTCCATAATAATCTAGATTTAAAACACTGTTGAGCTCGAAAAGGGAATAATTCTCGTTAATACTCGTAAAACTTGTTTGATATATGTTAAAAATTACTTTCTGTCAGTATTACTACAAGCCACTTACGAGGCTGGTTTGAAAAATCCGTGCAAAAATAAAAACTACTTATGTGTTTGGGGTAAACCTTTTTTATTTTTCGACATAGTCTCCTTTTAGGCTTATACACTTCGTCCAACGATGTTCTAGTTTGTTGATCCCTTCCGAATAATAGGATTTGTCCAAGTCTGCAAAATATCCATTAGTGTCTCCAATCACCTCCTCGTTTGAATAAAATCTTTGTCCCGCCAGCCATTTCTTCAAATTGGGAAACAAATAGTAGTCCGAGGGAGCCAAGTCTAGAGAATAGGGGGGATGTGAAACAAGTTGGAATCCTATTTCCATTAATTTTGCGACCACACCTGCTGAGGTGTGTGCTGGTGCGTTGTCGTGATGGAAAAGGACTTTCTTGTGGGCCAATCGCGGGCGTTTTTCTTGCAGCTCGGTTTTCAAACGGTCCAATAACGATGAATAATATTCACCTGTAATAGTTTTACCCTTTTCCAGATAGTCGATGAGGATTATCCCTTGCGAATCCCAAAAGACAGTCGCCATAACCTTTCCGGCCGAAGGAACGGTCTTCGCCTTTTTTGGTGCAGATTCCCCCTTGGTAACCCATTGTTTACATTGTTGTTTGGTCTCAGGAGTATAGTAATGTATCCATGTTTCATCCACAGTGACGAAACGACGCTTAAAGTCCTCCGGATTCTTCTGGAACAGCTGCAAACCATCCTTGCAACACTTCACACGATTCCGTTTTTGGTCAAGCGTGAGCAATCGCGGCACCCATCTTGCGGATAGCTTTCTCATGTCCAAATGTTTATGCAAAATATTATGTACCCGTTCAGTCGAGATGCCCACAGCACTAGCAATCTCACGCACCTTAACTCTTCTGTGATCCATCACCATATCATGGATTTGATCAATGATTTCTGGAGTCGTAACCTCCACAGGCCGTCCAGAACGTTCAGCGTCACTTGTGCCCATATGGCCAGTCCGAAAATTTTGAAACCACTTATAAACTGTTCTAAACGAAGGTGCAGAATCACCGTAATGTTTATCAAGTTTCTCTTTAGTCTCCTGAGGCGTTTTGCCTTTCATAAAGTAATGTTTAATCACCACACGAAATTCTTTTTCGTCCATTTCTTGAAAATCACTCGACTTCCTTGATTCACACGAATGCCAAACACAAAGAAATAGACCAATATGGCTGAGACTTGGTGTGCGTTCATTCAAGAGATGCTACCAACTAAACATAACCTCGATACGCGCCGGTGGTGTCATCTCTCGGACTTTGCACGGACTTTTCAAACCAGCCTCGTAAGTCATAGAACATATGATATATTACACCATTGCCAGAGTAATTTTTGAGCATTGCCAAGTAACTATACAATGCGAAGAAACGTGTGAAGGAACGCATTTGCGAATTTGACAGTGGAATTCAAAAATGGACACAAACATTCCACTATCTCAGAAACTGGTGCTCGGAGCAAGATTTACCAAGAGAGCCTTTTTAGACAGAAGGCAGAATAAGTGTATAAGTATGAAATACGGATTTCAGACAACAGGTGGTGCACCAATGCAGTTTGTGCTATAAAGATTTGACACTGCGCCACTTTGTTGTGTCATCAACAAGTGTCAGACGCGCACGAGTGATAAATTGGAAAAGTGTGTGCATAGTGTTGTTGTTGTTGTTGTGTTCAATATGTCGAAATTTATACCGAACAAAGAGCATTCGCCGACAGCATTAATTTTTTGTTTTCATTTGAAGAAAAACTGCTACTGAATCATACCGATTACTTCGAGAAGCTTATGGTGAACATGCTCCATCGCAAGATACGTTTGAACGATGGTTTCGGCGTTTCAAAAGTGGTGACTTCGATGTTGCAGACAAGGAACGTGGAAAACCGCCAAAAAAATACGAAGCTGTGGAATTGCAAGCATTGTTGGACGAAGATGATTCGCAATCACAAAAACAACTCGCCGAGCAATTGGGCGTTAGTCAACAAGCTATTTCCAATCGGCTACGAGATGAGAAAGATTCAGAAGACCGGTAGATGGGTACCACATGAGTTGAATGACAGGCAAATGGAAAAAACGCAAAAACACGTGTGACATTTTGCTCGCTCGGTACAAAAAGAAGTCGTTTTTGCATCGTATAGTTACAGGGGATGAAAAGTGGATTTATTTTGAGAATCCCATGCGCAAAAAATCATGGGTAGACCCAGGCGCACCATCCACATCGAATCGCTTTGGCAAAAAGACGATGCTCTGTGTCTGGTGGGACCGGAGGGGCGTGGTCTATTATGAGCTGTTAATACTAAACGTTACCAACAACAATTGACCGATTTGAACTGTTCGTTGCATGAAAAAAGGCCAGAATACCGAAAGAGGCAACACAAAGTCATTTTTCTTCATAACAATGCGGCAAAACGAGTTCTCGACACGTTGAAAGTACTCAGCTGGGAAGTTCTACCTCATGCGGCTTACTCACCAGACTTCTTCCGATTACCACTTGTTTGCATCGATGGGTCACGCACTTGCTGAACAGCGATTTGGTTCGTACGAAGATGTGAAAAAAATGGCTCGATGAATGGTTCTCAGCAAAAGGAGAAAATTTTTACTGGCGTGGTATTCACAAATTGCCCGAAAGATGGGAAAAATGTATAACAAGCGATGGACCATACTTTGAATAAAGCACTTTTTATCATTCTACCGAATTTAACATATTTTTTTAGAAAAAAAATCCGCATTTCATACTTGTACACCTGGTAGAGTGGTATAAAAAAAGTTATGACAATTTAAAGGTATACACAGTGCAATTAGTGGCGCCCCCTACAATTTACAACAAAACTGTGAGCTGGTTTCGACTTCTCATCGCAGAAAACCCCTTAGCACCGAATCTTATACAAATAGTACAATTATTAAGATAGCTAACATAAAAGTATAACTTTGACACTCTGTATCTCAAAAATTACGAATTTTTGGACTAAGGTAAGTCGAGTTAACTGGACATATTTTCATCCCAGAAATCCACAGTAACTCTATGTACACGGAATACTGGGACATCCTATATAATCTATCACCTTTTACCGAGTTTGAAAAAATGAGGTATTTCCACTTTAAAAAAAAAAAAAAATTAGCCATAGTACGCCGCCTGTTCCGTTCCCGTTATGCCACTAGCATATTGCTATAGACCAGAGGGTAAAAACAGAGCAGCGTTAGTTTTTGTATCCTTTTGTTGTAAACGACAACATTCATCAGTGTTCTTTCAGCTGTGTTATGACATTTGTGCAATTAGAAGTGATATAATGCTAAGAATGTGTTTTGAATTAACTAATAGAAATGAATTTGACATTTTATTTGAGCTGAAAAGTTGGCCAAAAATATTTTATTAATCGATCTTCTTGGTTTGATGTTGCTGCACATACATTCTTGCATAGCACCCAAAATAATATAATTAAAATATATTTTTCTATTCGCCTTCTGGGACCGATAATTAATTTCGGTAAAAAAAGAGATAATTTAATGAAATTCCTAAATCTGAATAATGACGTTATCAGAACCAGTAAAATAAAATGGCGGGTACGTACGGGAGATATTTTTTGTTACATGGATAGCCAATTATCTTATCTATACTTGGGTGCAAAAAATTTTTCTTGACACCAGCTGACAATAATACTAAAATGCTGGAAAAAAAGGCATTCATTAGGATGGCTATTTCAAATTAATAAAACTGAGTCAAAAATGGATTCAAATGTAAAATATTACATTCAAAATAAAGTATGTACTCTCTACTTTCAAATCCATAACAAATTTGAGTACTTGCAAACACTCATATACCATAAGTTATGGAATTAGCCGATACTTGATGGAAGTCAATTTTAAATTAATAAAAATGAAACAATCTCTTCAACCCTTTAGACGTAAAAAATAGCACCCTCTAAGAAATAAGCTAAGCCGCACATATTTACATTAAAACGCGATCACATAACGTGTCAAAAAATTGTCCGTCAATGTACATTGTTGCCAAATTTAAGAAATTCTTTGATTTACTGGCTTTCGCAATATTATTAAAAGTCTAGTCTAATAAAATGCAGTTTTTGCCAATAGAGAAGAAAGTAAATAACATTATTAGAAATGTAATTTATAAGTTATATCTAACCATTTATAACTAGCTACTAAGACTAATACATATAAGTGGCAACATTGCTAAGTATCTACGGCAGATTCTACTACAAGAAAGCAGGCGACCATTGCGTTTTCGAAGCGGTATTGTACGGAAGCGAAGTAAGTTAACTGTTTCCAGAAGACAGGGTTGCAATTTACTCCACTGTTTTCTGTTTATCCTTTTCTGACTCATTGAAATTGTGAAGAGATGATTAATTTGAAGGGCAGCAATTTCATGAATGATATGGTATAAAATATTTTTGGGAGAACTTCACGATTTTTAAATCGGGTGTAAGTTTTTAAACTTCCACCAAAAAATGGGTTCTTTTTGTAAAAAATCTCCCTCTTCCTTCCAGTCATCAATTTTAAGTTTGCTCTGTTGGAAAAAGTTTAAGTGTTTAGAGTTCCAATGCACAAGGGGTTTGTGTTTGTTTTCTTCAAGAGGCCCCGCCCCTTGATTGTCAATTGACGCACTTCCTCTATAAGAGCCTTCGCTTTTAGTGTCATCTCTTTCTCCTTTGAGAACCACCCTTTGTATCCACATGCCGCCACCCGCCCCTTAAACCTGACTCCGCCACCAAACTAATAATATGAATAAATGATCGAAAAATTTGTTTTTTCTTTTAATAGGTTTAAAGTATTTAAGTTTGCGGATCTAAAAAAGTAAATAGTTTTTAGTTTTTTATCTGGGTTTAATTTCATCTCCCAATATTTCATAAATTTTTTTTAGTACGATACATGCACGTTAGAGTCTCAAAACCACAATTGCAAGTTGTTTTTTGAAAGTGTTTATCTGTGAATTTCATCCATTCCCAGGACTTTCTCCATACCATTTTCGACCACCTAATGGCCTCGTATTAAGTATTGTATTGGACCCAACAAGGCAAGAATGTAGGGTAACCCCCTCTCCAGCGCTTCACGATTTTTAAATCGGGTGTAAGTTCTATCTATCTATTAATAATTTGTACCAACATTTCAGATTTTGTGATGATGTACAAATTCCTCTTGTAATCCAAGGTTTTTTTTGTGACTGATTTTTACATGAACAATTTCTTTTTACTGGAAATGCCAAAGAAATATAATACCTTAAAGGTTCTATAAAATAGGAAAATGCTTAATTTACCCCAGCAGACTCAAAAACCTCACACCACGTTTCCTGCCCAAGATACTTCCCAAACATCTCATAAGTTCTTTCATTATACGACCTTTGATAAGTTATACTATTAGCTTCTGGCACTGTAATGCCCAATGTTACAGTTTGGGCGGAATGATCTGATAAGCAATTAAACAATACCGTGCCAGTCAAGTTGTTATCAGCACTGAGAGATGTTGGGAATATCGTTGAGGGATAGGCAAACTAATAAAGAAATTTGAGGAAGGTCCAAGATAACTGATGTAGCTGAGAGGGTAAGCAGGTTGAAGTGGAGCTGGGCGCGTCATATCGTAAGACTTTCTCAGAATCGATTGACCCATAAAGTAATTAACTGGAGGCCCTGGAATGAGAAATGAAGTAGAGGTCGCCCGCAAACCCGATGGTCTGACGACATCAAAAGACTAGTGGGATACAACTAGATAAACACGGCCCAAAACCGAAGACGATGGACGTATTTAGGGGAGGCTAATGTCCGAGGATGGACTGCATAGCTGATGATGATGATGATTCAGAAGAGAGCTGTTCGTCTGATCGCAGACTCAGAACTGACCAACGACCTTAATTTCTTGGAACATCGAAGAACGGTTGGCGATTTGAGTCTGTTCTACAATTATTTTCATGGAAAGTGTTCGTTTAATTCCTCCCAAAGCGGTGCATGCTAGGAATATACGTTGCACTAATACTTCACATCCGTATGAAGTTCAGCTTGTTACTCCTCGTACAACGCTTTTCAGGTAGTCTTTTGTATGGAGAACCTCAACTCTTTAGAATAATTTGCCCAGGATTGTGTTTCCTTCCGAGTACAATTTACAGCGATTCAACGCCAACCTGAATCGCTTTTTCCGCATACGCGACGCACCTCTAACGCTTTAAGGATGTCCCTGCAGCCCGTGTGCTATACCGATAAAAAAAAGGGCGACAGATACAGATTTATTGTCGTCGAAATCGGTAAACAGAAAAAGCCATGGGGATGAATGGGATTGTCGAAGAATATTGTCTTTTTCCATCGAAAAAGAGTGTGTAATTTAAGATCCTTAGGGATTCATATTTCCCACTTACCTTTCGTACCTTCTTCTGTCTCTTTCTCCAAAATGTCCTCGTTGCTATAGGCATTCATATTTTCCAACGGTTCATCTACTTTCTGTGCTTCATCTTCAACGTCCGCCGTTCCCTGAGGACTCTTAGTTTCCTTTTTTGGCAGAGCATTCCGTGCTGAGTTCAATAGAAGTTGTACGAACTTGTTTTTGAGCTTCATTTTTACTTCCTTAGTGGCATTTTCTAATCTCGGATGACTTTTTATAAGAGATTCAAAATCCTCCTCTATTGGGCTCCTTTCATGAGGAGGTTTGGACGATGTACTTTGTAAATTTTCATCTAAACCGGAGTTAAAAAAAATATTTTATATTTGGCAATATTGCAAAAAATAAACTGCTCCATAGCTGCCTGCCTATTGCTCAACTTTGAAAAACAGTTTTGCGCATTTTAAAAGATGTTTTTCCACTGCATATTACTCTAAAAGTGCCGTTTAAATTTCTACTCCTGTTAATGGCACGGCCGAGAGGAAAAAGCTAGGTAAAAGCTCCTCAGTCAGGCGAATGGCTTCCAAACATATTCTGGATAGAACCTAACAAATGCAGAATAGGTTTGGGAGGGAGGGTCCAATCTCCAAACGTTCCAGGACTGTTTTTAAGCAATAGTTACCTGATTTAAATCACTACTCGCATTGTAGGGTTCAGATTAAATAGTCCAGTCCCTTTATACAAAAAAAAATGACCAATCTTCTGAAAAAGTCCAAGTGACGATTTTCCTTCAGGATTTTCTTTGTTTCGATATCAGAAATATTGTGTCAAAAGTCCATTGCGAGATTGTGTCGGCAAAAAAAGTTATCGTCAATGGTCAAGAAAATCACTTTTTCTCAAATATTTCGTAAACTATTAGTTTTACGTGAATTTTGGTGAAATGAGATTTATTTAGCATCAAAATCTGCATAAAAAAGACTCTATACAAAATTTACGCGGGACTAATAGTTCTCTCTGAGAAAACTTGGGCGTTACGTTTTTCTCAATGAGGTTGATCTATGCTTACGAGGAGAGCATTGAGATATTAAAGGAGAACCACTCATGCAACGTTTCTTATATGATTCAATGTTGAATTTCTTCATCTAGTTTTTACGACAATCAACACGCACAGTCACAGTATTTACGCTTTGTAAATACGAGGCTGGTTTGAAAAGTCCGTGCAAAAATAAAAAACTACTTATGTGTTTGGGGTAAACCTTTTTTATTTTTCGACATAGTCTCCTTTTAGGCTTATACACTTCGTCCAACGATGTTCTAGTTTGTTGATCCCTTCCGAATAATAGGATTTGTCTGCAAAATATCCATTAGTGTCTGCAATTACCTTCTCGTTTAAATAAAATCTTTGTCCCGCCAGCCATTTCTTCAAATTGGGGAACAAATAGTAGTCCGAGGGAGCCAAGTCTGGAGAATAGGGGGGATGTGAAACGAGTTGGAATCCTATTTCCATTAATTTTGCGACCACAACTGCTGAGGTGTGTGCTGGTGCGTTGTCGTGATAGAAAAGGACTTTCTTGTGGGCCAATCGCGGGCGTTTTTCTTGCAGCTCGGTTTTCAAACGGTCCAATAACGATGAATAATATTCACCTGTAGTAGTTTTACCCTTTTCCAGATAGTCGATGATGATTATCCCTTGCGAATCCCAAAAGACAGTCGCCATAACCTTTCCGGCCGAAGGAACGGTCTTCGCCTTTTTTGATGCAGATTCCCCCTTGGTAACCCATTGTTTAGATTGTTCTTTGGTCTCAGGAGTATAGTAATGTATCCATGTTTCATCCACAGTGACGAAACGACGCTTAAAGTCCTCCGGATTCTTCTGGAACAGCTGCAAACCATCCTTGCAACACTTCACACGATTCCGTTTTTGGTCAAGCGTGATCAATCGCGGCACCCATCTTGCGGATAGCTTTCTCATGTCCAAATGTTTATGCAAAATATTATGTACCCGTTCAGTCGAGATGCCCACAGCACTAGCAATCTCACGCACCTTAACTCTTCTGTCATCCATCACCATATCATGGATTTGATCAATGATTTCTGGAGTCGTAACCTCCACAGGCCGTCCAGAACGTTCAGCGTCACTTGTGCCCATATGGCCAGTCCGAAAATTTTGAAACCACTTATAAACTGTTCTAATCGAAGGTGCAGAGTCACCATAATGTTTATCAAGCTTCTCTTTAGTCTCCTGAGGCGTTTTGCCTTTCATAAAGTAATGTTTAATCACCACACGAAATTCTTTTTCGTCGATTTCTTGAAAATCACTCGACTTCCTTGATTCACACGAATGCCAAACACAAAGAAATAGACCAATATGGCTGAAACTTGGTGTGCGTTCATTCAAGAGATGCTACTAACTAAACATGACCTCGATACGCGCCGGTGGTGCCATCTCTCGGACTTTGCACGGACTTTTCAAACCAGCCTCGTAATCGATATGTTCCTCACCCCTTTCAGTACTATCAGCCATTGTAATAGAATGACTACTGAAATATGATAAAAAAATTTTCAATTTTCTTTTCAAAATTACCGAAAAAACGCAATTTATTTTAATTCGATTAATAAACAAATGTAAAAAAAACGGATAAAATGACTCAACAAATTTTTTTTTGTAATGGTATAATGGAAGACCTAAATTTTGAAAAAAACTAACCAATTTGGACCAAATGGCATAAAATGGCGGGCAATTCAAATTTTAAATAACAAATTCAATTGTACCCTCTGGATTCAATATTTTTGGACCAAAATTTCAGGGTATTTTTGCAATAACAAAAGACATATTTTCTGAAAGTTTCAAGTCGATCGGTTCACTTAGTCAGCCTGCACAATAAAATGGAAAAAAAAAAAACACTTTTTTGTTGGTTTTTTCAATTTTGTAGGTTATGTACATACTTAAGCGACTTAAAACTAACGAGGATTTGTTGGAAATTTCATTACGAAGAGTTTGGTTTTTTTTGTCTCGATCCGACATACAGTGTGACAATTTAAGTCCGCATCATATTTTTTTAAATAATCACTTTATCCCAGATCTGGTTATGACATCCATTTGTGCTTCAAATAATATCAGAAATAAAGTATAGTAAGTCATTTTTACGCATGACGTCACCTGTCAAAAATGACATTTTCGTAAAAATTTTTGAAAAAAAAAACGTATAATTTGGCCAAATTTTAAAAAAAAAAGTTATTAGACAAAATGGTTTATTTTGTGATTCTAGATCTGTTTGTTAAATTTCAACGGCTTACTACAATTTTGAATTTTTGGCAGTTTTTTGACATTTCGGCAATTGTTTTTCATCTTGATTTATTGCAACCTTATTTAAATCATTTAATTTGTCAAAAACTAGGTACCTATAACCTACTTAAGAACAAAATGAAGTCGTGTCGATAATTTTTTTATAGAATATTAAAATTCACACATTATGATGAATCATATTTGATGCAAAGTTCGATTAAGTTTTGTTTTCAAATAGAAAAATATTTCTCGCTTACGTAGTTTCATAGTGAACACACTTGAACCTTTGTAAATTAACACAAATCTTACATTTTGATCTTTTTAGTAATGTATTTAAAGTTTCAACAATGTAATGTTTCTTTCTATAAACGCTAAATTAACAATTGGCTATTTTAACCTATTTAATAAATATTTTGTATCAAATACACGCATATTGCAATATTCTACATTTCGGTGTGTCCACCGTTTCGTTCAATGCAACGAATGCTTCTTTTAGAAATTTCTTTGACGGAATTTTTCACAAACTTGGGAGGTATCTCTTGAACACACTGCCTAATTATAGTTTTTAGATGATCGATATCTCTAAATGGTCTAAGCTTGTATACTTTTTGTTTGAGATAACCCCATAAATAGAAATCCTATGGGGTGATGTCGGGTGATCGAGGTGGCCAACGATTATCCTGATCTCGCCCAATGACCCTGCTATGAAATGGTTCATTTAAAGTATTTCGTTTGCAAAGTATTGTGTATTGGTGCACCATCTAATTGATACCATAGGGCATATCTTAGATCCACAGCCATTTTATCCAGAACTTCTAAAATTTCGTTATTTAAAAACTCTAAATATCGTTGTGAATTTAAATTATGTCTAAAAAAATATGGCCCTATTGTTTCGTCATTTACAATGCCACACCAAACGTTAGTTTTAAACGAGTATTGGTCACGACACTCAATTATGAAGTTTGGATTTTCTTGGGCCGACCATTGATTATTCTGTGAACTTACTACTTCGTAACAGTAAACGTGGCTTCATCAGTCCATACAATATTATACGGAAATTTGAAGTCCTCTTCTATTTTTCTTGTTACTAGAATGAAAATAACAACCGAATATTAAAATCTCTATCCTGTAGTTTATCAATTTCGGTTTGTATGGTTTAAATTTATTTTTGTGTAAAAATTTTATGTACACTTTCTCTGTCGATCTCAGGTTTAGACTTCGAAATAGTTCTAACACTGGTTTTGCCTTCTTACACTACACTTAAGCACACATCTAACTCAGTATCTTCGGTATGTTTACGTGCAACACGATTTATTCGGAAAACATTTCCCACAGATCCAGTCGATTTAAACTTTTTTATAATTCGGCTCACAGTAGATTGCTGCAAGTTTTTTTCAGGATGAAGCTCGTTAAAAACATTTGCAACAGTGCGATGAGGTGTATTTTCCCCACATAATAAAACAATTTCAATTTTTTCTTGAAGAGAAAGCATGTTGTGACACCATCTGTTTATTCCTATTCTAGTTTGAATTGCTAACTAAATATTTGACAGCTTACGACACCATATTGCGATCTCTAGTTCTCAATTGTTTCCAGGGCCTACTATTAATAAACGCATAGAAATATCGAGTTTTGCTTAGCGTGTTAATTTCTCTGTTTAGCTCTTTTTCCTGTAGAAGTAAGTTTTCAGGAGGAAATCGGCACAACCATAAAGGGCCGTTCTAATTTTGCGAACGTTAATTTTGATAGCCACGACTAAAATATGGCTGGATTTATTTTAAATTAGCAGTTACGTCAACAATGACACCGAAAGCATTTTAATGTCATTTTTCGGTGGTATTATTAACGCGTAACTGCCAAATTAATAACTAGAATATGTGTAATATTTTTATTACGGTTGCTAATTAGAATCTAAAATGTATTATTGAACTAAAAAGTGGTTTTAACTGAAGTATAAAAAAAACAAATATGATAAAGCAGCAAGTTGTTAATTTGGTGTTTATAGTAAGAAACATTACATTGTTAAAAATTTAAATGCATTACTAAAAAGATTAAAATGTAAGATTTGTGTTAATTTACAAACGTTTAGGTGTGTTCATTATCAAAATACGTAAGCGAGGAACATTATTCTATTTAAAAACAAAAGCTAATCGAACTTCGCATCAAATATGATTCATGATAATGTGTGAATTTTAATATTCTATAAAAAAATTATGGACACGACTTTATTTTGTTCTTAAATAGATTATAGGTGCCTAGTTTTTGACAAATTAAATGATTTAAATAAGGTTGCAATAAATCAAGATGAAAAACAATTGCCGAAATGTCAAAAAACTGCCAAAAATTCAAAATCGTAGTAGGCCGTTGAAATTTGACAAACAGATCTAGAATCACAAAACAAACCATTTTGTCTAACAACTTTTTTTTAAAATTTGGCCAAATTATACGTTTTTTTTTTCAAAAATTTTTACGAAAATGTCATTTTTGACAAGTGACGTCATACGTAAAAATGACTTACTATACTTTATTTCTGATATTATTTGAAGCATAAATGGATGCCATAACCAGATCTGGGCTAACGTGATTATTTAAAAAAAATCCCATATGATGCGGACTTAAATTGTCACACTGTATATAACAGGAGTTATTTGCATTTTACACTCAAAAAGAGCACAAGTTTTTCGAGGTCCAAAACTCAAGACAATACTTCTGGTGATACCCCAGAGAGAATGAAATCATAATATGGCTGTATCTAAACTGTGCAATTTCAAATGCTTTTCTTACTGCACTATCAACTGAGTTTTAAAAGGGACAAAATGATTCGTCAAATATTTTCAGGTACACATTAACCCATCAAATTACAGTGGTATTCTAGACAGCTGCAACTCAGGGTTGTTACTATCATTATTAAGAAGAAGGGTCGGCTTCAAGGACACCTCAGGAGGAAGAATTATGAGTGTGTTTGTGTGTATTAAACGGCTCTACGCATAACTGTATATACCACTCTACGTAAACGTATAGTGGAATATGCGTCTTTCTCAAAAAATTTCTCAGCCTCATATTTCGAGAACTAGTAGTCCCAGGTAAATTTGGTATAGGACCTTTTTTGCAGATTTTGATGAACAAATTTATAAAAATTCACGTAAAACTAATAGTTCACGAGATATTTATAAAAAACTGATTTTCGCGACCTTTAACCTTCGATAACTTCTTTTGCCGACACAATTTCGCAATAGACTTTTGACACAATATTTCTGATACCGAAACAAAAAAAATCCCGAAGGAAAATTTTCACTTGGATTAATTGGATAAAAAGAGGTTGTCCTGCAATTATTTTTGGTTTTATTTTATCCCAAAGAACTATTTGTTAAGGTAGTTCACTCGTGACAATCAGAGCCAAAAGTATAATCCGGCAGTAAATACAAAAAGTTTAAAATATTCAATGGCAGAGTATTTTATTTTTGTCGGGGAGTGTATTCGGTAGATGGAAACTTTCATATGCAGACAAACACTAATACACTTTTAATGAAAATAAATGTGGCAACGCTGCCAATGCGTATACCGAATGCTCTATAGAAGTAACTTTTTTATAGGTTATATTTATTATACTTTGTGTATGTTTACTCTTTAGATTTTACTTCAGTTTTAAAATAAAAAAAAATATATATATAATTAAATAAAAAATGTCTTTTGATTATAATTAGCTGCATAAAGGCAAATTTGCAAAGGAAAAACACATCAATATACGCAAAAAAATATTTCGGGAATGAATGACGCGAAAAAAGCAAAAACTGAAGAGCCTAACCTGTGTAGTGGTCGACGGATCGAGTTAGATGAGTTAGGAAAAAATTTGAAGGAAACGTTTAGGTCGTAATTACAAATTACGGATCGTATAAAGAGTGCGTCATGAAAAAATTAATATTGTCATCTTTAATGCCTTTAAAAAGTGTTATTTCAGATCTTATGATTAAAAAATTAAATTGGAAAATCTAAAAAGTTCTTATGATAAATTGGGGTTCTACAGGAATAGTGCAATTATTATCTGCTCGACAATGGAAAACCACGGGTAACCAAAGATACGCGAGTATTAAATAAAGTAATTAATTACTTTACAAATAGTTTATAATACTTTATTTATTTATCATTAGTATCATTAATTATTTATTTAGTTTTACCAAGAAAATTTATAAAACCTTTTTTTTTAATATATATTTAATATTGTTATCAACTGATATGTAACAATGTTGATAAATAAACATAATATTAATTTAAAAATATTATCGAAAAATTATTGAACCTACAAACGTATTTTTGTTTTTAAATACAAATCTTTTAAATACTAAAGAAAAAAATAATAAATATCAAGATACAAATTCAAATTTTAATTAATACATTTACTATTTTTATTTGATGATTAAACATAAAGCTGATGAATATATTGTGTTTATTCAACAAATTATTTAACTTACAAATGAATTTCTGTTTAAAAGTTAACCATTTTAAACGCTGTTTGAATGTTGGCGCGTAAAGTATGATGATCTACAGCGTTGTCAAATTGTGATATCTGTCCCTCACTACGCGGTTAATCTTTTTTTTTTAAAAAAAAAAACAATTTTAAATATTTAGATCTTTTCAACAAATCGTTAAAAAAAAATTATTTTTATATCAAAATTTTTCTAATTTTTTTTTACTAAATATTAGTTTTTTAACGAGTTCGTAAGACTGGTTCTTAAGATATACACGAAACTATGCCATGTTAATTATGTGCACTTTAATTACGAATACCTAGTTTCACAATCGATCAAAAATATTTTTTTTAATTAAATGAAAAACATTTAGATTAACATCATATTTTAATTTCATGAGATTTTTAAGAAAAGTGGATTTACGAGTGAACTACCTTAAAAGAACCCAATAAGACCTTTCTATACCAGGTGTAAAAGTATGAAATGCGGATTTCAGACAACAGATGGTGCACCACGCAGTTTGTGCTATAAAGATTTGACACTGCCCCATTTTGTTGTGTCATCAACAAGTGTCAGACGCACACGAGTGATAAATTGGAAAAGTGTGTGTATAGTGTTGTTGTGTTCAATATGTCGAAATTTATACCGAACAAAGAGCATTCGCGGACAGCATTAATTTTTTGTTTTCGTTTGAAGAAAACTGCTGTTGAATCACACCGATTACATCGAGAAGCTTATGATGAACATGCTCCATCGCAAGATACGTGTGAACAATGGTTTCGGCGTTTCAAAAGTGGTGACTTTGATGTTGCAGACAAGGAAGTGGAAAACCGCCAAAAAAATACGAAGATGTGGAATTGCAAGCATTGTTGGACGAAGATGATTCGCAAACACAAAAACAACTCGCCGAGCAATTGGGCGCTAGTCAACAAGCTATTTCCAATCGGTTACGAGAGATGAGAAAGATTCAGAAGCCGGTAGATGGGTACCACATGAGTTGAACGACAGTCAAGCGCAAAAAGACGTGTGACATTTTGCTCGCTCGGTACAAAAGGAAGTCGTTCTTGCATCGTATAGTTACAGGGGATGAAAAGTGGATTTATTTTGAGAATCCCAAGGGCCAAAAATCATGGGTAGACCCAGGCGCACCATCCGCATCGACCGCAAGACCGAATCGCTTTGGCAGAAACACGATGCTCTGTGTTTGGTGGGACCAGAGGGGGGTAGTCTATTATGAGCTGTTAAAACCTGGGGAAACGGTTAATACTAAACGTTAGCAACAACAATTGACCGATTTGAACCGTTCGCTGCTTGAAAAAAAAAGGCCAGAATACCGAAAGAGGCAACACAAAGTCATTTTTCTTCATGACAATGCTCCATCACATACGGCAAAACCAATTCACGACACGTTGGAAGCACTCAGCACGCACTTGCTGAGCAGCGCTTTGGTTCGTACGAAGATGTGAAAAAATGGCTCGATGAATGGTTTGTAGCAAAAGGGGAAGATTTTTACTGGCGTGGTATTCACAAATTGCCCGAAAGATGGGAAAAATGTATAACAAGCGATGGAGCATACTTTGAATAAAGCAGTTTTTATCATTTTTTCCAAATTTAACATGTTTTTTTAGAAAAAAAAATCCGCATTTCATACTTGTACTTCTGGTAAAAACACAGTTAAAATGTGTTGCAGAAAAAATAAATAAGATTTACGTATTAAATGCATACAACTTACCTGTAGAGGCCTGAACTGGAACACGCGGGTTGGCATCTGTTTCAGCCTTCCTGAGTTTAGTTCGACGCACCATCCTGGCATTCAAAAACCCTTTCTTCAAAATGTTGCTGGAAGGTGGTCTTTTCATAACGTTGACATCTGGATCATCTTCTGTTGTATGTATTTTCGAGATTTTTTCTAAACGTGACCCCGTTGTGTCTTTAATAATGTTTATAAGACTTTTTTCTGGGGACGGCTGCGATGCTTTTTTCACAATGTCAATAAGCGTACCCTCAGGATCGAATTTTATTTTTTTCAGAACTTTGATTTGGCGTTCGACGGATGATTTTTTCCTAGCTCTTTGTGCTTTTTCCTCATTGACATAAAGATGTGCGCTTAAGTGCACTTTATTCTTCCGTTTATCTTCAGACGAAGGCGGCATCTTTTTTAAAAAAAAAAAATAATAATAATAAAATAAAGAGTTTAGACTGCATTTGTATTTGTATAAGGAATTTATAGAAGATGACATTAATTTGACATCCCAACACTATTCGAAAATTTCGGTTGGAACCCCAACGGAACTTTCTCGGGTATATAATAGACCAAGAGGGCGACCCGAAATTTTGGCCTGTCAACTAACCGTCTGCCTAGTTGTTCATTCTATCGGGCGAGTCGAGTAAAAGCCTTTAAAGTGGATTTTACAGTCCCCGCGCCTTAGAATGCCCAGGTAAGGCCCAAAATGCTACATCCAAAAATAGACTGTCGTTTAACCACTTGAACCAAGTACAATAACGTTTGTTGACACTAAAAAAGTCGAGCGCCCGAAAGGGCACACGCCGCCGAGCCCGGACCCAGCTTTAGGACCCAAAAAAGGTCGATTCAAAAATGGACTGTCATTTAAACATATAAAATCAATAATTTTAGTTTGCTCTTAATAAAATAAGAGGGAATCTGCAAAAGACAGACGCAGGCTGAAAAACTCGAAAAAACGACGGTTTTTGGCTGGAAAAAGCGGGTCCAGCTTCATGCCCGGTATTGGCGACGTCTACCTTTTGCAGGTCCCCTCTTATTTCATCAAGAACAAACTAAATTTATTGATTTTATAAAGTAAAATGACAGTCCATTTTTTACCCAAATTAATTTTTTGGTCGCAATTTCCAAGGAATCTCAGTATTATTTTTTTCTTTAACCTTCGTTCTTGATTTCTCTAGCGATCTGTCTGAGCGCATTTTTGATTATTTGCCATAATTATTATTAATTTATCAATATATATTGCTTTGTTGTCCAAAAAACACCTTTTTAGGCAATAAAACGAGCAATTTTCAAGGAATCTGAATAATTTTTTTGTATAGTCTTCGTTTTTGATTTCTCTATCGATCTGTCTAAGCGGATTTTTGATTATTTACCATGATTTTTGTTAATTTAACAATATATATTGCTTTTTTTTTTTCCAAAAAAACACCTTCTTAGGCAATAAAATGAGTCTCAGTCACGTAATTTTCAAATAATCTCAATATTTTTTTTTTATAATCTTCGTTTTTAGTGTTCCGGAAGGAACACTTATAAGATCACTTCGGTGTCTGTCTGTCAGACCCTATTTTCTCCGAAACTATTTGTCATAGAAAGTTGAAATTCGGTAATAATATAGGAATTGATGGCCTCATCAAAGCTGTGTAGTTTTGAGTGTCAAATTGTGACTTAAGGGGTTAGTTTTGGGGGGTGAAATTGGCAGTGAAAAAAAAAATTTTTTACTAGATCATCGAGTGTGGTGTCAAATAAAAGGTTGTGAGAACACGAGTAAAAAATATATATATAATGTAATACTTGCGCGCACTTTTCTTTGTATTATTTTTAAAAAATCGCGAGAAATCGCTCCCCACCCGCCTTATCTCGAAAAGTACTTATCAAAAAATTTTGAAAAAAATTCTGGAATATTCTCCACGGGGTGTAGATTCAACGAAAATTATTACGAGTACATTATCTTTAATAATTTATCTGGTATATAAAAAAACCAAAAATTTCAAGGTCATCAATTTTCAGTTGAAAACTCATTTAGGGTGTGTTTTGTGAAATCACTGATCATTTTATACCTCCGTAACAAAACTTTTTATTTCAACAGCAATCGACGTACGGAACAATAATTGCGCAAGTGCAACTTGCACTTGACCGGTTTTTGATATTTCTATCGATCCGTCTGAGCGGATTTTTGATTATTTATCATGATTTTACTAATTTTTCAATATATATATATATATATATATATATATATATATATATATATAAATATATATATATATATATATATATATATATATATATATATATATATATATATATATATATATATAAAAGTCCGTGCAAAGTCCGAGAGATGGAACCACCGGCGCGTATCGAGGTCATGTTTAGTTAGTAGCATCTCTTGAATGAACGCACACCAAGTTTCAGCCATATTGGTCTATTTCTTTGTGTTTGGCATTCGTGTGAATCAAGGAAGTCGAGTGATTTTCAAGAAATAGACGAAAAAGAATTTCATGTGGTGATTAAACATTACTTTATGAAAAGCAAAACGCCTCAGGAGAATAAAGAGAAGCTTGATACACATTATGGTAACTCTGCATCTTCGATAAGAACAGTTTATAAGTAGTTTTCAAAATTTTCGGACTGGCCATATGGGCGCAAGTGACGCTGAACGTTCTGGACGGCCTGTGGAGGTTACGACTCCAGAAATCATTGATCAAATCCATGATATGGTGATGGATGACAGAAGAGTTAAGGTGCGTGAGATTGCTAGTGCTGTGGGCATTTCGACTGAACGGGTACATAATATTTTGCATAAACATTTGGACACGAGAAAGCCATCCGCAAAATGGGTGCCGCGATTGCTCACGCTTGACCAAAAAACGGAATCGTGTGAAGTGTTGCAAGGTTGGTTTGCAGCTGTTCCAGAAGAATCCGGAGGACTTTAAGCGTCAAACAACAATCTAAACAATGGGTTACCAAGGGGGAATTTGCACCAAAAAAGGCGAAGACCGTTCCTTCGGCCGGAAAGGTTATGGCGACTGTCTTTTGGGATTCGCAAGGGATAATCCTCATCGGCTATCTGGAAAAGGGTAAAACTATTACAGGTGAATATTATTCATCGTTATTGGACCGTTTGAAAACCGAGCTGCAAGAAAAACGCCCACAAGAAAGTCCTTTTCCATCACGACAACGCACCAGCACACACCTCAGCAGTTGTGGTCGCAAAATTAATGGAAATGGGATTTCAACTCGTTTCACATCCCCCCTATTCTCCAGACTTGGCTCCCTCGGACTACTATTTGTTCCCCAATTTGAAGAAATGGCTGGCGGGTCAAAGATTTTATTTAAACGAGGAGGTGATTGCAGACACTAATGGATATTTTGCAGACTTGGACAAATCCTATTATTCGGAAGGGATCAACAAACTAGAACATCGTTGGACGAAGTGTATAAGCCTAAAAGGAGACTATGTCGAAAAATAAAAAAAAGGTTTACCCCAAACACATAAGTAGTTTTTATTTTTGCACGGACTTTTCAAACCAGCCTCGTATATATATATATATATATATATATATATATATATATATATATATATATATATATGTATATATATATTATATATATATATATATATATATATATATATATATATATATATATATATATATATATATACAGTGTCATTCATAAACTTTGCACCATATGGGAAAAATTTTTGAAAATTTAATCTCGAAATGTGTTAGTGCATGTGTTATGTTTAGGATTACATCCAAATAAGGTCATGACGTCACAAGCCTTGCCTGTCAAATTTGACATTTAAAATTTAAAACTGAGAAAAAAACAGATTTTTTTAAAAAATATCGAAAAAAGTTGTAAAGAAAAAAAAAGATTGTATTTTAGTTTTAAGTCTATATGCCAATTTTCAAAAAAATTTGACAAAATTCAATTTTTTCAATTATGTCCCCCGAAAATGATAATCGAAAGCTGTTTCTTATAAATTATAATAATATATACTTTTTTAGTGGTTAATATTTTACTGAATGTTACGAAAAAAAAAAATTAATTAGGCCGTAAAATTAGGCTGAAAATTTTTTTTTTTCAAAAAGTTGTAATTTAACGATGCAATATTGGTGCAAAGCTGCTTAATATTTATGACACATCAATTTTTAAGGATTATTATCATAAAAAATTAATGTTATTTACTAAATAAAAAAACCTTCTTAAGTTTCTACGCTTCTTCCTTCCTTTTCAATGCACATAATAGTTCTGTTATAAATTTTCATGACGAACATTCACATAGAAAATGGAATTCGCATAGAAAAATGGCTTGATTTCATTTGCAGACTGGCGGATAGTTTCTTTCTAAGTGTGCGATATTTTCAAAAGGTCTCTGAGCATAAACTAAATTTTTTAAATACCCCCCCCCCCCACAAAAAAAAAGTCACAGGGCTTAAGATCGGGTGACTGCGGCGGCCAAGGTACTTCGTAGGAAAACCTACCAATCCACTTCCCAGGAAAGTTTTCGTCCAGCCAGTTTTTAATTTACAAGGTGCTGTGGACTAGGTGCTCCATCTTGTTGGAAGTACATTTTCATTCTTTCCTCTAAACTAAAATCTTCTTGTTCATTGGAAAGTTCGTTGTTTAGAAACTGTAAGTACCTCGCGGCTGTAAAATTTTCTCTAAAAA
>CM032448.1:28793418-28991183 GCA_019049505.1 Pachyrhynchus sulphureomaculatus
AAAAAAATTAAAGTAAACCAGCACATCTGCTAATCTGAACTATAAAGCTAGCTGTTAAGAAAAAAGTAGGAATCGCTTATCTTAGAGTCAATTAACAAAATTCAAATATCTAAACCACCATCGGATAAATTGAAATAAATAATTCTACAAATTTCCTGCTTTTGTCTTACTGCTATAGTGTAGTTTCGTTTAATAAATATTATGAAATAAAAATATCTGCAAAGTTAGAGCTTTTACTTTGTTCGAAAGCTAGTACACTGAACCCTTTAAAAAATAAAATTCCAAAAGCCCCACGTTGACAGCGCTATTTTGTAACATGTGAAAAAATGTTGCCCCACGTTGGGCGCCATTTTGTAAGGTGTGAACTTACCCGCTTTTTGAGGCGTCATTTTGTAGCCTATGAAAAGGTGTTTAATTGCGCCCCACTTTAATTTCTGGTAATGAATTGAGTGACTAATGATTTTAAAAGAACTAAAGAAATTAAACAAACACTAGCTCAGTTTTCCTTGGTAGAGAGATATGGGTAAGAGATAATTGTTTTACGTCTTTTTGGAATTATTTTCTAGGTTTTTTTTTTAAAAAAAGCTTCAGTCGTACAAATTTTTGGGCACCATTCATTTTAAAATAGAAAGGATCTAACTTCAGCTAAAAAAATGAAAAAATACTGAAGCGTTTTACAGATATTACTAAAAAGAATTATACTAGTACGACTTTTCTTATCCTGAAAAGAAAAATAGGTATTCAGTGAGACACTAGCTTTAATCAACAAAAAGAAAATTTATTCAAGTTTTTAAAAATAAAAAGTTCTAACCTTTGCAGTTCCACAAAAAGATTCTAGCCTAACTAGTAGTTATTACATTTAAATTCTGAACTATGACAACCCCCGAAGACGAAAAATAGTGCTCTTCACTTCACTTTTTAGTCAGTTTTAAATTACTGTTAAGGCACTACTCAGGGACAGGTCTATTGAAGTATGCTTTGGTAACTTACTGTTCTTATTCCTGCTTTGATGGAATACGACCGATTTCACACTTTTCTAGCAAACACTTAGAGAGCCCACTACGGCTTTTCGTTAAGAAACTGGTGCTTTACTTAGCTCGCATGATGGTTGTTATGAGCTTTTTTCTAGCTCAGTCGAAGGAAGCCTACTTGGCGGCTCCGATGCAATCAGCCTCGCCTACTCGGCGGCTGGATGGAAATTCGCCGGCGGCTAGATGGAAATAAGCCTGGCGTACTCGGCGGCTGGATGGAAATTAGCCAAGACAGTCGTTTCTCGGACCCTTAAATAAACCATGCAAACTCTGCCGGTAATATGGCGACGCCGGAACCAAAACTGCGGATACACACATTTCACCAATCGCGGCGTAGCGGTAGATTCGGTCAGGAACCCGCACTGCACAGTATATACCGAACGTCTTGGAATCTCTGTTTAATATACCGTTCGATACAAAAATGAAAATAAGTACAATTTGAAGTGAAAAATCAGTAACATTACATGGTCTTAAAATCTAGGAAAAAATGAATGTTACAATATATATATATATATATATATATATATATATATATATATATATATATATATATATATATATATATATAGTAGGAGACAGTATGGAGCCCTGGGGCACACCAGCGTTGATAGTGAAGGTGTTAGAAAGAAATCCGTCGACCGCCACTCGTAAAGAACGCTCTCTGAGAAAACATGAGAGCCACAAACAGAACCTTCCAGACATACCATAAGAGCGTAACTTAGCCAACAGTCCATCGTGCCAAACACAGTCGATGCCTTGGATAAGTCAAGAGCAACCGCTCGAGATTCTCCAAAGTGTTCAATTGCGTGGTTCCAAACATGTGTTACATAAGTCAGAAGATCTCCTGTTGATCTATGTTAACGAAATGAAGAAATTAGAAAAAAGAAAAACGAAATTAAGAAATGATTCTACAAATGGCAGATTATAATTGGCAGAAATTGACAAAAAAATGGAAAAAAGATCAGAAAAGACATCAGACAGTACAAAAAACTTGAAAATAGAAGAAACTCCAAAAGCGGGAAAAAGCTGAAACACCTAAACAAGTAAATGAACGAAGGAAGTTATCAAATAATAAAACTTATAAATAACGACAACCGAGAGATCGCACAAATCCAAAAGATAAAGGAAGCTACAGAGAAATATTATCAAACACTATATGACACGAAAATATCGCCACTGCCGAGAAAGAAAAAGGAAATAGAGAGTCGATTTAACAACCGACAATAATAAACGTCGTACAACATATGCACAACAACAAAGAACCAGGGGACGATGAAATAACTATAAAAATTATAAGGTATCGAGGAGCATCGATAATGCAATCTCTTTAAGCTCTATTTAACAGATACCTTATAGAAAGTAAAATACCAACATCTTGGGTACACGCCTTAATTGTGCTTATTTTTAAAAAACGGAACAAATTTGAATTGAAGGATTACAGCCTGCTATCGGTACCATACAAAATCCTTACTAGATCAACCACATAAACAAGCAGGATTCGGACGGAGATACAGCACTTTGGACCATATTCAAACAATTAGATTACTAGTGGAAAAATCAAATGAATATAAGGTCACCTTGTGGATAGCAGTGGTTGTTTACGAAAAAGCTTTTGATTCGGTACAGATATGGGCAATATTAAGGCTTTAAGTAACAGAAGAGTCGACGAAAGAGACACAACTCTTCTTCAATACATATATAAAAATGCCACATCACAAATAATGCATGAAGAAAAAACAAAATCAAAATATTAAGAGGCATTAGACAAGGCAACTCAATATCCCCAAAGCTGTTTACGTTGATTATAGAAGACATGTTCAGAACGTTAAAGTAGGAAAATAAAGGAATACTAATTGACGGTAAAGCATTAAGGACCAACAATAGAGAGAAGATGTATATAGAGTATATCCCAGAAAGCGAGTGGGAAGAATATTATAAGAAGCTGCTAACAGAAGACAGACAAGAATTCCCTGAGAAGGAAGAGAACCCTGAACAAGAACAGAATAAGGAAAAAAAAGAGATAGAACTAAGCTATGAAGAAGTAAAGAAGACAACAAAAACACTCAAAAATAATAAATCTGCAGGGCCTGGGGGTGCGGTAAATGAAATGATTAAGTACGGGTCTAATAAATTACATCGAATGCTGAGAAACATGTTCCACAGAGCGATAAATGGAGAAAAAATACCAGAGGAATGGTCAAAAGCCTATATAGTATCTATATTTAAAAAGGGAGACCGCAGAAAATGCACAAACTATAGAGGCCTAAGAATAATATCGAGTATGGGACGTTTGTATGGAAAAATTATTAAAAATATCATAGAGGAAAATATAAAACGAAAAATTGGAGAAGACCAAGCAGGCTTTACGGCCGGAAAATTATGTATAGACCACATATACACTATAAAACAAACAATGGAAAAAAAACTAGCAAAGAATAGAGAAGTTCATTTAGCCTTCATAGACATAAGAAAGGCCTATGACTCGGTACCAAGACAAAGATTATGGAACGCAATGAAAGAAATAGGCATTGACAAAGAACTAATATACGCAGTAAAAGCTCTCTATGAAAACAACACAGTGAACATAAAAATAGGACATAAAATAGGGAAGAGACTCCAAACATCAAAAGGCCTATTACAAGGATGCTCTACATCCCCCACACTATTCAAAATATACCTCGAACAAACATTAAAAAATTGGAAGCAAAAATGTAGTGGAATGAGAGTCCCAATACGAGAAGATTACTTATATACTCTAAGTTTCGCAAACTACCAAATAATCATAGTGCAAGATGAGGAAGACCTCATTATATGGTAAGAAAACTGAAACAAGAATACACTAAAGCAGGATTAGCAATAAACTTTGATAAAATGGAATATCTAACAACAAAGGAGGGAAACGTGGAGAATCTAGAGGTCGATAACAAAACAATAATCAAAGGAACCGATAGATTTAAATACTTAGGGACCATCATTTCAAAAAACGCAACATCAGAAGAAGAGATTAAAGCTAGATTAGGACAAACGCGGACATGCATAAGACAATTAAATTCAATCCTGTGGGACAAGCACATTACAAAGAGAAACAAAACACGCATATACAAATCAATAATACAAAGCATAATGACATACGGGTCAGAAACATGGACGACCAATAAAAGAAATAAATCTAAAATTAACGTGGTAGAGATGGAGTATTGGAGAAGATGTTGTAGAGTGACACGTATGGAGAGAATAACAAATGAAGAAATAAGAAGCAGAATGAACATCAAAGAGAACGCAATAAACACCATTGAAGAAAAATGATTAAAATGGTATGGACACATAAGACGGAGCGAAGATAATAGGTGGATAAAGAAAATAATGGAGTGGAGCCCTATAGGGAGAAGAAAAAGAGGAAGACCCAGACGATCGTGGAGAAACGATGTGGACGAGACTATGGAGAACAGGGGTCTAACAGATGGAGACTGGGAAGATAGAAATGGATGGAATCAAAGGCTGAGAGAAGGAAGACAGCATCAGCTGTAGAAAATCCTTGATATATATATATATATATATATATATATATATATATATATATATATATATATATATATATATATATATATATATATATATATATAAGTTATGAATCTAGTTGGGGAACTCGGCAAAAAGGGCATCAACAGATGTTCATACTATGTTCATTTAGCCAATATTTCGGCCCTAGGTTGGGACCTTCATCAGGGCACAAACTGAAAAAGAGATAACGAAGCAACCAATAAAGAAAATTAGGCATGAAGAATTGGTGTTGTTAAGTCAAGTTTTTAATTATTAATTTTAATTATTAATTTTTAATTTGCAATTTTTAATTTCAATCTTACAATTATTCATATAGAACTATTATAATTTAAAAGTATTATTATTCTAACAATCATAAATTATTATTATTATTATTATGAAGAAATGTCAAAAGCAAAATGCCGGTGACTCACATGTAGCATGCAATTTAATCTAACAAGAATGACCATCAATAACAATCGCCATAGTAAAAACCAACACTGAAATAAAACAACCACTATTCACTAACATATTAATATACAAACATGGCATTTACAGCAGGGATGCCATTGATAACGTTGGATGCTGAAATTTCAAAACTAATTAACCACCTGTCATCTCAAAGAAAAGTGACAATTTTGACAGGGCGCTGACAAAGGACGACCACCTGACAGATGTAAGGGATCACTCAAAATGAATAAAAGGAAAGGTTGAACAACCAGGAAAGGACCGGTTTAGTACGCATTAAGTACTACGTCATATGGTAAAATTTTTGGTATGAAGGGAAAAGGTATCCAATGGGAACGCAAATTTTCTCTGTTATGATAATTAAGTGACATATAGAGGAAACGACTTTACTTCATCTAGGGGGGAATAGAACAAGGAAAAAGGAGGCGGCAAGTGGATAGGGTTTTTTCATTAATTGGGGACATACTAATCAATTAATTGTTATAATTCCTATTATTATTAATGTTATTACAAAAGGGAGTGTAATTATAAAGAATTTCAGGGGAAACCAAGAAAAACATGTACTTAAACAAGATGGTACCCAGAGGGCAACATGCAGAAGTTTCTTGACATTTCTTCATAATAATAATAATAATAATTTATGATTGTTAGAATAATACTACTTTTAAATTATAATAGTTCTATATTAATAATTGTAAGATTGAAATTAAAAATTGCAAATTAAAAATTAATAATTAAAATTAATAATTAAAAACTTGACTTAACAACACCAATTCTTCATGCCTAATTTTCTTTATTGGTTGCTTCGTTATCTCTTTTTCAGTTTGTGCCCTGATGAAGGTCCCAACCTAGGACCGAAATATTGGCTAAATGAACATAGTATGAACATCTGTTGATGCCCTTTTTGCCGAGTTCCCCAACTAGTTTCATAACTTAGGATTTTGTTAGATACGGCAACTTTTGCTTTCTCTCTCTTTATTATATATATATATATATATATATATATATATATATATATATATATATATATATATATATATATATATGTATATATATAATTGACGGTGAACGATTAAATCACTTAAGGCTCTCAGACGATATCACTCTGATCGCCAACACAAAAGAAGAATTACAAGAAATGCTGATGGAATTAACTAACGTGTTTCGAGAAGTAGGTCTAAAAATAAACTTCATAAAAACCAAATATTTGAACAACGAAAGGGAACATAGCAGCCGGGAACTATTAATAGAAGGTGAAAGACTAAGAAAGTTACAAGCATTCGTATATTTAGGACAACAAATCAAAATATCAAAAAATAATTTAAAGGCTAACTTGGATATAAGAGTCTCGTTAGCTTAGTCTGCGTTCGGAATGTTACAATCTACATTTACATTGGACATCCCAAATATAATAAAAGCCATGTTCGATCAATATGTACTGCCGGTATTAACATATGACACTGAAACGTGAGCTGTAAATAAAAGTATAATAAATAAACTCCAGGTAACCCAAAGAGCAGTGGAGAGGAAAATGCTAAAAATTAGACTCCAAGATCTTATTTCTAACATCGTTATACGAAGAAAATCAAAAGTGAGATGCAATATAACGAATATGTATATTTAGGTGGAATTGGGCGGGGCATATCGCAAGAATGAATGATAACATATGGACACGCCGCATTATAGGCCAAGAATCTGATTTTTCGTTCAAAATTGTCTAGAGCCCTCAATTATTAACGAAATTAGACAATTAAAAAAAAAATACTCGTAAATGAATTCTAGACAAATATAAGGAAGCCGATTTGCAAAATATAACCTCAAAATTTTTAAAATTGCAAAAAGCATCTCGGAACCGGGAGGTGAAATTTCGAAGTTCACGTAATTTCATGGTTCATACGTGGGGTTTTGGGGTCGCTAAATCTATTTTCGGAGTCGTTTTAATCATATGCACCCTTTTAAGATGTGAAAATGGGAGTTGGAGAGGGAGAAGTTACGATATTCATCTGAATTAGAGTTTCGCGTTCAAAACTGGTTCCTCGTGGGTTTCTGGGGTCGCTGAATCTATTTTCGGAGTTATTTTGATCATATGCATCCTGAGGAGTGAAAATGGGAGTTGCCACATTCGGGACTCGTTGGAGAATAAAACGGAGCGCCATTGTTCTAAGGTCCAATCGACATGTTCTCGGGCAAATCTGAGCCGTGCTTGTCGATGGACTGCTGTCAATTTGAATCCGTTAGCTGCTCTCTTCGGAGTTAGGTTAGTTTCTTTAAGTCTTCTTCGGACTGTCCAATGACAGCCCGACCACGAACTTGTCGAGGCTTCTGCTGGACCTCATCGCCGGTTAAGTCATGTGCAATTTCTTAGAGCTGTTTTGATAATGAAGCGGTCGTCTCGCTCCGAACCTCCTTCTTCCTCTTTATTCTGGTCTCCGTATAAAGGCGCCAGTCTCTTGGTAACCTCTGTAGTCCCTGGAGGCAGCTGACTGGCTCAGGTGTAGTTGCGCAGCGAATACACGTTGGCTATGCCCTTCTTGCAATAGTGCAATGACTTGTGCCGTTTCTTCCAGGGTGGTATCTATTTTCCGATGACGTAATTAGAGAGCAATTATAGCAGAGATGTTGACGGTTCAAGTTCCGATAAAGGAATGATAGGTAAATACAGTTGCATTTGTGTTGCTGAACGAGCAAACGGTTCTATTGAATAACGTTTTAATCAGTAAAACTTTTTGGAATTCCAAATGTTTTGGGTATTATTGGAAAGTGTAGAAAATCAACATTCAAATGATACCAAAAATAATACCACTGTTTGAACATTACATTCAAGGATCGGTGTTAAATAAAGCAAAATCGTTTGTGTCGATTTTTTTGCTCAGCAGTGTATATAATTGAAAATATTTTTTTCGGCAAAAAATTGATTAGAAAGTAACGATTATCAAACAAATGCAAAAAAATATCATTTGCTCTGAAATTTCTACATCCACTTAATATTACAATCAAGTAGCCTATAATGTCAAGTGAAATTAAGATTTATTCTACATAAGTTAACCTTAACTTGCACTTGAAATAATAAGTAGTTTTTTTAAACTACCTACGTGATTCCATTGTTCTAGATAAGAACAATATCTTTTGTTCCTAGCGCGACAATTTTTATGGAATCTATTTTTCTAATTTTTTTTTTATCGTACGTCTATGTATATATATATATATATATATATATATATATATATATATATATATATATATATATATATTCTACTATCCTCACTGCTTATTTCATTATCTCTACATAATTTCCATTATCTAGGCTTATTTCTGCTCATCTCCCATTATTTCTCTTTATCTCCCATTATTTCTCCTTATCTCCCATTATCTCACCTTATTTCCCATTATCTAGGCTTATCTCGACTTATCTCCCATTATTTCTCCTTATCTTCCATTATTTCTCCTTATCTCCCATTATCTCACCTTATTTCCCATTTTCTAGGCTTATCTCGACTTATCTCCATTATTTCTCCTTATCTCCCATTATTTCTCCTTATCTCCCATTATCTCACCATAACTCCCATTATCTAGACTTATCTCTGCTTATCTCCCATTATCTCTCCTTATCTCCCATTATTTATACTTATCTCCCATTATCTCACCTTATCTCCCATTATCGAGGCTTATCTCGACTTATCTCGCATTATTTCTCCTTATCTCCCATTATTTCACCTTATCTCCCATTATCTAGGCTTATATCGAATTATATAGAACATATGTATAAATTTATAAAAACACGTAAATCTGATAAGTGGTTCTCGAGTGATAAGCGCACTAACGGACAGACAGACAGACAGAGAGACGTTGCATTTTATATATATTATATTCTTTGCTACATGATATTGTTCCATATTTAATGCTTTAGGGAGTGTATTGCAAGAGAACGCGCTAGCGGCAAACTTTTCTCCGACTTAATTCACTATTATCGTCACTGCTTATTCCTTATGTCACCTAATATCCTATAACCTGGCCAGAGAACATACGTATGTCTAAAAAAAAAGCACGTAAATCGGATAAGTAGTTCTCCAGTGATAAGCACACTAACGGACGGACAGACAAACAGACAGACAGACGGACAGAGAGACATTGCATTTCATATATATTATAGATATTCTCTGCTACATAATATTGTTCCATATTTAATGGTTTGGACTGTGTATTGCAAGAGAACGCGCTAGCGGCAAACTTTGTTCGACTTCATTTACTATTATTGTCATTGCTCATTCCTTATGCTACCTATCGTAATAAAATATAGCCTATAACCTGGCCGGAGAACATATGTATGTTTTAAAAAAAAAAGTACGAAAATCGGATAAGTGGTTCTCCAATGATAAGCGCACTAACGGACAGACAAACAGACAGAATACGTTGCATTTTATATATATATTATAGATGTAATAAAATATATACCTATAACCTGGTCAGAGAATATATTTATGAATTTAAAAAATCACGTAAATCGGATAAGTGGTTCTCGAGGGATAAGCGCATTAACGGACAGACAGACAGACAAACATTGCATTTTATATATATTATAGATATAGATTATTATTATTATTATTATATAACCTGGCCAAAGAATATATGCATGAATTTAAAAAAAGACAGGTAAATCGGATAAGTGATTCCCGCGTGATAAACGCACTAATGGACAGACAGACATACAGAGAGACATTGTGTAGAACAAGTGATGTCCTTCAAATATCTAGGAGGAAGTAAAAACTCAAACAACAAAGGCATCATTAATATCAGGATACTTAAGAGATATAATTTGGAGAAACAAATATATGAGCACCAGAAGCAAAGTAAGAATATACAAAACATGCGTAAAACCGATCATGACGTACGCGAGAGAAACCAGAGCGGAGAACACAATAACAAAACGACTCCTAAGAACAACAGAAATGCGAACACTTAAATCATAACAGGACATATCTTATTTGACCGGAAGAGATGTGAAGAAATAAGGGAAATGTGCGAAATACAGGATGTGGTGAGATGGGCAAGGAACAGGAGAAGAGAATGGAGAGACCATGTGGACAGAATGCCAAATGACCGGTTGGCTAAGGTTGCAAAAGAGAAGAGACCAAACACACCTCGACCGCTCGGAAGACCACCAATAAGATAGTATGAGAGCTGGTCTTCATCATCGCAATTGTTTCTGGGAAACCTTTGAAGTGAACACAGGACATGGTCCTAACGTACTGGAAAATCACTCATCATTTACTGCTATGCTGAATTCAAACGCGGTCGTACAGACACAAATGATGCTGAACTCTCTGGACGCCCAAATGATATCAAAAGAATGTGTTGGTCATATTTTGCCTGAACATTTGGGCATGAGAAAATTCTGTTCGAAATGGGTACCGCGTTTGCTCACAGTGGACCAAAAACAACAACGTGTTGATGATTCTGAGCGCTGTTTGGACCTGTTTAAGTGCAATAAAAAGGATTTTTTTCATGCGATATGTGACAATGGATAAAACATGGATCCACCATTATACACCGGAATCAAATTAGCAGTCAGCTAAGTGGACAGAAGCCGGCGAAAGCCGCCCAAGGCGACCAGAGACATAACAGTCGGCTGAGAAGGTTTTGGCCTCTGTATTTTGGGATGCATGGAATAATTTTCATCGAATATGCTGAGAAGGGAAAAACCATTAATAGCGAATATTATATAAAGGGGGTGTTTGAAGGCAGAAATCGCAAAGAAACGGATCGTGTCACAAGTCAATGGTTACGTTGGCAAAATTACATGAATTGAAGTTCGAATTGCTTCCTCATCCACCGTATTCTCCAGACTTGTCCCCCTGCGACTATTATCTATTCGCGGACCTTAAAAAAATGCTCACGGGAAAGACATTTGGCTCCAGTGAAGAAGTTATCGTCGAAACCGAGGCCTATTTTGAAGGCAAAGACAAATCCTTCTACAAGAAAGTTATAGAAATGTTAGAAAAGCGTTGGGCTGATTGTATCGCTCTTGAAGGAGACTAGGTTGATGAATAAAATCAAATTTTGCAAAAAATGTGATTTAAGTAGCTAAAACAAAAACTTTTCAGCCTACGTGCAGCACGATACTCGGCTTTATCCATTTCTACGAAGCATGTAACATGGTAGCTGGAGGAAATGGACCAAAAGGTATTCAGGAGAGGATGTCCTAGATGTACAGCATCTTATTCTCAAATTTTGGTCTAAACAGTTGCGATTGGAACGAGACAAGAGGTATAGGATGCCCAGACCAGGAAGATCGGTTGCACCAAGAACGGGAATCATGCTTGTTGGGGATTTTCTGCTGTCATTTTGACTAGAATAGTGCTTGCTAAAGAAGCTTGAGTTGCCTAATCTATGGCTTTCAAGATTATTCACGAAAATTTAGGGATGAAGAAATGTCTGGACGATGACTTCCCAGATATTTGACTGCTTTAGAGTACGATTAGAGTTATTTGTCTCCAATTATTACAGGCGGGGAGACTTGGACACAAAGCAGAAGTCAATACTATGGATTCATAAGACGACGAAAACTCATTCGTCTCATATAGATTCATTTCAGCGTCTTATGCAGCCAAAATTTTTGTTTTTAGATATTTTAAATCGGGTTCTATTTCTAAATATAGCAGTGAAAGCTTTTTGAGTACATATTTTGAAGAAAAACACATTTTAATGTATAAAAACAATAGTATATCGAGAAAAAAACATTGACATTGACTTAATAAAAAATTACAAACATAATTACACTGGTCAACACAAGTCTTGTTTCCTTTATTATTTTTTCTGTTATTGGGTATTTCTATAGCCCTGACTATGAACAAAATACTGGGAGATTGCTAACAGCTTTACCTTTTGTAATATACAGTTTTATTATTTTGCCAAAAAAATACAAAAAAATAATACATTATATTAACAAAATTTCTATTGAACACTAGCAAATGATCTTTTATAAGATTTCCTTGAATGAACGACTTTAGGTAGATCTCGTTGCAAACTCCAGCAGTAGTCTGCCATCATATGTGAGTCCCACCGCCCCTGATAACGCTCTTCCATTGTCCGAAGATCCTGATGAAATCTTTCACCCTGCTCCTCACTAAAATCACCCAGATTTTGTGGAAATCGGTCTAAATGCGAGTGCAGGAAGTGGATTTTTATGCTCATGTTGCACCCTAGCTCTTGCAAGTTCGATAGCATGCACTCAACAAGCTCGACATGGTCGTCAGATTTCTTTTTGCCTAGGAAGCTACTCATAACCAAAACAAATGAATTCCAAGCTTTGGAATCGACTTCAGTCATTGATTTAACAAAATTAGGATCTTTCACGAGTTGCCTACTCTGTGGTCCATCAAAAATACCAGCATTCAATTTTTCTGAACTTAATCCTGGAAACTTGCGTGAAAGAAAATTAAAACATTCGCCACTTTTTTCAAGCGCCTTCACAAACTGTTTCATTATGCCGAGTTTAATATGAAGTGGTGGAAGTATGATGCGGTCTCGGCTAACTAAAGGCACGTTTATGACATTTTTTGTACCAACTTTTAGCTCTTCCCGCACTGGCCAAACTTTTTGTGACCAATGGTGTTGTTTGTCACGACTATCCCAGAGACACATGATACAAGGGAACTTTGTGTACCCCCCTTGTTGACCTAAAAGAAAGTTAACCATTTTCAGATCAACACAAATGACCCATTTGTGGTCTTGATGCTTAATTTTTTCCATAACCTTAGAAACATTTACGTATTCTTCTTTTTCAAAGTCGTCGAATGTGCAGTAGGTATAGATCCGTACTTGTAGCAATACCGCAGTTTTCACAAAGTCCGATATAGGTTTTCGATATTTTGCAAATATATATTCACCACAAATATAGCAAAAATAATCGGGATTAAGCACACAACATCTTCTTGACGAAGCCATATCTAAAACAACAACAAAATATATGTTAGTGTCCAATAAAAAAACGAAAATCTAAGTAAAAATAGTAAATGAGGGTAGTTAGCTATAACTCAAAAACAAAAGCTGTTAGAGAAAAATTGTTGCCATTTTTTAAAAAATACGTGACAATTTGAGATAGAAACAAAAAAAAAAATCACAGGAAACAAGCAATTTTCTTTTTTTTTTGTTGACCAGTGTTATTCACGATGAAGAATACCACGTCTCTTTTTCCGCGCCCGAGCTCCATTCTCCGGCTTCCTCTGCAGATTCCTCCGCGGATTTCTCTTCTTCTTCGGAACTTTCGTCGTTAATATTGGATTCAACAGAAACAAGCATTTGTATTGCTTCTTTACTAAACGCCATAAATCTTTTTATGGCCTTATACTAGATATTAAGGGATTGAGCTGAGCAATAATCTGTTGAGAGCATCTAAACTGCATTATTCTTTCTGGCAAAACTTTGCCGGTACAGGCGAAAGTGCTTGTTTCGTGCCTGTGCTGCTTCTTCGGATAGTAATCCCATGGGCAAAACTGCCTTTTCTATTACTGTTGCATTGCGAATTAATATTATGTGCATCGCATGGGATGCCACATAAATTTTGGCGGTCTCATATCTGCATAGTCTGCAAATTTTTTCAAGTTGATTTTATGACCACTCGATATTACTTCCAAAATCACTTTCAAGCGATTTATAAGGTTGAAATCGACACCGGTAATTTCAGCTACCACCGCTGGATTGGCAAAAAATCTCCTACTTGTATTGCCATCATTGGACCAAATTCATCTTTTGGCATCTATTATTAAATCCGTTAGTCCTCTGAACTTTGCCTGTATTTCTGCCTTTTTTTTTTGCTTGAGAATTTCTTTGTCACTGTCCAATCTTAGCTGCCACTTTTGCACAGGAAGCTTGTATGAGAAATCCAGAATACTTTCGAATAATACAATACACACAGCAGACCATAGTTAGCGTTATGGCATGGAAAAAGTGATGTCTCCTTGTACGAATTTGCTGTTTACCAAAGAGTTTATTGCATTTTCTATGTAACTAATTTCAAAATTTGTAATATCCACTGTTTCTTTAACAAATCTATTCCTCACTGGCCGACAGTATCGTGGCGAAGAGGGAGTTGGATTCTGCCAAATAACTTCCTTGTTTGTCTCACACATCAATTGTAACAGAACAAAGCAACTTTGAAGAATGTTGCTGTCAATTGCATCTTATTCCGGATCATCAGTTTAGTTTCCGGGATCAACATTTAACGATTGATCAGGTCCACAGAATCACCCATGTCATCGAAAAAACATTAGAAGAAAAAAAAGTATGTTCAGAAATATTTCTGGACGTTGCACAAGCTTTCGATAAAATTTGGCATGAGGGTTTGAAACATAAGCTCAAAATGCTTCTCCCTGCCCAATATTCAAAAATCTTAGAATCCTATATATCCGAACGTTACTTCAGAATCAAACAAGAATATGCCTATTCTGATCTGAGGAAAATCCAAGCAGGTGTGCCGCAGGAAAGTGTATTGGGGCCAGTTCTTTATCTACCGTACACTAGAGACTTGCCTACATTCAAAGAAAATGTTGTTGCTACATTTGCAGATGACATTGCAATTCTAGTCACTGGAGACAACAACATTAATTCAACCGAAAAGTTACAAACAGCTATTGCCGAAATAAACGCTGGACAGTAAAACGGCGTATTAAAATGAATGAAAACAAATCAGTTTATATCGATTTCACTAACAAACGAATCGAGTACAAGCCAGTATACATAAATCAACAAGTAGTCCCGTACAAGAATACAGCCAAATATCTTGGCATGACCCTTGATGCTAAACTCAGGTGGAAACCACATTTTAAGAAAAAATGTGAAGAACTCTAATTGAAATACAGAAAAAACGTACTGGTTATTGGGTAGATATTGAGCCCTGTCAGTGTATAATAAGCTCTTGCTTTATCAACAAGTCCTGAAACCAGCGTGTACTTACGGTATTCAACTCTGTTGTACCAGCCAAAGCAATCAAAATATCATACAAAGGTTCCAAAATCAAGTACTACGAGGTATTGTTAATACTTCATGGTACATTCGCAATGATAATCTGCATCAGGACCTGAAGACGGAAACTGTCGATAACGTTATCAAAAAGTATGCCCAAAGACACGAACAGCGGCTCCATCAGCACATCAACATCGAGGCTCTCCAGCTCCTGGATAATGATGGCTTAGTCAGAAGATTAAAAAGAGTGAAACCATTTGACCTAGTGCAGACACGAACAGCGGCTCCATCAGCACATCAACATCGAGGCTCTCCAGCTCCTGGATAATGATGGCTTAGTCAGAAGATTAAAAAGAGTGAAATCATTTGAGCTAGTGCAGATACGAACAACGGCTCCATCAACACATCAACATCGAGGCTCTCCAGCTCCTGAATAATGATGGCTTGGTCAGAAGATTAAAAAGAGTGAAATCATTTGACCTAGTGCAGTGAAATTATTAATAAAACCCAGTGCACATTAAAAACAGTGAAAAATATAAATGTCAAAACCAAAGTGACTATCATAGGATAAGTACTTTATAATTTTAGAACCGTAGCAAATTAAGTTAAAAACAAATAGCTCATTAGTATTAATTTACTAGATTGCTATACAATAAACTCACCCAAAAGGGTGTTTTTATTAAAAAAAAATTGCATTTTCTTGCTTCTGCTTAAATTGTGCTTGTTACGATGCGGCACATTACCATTTCCAAATGAGTGTCAGTGATTGACACTCTTCTAGATTTAATTCTTTTAGTACATCCTTAATTTCAGCACTTGTTTCAACTAAGTCTCTTTCGCCGGATAACAAGTCCTTTTTGCTTCCTGTAATACGGTGTAATTCGGATAAATACTTCTTGTTACTATTCTTTATTATTTCATACTGTCTCCTTGAGAGGTTAGCTTCTACAAACATTGAGAGGGCGGCTATTGGATTTAGTTGTGACTGTTTTTTCTTGCTGCTTTGATATTTGGTATGCTTTCTAGTATGCTTGGGCTGTCTGGGGAGAGTTAGTTATGTCTTTTACTTATACTGGATGCAATTCTTTCTCCAGAATTTTGAAGGAGTGTTTGAGCAGCACGCATTATTACTTCTTTTCCTACAGCACTACGTACTTCTTCTGTTTTTCTACGTTTGCTCCTCTCAGTTGAACCTGACTTTGTTGGTCGACCAGAAGAATGGGGTTATGCTTCACTTCCTTCCTTTGCTCATCACAATATTCATCTTGCGATAAAGTATAACTCTCAAGATATATCAATTTTTCTTTAAAATTTGTCAAGTCTTGTTCCTGAATTTTGTCAAAAATAGTCTACGCGTTACTACTCGAGCACCTGAAGTACGCTCAGATCCTAGAACAAAATAAAAAACTGTTTCAATTTAAAAAATAAAAAATACAAAATATCACGAGTTTTCACCGTCTGATTTAAAGACCATGAAAACCACGATTTCACAGGAAATCATGGATAATATTGATATGTTTGATCAGTGCAAATACTCGTTTTTCTGTTAAAACCAATAAAATTACTGGGACACACCCTAAAGTATAACAAATACCTTTTTAAATACCGAAAAAAACGGGTTTTTATACAACAATTTCGAGTAACATTTTCTACCTTCAAAACGTTACTAATTATTAAAAAAAAATAGATAACAATGATCAATAACTATGCGCTCTTACCTGTAATAGTCAAATCCATCACAATTTTCTTCAAGATAAACACTAAAAAAAAATCACTTTTTTGAATAACTGTTTTGTAACGAATGCTTAGAAGAGAAACGAATACTCAGAGCGACGATCAAATTCCGACTGAGACTCCGGCGCGCGCGCTCTCGAATGGCTACCGGGAGGGGTCACCTATTGTCCTATGCCTATTCAACATTGTTAGGTGGCAATTTTTTTTTACCTGGGACAAGTTTTAGGAAATCGATTTAAGGCCACCTAAAAACGCTGAAATACCCCTATCTGCGTCTTCCGAAAGTTGAACTAACGGACTTTTGGTTATTGAATATATGGAAATTTTTTCCATAATTAATGGATTTACTAAAGAACGATACAAGGTTATTATTGGCACCCCTGCAAACAATGCTTTAGGTTTGATCACCTTATTTATGGTTAAATAGTACATTAGCGCACATGAATGCTGCATACGCTTCGCGTTTCGAGGCTGTGCTCCTCTGTAATCATCTAAAAGATCCGAAAATGACGCCTACAGCGGCTGCTAAGTACATAGCCACGTCAAGAGCATTCATTAGCATGTTGATGAAATGATACTGTCAGCTAAAAAATGTTGATGATTTACCAGGACGTGGTTCAAGAAGAAAAGTATCGGACAAGGAGGAGAAAATGATTATTAACATGTTTTCTCGAAATCCTCAATTAACTTTGCGTCAAGGGGCGCAAAAATTAATGCAGAATAGTTTGGACATATCGTATGGAATGATTCGTACTCATCGGTGGACTAACGATTTGAAGTGGCGGAGTACAATCAAGAAACGATTGTTCAGCGTAAAACCCAGGGAGAAATGACTTGCGTGGGCAGAGGAAAACATACATCGAGACTAGAGCAATGTAATTTTTTCTGATGAAGTTTCATTTTGGAGTTATGTTATCACCCCACGAGCCTGGTCAATTTCCACTAACCAATTGATTCAGCGCACCGTGAAACACCCTGTGGAGATCCATATTTGGGGATGTCTTTTGGAAAAAGGTTCTGGAAGATTCTTTATCTTTACCTACAATTTGAACGCCGAAAAATGCTCCAGCTTTACAAGAAGACATTAGTACCTACTGCCAAACGGTAGTGTGTGGATAAAAATGAGGAGAGGATAATGACCCCAAACATCGGAGTAAAACGTGTGGCCAATGGAAAGGGGAATCTGGTATCGTCTGCCCGATGCAATGGAGATCATCTGGTCATACCTCAAGTAGAAGTTTCGTAGTAAAAAGGTGTTCGCAGTGAAGCAACTGTCACGGAAAATTCGAACCATTTGGAAATCTTTGCCCAAGAATAGGCGGAAAATCCTATCAAAAGTGTGCTCCGAAGATGCCAGGCAATCATCGTCGCTGATGGGGACTGGATGAGCTACTCAATCATTTTAAATAAATACATTTTTTAATAAACAGTTCTTACTTGACTTATTTTTTGCATCTTTGTAAGATTCCCTTTATAGCCAAGTAGATAACTTAAAAATCACTCTCGTAATTACCGAATGAACTTACATGCACTTAAACTTTTGCTTTACCGTTGCCGCTAACGACTTTCGCGATATGTTATCGAAAGGAAAGTTTACGAAGAAGTTTACCGTTAGTTGAAATTTAAATTTCATTTTCTAATAAATAGAGACGACGACGATCTTTGCACAAATATGAATCGGATAAATCGAGGTTAGTGTGTCTTGTAGGTTTAACGAGAAGGAAAATGATAACATGAAATAAAATGTGTAAAATTAGGAAAAATCTAGTATTTTTTTAATGAAGCTAGACACCAAAAATACCTAGTATAGTGCTCAAAACCTGCACGAGAGAACTAACTCCAGTTTTCTGTAGAGTTTTCAACCTATCCTATAGAAAGGGAATATTTCCTTCCTGCTGGAACTGCGCCATAGTTCAACTGATACCCAAAAAGGCAAGAAGACCTTAACAAACAGCTACCGACCAGTCGCACGGCTTTCAATAATATCGAAAGTCATGGAAAAGGCTATCAATCAGCATCTTCTAAAATATCTTGTAGGATTCAATATTATTAGCGATCAGCAATATGGTTTTCGTAAACATAGATCAACCAGAGATATTCGTACTTATGTAACACATGTTTGGAACAACGAAATCGAACACTTTGGAAAATCTCGATGGATTGTTGACTGAGCTACGCTCTTCTGATATGTCTAAAAAGTTCTGTTTATGGCTCCTCTTTACAAGTCGCAATCGACGGGTTTCTTTCTATCACCTTCACTATCAACGCTGGTGTGCCCCAAGGCTCCATACTGTCTCCTACTCTCTTTCTTATTTACATTAACGATTTTCTGGAAAAGATCAGAAATCCAATCTACAGCTTTGCAGATGATAGTACGCTCATCTCTTCATTCACTTTGAACGTTTGAACATCATGCAACAGGAGGTTGTTCAACTTAACAAAGACCTGATAGAAATTTTATCTTGGAGTGACAATAACCAAGTAGCAACAAAAACCCAGGCGGAAGTTTTTTCTAAAAAAGTTGACGTTGCTGAACCCGACATAGTTATGTCTTGGTACTGCATTCCCCTAGCATCGTCACTCAAGGGGGGGGGCATACAATTAGAAGGGCCAAAGCGGTGCATGCTAGAAATATACGTTGCGCTAATACTTCACATCCGTATAAAGTTCAGCTTGTTACTCTTCGTACAACTCTTTTCAATCAGCCTTTAATATAGAGAACATCATCCCTTTGGAACAATTTGCCCAGGACTGTGTTTTCCCACCGAGTACAATTTACAGCGATTCAAGACTAACACGAATCGCTTTTCCCGCACACGTGTCGCTCCTGTGGCGTTTTAGGGATTTCCATGCAGGCATAAAAGAAAATTCTTCACAAAACATTAAGACCAAAACTTGTACAACCCTTTTCAAGCAGTCTTTAATATGGAGACTCTCATCCGTTTGAAATAATTTGCCTAGCACTGTGTTTCCAACCGAGAACAATTTACAAACGTTTGTGCTAGACCCATAAAAGAAAATTCTTCATAAAACACTAAGACTAAAACGGAACGGAAGCTTTCACGGCTTGAGTCAGAAGGAATATCATGGTTCTCGAGATTAGTAGGTATCAGATTAGTGATTTTCCGACGTTTTGCTTACGATTACTTGAAGCGTCTTCAAAGATTTTTTACTGAGTTTAGATTAGTAAATGAGCCTGAAGACTTATCTACAATGTATTGCATAAATCAGTTCAAATTTGCTGGCCTTTTTTTTTATGGGGAAGTCCCTAAAGCGTTACAGGAGCGACACGTGTGCGGAGAAAGCGATTCATGTTTTTCTTGAATCGCTGTAAATTGTACTTCGTGGGAAACACAGCCCTGGGCAAATTATTCCAAAGGGATGATGTTCTCCATATAAAAGACTGCTTGAAAAGCGTTATACGAGGAGTAACAAGCTGAACCTCATACGGATGTGAAGTATCAGCGCGACGTGTACTTCTAACATGCACCGCTCTGGGAGGAAATAAGCGGGCCACATCCTTCGAACACTTTCCATGAAAATACTTGTAGAATAGGCTCAAGTCGCCAACCGTTCTTCCATGTTCCAGCGAATCAAGGCCGCTGGTCAGTTCCGGGTCTCCAGTCAGACGAACAGCTCTTCTCTGAATAGAATCCAACAAATGCAGTTTATGTTTGGGAGCGGAGCCCCAAACATGGGAGCAGTATTCCATAGTCGGCCGAATTTGAGCTTTGTAAAGAATTAACAGTTGTTGTGGAGTGTAAAGCTTTCTGGTTCGAAATAATATTCCCAACTTTTGAGAAGCTCTCCTTGCTATGCCTGCAACATGTTCATGCCAGGACATATTTGCTCCCAAATTAACGCCCAGCAAATTGAGTGACGATGTTAGAGGAATAGAGTGCCCCGACATAACTATGTCGGGTTCAGCAACGTTAACTTTTTTAGAAAAAACTGTCGCCTGGGTTTTTGCAGCGTTAAATTTCACTTGGTTACTGTCAACCCAAGATAGAATTTCTTTCAGGTCCTTGTTTAGTTGAATTACTTCCTGCTGTCTGCGGATATTCGTCTGAGTAGCCGATGTCCGAGCGTTCAAAGTGAATGAAGAGACAAGGGTGCTGTCATTTGCAAAGCTGTAGATTGGATTCCCGGTCTTTTCCAGCAGATCGTTAATATAGATGAGAAAGAGAGCAGGAGACAATATGGAGCCTTGGGGTACACCGGCGTTGATAGTGAAGGTGTTAGAAAGAAGTCCGTCGACTGCCACTCGTAAAGAACGCTCTCTGAGGAAACATGAGAGCCATAAACAGAACTTTTCAGACATACCATAAGAACGTAGCTTAGCCAACAGCTCATCGTGCCAAACACGGTCGAATGCCTTGGATATGTCAAGGGCAACCGCTCGAGATTCTCCAAAGTGTTCAATTGCGTTGTTCCAAACATGTGTTACATAAGTCAAAAGATCTCCTGTTGATCTATTGTTGTTGATACCTTATCGCGTAAACACAACGAGCAGAAGAAGTACAGTGGATCCACAAAGTGTAACATCTGTTCTTGTAAATTTAGTGGCTGCGGAGCGTTTTACCGGAGCAGAGCGTGCTTTTTACATACGTGCACTCACGTCTAACTGAAGGCCGTTTATCCTAATCGGATCCTGCACCTCTAAATAGTAAACTTATTCTTCAATGATTACTGTTAGATGTCCGCTCAATAATCGAGTATTCAGCTATAAATCTATAATTCAAGTAGTTAGATAGCTGGATTTGCATTTTCTTCTTCTTTGGGTACCATTTTTGGACGTAAAATACGATAAAAAAAGTTTGCTAAAGTTTGATGTACGGTAAGCCCACAAAATCCAAAATGAAATAAAAAAACTCCGTTTTTTGGTAATATCTTGAAAATAAAAAAAGATATCGAAAAACTAATAGCACCACTTGACATTTTACAAAAAAAAAGTAAATAGATTTTTTTTTTTCAGTTTTTTTTTTATTAGCGTGAGAATTTTTTAAAAATTCGAATAGATGATTCAAAAAGTGTAGCGAGCCAAATAGGTTAATTTGAAGGTCTACGCCAGAGGTGTCAAACTCAATTTTGCAGAGGGCCATATATTAAATTTAGAATGTGTAGGCGGGCCAGATTCAAATAAAAAAAATGTACTGAATTATTATAACATTTTATTTATTTAATTATATAGTATATAATATACGGTTGTTAAAAATTATATCAAAGTTATAAAAGAGGGTAATTATTTTGAGCTCGAGGATCCAGATACCTAACTTCTCTTGTTTTTGATAAGCTCATTGATGTCAGGTATCATATTCGTTGCAGTTATTTTAAGAATTGATTGGAGATGTTCATTTGAAAGTCTTGTGCGATGTTTGTTCTTATTTATTTTCATGACGGAAAACATCTGCTCACATAAATAGGTGCTACCAAACATGCAGAGAATGCGTGCTGCATGCTTTTTTAATTCCGGGTAGTTATCCAAACTCTTGAAATATTGTGTATAAAATGTAAGAGCGTTAATCTCTTTAAATTTTTCTTTCAAAATACTGTCCGATTGAAGATCTATCAACTCCATTTGCAAATGAACTGGTGCCTGTGAAGCTTCAAAATTGAATGGATTGTTGAAAATTGGCAATTCCATTTCATTCGTTCGTTTTGTGAAAGTCTTCAAAACGATTGTTGAATTCCGTGATCAAATTTTGCAGAAGTTGAGAATATTGATCCAATTTTTTTTGGTTCACTGTGCCAAATGATTTTAAATGAGGGAAATAATCCAAAGTTTGGTTTTTTACCTGATTTTCCCACAGCCTCAACTTTGTTTCAAAGGCTTGAATACATGAATACATTTGAGTGACAATCAGATTTTTACCGTGTAACTTTACATTCAGATCAGTCAAGTGTTTATTCATATCTACCAAAAAGGCACAATCAACCCACCAGTCATTGTCATAATCAATTGGGTTGCCTTTTTCTAACATGAAAGCTTGAATAGGGTCACGTAATGCAAAAATTTTTTCTAAAACTACTCCTCGACTGAGCCAACGAATTTCGGTGAAGTAAGGAACATCAGAAAACTTTTTGTCCAAATCTTGTAAAAACTGCCTGAACTGTCGGTGATTTAGTCCTCGGCTCCTTATAAAATTTACTATTTTAATTATAGGTTGCATGACATGGTCCATTTTTAAATGTTTGGATGCCAATGATTCCTGATGAATTATACAGTGAAATCCCACAAAATTCCCTGATGTTTTCTGTTTTAATTTAGTTACAACGCCCGAATGTTTGCCAGCCATGGCAGGAGCGCCATCCGTAGTTGTGCTGCTAAGTATATTCCAGTCGAGTTCATATTCTGCTATCAAATGTTCAATTGCAGAATAAATATCATTTGCTGTTGTAGTACCTGTGAATGGAACGCACTTTAATAGTTCTTCAATTATTTCAAAGTTACTGTTAATACCTCGTATAAAAACAGCAAGTTGAGCTGTATCAACAGTATCAGTGCTCTCGTCAACAGCCAGTGAAAAGTTTATAAATTCCTTAATTTTCTCCTTCAGTTGAAGAACCAAATTTTGAGATAAATCATTTATTCTTGAAGCAACAGTGTTTCTTGACAGCGAAATATTTTGAATTATTGACTTTTGAAATGGAAATGAAACATCGGCAACTTTCAACATAAAGTCTTTAATAAAATCACAATCAGTGAAAGGTTTTGATCTCTTCGCGATTTCTAATGCAATAATAAAACTTGATTTCAGGGCATCTTCGCTCTCAGTATTAGCTTTAGTAAACATCGATTGTTGACCTTGAAGTTTAGATTTTAAAGATGACAATGTGTCCATTCTTATTTTTTCAGTGTAACAATCGAATTTTGATTTATGATTCGTATCATAGTGTCTCTACAAACAGCAACTGTTTGATTGCAAATCAAACACAGTGGTTTACCTTTCCATTCTATGAAAAAATATGCAATTTCCCATTTAGACTGAAAAACTCTGCACTCACTATTAACTTTACGTTTTTGTGACATTGTGCCAAAATCGTAACAATTATGGAACTCGACACAACAATTGTGGATATCGCACGCGCACGACACAAAACAAATGCACAATACCTTCACAATCACTACTTCGCAGTACAACTAAAATCTTTCTCCGACCGTATCGCTTCGATTACTCGACTCACACTCAACTGACTCACGTCGCGCTGACGCACTCCTTTTATAATATCGATAAGGAAGGTTCTAGTCTAGACTCGAAGCGCGTGGAAGATTCTATTGTTCTCAACAAAAATAATAGGGTATTTCCGCTTGTTGCTAAGAGATGGCGTTACTGTCTATCTCTCTCGCTTGTCAAAGCACGCGCTGCCCTTGAAATTACTTATAAATGTAGTGTGCGCATTTTAAAACTTCCGTAGAGGAATCGAGTGAAGTCTAAAAGCTCTAAAAACATGATTCTTCTTTCTGTGACACATTGCGATCGCGGGCCTTATTGATACGTCCCGGGGGCCGGATGCGGCCCGCGGGCCGTATCTTTGACATCCCTGGTCTACGCGCACCGCTCGAAAGCTAATGAATATTACTTGTTTTCAGAGTGTAAAAAAAAATAAAGGATAGCTTTTTGAAGAGGAGACTTTTAGCTTTCCGCTGGTACTAATAGTGTTTATTTTTGTTGGTTTATAATTTGTAAAACTTAAAATGAAATTTTTCTTGCATGATTTTAATGAGCATACAGTAAATTACAAATATTTAATAAAATATAGTGTTGAAAAAAAAAACCTTGTGCATATATCATTATTATACCTTAAATTTTAATATAAGAATATTTAAAAATATCCATATTGTCTGTGTTATTTAAAAAATGAGTTTTAAAATATGAAAATTTGCCTCCTGTAGTGCGCTGGTGGCAATTTTAAGTTCAAAGCAGTACGAAATGGTCAAAAAGACAGACAAGTATATTTGATATTAGAAGATCATTAAAAAAAAATCTCTTTTTTTGTAATTTTGCTCTTAAAAAAGTTTCAAAAAGGTTGGCCAATGATTGAATAGTATTTTAACGTGATGAAATAATGATTAAATAGCATTTTTGGTAAATCGACAGCTCGTTTGACAGCTGCCAACAACTAATTTTTTTTTTTCATCAGGATCGTATTCAGCGACCTCGAAAACATAAGGGTCAATGTTTAAATAGTGTTTTAATGTGATGAAATAATGATTAAATTACATTTTAAATAAATTGACAGCTCGTTTGACAGATGTCAACTACTTAATTTTTTTGTATCAGAATCGTATTCCGCACCCTGAAAAACACCTACTTAAGTGTTTAGAAGTATTTTTTCATTTAATATGGTCTTAAAATTGAAAAATATTTGAAAAATTTTTCGAGCTTCACTTGTATTTGACACTGTTGCTGTCAAAGAAATGAGAATTTCAAAAAGTACCACACGGCATTCAATTCTACATAAGAAAGCTAAAATTTGAGCCCTTTTACTTTACGAAATCATTTAACCAGTTCTGACGAAAGCCATTTGCGTTTTCGTATGGAATGATATATATATATATATATATATATATATATATATATATATATATATATATATATATATATATATATATATATATATATATATATATATATATATATATATATATATATATATATATATATATATATATATATATATATATACAGGGTTACAGGGAAAGTCGTCCTAGATAATTAAGGACGTTATAGTTTACGTCTTTTTTAGCTATCTAAAACGGTATAATATCTACTGGATCTATTGAAAATTCTAAGAAAAAGATATTACAATAGGCCCAAATGTAGAGTAACATAATAATAGAATTTAGATACTACAAATTACCGGTTTACTACCTGCACCTTCAAACAATAAAAAGGGTTGGGTAAGCATTTTTTCCGGTCGGGGTACTCTCTGTGCAAGTGACATTTTCTGTTCACTAAACATTATTGAATGATTTTTAGTCTGCTCATGCGATTCGTCCGTGGTAGATGTGCTATACCGTGCTTTTCAACAATATCTGTGTTTCATCTTCTGACTGTGTGAATTGGCTCGTAACTGGATTTTGATCTCTGCTTGTGAATATGGCAACGTATACCAACGAGGAATATGCTGACATCCTAATGTGTTACGGATTTTGCGAAGGAGTGTCGTCGCGTGCACGTGATGAATACATACTGCGATATCCTACTCGTCGTGTACCTGATGTTAGCATATTTGATGGAACTTATCGAAGACTACGAGAAACTGGTTCCGTGCAAAGACGGCGGACTGACATGGGACGCCCACGTATCTTTAACGAAGACGAAGAAAACGAAATACGACGTCTCTTTGAGGTGGACCCAACCACATCTACAAATGTTGTCGCACAACAGCTTGGTATTTCGCAGTGGAAGGTATGGTTTGTAATGCATACTGTTGGGCAACACTCTTACCACTATACGCCCGTGCAAGTCATTGAAGAAGGGGATCCATTGCGACGATTAGAATTCTGCAGATTTATGCTCAATACCGATGTCGAAGATGCATTTTTTTTTTAAGAAAATACTATGGACTGACGAGTCGAAATTCGACAAAGACGGTCTTACAAACTACCACAATGCCCACTATTGGGCTTCTAAAGAGGAAGGCAATCCAAACAAACAAAAGAAGAAACAAGATTCAGCTTAAATATGTGGATGGGTATAATTTCAAATTATTTGGTTGGGCCATTCTTCCTGCCAGATAATTTGAATGGCGAGGAATACGACAATTTTTTGCGGAACGATTGACCTAATTTGATAGAAGACCTACCTATTGGTTTGAGACAAAACATGTACTTTCAACACGATGGCTGCCCAGCTCACTACAGAGGAAGTGTTCGTGCATGGCTCAATGACAATTATCCCAACAAATGGATTGGAAGAGGCGGACCCATACCTTGGCCGGCCAGAAGCCCAGACCTAACACCGATGGATTTTTATGTGTGGGGTCACATGAAAAGTCTCGTATACGACCAGATGACTCCTATCGAAAACGTGGATGTCCTAATACAAAAAATAATTGATGCGGCTGACGAAATGAGGCGGCACCTCACAACCAGCGTTGTGAAAAGTAATTTAAGAAAAAGAATGAGAATTTGTGTTAGAAATAGGGGCGACCATATAGAACATGAATTATAATTAATAAAAAATATTAAATTGCAAGGTTTTTTGTTTTATTTGTGTATTTTTCGTATTTTCACCTAGAACTAAAAATTTACCTTTTGCTACCCGAGCCCGCTTTAGGTGTCATTCTGTGTACAGTTTTCCTATTAAACTCCTAGTATTATACCTTTTTTGATAGCTAAAAAGACGTAAAAGTTTTTAAAATAATTTGTAGAATAACTTCCATACATTTTTTTTCTCTTTATTGATTTAAAGTAGGAAACACTTGGTAAAAATTCGTAATTTAGAAACATTAACAAGCCGCCATTTGAAACTATTAGTAACTAGTTCAAATTTGTTTGATGATTTTTGATACTTGACATACAGACTAACTAAAAATAACCAAAAAATCGCACTTAAGCGATATAAAAGCAAAAAAAAAAAAAACATGTTTTTTTTAGAAAATCTTTAAACTTCAATATCTCGAAAACGGTTAACTTTAGGACATCATGTCATAGAATCAAATCGGTCGGTTAATTATCTAGGACGACTTTCCCTGTAACCCTGTATGTACATATATATGTATATGTAAAGAAATATATTTTCATTTATTTTTTTTTACATACACCGGCTGTCATTTTGGATTACCCATTCTCAATTTTTTAAATCTGTCCTCAGATTCTGGATCAGTAGCTCAAAAAAACCCTTAGTAAATACTTTGGAAAAATTAAATAAATTACGTACTCTCTAGCCGCCATATTAGATCCGCCGTTTTGAATTTTTCAAATCTGTCATCGGATTCTTAATCAGCACCCCGAGAGACCCCTTAATAGCCAATTTCAAAATATTTGGCGATATACTGAAACGTTAATTTAATCATAAATGAGGTTGGAAGCATATTCCCACTATAACTTTTTATTTTAAATATATTTTTTTTAATTACGGTGAAACCAAAAAAATAATCTATATACCATATTTTTCTAAAATTTCCCGTTCTTTCACGTGGTGCGATTAGTTTTTCGATATCATTTTTATTTTTCGAGATATTTGCGAAAAACCGAATTGTTCATTTTATTTTCGATTTTGTATTCTTAACGTACACTTTAGAGCAGCAAACTTTTTTATCTTATTCTACGTCCAAAAAACTACGTGTATGCCAAAATGCAGCCTGTTTATTGACAGCTCTTCATTAAAATTTGCTCCTGACGACTGGGATATCTCATAAATGGCGTTAAAAAATTTTGTCAGCTCTGTTATTCCTATATTACCCATTTCGCTTTTTAGGGATGCCTAAACTAAGTAATCCCTAACTGTGTTTTATCTTTACCGATGTTTTTGTTGGAATTTCATTTTTATTACAAAATGAAAACTTTTAAAATGTATTCGACCTGCAAGGACAGCAAAAATAGAACCGACGTTTTGTTCCTGATAAAGATAAATGTGATAATTCGTCACTATCCAAAGGTGTAATGATGTAATATTTGTTATCTGATAGCATTTCCTATATCTCACAGACAGGTGCTAAGTAATATCAGTACTAAATTTTAAATAAACAAAAAATATAAAATAAGTTAAATACTTATTACTCTTGTTAATAGGTTTTAGTCACTCGTCAATCTTGTTTTAAGTTTATTGTGTACACTTGAATCTAGAAAGTGATAAGAGCAGGTGCGTTAATTTAATTTAACTATACTGTATCGAGGGCTACATCTCAGAGTACATCTGAAAAGGCAATTTTGCGGAATAAAACAATATTTAGACAAATAATAATTTACTATTTCGAATTGGAGCAATAAGCATCGGTTTTCTATCGGTCGGCTAACTTTCATTTACGATATCCAACGTATTAATCTCTAGCGTCATCCTTTGGATTTACGTTACCAAGGGTCAGTGCCCATGTCAGCTACCAGCTGTCCATTTCCTATCATAGGTATTCTCAGAAAAGTACACGGGACAGGAACAAGAAATGAAACGTACAGCTTAAAACACAGCAAGCAACAACAGTATTAAATATATAATAAAAGACTGTTTTTGGTCAATTTCCACTGATTTATTTAAATTGCGATGAGGCGTTTCGCTGTCGATGCAGCTTCTTCAGATCTACATTTTACACTGTCAAGCTAGGTTTAATGTTCACAATTTTATATAATTTCTTAATTATAATATTACACCTAATTAAATTACATTGATAGTATTGGAAAACCCACACAGATTTGGAATTAGGAGAATAAATTCAATAATGGTGAATTGCTTAAATCTACCTGGTCGTTGAGTAAAGTACCTGTAGTCCTTAATCGAATTATTTGCATTGTCTCTAAAAGGTTTAGTTTTAAACCTTTTTGTTGGGTGTGTAAAATTTTGAAATTCTTGTTAAATGTGTGATTTTCTGTTAAAAAATGATTAGCATATATTGAATTAGATTTTCTATGGATGAAACTTTTTTCGTGTTCTATAATTCTTTGTATAAATCTACGTCCAGCTTGTCCTATGTATGTTTTAGGACATGACCCATACAAAATGTATTAAACTTGAGAGAACGGGTATCCGCCACCCTACATATATATATATATATATATATATATATATATATATATATATATATATATATATATATATATATATATATATATATTGTAGTAGTAAACAGCCCTAAAACATAAATACTTTCTTTGTTCCCCTTTTAGTGTGGCTCGCTATTTTTAAGAAACAACATAGTTTCGAGGTTCGTTAAACTATTTTTGTTCAAATCCCATTACATAAAATAGATCATTTGTTATTAAGTGTTGTGTGCTCAAAAAATATGTTCAACATCTTTTAATTTGTAGATAATACAAATGTAAAAATAAAATTTGATATCCCAGTATAATAGGCGAACCGTCATTAATATCTATGTGTTTATAACATAAAAATAACCGGAAATAAACTTATATCAAACAATCAAAAATATTATATATATGTATATATATATATATATATATATATATATATATATATATATATATATATATATATATATATATATATATATATATTATATGTATATATATGTATATATATATATGTATATATATATATATATATATATATATATATATATATATATATATATATATATATATATATATATATATATATATATATATATATATATATATGTTTTGACGAATGTTCTCACGGGTGTGAAATGTAGTAATGGTTTTTCGGGTATCCCGTGTTAGCTTGAAGTCCCTTGATGGACGGTTTCGCTGACGTTTCGATGGAATCTCATCCATCTTTTTCAAAGCGTTGATCACTGGTCGGTGTCTTGGCGTTGAATGTCGAGACTGGCCCTGAGTGCGCCGGTTTTATGTACTCGGGGGTGTTTCTATAGGTCGGACGGACCTGGCCAATAGAGGCTCGGCTTTGGCTGCGCGTTGTCGGTCCTGTGGTTCTTTGTAATGTTTGTGTTGGTGAAGTAACATATGGTTGAATTATTGTTTCTCTTGGTTGGACTTGGTACTGGGATAGAATATGTTTCCAAGAGTTCGGTAAACGTTGGCTATCATCCCGATTATTTAAGTTGTTGGGCCTCTTTTCTATTTCTATGGCTTCTTTGATTACCCTAGTGGATAGGTTATTACTTTTTTGTAGGGTTCTGGTTTGGTCAAAATCGATTTTGTGGCCGGTATTGTGTGCATGTTGTGCTAGAGAAGAGGTGGTGGATTTTTGTTTTACGGCGTTTTTGTGCTCGTCTCTTCTGGCACTAATTTTCCTGTTTGTTTGGCCTATGTATGAAAGACCGCAGTCCTGACACGGAATTTCATATACGCCTTGGTCTTCTAAGGCTATAATATCTTTTGGTGTAGGTAGAATATCTTTAATTTTTTGGTTGGTTGTGTAAATGGTCTCAATTTGGTGTTTTCCTAGAAGTCTTCCTATTTTGTCTGTGATGCCTTTTACATATGGGAGAAATGCTTTTGTGGTATATGTCTTTCTTTCCTGTTTGTGTTATTTATTTAGGGCCCGCCGGATTGTGTTTTGACTATATCCATTTGAAAGTAAAACGTTTCGAAGGAGCTTGGTTTCTTGTTGTAAATGTTCCTTGTCTGTTAGGGTTTCTGATCGGTGAGCTAAGGATTTGGCAACGGAGAAGAGTTGGGCTGGGTGATGATGTGAGCCGGCATTTAAGTATCTGTTTGTATGTGTCGGTTTTCTATATACTGAGTGAGACAAAGAACCATCTAATTTTCTTTGAAGCAAGACATCTAGGAATGGTAGTTGTTCTGCTGCTTCCCTTTCCATTGTAAATTTAATGTTTGGATGTATGTTGTTAAGGTGTTCCAGGAACTTGTTTAAGTTGTCTTCACCGTGTTGCCATACCACAAAAGTGTCATCTACGTATCGTAGCCATGTTTTCGGTTTATGTGGCGCAGTTTCTAGAGCTAGTGTTTCGAAATGCTCCATGTATAGATTAGCTAGTGCTGGTGACAATGGAGAGCCCATGGGTGCACCTTCTATTTGTTTGTATTTTTGGCCTGAATAGACGAAGTATGTATTAGCGAGGCAGTGTTTTGATAGACTGATGACGTATTCGGGCAGGTTGTATTTCCTCTCTATGATAGACAGTGCTTCGGTAACTGGTACTTGCGTGAAAAGGGATACGACATCAAAACTGACAAGTAAATCATTTTTCTCTAGCTGCATGTTACATATATATATATATATATATATATATATATATATATATATATATATATATATATATATATATATATATATATATTGTAACGTGTGAACTTGCCCGCACTTTTGTACCCTGTGAAAAGTTGTTTTTCCCACACTTGGGCGCAATTTTCTTGCAACCTCTTTTTAATTTCTGATAATGAATTGAGTGGATCCTGATTTTAAAAGAACTAAAGAAATTAAACACACACTAGCTCAGTTTTCCTTGGTAGAGAGATATGGGTAAGAGATAATTTTTGTACGTCTTTTTGGAATTATTTTTTTTTATTTTTAAAAACCTCAGCTGTACGACTTTTGGGCACCATTCATTTTAAAATAGAAAGGATCTAACTTCAGCTAAAAAAATGAAAAAATACTGAAAGGGTGTACCGTTGTTAAATAAAAAAACAGTTTGGTACAGCCGTCATTATCCTGAAAAGTAAGATAGGTATTCAGTGAGACACTAGCTTTAATCAACAAAAAGAAAATTTATTCATGATTTTAAAATAAAAGTTCTAACCTCTGTGTCTTTAAGGATTACAAAGAATTCTAGCCTAACAGGTAGTTATTATTATTAGAGTCCCTAAATCAGACATTTAAATTCTAAGACCTGACTACCCCCGAAAGCGAAGAATCGTGATTTTCACTTTTTGTCAGTTCAAATTGCTATTAAGGCACTGCTTCGGGAATAAGTCTATTGAGGAATGTTCTGGTAACTTACGGTTTTTATTTCGGCTTCTAGGCCTTCGATGGAACACAACCGATTTCACACTTTGTAGTAAACACTTAGAGAGCCCACTACGGCTTTTCGTTATAAAACTGGTGCATTATTTAGCTCTCATGTTTGTTGTAATGAGCCTTTACTGCAGCTCACTCGAAGGAAGCTCTTTGGCGGCTTCGATGAACATTCCGCCTGGCTGCGGCTTGATGGTACTCAGCCACCACAGTAGTCCCTCGGACCCTTAAATAAGTCGTCGCCTTCTCTCGGTCATCTCGCGACGCCGGAACCAAAAATCCGGATACACATTTTCAACCAATCGGCGTGCCGATGGATTCGGTCAGAAACCCGCACAGCACACTAATACACCGAACGGCTTGGAATCTCTTATTAATATACCGTTCGATACAAAAATGAAAATAAGTACAATTTGAAGTGAAAAATCAGTAACATTACATGGTCTTAAAATCTAGGAAAAAATGAATGTTACATTTACCCCCTTCCAAAAAGAAATAGACTACACTAGTCTATTAAACTAAGGCTACTTATGAAGAGGTACAAAGTGGTACACTATCACTTAATACTAAGGTCAGAACTTAAAACAAAAGTACAAACTTCGGACCTTACTACTAGACTTAATTCAATTAAGCACTAATATTAAGTACAATGAAAACCAAATGAAAATCTTTGCATGATCACAAAAATCTAGACTTAACTTAATTAGACACTAAGGTTAAGTACATCAAAAAGCAAATAAAAATCCTTACATGAACATAAGAAATACCTTTCCAAATCGCGGTCTTCTTATATAAGAGAATCAGCTCTGTTATTGTTACCAAAACAAAAAAATAACTTTGTCTAGACTCTTGTCTAAATCAAAAAAGTGAACTGAAATAAAATGTGAATACCCCCCTTAAAATATTTTAAGGATTGTCTGAAAATTTTCTATTTCAGCAAAAGAAATTTATAAAAATTCTTAAATAAAGAAAAAAAATAAAAAAATGATTCTAGTGCAAACACTTACACTAAAAAGAAAAAGTCTTGTCAGACCATTTAGCACTAGGCCAAAAAAAAAAAAAAAAAATATCTGGATAAATATCCAGACAAACGCTCGGGAAAAATCGCCATCCATGCTCTAGCTCATCGCTAAGAGAACATTCTAAATCTAGTATCACTACTAGTCGCACTCGGAAAATAATCGCACTCTATCGCGCAATGTCGACGTCCTAAGACATCTAGACATGCTAAAATCGCTAGGGAAAACGCTCTGGTTGATCGCCAAAAACACGTCAGCTCATCGCCAACAAAGCACTCTGGTATATCGCCAGAAAAAATTCGGCTCCTCGCCAAGAAAACACTCGGTAAATAGTCCTCGACTACACAAAGCCGGCGTTCTAAAAGAACAATCTCGCCATTAACATAGTGAGCAGCTATAAAAGCTAACAATACCACTATAGGCACAGTGAGTAGCTATAAAAGCTAAAATTCACTCTAAACACAGTGAATAGCTATAAAAGCTAAAATTCACCAAACTGAATGATCCTGCTTCACAAAGCAATGTTCACTAAGAACAGAATGATTAGTCTGCGCACAACTAACATTCAAGGAAACATTCCCAACATAACTATATGAGACAGCAAGTCTCGAAATAGGACCTCCCTAAAGTCATAATCCTAAATATAGGAGTCCATAAGCAAAACGACTCAAAATCTCGCATTTTGAGCACATGCCCTCAGGCAACCAACATACACCGAAATATATACAGAAATATGTACAGAAATATATACAGAAATACATACAGGAGTTCAAATCCCAAACTCTTGGTTATGATAACTCCATACTGAGCTTGGTGAAAGCTCTTAGCAAAAGCTAATCCAATCTTCGGCACATCGCACCAAAGTGACAAATCTGCCTAGAAACATGAGCCGGAAAAAACGCCCTCCGTCATTCTTCAGGGTGGCTACACAGAGATATAAAACTTAACCAGCATTGCGCTTCTCCAAGTTGCATGAAGAACCCTCGTGTACTGGTCTCGCCCTAGAACAACAACGAAAAACATTCAATCCATCCCACATAACAGGAGACAAACACCTCACCACGATATACTGAATGGTGGAGACAATAAAATACAGAATTGGTGACCCTGGTGTCCACCAACAAAAGGGAGTAGATTATAGCATCCACTAAACTGAAACGGTGTCTACCACACCACCATAAGTCAAAAAAAAATTTAATCAATAGGGTGTTCCGAAACACATTACTGCCAACAGCCTGTCACCACTAATAGGCTAATTGGAGCTGAGGTCGACTACAGTAGCTAGGCTCTCCTTTGGTTCAAATAGAAATAACCATTGGGTAACAAAACCCCTAAAGGTCCCAAAGGTCAAACGTTCACCCCCCATAGACTACCCTTCCAATCAGTCTGTTCCTCAGGAAGACTAACTTCCTGCCAAACATCGTAACGGCATCTGTTAGCACCCGGTGCATCACAGCCTGTAAAAACAGATAACTCATGGGATACAACCAAAAAGGTTTATAAGGTTAACTTAACCAAGCTTCTAACGGAAATTTCCAAACTACGAAAATGAGCCTAAAAAGCTACATGAAGCAAAATTTCTCAAATTTTCGGTGGCAACGCAACAAGACTGTTGAAGACGACAAGAGCTTTTCCAGCTTAATCAGAAACAAGAAGAAAACATCGTTGACAGCTAAAATATTCGATCATGGTGTTAATCGTCTTCCTAGACAATGGCCTCTAGAAGAAACTGCTACAGGTATCAGGCATAACCGTTTTCTGTCAGCCCAAACTCCTAGATTACCTCTTGGAAATCTAAAAATTCGGTTAGGAATCTTCCTTCACTGCGCTTAGCCTCTCTTGACAAGGTTCTCATCTCGGTATCAGATTTTGATCATTTCTTTGTGAAACGACTGTCTTAGTCTGCTCTCATCTCTTGTAAATGATCAGCCTTTAGTTCTCCTGCAGAACTTCAATTTTCTATCAATCTGATAGTAAACCGAAAAAACTCAACATACGCCTATGAGTCCATGCAAAAAAATTTAAAAAAAAATTAGTGACTCAAAGGTAACGTTTAAACGGCTCTGAAAAAAAATAGAAAATACCCTCAGTTTGTCAATTCAGAAGAAGATCTAAATCAAAATAATCCAAGTCTTAGACTTATTGGATAAACCAAACTCAATTTACTCTTAATTGCACCCAACATATACCACTAAGGTAATAGAAATACACCCACTCGGGTAACAAACTTTGAAATTGCTCATAAAAATTTTGACTCTACATCATACCACGCGAGCTACATCTTGCGCTTGTCCTAAACCAAGATCACCTTGGATTGCCTCTAATCAAAATTTCGCTTCCAAGTGTCAAGAACTGGATATTATTTGGGGTCTTAAGCAAATCAAATCCCGCGACCACCGACATACCAGTCTTATGATATATCCTGAGTATGACTCCTTCGCAAGCTCGCAACAGCTGAGTCGATGCTAAACATCAACCACATTCAACCTAAGTTTGGATATGATCAGTACCCAAAACCTTAGCAAAAAAATAATAAAAAAGTCAGCTATTCTCTGCTCAACTTTTATAACAAACGCGTCAAAAAAAAACGAGGTCGTCACCTCTACAGAGCAACATCAAAAAAAATAAAGTAAAGCAATTAAGATAATGTAAATATTAATTATTCTTCTTCTGACAAACTTTCATTAGGGTTAGGTCCATTGAATGGTTTTAAGTCTTTAATATGCCATCGTCCTACTTTAGTCCCATCTAAATTAACTAAACCATAAACTAAGTCTGAAATCTTTTCTCTTATCACGCAATGCACATACTTAGGTACTAACTTAGATGTGAATTTATCAGCTGCACTGGAAAGAATTTTATTTTTTCGCCAAACGTGATCACCTATTTTAAAGGAAAAATCCCTTTTTCTAAGGTTGTAAGACTTACTGTTCCGTTCATAAGCCTTATGTATCTTACTACGCACGTCGGTGAAAATATCTTTTAAACCCTTTAAATTTTCGGCGTACGCACCCCTGTTACCCGGAATTATTTCGCTGTCAACATTGACATCCAAATCTAAATTTTTATAATACGATCCGGATAGAGGTATATGTCTGCCGTAAACTAAGAAAGACGGTGTGAACCCTGTTACTTCGTGTCTTGCGGTATTTATTGCTTGTTGAATTTTGGAAATATTGCCATCCCACGTGTCATGTGAATCAACGTAACTTCTTAAAGCGGTCCCGATTGTTCGGTTATTACGTTCGACAAAATTACATTGTGGAGAGTACACGGGATTAAAACGGATATTAAAACCATAAGTTTCACTTAGGCTCTTAAAACTCTTAGAGGTAAACTGAGTACCGTTATCGCATATTAAGAGCGATGGAACACCGTGGGTTAGAAAGACATTATTTTCCAAAATTCTCTCTATATGTCCAGCTTTAGAGCTTTTCAAAGGAAATAGCATGGTATACTTTGTAAACCAGCAAGAAACCACGAGAAGCCATTTATTTCCCTTTTTTGAACGTGGGAATGGGCCTACTAGATCAGCTGCTATGACTTGAAAAGGGTAATTAACCGTTTTCTCTTTTCCCATCAGTCCCATAGGTAGTGTATTTGGAGATTTCTGCGCTCCACATACTTCACAAGTCCTCACGAACTTTAAGATATCAAAACGCATTTTTGGCCAATAATACTGTTCCTGAACCCTGTGAAGAGTTTTATAAAAACCAAAATGACCAGAAGTAGGAGGAGTGTGACACATGTCTATAATTTCCCCTCTCTGTGGTTTCGGAACTAGTATTTTCCACTCGGGTACATTAACTTTTGAAGGCAACTGGTTTGGGATAAATTTGTACACGAAATCATTTTCCACCTTCCACTGCGGAAAATTTTGAGGAAATTCTTTAATTTGCTGCCGCAAATTATCGTACCATGGATCAATGCGATCTATATCAACTGTATCTATTCTTACGTCAATTTGTGCATTAAGACTGTTTTCGTCCACTGTATGATCTGGGATTCTTGACAAAGCGTCAGGAATAACATTGTGGACTCCTTTTCTATGAATTAAATTAAACGTATGTTGTCTCAACCTAATCGCCCAACGCGCTAGTTTGCCACTAGGGTTTTTAATAGAATTAAGCCACAATAAACTATAATGATCTGTTATGACCGTGAAAGGAACACCTTCTATGTAAGGTCGAAACTTTTCGATGTTAAAGAGTACTGCTAAACATTCTTTTTCAACAACCGAATAGTTACGTTCAGCCTTTGATAAAGTTCTACTGGCATACGCTATCACTTTTTCCTCACCATTGATTTTCTGTGTTAGGACGCCCCCTAAACCGGTATTAGAAGCATCACTAGAAATATAAAACTGTTGGGAAAAGTCTGGTTGGGATAAAATGGGAGCTGAAACCAATAGCTCTTTAATCTTTATAAAAGATTCTTCGGCTGCCTTTGTCCAATCTATCGATTGTCCTTTTTTTCGTCCTTTCAAAAGATCATTAATAGGCGACAATAAGGTAGAAAAATTCTCGATAAAACGTCTGTACCATGAACACATTCCTACGAAGCGCTTAACTTCCGTAGTATTAGTAGGTCTCGCATAATTAACCATGCTTGCTACTTTATCCGGATCGGTACGCAAGGAATTTGAGCCTACAATATAGCCTAAAAACTTTAGAGAAGTTTTGAAAAAATCACATTTGCTCAAATTTATCGTCAGTCCGGCCTCTTTCAATTTATTTTTTACTTCTTTAAGTAAGCGTATATGCGATTCGAAGTCTTCCGATGTTACTAAAATATCATCTAGATAGGTAAAAATATTTGGCTCATATTTCGGACCAAATATAGCGTCCACTAAACGTTGCTGAGTTTGAGCAGCGTTCTTTAGACCAAACGGCATAGTGACGAACTGAAATAGACCTCGGCCTACTACTGCAAAAGCGGTCTTTTCCTTAGAGGATTTGTCCAAAGGAATTTGCCAGAATGCCTTTCTAAGATCTATCGAGGATACATACTTAGCATTCCTGAGTGATGTCAAAATTCTATCGATGTTCGGTAATGGATAGTTATCAAATTTGCTGACCTCGTTGAGCTTTCTTCCGTCAAAGCATAGACGATACTGTCCATCGGCCTTTTTCACCAATAAGATTGGAGAACACCAAGGACTGTTTGATTCTTCGATCACTCCGAGTTTCAACATTTCGTCTAACTCCTTATTTAATACTTTTGACATATACGGAGACATGGCGAAGGGCCTTGTCTTTACAGGACTGACATCAGCCGTATCTATAGACATGGTGATTTTATTCGTTCGGCCTAACCTATCTTTACTACTTATCTCATTGAAAGAGCTTATTACTTTTTCTGCTTTTAAGCGTTCCGTCCGCGAGAGATCATCTAGGGTACATAGACGCGAGAAAAGGTTTTCTAAAGAACTTTCTGAATAACAATCTTTAAAACTTGTATGAGAATTGACTTCTAGGGACTGTGGATACCACGAATTATTTTTAAAATTTACTAAAATTCCGAATTTTTGTGCAAAATCACATCCTAAAACCAAAGTATGTGATAGAGAAGGTACTACTAGAGCAGAGATTACTAAACAATGACCATTGCAGACTAGCGGCAACTCAACCGTACCTAAAACTTTTAGACGGCTGCCATCTGCAGTGGTAACACTTCTATTTTTGACATGGCATATTTTTATACTTAAACGACTTAAAATTTTAATACCATTCTGACCTACAACGGAGGCATTTGCACCAGAGTCAAATAAAGCCGAGAAATGGGCACCTAATAGATTTATCTTGATATGCGGTCTGTTATCTAAATATCTATGCACGAATAAAGGAGATATGTGACCATTAGGAGAAGCAGGAGTTTTAACTTGAGAAGGAGGATTTTTATTAGACTTAAAAAAAAATCAGAAACTTTTGTAACTATTTAGTCCAATCTGATATATTGGATTATTTCTTTACTTAAGATCCTCGTTGGAATCTTTCTTTTATCCGCGACCGGACGTTCTGAGAAAATACGACGGATTTTCATTTCATAGTCTAACTCATATTCCAGTAGGTGATTGACTTTAAAATTGAAAGCTTCCATGATAAATGAATACAATTTAAAAGAATTGTTTAAAAGGTCGTGAAAATATTTCTCCTGTGCTCCCAATAGTCAAAATAAAAAATATGTAAGGCACTTAAAATATGTAAACTTCTTTACTAAACATTTAAAAAATCTTCAACAATTTCAAAAAAATTTCTAAGTATTGCCTTGTATTAAAATTCTTTTACCAAATATGTTAAGAATTTTCAACAAAAAAATCTCCAAATATCGTTTCATATCAGCAAAGTATTTTTAATATTCATGCAAAACATCGGTGAGAAAAAAGTACAGTTTTTTCTTCGGTTCCGCAAAATAAATCTAACACTGCAAAAATTAAAGTAAACCAGCACATCTGCTAATCTGAACTATAAAAGTAGCTTTTAAGAAAAAAGTAGGAATCTCTTATCTTAGAGTCGATTAACAAAATTCAAATATCTAAACCACCATCAGATAAATTGAAATAAATAATTCTACAAATTTCCTGCTTTTGTCTTGTTGCTATAGTGTAGTTTCGTTTAATAAATATTATGAAATAAAAATATCTGAAAAGTTAGAGCTTTTACTTTGTTCGAAAGCTAGTACACTGAACCCTTTAAAAAATAAAATTCCAAAAGCCCCGCGTTGACAGCGCTATTTTGTAACCTTTTAAATTGTCCTCTGTTTGAGGCATCTTTTTTTTCTTTTTGTACCCTGTGAGAAGTTGTTTTTCCCACACTTGGGCGCAATTTTCTTGCAACCTCTTTTTAATTTCTGATAATGAATTGAGTGGATCCTGATTTTAAAAGAACTAAAGAAATTAAACACACACTAGCTCAGTTTTCCTTGGTAGAGAGATATGGGTAAGAGATAATTTTTGTACGTCTTTTTGGAATTATTTTTTTTTTATTTTTAAAAAACCTCAGCTGTACGACTTTTGGGCACCATTCATTTTAAAATAGAAAGGATCTAACTTCAGCTAAAAAAATGAAAAAATACTGAAAGGGTGTACCGTTGTTAAATAAAAAACAGTTTGGTACAGCCGTCATTATCCTGAAAAGTAAGATAGGTATTCAGTGAGACACTAGCTTTAATCAACAAAAAGAAAATTTATTCATGATTTTAAAATAAAAGTTCTAACCTCTGTGTCTTTAAGGATTACAAAGAATTCTAGCCTAACAGGTAGTTATTATTATTAGAGTCCCTAAATCAGACATTTAAATTCTAAGACCTGACTACCCCCGAAAGCGAAGAATCGTGATTTTCACTTTTTGTCAGTTCAAATTGCTATTAAGGCACTGCTTCGGGAATAAGTCTATTGAGGAATGTTCTGGTAACTTACGGTTTTTATTTCGGCTTCTAGGCCTTCGATGGAACACAACCGATTTCACACTTTGTAGTAAACACTTAGAGAGCCCACTACGGCTTTTCGTTATAAAACTGGTGCATTATTTAGCTCTCATGTTTGTTGTAATGAGCCTTTACTGCAGCTCACTCGAAGGAAGCTCTTTGGCGGCTTCGATGAACATTCCGCCTGGCTGCGGCTTGATGGTACTCAGCCACCACAGTAGTCCCTCGGACCCTTAAATAAGTCGTCGCCTTCTCTCGGTCATCTCGCGACGCCGGAACCAAAAATCCGGATACACATTTTCAACCAATCGGCGTGCCGATGGATTCGGTCAGAAACCCGCACAGCACACTAATACACCGAACGGCTTGGAATCTCTTATTAATATACCGTTCGATACAAAAATGAAAATAAGTACAATTTGAAGTGAAAAATCAGTAACATTACATGGTCTTAAAATCTAGGAAAAAATGAATGTTACAATATATATATATATATATATATATATATATATATATATATATATATATATATATATATATATATATGTATATATATATATATATATATATATATATATATATATATATATATATATATATATATATATATATATATATATATATATATATATATATATATATATATATATGTATATTATATATATATATATATATATATATATATATATATACAGGGTGTTATGGAATTCACTGCATATATTGGAACTAGCGTTCCTTTGTGGCTAGACCGATTGTAGAAAAATCACCTTAAATAGCGGAACTGAACCATAAAAGGAAAATCGACCCTGAATAAATGATGACATGAATATTGCCGTCACTGATAAATCATACACTTTCACAATAGGGTTGATCGTGATCCAGAAGGTCAGATCTACAGTGTTGCGAAATTTGACTAGGCTTTTCCCGACAAATTTAATAAAAAAATATATATATAAGAATTGTTAACTTTTAAAATAATTACTTCTTGACACCGACAAATTTTATTTTTCAAAAGGTTATTATAATAAGTAAAAATTTTAAGACATGTAATGCAACAAAATTTTTTTGCTTAATTGTAAAAACAGATTCAATAAGGAAATTGTTAAGGTCAAATTCACGTTTAATTTGTTTATTTACAGCGAACGTTTACAATTTTTTCAATATGTCGTGGGTAAAGTGAGGTAAAAATGACTGCAGGTTTTTTTAAAGGTATTCATAGACTAATATAGAAGAATAAGAAATTTGTAGACAGTCTCAGTCGGCACAGTTGGTTTAGTTATAAATATGTCACGCGCAATCTAGGATATTTTATATGGAGATTGACTGCACATTTAAGGTACCTAACGTTTTTAAACCTATTTTGTTTCTTCACTTTAGCACTAAAAAAATCTTACATTTCTTGCAAGAAAATCGTTTACCATTTCAGTATTAATCTATGAATTGAAATTCTGCTTTTATTTTGCCCAAATCCAAGCAATTGTTAACATAAAAGTCAAAATCAGTTGTTAAGTGACAGTGATCCAGTTATTCTCGCGAGTTACCAAAGAAGAATAATAGATAAAAATTTTCTTAATTATGGTTGAATATTATTTTTACTAGGTGTTTCCTACTATTATTTTCATTTATTATTAGATTAACTTTACCTGAAATTTAAAAATCTGTAATTGTTGAAGATAATCGTATGTTTGGCAACAAAGGCCAGCGCTTGAGCTAATACAACGATGACCTTGCAGGAGAGGGTAGGTTGGACTGATAAATTCCAGTTCTGCCCTTTTTAAAAATTTTCGAATTTGAAAAAAGTATTGAATATGCTTTTAACCTGTTTCAATATTATATATATATATATATATATATATATATATATATATATATATATATATATATATATATATATATATATATATCAGTCAGTGTGGTACTAAAATCAACATTTTGATGGTTCTTATCAAAATGCTTTTTATTTTCTGTTTTTATATCAAATATTTTTGTATATACTGGGTGTTTTAAAATATATAATTTACATTTATTGCTCTTTTATTAAGTTTGCATATATACGAGGCTGGTTTGAAAAGTCCGTGCAAAAATAAAAACTACTTATGTGTTTGGGGTAAACCTTTTTTATTTTTTAAACATAGTCTCCTTTTAGGCTTATACACTTCGTCTAACGATGTTCTAGTTTGTTGATCCCTTCCGAATAATAGGATTTGTCCAAGTCTGCAAAATATCCATTAGTGTCTGCAATCACCTCCTCGTTTGAATAAAATCTTTGTCCCGCCAGCCATTTCTTCAAATTGGGGAACAAATAGTAGTCCGAGGGAGCCGAGTCTGGAGAATAGGGGGGATGTGAAATGAGTTGGAATCCTATTTCCATTAATTTTGCGACCACAACTGCTGAGGTGTGTGCTGGTGCATTGTCGTGATGGAAAAGGACTTTCTTGTGGGCCAATCGCGGGCGTTTTTCTTGCAGTTCGGTTTTCAAACGGTCCAATAACGATGAATAATATTCACCTGTAATAGTTTTACCCTTTTCCAGATAGTTGATGAGGATTATCCCTTGCGAATCCCAAAAGACAGTCGCTATAACCTTTCCGGCCGAAGGAGCGGTCTTCGCGTTTTTTGGTGCAGATTCCCCCTTGGTAACCCATTGTTTAGATTGTTGTTTTGTCTCAGGAATATAGTAATGAATCCATGTTTCATCCACAGTGACGAAACGACGCTTAAAGTCCTCCGGATTCTTCTGGTACAGCTGCAAACCATCCTTGCAACACTTCACACGATTCCGTTTTTGGTCAAGCGTGAGCAATCGCGGCAATATTATGTACCCGTTCAGTCGAGATGCCCACAGCACTAGCAATCTCACGCACCTTAACTCTTCTGTCATCCATCACCATATCATGGATTTGATCAATGATTTCTGGAGTCGTAACCTCCACAGGCCGTCCAGAACGTTCAGCGTCACTTGTGCCCATATGGTCAGTCCGAAAATTTTGAAACCACTTATAAACTGTTCTAATCGAAGGTGCAGAGTCACCATAATGTTTATCAAGCTTCTCTTTAGTCTCTTGAGGCGTTTTGCCTTTCATAAAGTAATGTTTAATCAACACACGAAATTCTTTTTCGTCCATTTCTTGAAAATCACTCGACTTCCTTGATTCACACGAATGCCAAACACAAAGAAATAGACCAATATGGCTGAAACTTGGTGTGCGTTCATTCAAGAGATGCTACTAACTAAACATGACCTCGATACGCGCCGGTGGTGCCATCTCTCGGACTTTACACGGACTTTTCAAACCAGCCTCGTATATGGCTGATTCCCTCTATATCCATTCTGTCATTTACTGCGTTTTTTTTCTTTTTTTTATCTCGATCGCTTCCTTAATTTGTAATTTTGTATTGGGATCTTACCTGTGGACGGAGCCTCTGTGATTATTATTAAGATGGCGGAAATTTAGGTGCAGATTTAAATTTGTAATGTGTTAAGTATAAAGAGTGTGACAATATTTTTCAAAAATATTATTAACAATTGGCAATATCTGCAAATGAGCTGGTGCAGATCCTGCCCAAAGTAATTTCACACTCGGTGAAAAACTTTTAAAATCAAATCTTTTCCTTGTGTGTGGAATAATCGATGACAAAACTGTCGCGCCCAACGTAACGAAAATTCAAGCAGCATGTTTAAGATAAACGGCATGTTCAACAGTAGAACAGTGGAAAATTTATGTATGAAATGCTCTTGTAAAGCCGGTGAAGGTGAAAAATGTAAACATATCTTCGCAACTCTTTTGTATTGTTACCGGTAAGATTCTAACCTATAAATGTCTAATATTTATATTTTAATTTTTGCATGAAAATTAATTTTTTACAATGATTGTAGTAACAAGTTAAGTGTTTTTAACCTGCACTGATATCAAATGTACCTGGAAAGTGAAACGTCAAGAGGTATTAGAAACATTCGAACCGGAAAAAGTTTAACTGGTTTCAAATCAAATACCAATTCACTTCGGAGGTTAATATTTATTAACCATTTATGCCTTTGAATGAATACAAAATAACTGAGACAGTATTTTATCAAAATAAAATCTCAAAAATGTTATCTAATAAGGAATTTTTGTTTGACACACGTACACTAATTACAAAAAAAAACAAATGACTGTTCAAGAATAAATAATTTTACTTACCTGGAAGCATGTAATCTTCTTTTTTAAAATGTTTAGAACAAACTTTAGCATCAATTGGGATTTTTCGTTCAATTCGGAGAACTTTTTCCACACTCTCAGTCTGTCATCTTTTTCCTCTTGCCCAAATGCATTGGTAATATTTACACAACCCTCATTCGCTTTTGGAAATGCATGAAAAACTACATTTAAATCCTTTTGTAACACACACATAAAAGGCTCTGTTTTTGATTTTTCACGAAAAGCAAAAATTTCGGTGTTCATTTTTAAGAAAATTGGTAATATTAATTTACACAGATGCTTATCACAGATTTAAGAATGCACCTCAAGTTTAATTCTTGAAGTCACGAGATGTCGTATTGAATAGATAAGATCCCAATAGTGTGAGTCTTCGTTTATGATTTTGGCTTCTTTATAATTAAATTCATTTTTGTGTTCGATTATATGTTTGTTTAGTGCTGTAGATGCATTATTTGTCTATTTATGCCCATTTAGTCTGTTCTTAATACGATCTATACATGGAGTCGAATACACTACATTGGCCTGGTTCATGATGGGAGTAGGACTTTTTAAATTTGTAAACAATGAACTTAATTTATTATGGGTTTTATGGCCCACTTTAATGCTGCGATTTTTTAATGTATTTTTTAGTTTTTCTGATAGTTCCTTGGTAGTGGTAGATATTTTTCATTTTTTTGTTCTCTTGCGGCTATGTTGGTTTATATAAATTGGTTGGTTTATATATATATATATATATATATATATATATATATATATATATTTTCAAGGGCTCCCGCTGTTGCTGCTACTCGATACTGTGATCACAATATCGAGTTTTGAAAATATCAAAGGTAGCGTCACTAAAACCACTGTAACTTTTAAACTAATCGTCAAAATGTCATGAAATTTTGACACTTATCGTTGGTACTTCCCAAAAATCATATGAATTTTTTGAAAAGTGTGACATCTGTATGTCAGATTAAAAACTTTTCAGCCTACATTCCTTTTTAACTGACTTCGAAAAAGGGGATTTTCAATTCATTACGCATGTAGGTAATATTGTTCAAAATTCCTAATATTTAAATGAAAGAACTTAATTACTTTGTTCGTTTTGAACTTAAAACTAGGATTACGTAGGTTTATAAAGGGGGTTAATTTACATATTTTATAATAAGTATAATACCTTTATTTTTTCAATTGTGTTTGTAAATTTCTATTGTTTCCAGCTAGTTTCGTTTTTGAGATTTACACACATTAGTATTCCTAAATACCCTACATCCATGAATAATTCAATTTAACGGAAAAAAATAAAACACTTATTATGTTTTATTACCACTATATTGCACAAGTTTTGCGACTGCAGTTTCGACCTATGCGGTCATTATCAAGCTTACGTACTAAACTGAATTAAATAGACAAGTGATACTAAAATTAAAGTTAGGTGGTAGGTATAAAATATTATTATAAAACATTATTATTTAATTCTAGGGTTAATACAATTGATATTAAGTGGTAGGTAGTAATTTTATGGTTTAATGACGGTAAATAGCGGTGAATAGAAAAGGTCTAGTTGGTCGTTTAACAAATTACGGTTTTGGTTTTTCCGATGTTTATAAATTTCCAATGATTCTAAGATATTTATTTTAAAACCTTTCTCCGCATAATGTAGAATTTCTGTATTATGTAAATCGGGAAAGGGGTGTTGGTTTTCTGTACAGTGGCTTGCAAATGAGGAATCTGTTTGTTGTAGTCTATATGATCTAAAATGTTCTGTATATCTGGTTTTAATGTTTCTTCCGCTTTGTCCAATATATATGCTGTTACAGTCCGAGCATTTTAACTTATAAACTCCACATTTTTGAAATTTGTCCGTCTTATCTTTGGCATTGTAAAGGATATTTGATAGGGTATTTTGCGATTTGAACGCAATTTTCAGATTATGTTTCGAAAAAATATTGGCTCATTTTTGGGATAGCGTGTCATGGTAGGGTATTGTAATGTATGTATGTTGTTCCGTGATTTTAGGGTATATTAAGCGAAAAGTAAGTTGCTTTTGTTTTTTGTTAATTAGTTTTCCAACCCACTCTCGAGAGAAGTTATTTTTTGTGGCAATGTTTTTAATAGTATTTAGTTCGTCTTCTAGGTCAGCTTTGGATAACGGGAGTGAAAGGGCTCTATGTATCATTGAGTTGAATGCTGCCATTTTATGTTGGTTTGGGTGGAATGAGTCTTTTGGGATCGTTATACCTGTGAATGTGGGTTTTCTGTATACTTTAAATGTGCAACTGTTATTCATATGTAAGATGCTTAGATCTAGAAAGTTAATTTTGTTATCTGCTTCCTGTTCTAGAGTAAACTGAATTCAGTTTACTCTATATATCATCATATAGACTACAAAAAACAGATTCCGCATTTGCAAACCACTGTACAGAAAACCAACACCCCTTTCCCGATTTACATAATACAGAAATTCTACATTATGCGGAGAAAGGTTTTAAATTAAATATCTTAGAATCATTAGAAATTTATAAACATCGGAAAAACCAAAACTGTAATTTGTTAAACGACCAACTAGACCTTTTCTATTCACCGCTATTTACCGTCATTAAACCATAAAATTACTACCTACCACTTAAGATCAATTATATTAACCCTAGAATTAAATAATAATGTGCAATATAGTGGTAATCTATAATATATATAAAATGCAACGTCTCTCTGTCTGTCTGTCTCCCAACACTCCAAGTCTAAAAATACCCAATGCTTCAACTGCCAATTATTTGGCCACTCATCCCATCTGTGCAGGGCCCCGCCCAAATGTGTTAAATGCGGGCAGGGGCACCTTACGTCCACATGCCAAAAAACGTGGGATTTACCTGCCAAATGTGCAAACTGCGAGGGTGAGCATACAGCCTCCTACAGAGGCTGTCCCAAACACCCGTCGCAGCGACCCGCAACTAACCAAGCTAACTCCCAAGCCACCTTCTCCTGGGCAAACCGTCGTCAAACGGCGGCTCCCCCAGCGACCTCAATTCCAACAAACATGACCGACGCCCTTACATCTATCAATAGCATGAATTCTGCCATGCAAACCTTCTTTAAAAACATCCAAAACTTTCAAAAGCTTTCCGCCACTTTCATGCCCCTGCTTAATTCCAACGCCCAAGTATGAGTAAGCGACCAAATAAGATCTCTCCTAAAATGCTAAACATCTTGTCATGGAATGCCAACGGCATTCGCGACAAAAAGCATGAACTTCTCCATTTCCTACAAGACCATAACGTCGACGTAGCTATAATCCAAGAAACCTTTCTAAAGCCCGGCATCCGATTCAGTCTTCCTAACTACACTGTTTACCGCAACGACAGAATCAGGGCCCGCCTAGGGGGGACCATGATTCTTGTCAAGCACTCCTTAAATCACTACCAACCACCCCCCCTTCCTCTTGTCCAAACTGAAGCCACGCCCATTGCCATAACCATGGCAAACAACACCACCATCCACCTCTTCTCGGTCTACCAACAAAACGGTGACCAACATCCCATCGATCCTGCAGACTTCCATCTGCTGTTTGGCCCTGTCAATCAAAAGACCGTTCTGGGCGGAGACTTCAATGCCAAAAACGTTCTCTGGGGAAACCTAGCTACGAACGCTAATGGCATTGCTCTCGACGCCATCCAGAACCAAATCCCATTCAATCTCATAGTTCCAGACGAGCCCACCCACATTGGACACGGAAGACCGGACTTTCTAGATATTTTTCTTCTAAAAAATATCAACCTCCGGCATAACATTACTGTCATTCATGACCTTTCGTCTGACCATCTACCGGTCATTTTTACACTGGGAAATCCGGCCGACAAAATGAATGCCACAGTCACCACTTCCAGCACAGACTGGGACCACTTCCAACGCCTCCTGGCGACCACGGGTCCCATCCCAAAAATTTCCACAACCCAGGATCTGGATTCGGCAGTCAATAAACTGACTGCTGATATCCAGACAGCCCTTGCCCAGGCCACAACGTCACGAACCCAACCAGTCTCTTCTCAAGGTAGACTACTCCCAGCTATCAAAGAGCAGATCAGGGATAAAAAACCGGCTGCTCAGAAGAGCCCTCAGGACGGGAGACCCCCGCCTCAAAAGGCTCGCAAATCAAGCAACGCAGCAGGTGAAAGACTCACTTGCTGAATTCCACAGCAGCAGGTGGGAGTCCAAAGTAGAATCCCTCACTACCCAGGACTGTTCTCTTTGGAAAATGGCAACAGCCCTTTCCAATGACGAGCCAAGGTCCATGCCAGCCCTCACCCACGCCGGCACCACGGCCTCCACAACCCAGGAGAAGGCTGACCTTCTGGCAGATCTGCTAGAGGAACAGTTTTCTCCTAACACTCCTGCCCATCCCGATCCAGCCCGTGATCTTAGGGTCGCTACAACCATACAGACCCTAAATCTTGCCCAGCCCCCTCGCAATACGTACTTCACAACCCCCTCCGCTGTTAATGAGATCATTCGATTTACCTCAATCCGAAAAGCCCCAGGTCATGATAAAATCACAGATAAAGCCCTCAAAAAACTCCCCAAGAAACAGATCTCAAAAGCCACCAATATCATTAACAGCATACTGAGACTCAGCTATTTTCCACTCTACTGGAAAAAAGCTGAGGTCATTATGATCAAAAAACCAGGCTCTCCATCCCACCAGGCAAGCAGCTATCGGCCAATCAGCCTACTTCCAGGCCTTGGCAAGATAGCTGAAAAAGTCATCCTCGAAATCGTCAGAGCAAAGTCCACAGCGCTCCGTGTTGTCCCTGACGAACAGTATGGCTTCCAGCCCCTTCATGGCACCATCCATCACACCACGAAACTCGCCCAAACCATTTCCAACAGCTTCAACAAACGTCACAAAGTTGGAGCTGTGTTTCTCGATGTAGCAAAGGCCTTTGACCGAGTCTGGCACGAAGGCCTCATTCTGAAACTGATCCGACACGGCTACCCCCTTTTCATTAACAAACTCATTCAATCCTTCGTCTCTGACAGAACATTCCAAGTCAGAGTTGATAAGGCCACCTCCGAAGTCAAGGCCATTAGAGCCGGAGTCCCTCAAGGCTCCGTCCTCTCCCCCCACCTCTTTAACATTTTCACAGCCGACATTCCAAAAACGGATCAGACTACCCTACTCCTGTATGCTGACGACACAGCCATCATAGCAGAATCCAGCAGCTACAGAATCATCACCAGTAGATTGCAGCGTCACCTGAACGTCCTCGCCCCCTGGTTCGACCGATGGAAGATCCAGCTAAACCCATGTAAGACACAGGCCATCGTCTTCGCCAAAGGCAACGGCACTCCTTATGGACAACTCCAGCTCCAGGGATCCCGCATCCAATGGGCAACCACCATCAAGTACCTGGGAATCCAGTATGACAAACACCTCATCTGGAAAGACCAGGTCTGTGCTGCCTCAAGGAAAGCCAAGCAACTACTGGGCAAGCTGTACCCAATCATCAGCCGGTCCAGTAAGTTGCAACCAAAAATCAAGCTGCTAATTTATAAAACCATCGTGAGGGCAGGACTCACACACGCCTGCCCTACTTGGTCTAAACTCACCAAGACACGCAGAGCTCAACTTCAGGCAGTACAGAACAAGGCCCTGAGGATGATCACGGGAGCCCCATGGTTCGTCCGAAACCGTCAATTGCATAGAGACCTCGGTGTGCCAACAATCAAGGCACACATGAGGTCCACCAACATCAAGTTCTTTGCAAAGGCGCTACAACACCCAAACGCCACCATAAGGAGCGCATTCCACGTGCCCGCCAACGCCCGCCATCACTATCCAAGACCTTCTGACCCCATATCCGACGAAGACGATGGCCCTCCCCCACCCCCATGAAGATTGTAACCTAGATTAAGTTTAGAATTAAGTTCTAGATTAGTTTAGAATTAAGCTCTAGTTAAGTTAGATTAGTCAACCAATGTAATTAAAACCCAATGTCCTAGGTTAAGTTAATTAGGATTACTGTATAGAACCTAGGTTAAGTAGTATAGGAATATAAGCTATCATAAATGTAAGTAAGAGGCATAGCCTAACTTAAATTCAATAAAGACAATGACAATGACAAAGTCTGTCTGTCTGTCCGTTAGTGACCTTATCACTGGAGAACCACTTATCCGATTTACGTACTTTTTTTTAAAACATACATATGTTCTCTGGCCAGGTTATAGGCTATATTTTATTACGATAGGTAGCATAAGGAATGAGCAGATACGATAATAGTGAATGAAGTCGGAAAAAAGTTTATCGCTAGCGCGTTCCCTTGCAATACACAGTCTAAACCATTAAATATGGAACAATATTATGTAGTAGAGAATATCTAGAATCTATAATATATATAAAATGCAATGTCTCTCTGTCTGTCTGTCTGTCCACTGGTGCGTTTATCACGCGAGAACCACTTATCCGATTTACGTCTTTTTTTAAATTCATACATATATTCTTTGGCCAGGTTATATAATAATAATAACAATCTATACCTATAATATAAATAAATTGCAACCTCTCTCTGTCTGTCTGTCTGTCCGTTAGTGCGTTTATCCCTCGAGAACCACTTATCCGATTTACGTGATTGTTTAAATTCGTACATATGTTCTCTGACCAGGTTTTAGATATATATTTTATTACATCTATAATATATATAAAAATGCAACGTCTCTCTGTCTGTCTGTCTGTCCGTTAGTGCGCCTATCACTGAAAAACCACTTATCCGATTTACGTACTTTTTTTTTTTAAACATATATATGTTCTCTGGCCAGGTTATAGGCTATATTTTATTACGATAGGTAGCATAAAGAATGAGCAGTGACGTAAAATAGTGAATGATGTCGCAAATAAGTTTGCCGTTAGCGCGTGCCTTTGCAATACACAGCCTAAACCATTAAATATGGAACAATATTATGTCTCTGTAAATGTATAATCTTTAATATATATAAAATGCAATGTCTCTCTGTCTGTCTGTCTGTCCATTACCGTTTATCACGCAGGAACCACTTATCAGATTTACCTGTCTTTTTTTAAATTCATGCATATATTCTTTGGCCAGGTTATATAATAATAAAAATAATCTATATCTATAATATATATAAAATGCAATGTTTGTCTGTCTGTCTGTCCGTAATGCGCTTATCCCTCGAGAACCACTTATCCGATTTACGTTTTCATTTATATGTTCTCTGACCAGGTTATAGGTATATATTTTATTACATCTATAATATATATAAAATGCAACGTATTCTGTCTGTCTGTCTGTCCGTTAGTGCGCTTATCACTGGAGAATCACTTATCCGATTTTCGTACTTTTTTTTTTTTTTAAACATACATATCTTCTCCGGCCAGGTTATAGGCTATATTTAATTACGATAGGTAGCATAAGGAATGAGCAGTTACAATAATAGTAAATGAAGTCGGACAAAGTTTGCCGCTAGCGCGTTCTCTTGCAATACACAGTCCAAACCATTAAATATGGAACAATATTATGTAGCAGAGAATATCTATAATATATATAAAATGCAATGTCTCTCTGTCCGTCTGTTTGTCTGTCTGTCCGTCCGTTAGTGTGCTTATCACTGCAGAACTACTTATCCGATTTACGTGCTTTTTTTTAACCATACGTATGTTCTCTGGCCAGGTTATAGGCTACATTTTATTAGGTGACATAAGGAATAAGCAGTGACGATAATAGTGAATTAAGTCGGAGAAAAGTTTGCCGCTAGCGCGTTCTCTTGCAATACACTCCCTAAAGCATTAAATATGGAACAATATCATGTAACAAAGAATACAATATATATAGAATGCAACGTCTATCTGTCTGTCTGTCTGTCCGTTAGTGCGCTTATCACTCGAGAACCACTTATCCGATTTACGTGTTTTTATAAATTTATACATATGTTCTATATAATTCGATATAAGCCTAGATAATGGGAGATAAGGTGAGATAATTGGAGATAAGGAGAAATAATGGGAGATAAGTCGAGACAAGCCTCGATAATGGGAGATAAGGTGAGATAATGGGAGATAAGTATAAATAATGGGAGATAAGGAGAGATAATGGGAGATAAGCAGAGATAACACATGGGCTGAAAAGTCCCGGGCCTAACAAAGAAAACACGGTTTTTTTTGGTTCAAAATTAGCTTTATTCATCAACGTAATCTCCATCAAGAGCAACGCAATCATTCCAGCGCCGCTCTAACAATGGCCAAACACTGCTCAGAATCATCAACACGTTCTTGTTTTTGATAAACAGTGAGCAAACGCGGCACCCACTTTGAACAGAGCTTTCTCATAGTCAAATGCTCATGCAATATAAAGCCAACACGTTCTTTTGATATCTTTACGATGTCAGCTAACTCACGCAACTTCACTTTTCGATCATTCAAAACGATTTTATGGATTTTTTTTATGTTTTCTGGTGTTACCGCCTCATTTGGACGTCCACTGCGTTCTGCATCATCGGTGTCTCTACGACCACGTTTGAAGGCAGCAAACTAACGTTTTATTGTTGTTTCTGATGGAGCGGAGTCCCCATAACACTTTTCAAGCCATTGCTTCGCTTGAACGGTATTTTTTCCCATCAAGAAGCAGTGTAAAATTAAAACACGAAATTGTTAAAAATTATGAAAGGAACTGGATACAATAAAACAGGCATAAATAATGGTTACCCAGACATCTCAATAAATCATTTAATTAATTCAAAAAAGTACAGTCTCACTCTACAACAAAATGTACTCAAAACAGTTCCAAAAAGACAACAGATCGTTTGCATATTTTACTTAGTTTGGGCCAATTTCAGAAAAAATTTCAAGAATAATCTCGCGCCAACATAATATAAAAATTGCATTTAAACCATCTCAAAGTCTATCCCATTTAATATGCCAAGGAAAGACAAAACAAAAAAGTATAAAAATCTGGAGTTTACAAGCTAGAATGTTCTCAATGCAATAGCTGTTATATAGATCAGATTGGTAGAAATTTTGAAGTCAGATACAAAGGACATCTTTATTCCACGGAAAAAACCATAATTAATGAGCAATTAGACTTGGAGTTTTCGGTATTATATGACCTACTATAAAATATATAAATTAGCCTCCTTTATAAACCCATGTAATCCTAGTTCTAACTTCAGAACGCTTGACAATGTAGAATCATCTACGAAACTGTGGCCACATAACAGAAGTGTTCAATTTAATATAATGATTTGTTTAACAAAGTAAATAAGTCCTTCCATTTTTTTTTATGAGTCTAGCACACGTGCTGCAGGGAAGTCCCTAAGGCGCTAAAGAAGCGACACGTGTGCGCTTGTTCTTGAATCGCTGTAAATTGTACTCGGTGGGAAACACAGTCCTGGGCAAATTATTCCAAAGGGATGATGTTCTCCATGAAAAGCGTTGTACGAGGAGTAACTAGCTGAACGTGATACGGATGTGAAGTATTAGCGCGACGTGTATTTCTAACATGCACCGCTCTGGGAGGAATTAAGGGGGCTACATCCTTCGAACACTTTCCATGAAAATACTTGTAGAATAGGCTCAAGTCGCCAACCGTTTTTCGATGTTCCAGCGAATCAAGGCCGCCGGTCAGTTCCGGGTCTCCAATCAGACGAACAGCTCTTCTCTGAATAGAATCCAACAAATAGTATTCCCAACTTTTGAGAATATCTCCTTGCATACCTGCAACATGGTCATGCCAGGACATATTTGCTCCCAAATTAACGCCCAACAAATTGAGTGACGATGTTAGAGGAATGGAGTGCCCCGACATAACTATGTCGGGTTCAGCAACGTTAACTTTTTTAGAAAAAAGTGTCGCCTGGGTTTTTGTAGCGTTAAATTCCACTTGGTTACTGTCACCCCAAGATAGAATTTCTTCTAGGTCTTTGTTAAGTTGGATGACTTCCTGCTGTCTGCGGAAATTCGTCTGAGTAGCCGATGTCCGAACATTCAAAGTGAATGAAGAGATAAGCGTACTACCAACTGTAGATTGGATTCCCGGTGATTTCCAGCAGATCGTTAATGTAAATGAGAAAGATAGTAGGTGACAGTAGGGAGCCTTGGGGCACACCGGCGCGGCGTTGATAGTGAAGGTGTTAAAAAGAAATCCGTCGACTGCCACTCGTAAAGAACGCTCTCTGAGGAAACATGAGAGCCACAAACAGAACTTTTCAGACATACCACAAGAGCGCAGCTGAGCCAACAGTCCATCGTGCCAAACACGGTCGAATGCCTTGGATATGTCAAGAGAAACCGCTCAAGATTCTCCAAAGTGTTCAATTGCGTTGTCCTAAACATGTGTTACATAAGTCTCCTGTTGATCTATGTTTACGAAAGCCATATTGGTGGTAGCTAATAGTGTTGAATCCTTCAAGATATTTTAGAAGATGCTGATTGATAGCTTTTTCCATGACTTTCGATATTATTGAAAGCAGTGCGACTGGTCGGTAGTTATTTGGCAAGGTCTTCTTGCCTTTTTTATGTATCGGCTGAACTGAGGCACATTTCCAGCAGGAAGGAAATATTCCCTTTCTGTAGGATAAGTTGAAAAGTCTACAGAAAACTGGTGTTAGTTCCCTCGCACAGTTTTTGAGAACTATGGCAGGTATCCCAACAGCTCCAGAAGCTTTTTTGATGTCTAGCTTCGTTAAAATACGTTTTATGTTACGCTGTCTGAAGACAATATCGGGCATCCTTGACTGCACTATGGGAATAGTAGGTGGTGTTTTTCCTTGGAAATCGACAGTAGAATGTGAAGAAAAGAGTTCAGCCCACAAGTTCGCTTTCTCAACAGGTGTCGTTGCAATAGAGTTATCTGGCCGTGTGGGTGGTGGTATGGTGGATTTGGTGAAATTTCGACTAACTGCCTTAGCGACTGACCAAAAGGACCTGGAATTGTTGGGACAAGCGAAAAGTTTGTTTCTAATTCGTTGATTGTCTGCCTCCTTGGTTTCGTCGATAATGCCTTTGCATCTATTCCGAGCACGAACAAAGGTGTTACGATTTATGGTCTTAGGATTTTCACGCCGTTGTCGGTAGGCAAGATGTTTAGAAGCAACAGCTTCTTTGCATTTTCGGTCAAACCAAGGCTTGCCGTTGGAAGGGCATTTCTTCGAAAAAGGGATGTAAGCCTCCATACCAGCCAAAATAACATCGGAAACCTCCCTGCCGCAGTCGGACGAGTCGTCGGATCGAAAACGTCTAACCAAGGGAAAGTTCGAAAATATTCCATGAGATCTTCCCATTTAGAAGATTTGTAGTGTCAAATCTTGCGCGGTTCGGTTGCCTCTCTGGATTAGTGGTTAAAAAGAGATCAAGAAGACTGGCGAACTCCCCGTTTAGATCAGGGATCCGTATTGGCTGAGTTAATAAGCTGAGATTTATTTATAATGTACAATATACAGTCATAAAGTAACGGACACTTCAATTATTTTCGTAATATTTATTTTAAAATCGGTTTCTACAGTATCTCAGAGAATGTACTTTAATACTGTACTGTAATACTTTGAGATCCCCTGTATTGATGTTTTGAAAAACCTTGCTGCAATTTAAATTTTCTGTCATTTATTACTTGTGATTTTAATTTTCAAATTATTTTTCGACATGACATTTTGTTCTAATGTCAGTTTTTCTTTACAGGCGAGCGCACCACCGATCTGAGACCGTACCGACGATATGAAAATTGAAAATTTTCACAACGTCTGTTGACGATAGAGGACTTAGATTTTTAGGAAATAGAATTAGGAAAAAATCGCATTCTTCCAGACAATTCCATTAAGCTTCTTTCGTTAAAGCACAAAGAAAATAGGAAGACAACGGCTTTTCCATTTTGTAAAAACTAGAATAAGTTGTAATTTAAGCTGATATTTGTTTTCTAAAATATTTTATTGGACTAAAATTGAGAATATTCTGGATAAATGTCGATCACGGGAAGGAGGAAGCAAGGCTGACCATTCTAAGGTAAGTATTTTTTTACCAATTAGATTTTTATTTCAATGAAAAATGATTCCAAATTAACATATCTTTTTTCTGGTATGGTTCACAACAAGATGAACACAACACAACGAATAATTGTACCGTTCAAATTTTATATGGTCTTTATATCATCTTTATTTGAAACTTTTTCCGTTATTAAATTCTTTTGTAGACGATCAGGAAAAAAATTGGGTTCAATTTTTAGTTCTATATCTGAGGTAATATATTGGTTAAAAAAGAAGGAGCTATGATATTTCTAATCATTTTAAACCCACTGGAAAGGCTGAACACAAGAAAAACCTCGATGTTTGGGTGCAACTTGATTTAACGGGGAAAAGTTAACTGATCGAATTTCGATTTGCGAAACATTGTTAAAACGAAACGAAATCGATCCATTCTTAAAACGTATTATTAAGGACTGTGAAAAATATATTACGTACTACAATAATGTGTGAAAAAGATCATAGTCGAAACGTGGTAAAGCTGCGCAATCAGCGACAAGCGAGAAAGGTGATGCTGTTTGTTGGGAATGATTGGAATAGAATCGTGTATCAGGAGGTGTTGCAACCTGGACAAATTATAGATCTGTACTCTTTATAGTTAACCAGATTGCAACGAGCAATTTAGAGAAACCTGTCGGAATTGATCAAGAGAAAAGGCGTTTGTCTTCTATCATGAGAACGCCAGACCTCACATATTTTTAACAATCCTGTACAAATAAAGTCCAGCTAGGAAGTTTCGATATATCCACATACAGCCCAAATCTGGTACGGCCAGACTACCATTTGTTTCGGTTTCTGCAGAACTCTATTAATGAAGCAAAACTGACCGCAAAAGAGGCTTGTGGAAATCATTTGGGTCACTTCTTCGCGCAGAAATTCGAGAAGTTCTACAGTTACAGGGTAACGGTTCTATAAAAAAAAAATGGCAAAAGATCATCAACAAAACGGCACATATTTCATTTAATAAACTTCATTTAAAATATGAAAAAAATTATTTTGACTTATAAAAGAACGTGTCCGCTATAATTCATTTTTGATAGATGCAATTCTCACGATTCAACAAAAAATCGGTAGAGGGTATCTTTGTCTACGACGCATTTTACTAACAGTATCAGTCGATTCCGAACTTTCCTCGAAATCACGTAAAATCCAAAATGAGTCACTTGTTTGCGCGTCAGTTCGAGGCAGTCTTTCTTTGTTCTTATCCAAAGAGGCCTAAAATGAGATATTCCGCTGCCGGTAAATACACTCCTGGACAAAATTAACGCAACAATATATTAAATCATACAAATCTCTATAATCAATTAATTTTAATAATTTTTTATGAACATTGGTTACACTAAAAGTTAGAAAAAACTTTACTTTACTTTAAAAGTGAATTAGCTACCAAATTTCTCTATAAGTTTCGAATTAAAATTATTCTTAAGACCTAATAACAAAATCGTTGAAATTATGTAATAATGAAACAAATAAACTGGGACACCAGTAGCAAAATTAATGGTGTAACTGGGACACTAGTAGCGTGTGTTACCTCCTCTACTTCAAATGACAGCGTTTATGTCCCTAGGCATGCTTCTAATTAAATTTTGGATAAAATCTTGAGGAATTTGCTCCCATTCTGTGATAACCGCATTTTCAAGTTCCCTCAGGTTTCTAGGTGCAGGTATATGACGTTTCACATTTTTCTTAAGGTGATCCCATACATGTTCTATCGGATTCAGATCCGGGCTTTTTAGTGGCCATTGCATAATCCGTATATCAACTTGATTAAGATAATCGAGTACCTCTCTAGCCACGTGAGGTCGAGCGTTGTCTTGCATAAACAGGAAATTGGGTCCCACAAAATGACCGAAAGGCATCACATGTTCTATTACAATATTCTCAAGATAGTAGTCAGCATTCATGGATCTCGTACGGACAGGAACTAACTCTGTGCGAGCATCAAAGCAGATGCCACCCCAGATCATAACAGAGCCACCGCCGAATGGAATCCTTGCAGAGATATTGCAAGGAGCAAACCTCTCTCCTGGTCTTCGCAATACTCGCTCACGACTATCTACCCTATATATATATATATATATATATATATATATATATATATATATATATATATATATATATATATATATATATATATACAGTAATACCCCGCTTAGCGCGACCCCGTTACGCGCGGTTTCACTATAACGCGAATTTCAAATTTCGCGCTCATGTAGTCATTAACTTCTCTATGGTCGCGGGGGGATCCCCGCTTTCTCTGAATATTCTCTTTGAAGAATTGGGAATTCCCTGTCCTTCGACTTTGTTCTATGGGGATTTCCTCGTTCGTTTCGTGTGTTCATTTGTTCCGTAATGTTAGTTCGGTCGGCTGGCAGTTTTGTTTTAATATTTATTGGAGATACATACATACATAATTTAACCCTACGTTAAAAATGCCGCCTGTAAAGAAAAAAGAGCGTAAAAGCGTCACTTTGGAATTGAAGATGAAAGTGTTAAGAAGAATGGAAAATGGAGGCAAAGCAACAATTGTTGGGAGAGATTTTGGACTCTCAGAATCGACTGTGAGAACGATTTATAAAAATCGGGAAAAAATTAAAATCTCCAGCGAAGGTTCAACACCTATAAGTGCAACAAAACTTTCTCGTTCGAGATCATCTATCTTAGAAAGAATGGAGAAATTACTGTCAGTCTGGATCGAAGATTTGAATAAGAAGAACACACCACTAAGTCAAGATCTCATATGCACAAAAGCAAAATCTTTGTATGAGATGCTGAAAACAAAAGAAGGAGAAGGGAGTGCCACTCCGACTTTTGCTGCCAGCAGAGGCTGGTTCCATCGGTTCAAGCAGCGTTCTAATCTTCACAATATCCACATAACAGGCGAGGCGGCCAGCGCGGACATTCAAGCTGCAGCTGAGTTTCCAGACAAGTTTCAAGACTTCGTTAGACGAGAGAAAATTCCTGCTTGTCTCATCTTCAATGTTGATGAGACCGCACTTTACTGGAAAAAAATGCCATCTCGAACATTCATTTCTAAGGAAGAACGTCAAGCCAGTGGTTTCAAAGCGGCGAAAGATCGACTAACACTTCTGCTGGGTGGTAATGCCACTGGTGATTTCAAACTGAAACCTTTACTAGTGTACCATTCAGAAACACCCCGTGCAATGCGAGGCACAGACAAGACAAGTCTACCAGTTGTGTGGCGATCAAACAGAAAGGCGTGGGTTACACGGGAAATTTTTCAAGAATGATATTCTAATAGTTTTTGCCCATCAGTCAAATCATACTGTGACAGAAATGGGCTTGAACCTAAAGTTATATTACTCTTAGACAATGCCCCAGGACATCCAACCTCACTTGATACGCCCAGAGACTTAAAAGTGTACGTAAAGTTCCTTCCACCAAACACTACGTCAATATTACAACCTATGGACCAGGGAGCAATAGCAAACTTCAAAGCTTATTACCATCGCCGCACTTTTAGCCAACTAATTCATGAAACTGACGGGGAAGGAAGACAGTCTATGCGAGAGTGGTGGAAGTCATACAACATTATGAAGTCTATTCACAACATAGAAGAGGCTTGGAAGGAAGTTAAAATGAGTTGTATGAATGGGGTGTGGCGTAATCTTTGGCCAGATGTAGTGGAAGCACCTAGAAGAATTGTCCAGATGCAGAGACAAGTGCTTGAAGACATTGCTGCAATGATTGAGGGGTCTGAACTTGAAGATGTCACGGTAGAAGATCTCGTAGAACTTGTAGCAACGCACGACGATCCTATTAGCAATGAAGATCTGATCGAGTTACAGAATAATCCTATCTACGATGAGGAAGAACAAGTAGAAGAGAAAGTTTTATCTTCAGGGGAAATACAAAATGCACTTTCAAAAATTTATTCAGGTTTGGACATATTGCAGAGTATAGACAATAATGATGACCGTGTCTTGACCGTGTGTCAAACAATTAAAAACAGTGTTGGGTGTTATGAACGTATTTTACAAGAACGTAAACAAAACGTTACCCAAAAGACAATAGATGTATTTTTCCGTAAAAAATAAGAGTATGTATTGCATAAAGTGTTCTTAGAATTAAAGTGATTGATTAAAATGATTTGTATTTTTTTGTATTAAATTTTGACTATGTTTAATCATAAACCTCGATATACGCGAATTTCAGTTAACGCGATTTTTTTCGGAACGTATCCCTCGCGTAAAGCGGGGTATTACTGTATTTATATATATATATATATATATATATATATATATATATATATATATATATATATATATAATGCAATGTCTCTCTGTCTGTATGTCGGTCCATTAGTGCGTTTATGACGCGAGAACCACTTATCCGATTTACGTGCTTTTTTTTAAAACATACATATGTTTTTCTGGCCAGGTTATCTATCTATAATATATATAAAATACAACGTCTCTCTGTCTGTCTGTCCGTTAGTGTGTTACTTTTTAAAACATACATACACTCCTGGACAAAATTAACGCAACAATATATTAAATCATACAAATCTCTATAATGAATTAATTTTAATAATTTTTTATGAACATTGGTTACACTAAAAGTTAGAAAAAACTTATTCGGATACTTTAAAAGTGAATTAGCTACCAAATTTCTCTATAAGATTCGAATTAAAATTATTCTTAAGACCTAATAACAAAATCGTTGAAATTATGTATTAATGAAAAAAAATAAACTGGGACACTAGTAGCAAAATTAATGGTGTAATTGAGATAGTCGTAGCGTCTGTTGCCTCCTACTACTTTATGCGCCTAGGCATGCTTCTAATTAAATTTTCGATAAAATCTTGAGGAATTTGCTCCCATTCTGTGATAACTGCATTTTCAAGTTCCCTCAGGCTTCTAGGTGCAGGTATATGACGTTTCACATTTTTCTTAAGGTGATCCCATACATGTTCTATCGGATTCAGGTCCGGGCTTTTTGGTGGCCATTGCATAATCGGTACATCAACTTGATTAAGATAATCGAGTACCTCCCTAGCCACATGAGGTCGAGCGTTGTCTTGCATAAACAGGAAATTGGGCCCCACAAAATGACCGAAAGGCATCACATGTTCTATTACAATATTCTCAAGATAGTAGTCAGTATTCATGGATTTCGTACGGACAGGAACTAACTCTGTGCGAGCATCAAAGCAGATGCCACCCCAGAACATAACAGAGCCACCGCCGAATGGAATCCTTGCAGAGATATTGCAAGGAGCAAACCTCTCTCCTGGTCTTCGCCATACTCGCTCACGACCATCTGGATGTTTTAGACTAACCCTAGTTTCATCTGTGAAGAAAACTTGTTTCCCATCATCCACAGACCAGTTTTCGTGATTTCGAGCAAAACGTAACCTGGCAACTCTGTTCTCTCTAGTAAGCAAGGGCGCAGTGGCTACTGTTTAATCCAGCTTCATTTAACCGTCTTCTAACTGTTGTAGAAGAAATTGTGACATTGCGAACAGCTTCGAGTTCGTTTCTTATTATAGAACTAGTGACAGTACTGTTTCTTAAAGCATATTGTCTTATAAAACGTTCATCTAGGTCGCTAGTGCATCGTTTTCGCCCTTGCCCTATCCTTCTAGAATAAATTCCTACTTCATTGAAGCGTCTTACCATACGACTTATTGTGGAACGATATTTGCCTAACAAATTGGCAACATAACTCTGACAATATCCCTCGTCCAATAAAACTGAGGCTCGTTCTACCTCGTGTTCAGTTAAATTCCTTTTCATTTCATTTTTCTAAATCTTCGGGGTCAAAAATAAAACAGTCTACCACAAAAACGTATTACTTTGAAAAAGGGAACAATTTATAAGCTTACTTTTAAAGAAAATATATCGCATTATTACAGAAAATTGTTTATCTTCAAAAAAATTCTTTAAAACTGTAAATCTAAACGAATCGTTTTGATTTCTGTCATGAACAACGAAACAAAATATGCATAGCCTACTATTCAAATACTCGATAAACTTTAAAACTGACATAAGAAAAAGATAAATTAATTTTCAGATTGTTGCGTTAATTTTGCCCAGGAGTTTATATTAAAAAGTCGCTATCGTTTGTGAAGAAGTGGGAAAATCATTTTAACGAGACGAAAATGTCTACGATTCGCCAAAACGTGACTCGATAGGCAAAGTCACTCCGAAAGTCGAAAAACGAATCGTGTCTTTGTTTTCACAGGACCCGAAATTGACGCTGCTTCAACGGGCGGCAAAATTAAGAAAATCGGGTTTGAATGTGTCCCATGAGACCATTTGACAACATCTTCGTGCTCATGATGTTAAATTCTGAAGCACGTTGAAGAAAACCTTTGCCTGGCGAAAATCACGTTGTGAAACGACTCGCTTGGGCCCACGACAAGATACTAGAGTGGCCCTCACCATCGCCAGATGCTAACCCTATTGAAAACGTTTGGTTCCTTGTAAAGAGAAAGCTCAGAGGAAAGACTCTGAGAACTTTGACTCAGTTGTCTCGCCTGATTCGAAAAATTTGGAGATTATTGCAGAAAATCTCGTCGACAGCATGTCTTAAGGATGCCAGGCGATTATTGATGCAGAAGGCGATTGGACAACTTACTAAGGTAATTGCGCCGTTGTTAGCACACCAAAGAATATATTGATGGCTCTCGAAACACATTTTTTCAAGAATACGAACGGTCACGTTCTAACTTGACAGACTGTAAAAGTTTACTTTCTTTGTGGACAGAAGGTATGTTATTATTATTTCATAGGAATACTTTTAAACTGTCATTCTGTAAATTAAATAATAAATATTTCATTATAAAATTAATGAAAAATGATAAACTTTAGAAATTAAGTTAATTTGCCAATTTTCGTAATTCGTAACATAAAAACATGTCGTAAAATAAGTTATACAAGTTATACGTTAGTTTGTCAGAAAAGCTGTTGTTATTCTGACTACATTATTAAGTGTAAATTAGTTTTTCTAAGTGGAAGTTTTACAAGAGTTACAGCGTTACTTAAAGCTTTTTTTACTTCAAATACATATAAAGGTTAATCCATAATAATTAAAGTTAAAGTGGAAATTCGTGCTTTTTAAGGTAGATCTAAAAGTTTACAAAACTTAATAGATAAAATGTAAGCAACGATTATAAAGTTTCTTCATGTTAGTTCCGTGTCAAATTTTACTAATGTTGGTGAAAGGCTGTTTGGTAATTTTATAGTTATTATAGTATATGTCATGCCAAATTTTACAGTTCTTTGAGGATATAAGTATTTTATACCATAGAATACCATATATCTATTAAAACGAAAATGGGTAGCAAGACTTAATTTTTGGGGATATTTCCAAAAAAACAATAATACTTTCTTCCTTGAAGCCAACTCGTCACGTCATTTATTTCAAATTTTACCTAATTGCACCACAAAATTTACCCTTATTTTTTTCACAAGACTGAAAATACTCTACAGCAGGGGTGCTCAAACGGTCGATCGTGATCGACAAGTCGATCGCGAGTGCTTTTTGAGCCGATCTCGAGAAAAAAAATTCCGATATAGAACTATTCACAGATTTTGTTTTAGGTAACTAAAACAAAATGTAATGAATAAACTACTAAAATTTATTCGATACACAATTAGGCCAGAATAACCCCCTCATCACTTTCTTTTATCGTAATAACCCCCTGCTAGCGGCAAAAGGTGGCTTTATCAAAGGAACGCGCGGTACTTGTCAAAGAAAAGCCGCGTTTTTTATTCCTGCCGATTTTTCTAGAAACTTCGGGCGGCGTGTTTGACGGGAACATTCCAGACTTCGTTCGCGCCGATGTAAATGTTGCGCCTGCAAGAATAGGAGTCAGTGTGAGTTGTAACTTGAAGGCGATAGATCGATACAAAGTTTATTAATAAATAGTCCAAAATGAGTGCGGCAAAGAAAAGTAAAAGTTATCATTTTAATAACGATTGGGAGGAAGAATTTTTCTTTTGTATGGTAAAGGATAAGTGCATTTGTCTCATTTGCCGTGCGTCAGTTGCAATACCTAAGTGTGGGAACTTAGAGAGGCATCATAAAACGGTTCATAAAAACTATGAAAAGGATTTTCCGTCACAGAGTGAATTAAGAAAACGAAAAGTACGTGATTTGATAACTTGTTTGAAGAAAGAACAAACCATGTTCACAAGACCAGCCAAACAATCAAAAGCTGCAACGATCGCGTCATTTAAAATATCTCATATATTGGCGAAACACAAGAAACCATTTGATGATGGATTGGTTGTGACGAAGGCATTTATTGAAGCGGGTGAGACTTTATTTGGAGATTTTAAAAATAAAACAGAGATTATGTCTGCTATTAAAGAACTTCAGTTATCTCGTCCGACTGTCACAAGGCGTGTTGAAGTCATGAGTCAGGACATGGCAGATAAACTAAAACATGATATCATGGAATGCACATACTTTTCTTTACAGTTCGACGAATCCACCGATATGACAGACACTGCCCAGCTGTGTATTTTTATTCGAATGGTATTCAAAGACATGTCGGCTAAGGAAGAGTTTTTGACAATGATTCCTCTGAAAGGAAAGACCCGTGGCGAAGATATATATGACGTTTTCTTCAATTTTGTAACAAACTACAAGCTACCAATATATAAACTAGTGTGCATTACAATCGATGGAGCACCAGCAATGACTGAAAACAAAAACGGTTTTGTGGCATTGTGTCGAGCTAATGATGATTTCCCTTCATTTTTCTCCTTCCATTGCATTATACATCAACAAGTTTTGTGTTCAAAAGTTCTAAACATGGAGGAGATTATGGGCATTGCAATAAAAATTGTGAATTCTATCCGTGCACGTAGCTTGCAACGACGGCTCTTTAAATTGCAGTTGGAAGATAGTGAGTTAGCTGAACACACTGATTTAGTTCTTCACACGGACGTCAGGTGGTTGGGTCAATTCGAAATACGTTTTTATGATTTCAGTAAATTGGCAAATATCGCATCATTTATGAGTTATCCTTTTTCTTGTAAAAACATTGAGGAATTAGCTACTGAAATAGCAAGTCAGTTTAACATGTACTCATGTTCTGTTGAAAATGAGTTAGTGCAGATTATATCAGATATACATCTCAAAGCCACAGCATCTGATACAAAATTCTGGTGTTTTATATCTGAAGATAAATATCCGAATCTAAGGCAAATCGCCCTTAAACTGACGGCAATGTTTGGGTCAACTTACGTGTGCGAGTCTGCATTTTCTGAAATTAAGTCAAAATATCGCAATCGACTAACTGACGAACATATGTCATGATGCTTGCGATTAGCACTCGGTAATTACTTACCATCTTATGAAAAGTATGCTGAGGACATGCAGTGCCACGCTTCAACATCCAAAGTCACTCTTTAGTTAAGTTTAGACACTAGAACTCGTTTGTTTTATAAGAACCAATAAACTCGCAATTTTGAATAATTATGAGTTTTTTCATTGGCATTTTAGAGCAGACCTACACTTACCTTGACTAAAAACTAATATCTATGCCACGATACACCCTACCTAGACGACAATCCTGCATCACACTTACTTGCAGCCTCTCAGAGTCGATCGATCGTAGTCTAACAATATTGAGGTAGATCGCCAGCAGTTCAAGTTTGAGCACCCCTGCTCTACAGGATGTCTATTTTATGTGTTTTTTTTTTAATTAGGAAAAAGTTGTCATTTTCCGGGTTGATTTAAAATATGTTTGCAATTTTGCAATTTTTTTTATTTTCTGAGATATTAAATAAGGTTAAAAAATTGCCAAAATCTTGTTTCCAAAATAAATCAAAAACTATGAGTTATCAACAACTTTGAATACAAAAATTTCATGATTTTTTTACTTCATTCTCTTCTTGGAAAGGACTTACTGAGATTTTACATCTGACGTTTCGTCTACGGTTGCCCATCATCAAGTTCTTTTTTTTTAAATACGAAACTGAATTTTTTGGAAAGGGTTTTTAGTGTTCCGTACGAAACACTTATAAGATCACTTGGATATCCGTCCGTCCGTCATACCCGATTTTCTTCTAAACTATTTGACATAGAAAGTTGAAATTTGGTACTAATATAGAAATTAATGGTCTCAACAGAGCCGTGTTGTTTTGAAAGTTAAATTTTGACTTAAGGAGATAGTTTTGGGGGTGAAATCGGAAGTGAAAAAGAATCTTTTTTACTAGGTCATCGAGTGGAGTGGCAAATGAAAGGTTGTAAAAACGAGTTTTCTTGTATTATTCTTAAAAAATCGCGAAAAATCACTGTCCAGCCTCCCATATCTCAAAAAATACTGATCAAAAAATTTTGGAATATTCTTCACAGTGTGTAGATTGAACGAAAATTATCACGAGAGCATTACCTTTAATAATTTATCTGGTATATATAAAAAAAAATTTCAAGGTCATTAGTTTTCAGTAAAGATAGGAAACAAACTTTGTTGAAAACTCATTTGGAGTGTACTTTGTAAAGTCACTGATCATGTTGTACCTCCGTACCAAAAATTTTTATTTTAAAAGCAATCAACGTACGGAACACCAATTGCGTAAAATTAATGTTTTAATTTCCAATATATTTAAAGTAACTTGACAATTGTTTCACCATACAATGGCTTCTTCAGAAGTAAATAAGAACGAAAAGTATTTCATCACTGTCTTTATTGATTTCCAAGATAGGCTAGGCCTCTATCTTATAATTGTGAAAGTATAAAAATAATTTTAAATACTAACACATGGGCTGAAAAGTCCCGGGCCTAACACATAGATGGCGCTAGTTTTATTGCAGTCACCTTTTTTTCAGTTAATACTAACCTTCAAAAGACAGCTGTTAAAATTTCATGATATTCTATTCATTAGTTTGTGAGTTATTGTGCTAAGAGTGACGCTACTTTTGTTATTTTCAAAACAATGGATCAAAAACAATTTCGTGTTTTAATTTTACACTGCTTCTTGACGGGAAAAAATACCGTTCAAGCGAAGCAATGGCTTGAAAAGTGTTATGGGGACTCCGCTCCATCAGAAACAACAATAAAACGTTGGTTTGCTGACTTCAAACGTGGTCGTAGAGACACCGATGATGCAGAACGCAGTGGACGTCCAAATGAGGCGGTAACACCAGAAAACATCAAAAAAAATCCATAAAATCGTTTTGAATGATCGAAAAGTGAAGTTGCGTGAGTTAGCTGACATCGTAAAGATATCAAAAGAACGTGTTGGCTTTATATTGCATGAGCATTTGACTATGAGAAAGCTCTGTTCAAAGTGGGTGCCGCGTTTGCTCACTGTTGATCAAAAACAAGAACGTGTTGATGATTCTGAGCAGTGTTTGGCCATGTTTAAAAACGTAACAAACCGGAATTTTTGCGTCGATATGTGACAATGGATGAAATTCACTCCGGAATCAAAACGATCGTCATCTGAGTGGACAGCAACTGGTGAACCTCGTCCAAAGCGCCCGAAAGCACAACAATCGGCTGGAAAGGTTATGGCCTCGGTATTTTGGGATGTGCGTGGTGTAATATTCATCGACTATCTTGAGAAAGGAAATACCATCAACAGTGAATATTATATAGCGTTATTGGAGCGTTTGAAGGCCGAAATTGCAAAGAAACGACCGCATATGGCAAAGAAAAAAAATTTTGTTTCATCAAGACAACGCACCGTGTCACAAGTCAATCAAAACAATGGCAAAACTACATGAATTGAACTTCGAATTGCTCCCACATCCACCGTATTCGCCAGATTTGGCTCCCAGCGACTACTGGCTGTTCGCAGACCTGAAAAAAATGCTCGCCGGTAAGAAATTTCGCACGAATGAAGAGGTTATCGCTGAAACTGAGGCCTATTTTGAGGAAAAAGATAAATCGTTCTACAAAAGTGGTATTGAAATGTTAGAGCGGCGCTGGAATGATTGCGTTGCTCTTGATGGAGATTACGTTGATGAATAAAGCTATTTTTGAATCAAAAAAACCGTGTTTTCTTTGTTAGGCCCGGGACTTTTCAGCCCATGTGTTAAATGTAAACTTATTCTAACTTAACCTAAGTTCTTACATTAGGAATCCTATACTAACTTAACCTAGGAAAAGTGTTTGGTATGTACATGAGTTTCTTAATGCTAGGACTTAGAACTAAGACTAAAAATACCTTAGACTAAGACTTACGCTAACTTAAACTAATACGTAACAATGACTTAAATTAGGACTAATTTAAACTTAACCTAGAATGACAATCTTCTTGTCACGGCTGGCGAGGGGGGTGAAAAATATTTGGTAGTAATCCTGGTTATATAGTGCTTAAAACTATCCTTAATTACCTAAGATTAGGCTAATACATTTTATTGTATTATTTACAGACAGAATTATTTTAAGAATGCAAATCTGTGGTACTATTTCAGAAAACTTAAGTAAGGGTGAGTGGTTTAAGTCTACCTGTTCGTTTAATAATAGATTGGACTTTTTCCATTTGTTAATTTCAAGACATTCAAGCAAATTTAATTTTTTAGATTTATTTTCTACATGGAGGATTTTTAACGTATCATCAAAATTATGGGATTCGTTTATTATATGGGTTGCGTAATGTGAATTGTTCTTATTTTTTAAATAATTATGTTTATGTTCTTTAATGCGAGTTTCAAAAGATCTACGAGTTTGTCCTACGTAGGTTTTAGTACAAGATCCACAATTTAATAAATAAACTCCTGATTTTAAGGATTTCTTAGATTTGGTTTTGTTATTCAAAATTATACTCCCTAAGGAATTACTGGTTTTGAATGCTATTTTATTGTTCTTTTTTATTAAATGTTTGGAAATTGTTCTAGTTATTTTCCCTGTGTATGTGAGTGTACTAAATTTTCCTTTTTTTTTCGTTAATTGTAGGATAAATTAGAGAGATTGCTTGTTTAAATGATTTTTTATTGAAGGTATTATCTATAATGTTGGGGTCATATCCATTATTAATTGCTATTTGTTTGATTATGCTGAATTCTTTGTTAAAATTAGTTTTAGTCATAGGGATATGTAACAATCTACGTATGAAAAAGTTAAAAGCTGCCATTTTGTGAGTATAAGGGTGGGATGAACTATTATGTATGACTGTGTCAGTATGTGAAGGTTTGTGAAAAATCAAGAAATCGTGTTTATTGTTCACTTTTGATATATATATATATATATATATATATATATATATATATATATATATATATATATATATATATATATATATATATATATATATATATATATATGTCTAAGAAATTTATAAAGTTATTGGTTTCTAATTCTAAGGTGAATTTAATATTAGGATGCAAATTATTTAGGAAGTTAAGGAGGATTGTTAGTTGTCTATCTATTCCCGTGAAACAGGAAATTATATCGCCAACATATCTATACCAGTAAACAATATTTTTGCTTACCGCGTTTCGATGAATTTTTAGTTCTAAATGATTCATGAAAATTTCCGCTAGTAAAGGGCTTAAAGGATTACCCATTATTAGACCTTCTTTAGATGTATAAAAGTTATTCCTCAGGGAATATAATTTTGAATAACAAAACCAAATCTAATAAATCCTTACAAATCAGGAGTTTATTTATTAAATTGTGGATCTTGTACTAAAACCTACGTAGGACAAACTGGTAGATCTTTTGAAACTCGCATTAAAGAACATAAACATAGTTTTTTAAAAAATAATAACAATTCACATTACACAACCCATATAATAAACGAATCCCATGATTTTGATGATACGTTAAAAATCCTACATGTAGAAAATAAATCTAAAAAATTAAATTTGCTTGAATGTCTTGAAATTAACAAACGGAAAAACTCCAGTCTATTATTAAACGAACAGGTAGACTTAAACCATTCACCCTTACTTAATCTTTATTAGTTATTATTATTATTAAGTTAAATAAATTAAATTCAGTAAAATAAATAAGTTAAACAAATTAAATTCATTAAAATAAATAAGTTAAATAAATTAAATTCAGTAAAATAAATAAGTTAAATAAATTAAATTCAGTAAAATAAATAAGTTAAATAAATTAAATTCAGTAAAATAAATAAATAAGTTAAATAAATTAAATTCAGTAAAATAAATAAGTTAAATAAATTAAATTCAGTAAAATAAATAAGTTAAATAAATTGAATCCCAGTAAAATAAATAAGTTAAAAAAATTAAATTCGGTAAAGTAAATAAGTTAAATAAATTAAATTCAGTAAAATAAATAAGTTAAATAAATTAAATTCAGTAAAATAAATTAAATTCAGTAAAATAAATAATTTTTAAATACTGTAAATAATATAATAAAATGATTAGCATAATCTTAGGTAATTAAGGATAGTTTTAAGTACTATATAACCAGGATTACTACCAAATATTTTTCGTTCTTATTTACTTCTGAAGAAGTCATTGTATGGTGAAACAATTGTCAAGTTGCTTTAAATATATTGGAAATTAATACATAGTATTGTTTTTATATAATTTTATTATGAATTTCCAACAAGTATCGGCTAACAGAATCAAAGAGCTAATTGCGCAAGTTGACCGATTATTTTTATCTTGAATAGAACGATTTATTACTCGATCCTATATCCCAACGTTTTGGTGCGAAACATACATCATAAACAGAGTTTTCTAAGTGCGGTCCTGATTTTATATATCCACGTTATCCATTATAGACCAAGAGGGCAACTCGCGACTTTGACTAACCATCTGTCTAGAAGTTTATTGTATCGGGCGAGTCGAATAAAAGCTTTTAACGTTGATTTTGCAGCCCCCGTGCCCTGGAATGCCCAGATAAGGCCCAGAATGCTACGTCCAAAAATGGACTGCCGTTTAACCACTTGAATCAAGTACCATAACGGCAGACGCCGCCAATACTGAAGGACGAAGCTGGACACGGTTTTTCCAGCCAAAAACGATCATTTGATGATGATCATTTTATTAAAGATTCTTTTGTGAGAATTCCATCGAATTATAAACTTTTATCGTTTAATGGAACATCCCTGTATACGAATATTCCAAAAGGACTAGTAAAAACTGTCATTAATGAAAAATGGGATCTATTACAGGAACACACAACAATTTCAAAAGAAATGTTCTTGACGTCATGATCTCACATTAACCTGAACTAACTACTTTCAATTTACAAGCAAATTGACGGTTATGCCATCGATTCTTCCATTTCATCAGTCATTGCTCAGCTAGTAATGAAATACCTGGAAGAACAGGTTATTAAAAAACTAAATGTTAACATTATATTTTTCAAGAGGTTCGTGGATGATTATTTATTAGCAGCACAAAATGAAAACGGCCCCCAGTAAACATGAATTCGATCAAAAACATAACTTTAAATATAATGAAACCCAGATCTTTAGCAAGGACCGGAATTATGCCGAACTACAAATCAAAGAGATGATCCAAATAAAAAAAAAAGATGAACACACTATGAATGACAGGACAGACATAAGAGGAATCACACATACAGAAATTTAATTAAAAAGTAATTGTGGTGGCTTGTATATCGCCTTAATAATACAGAATGGTGTGTATTATTAATGTTAATAACATTTTTTTTGTTAATACACCCAATATACATACAAAAAAATAAATAAAAATCATCGAGACACGGTGTGTTGATATAAATATGAAATTTTAACTTCACTAACATACCAACAGTTGACTTTCAAGGTATGTACGTTTGATTATTTTATATTCTTTTGTTTTACGTGAGACTATTTTAAATGTCTGAGGTTTTGTGAAATGTTTACTATATATATATATATATATATATATATATATATATATATATATATATATATATATATATATATATATATATATATATCTATATATATATATATATATATATATATATATATATATATATATCTATATATATATATATATATATATATATATATATATATATATATATATATATATATACCTTTTTCTGTTCTGGGTCTCATGTACCCAATTTCCAGCCACTCTCTTCAAATCATCAGCCCACCGACTTGGTGGTCTACCTCTACTCCCATAGGAGTCTTGGTTGCTACTCTATAATATTTTTGTCCATCGGCCATCCTTAAACTTAGCAACCTGCCCGACCCAGTTCTATTTCAGATGTAGAATAAATATGACTACGTCTTGTACCTCCGTTATTTTCCTGATAATGTGATTTGAAATGTGATCTTTAAGAGTAATGCCTAACATCGATCTCTCCATTTTTCTTTGTACGATACATATCTTGTTGATATTTTTTCTTCGTCAAAAATGTTTCTTTTTAAACAGATCGGAGGAGTTAAATATATAGTCCAGTTTGCCATATGCCGCCAAGGAGAGATCTATCCTCCGCTGAATTTCATGTGTTTGGTTGTCTCGTCCTATGCTCATTGTATGTCCTAGATATTTATACCGATCTACTTGCCCGATCTCCACGTTATTCAGTTGTGTCGTTTAATACAAGAATTCTCATAAACTGAGTCTTAGATAGATTGATTTTTAAACCAACCCTTCCTGAGGTTTCTTGAAGCGTATTTTGTGCTTCTTGCATATTGCCTGCTATTAAGACAATGTCGTCGGTAAAACAAAGGGGATTTACCTATTCACTGTCAATGTTAAAGCCCATTTTTTTCCAGTTTATTGATTGCAGCTTACTTTTTAGAAGTGTTACGAAAAGCTCAGGAGAGAGCGTATCATCCTGACGCACTCCTCTTCCGATTTGCAATTTGCTGGTGGATTAGTTTATTTTGTCATTTTCATATATGTATTTAATTGCACTAAAGTATCGATGATCAAAACGACATTTAGCAAGCGCTTCCAAGAGTCTCTGCTGGTTTACAGAATCAAAAGCCTGTTCGAAGTCCACGAATATGAGCACCAGAGGCTTTTTATATGCTATACATTTTTCGATGAGGACTTTAACTGTCTGTTCCATACCCTGCCTTTTTTGGTGGTCTAGCACACGTGCTGCAGGGAAATCCCTAAAGCGCTACAAGGGCGGCACGTGTGCGGAAAAAGCGATTCACGTGTAATCGCTGTAAATTGTACTCGGTGGGAAACACAGTCCTGGGCAAATTATTCCAAAGGGATGATGATGATAAACGACTGCTTAAAAAGCGTTGTACGAGGAGTAATAAGCTGAACCTCAAACGGATGTGAAGTATCAGCGCGACTATTTCTAACATGCACCGCTCTGGGAGGAATTAAACGGACTACATGCTCCGAACACTTTCCATGGAAATACTTGTAGAATAGGCTCAAGTCGCCAACCGTTCTTCGATGTTCCAGCGAATCAAGGCCGCCGGTCAGTTCCGGGTCTCCAATCAGCCGAACAGCTTTTCTCTGAATAGAATCGAACAAATGCAGTGTATGTTTAGGAGCGGAGCCGCAAACATGGGAGCATTATTCCATAGTTGGTCGAATTTGAGCTTTGTAAAGAATTAACAATTGTTATGGAGTGTAAAGCTTTCTGGTTCGAAATAATATTCCCAACTTTTGAGAAGCTCTTCTTGCTATGCCTGCAACATGTTCATGCCAGGACATATTTGCTCCCAAATTAACTCCCAACAAATTGAGTGACGTTGTTAGAGGAATGGAGTGGCTCGCCATAACTATGTCGGGTTCAGCAACGTTAATTTTTTTAGCAAAAAAACTACCGCCTGGGTTTTTGTAGCGTTAAATTCCACTTGGTTACTGTCATCCCAAGCTAGAATTTTTTCCAGGTCTTTGTTAAGTTAAACAACTTCCCGCTGTCTGCGGACACTCGCCTGAGCAGCCAGTGTTCGAGCTTTCAAAGTGAATGAAGAGATAAGCGTACTGTCATCTGCAAAGCTGTAGCCTGCTCTCTTGAAAGGAAAAACTCAAATTTATTTGCGAATAATTTGTATACATGACTCAGGATGCTGAAGGATCGATTGTTAGTAAGGTCTGAAGTATTTCCTTTTTTTATACATGATGACAATAGTTGCATTATTGAGGAGTTATTTCTTCCAGAAGGCATTTATTAAATAATATTTTCAGCAATTTGATAATTTGTTGTCCTCCTTGTTAAATTGCCTCTATTATAATATTATCTTCACCCGGGGCTTTGTTATTTTTCAGGTCCTTCATAGCTAATGTGATTTCTTTTTTGTGATCTCTGGGATCTCTTCCGACACTGATTTAGGACTTTCGGTATGTTGATTTGTGTTCTTCTATCTTGTAAGATATATAATTGTTGATCAAAAAATTATATGATCTTTAAAATATATCTTTTGTTTGTTATTATACTCCCATGTATGTCCTTAATCTTGCATATGTCTTTCCTTCCCATCGTGTTCTTCTTGCTCAAAACTTTTAAGCTTTTGTTTGGTTCTACAACGTTTTTAATTTCCGCTGCATTTTTTATCTTGCGTTTTTTTTTATAATTTCCTTAGATATCTCCTTATTTATAGTCTGGTATTCGTCTCTAGTCTTATCCACCATTTCTCTCCTTGGCCTCATTAACTGTTTTACTCTTTGATTTAATTTCTGTTCTTTTTGTTGTTTTGGGCAACTTTTGTCAATGGCATTTTCGATATTATTTTTAATGTTTTCAAATATGTTATTAACAGCTGTATTTTCATTGTGTTCCAAGGAGCTTGCTTCTCCTTGGATCTGAAAAGAAACTATAAGAAATGGACAACCCTGGAAGAAATAGATTTTTATAGAAAGGAGATAGCAAGCTCCTTAGATCACAACAAAAATACAGCAGTTAATAACATATTTGAAAACATCAAAAATAGTATCGATAATATCAATGAAAAAACTTGACCAAAACGTATATATATATATATATATATATATATATATATATATATATATATATATATATATATATATATATATATATATATATATATACTAGCCGGGCCCGCGGCTCCGCTCGCATGGACTTGATTCACTACTATCGTCACTGTTTATTTCTTATGTTACCCAACGTAATAAAATATCTCTCATTATTTCACCTTATCTCCCATTATTTCTCCTTATCTCCCATTATCTCTACATAATTTCCATTATCTAGACTTATCTCTGCTCATCTCCCATTATTTCTCCTTATCTCCCATTATTTCTCCTTATCTCCCAGTATCTAGGCTTATATCGAATTATATAGAACATATGTATAAATTTATAAAAACACGTAAATCGGATAAGTGGTTCTTAAGTGATAAGCGCACTAACGGACAGACAGACCGACAGACAGAGAAACGTTGCATTTTATATATATTCTAGATAGAGGATTATAGATAACCTGGCCAGAGAACAAATGTATGAATTAAAAAAAAAACACGTAAATCGGATAAGTGGTTCTTAAGTGATAAGCGCACTAACGGACAGACAGACAGAGAAACGTTGCATTTTATATATATTCTAGATAGAGGATTATAGATAACCTGGCCAGAGAACAAATGTATGAATTAAAAAAAAACACGTAAATCGGATAAGTGGTTCTCGAGTGATAAGCGCACTAACGGACAGACAGACAGACAGACAGAGAGACGTTGCATTTTATATATATTATAGATATCCTTTGCTACATGATATTGTTCCATATTTAGTGGTTTAGGCAGTGTATTGCAAGAGAATGCGCTAGCGGCAAACTTTTTTCCGATTTGATTCACTATTATCGTCACTGCTTATTCCCCATGTTACCTGACGTAATAAAATATAGTCTATAACCTGGCCAGAGAACATATGTATGTTTTAAAAAAAAGCACGTAAATCGGATAAGTGATTCTCCAGTGATAAGCGCACTAACGGACAGACAGACAGACAGAGGGAGAGACTTATATATATATATATATATATATATATATATATATATATATATATATATATATATATATATATTATAGATAGAGATTATTATTATATAACCTGGCCAAAGAATATATGTATGAATTTAAAAAAAAACACGTAAATCGGGTCTTTCTCGCATGATAAACGCACTAATGGACAGACAGACAGACAGAGAGACATTGCATTTTACATATATTATAAATATTCTCTGCTACGTAATATTGTTCCATATTTAATGGTTTAGGCTGTGTATTGCAAGAGAACGCGCTAGCGGTAAACTTTATATATATATATATATATATATATATATATATATATATATATATATATATATATATATATATATATATATATATATATATGTATATATATATATATATATATATATATATATATATATATATATATATATATATGTATATATGTATATGTATATATATATATATATATATATATATATATATATATATATATATGTATATATATATATATATATATATATATATATATATATATATATATATATATATATATACATATATATACATATATATACATATATATATATATATATATATATATATATATATATATATATATATATATATATATATATATATATAGACAATAAGTTTTGATAGCGGAAATAAAACAAGACGAATTAATGAGTCGAAATACATTTAGTTGTCAGTATAATCTCCCTTAAGCTCAATACATTTTTTCCAGCGATTTTCCAATTCGTTTACCCCATCTCAGAAGTGGTTTTCTGGAACACCTTCAAAATACCCATCTACAAATGCTATCATCTCATCATTTGTTGAAAAACGCTTCCCACGTAGAAATCTTTTGAGGTTTGGGAACAGATGGAAGTCAGACGGAGCCAGATCTAATGATGATTTTTTTCTTCAGCAAACCGGGCCTTTTCTCATTAATTTTCTCGTCCAAAAGGTTTCAATAATACTGTGATTGTTTTACCGGTTTGAAGGTAATCTATTAACAAAATTCCTTTTGCATTCCAGAAAACTGATACCATAATTTTTTGGACGACTTTGACCACTTTGGCTGCTTTGGAGCTGAACAGCCGGGCTCAGTCCACTGTGCAGTTTGTTGTCGCAGTTCAAGATTATACTGGTAAACCCAAGTTTTATCCATAGTTACAAATTGATTCACAAAATCAGTTTTGTTCTTTGTGAAACGAACCAAATGTTGTTGAAAAAGTTTCTCTCGAATGCTTATTTGGTTCGATGTTAGCAAATGCGGCACCCATCCTGTGAATAACTTTCTCATACCCAAAACATGTACTGATCCATGTTAGATGCCTATAGCCTCAGGTAAATCATCCACGGTTAATTGACGGTCTTTCATTACCATATTTTCACTATCATTTCTTCATTTTTTGGATTGTTGTAGCTTCTACTTGATGGAAATTCATTATAAATATATAATAAAAGACTGTTTTTAGTCAATTTCCACTGGTTTATTTAAATTGCGATTACGCGTTTCGCTGTCGATGCAGCTTCTTCAGATCTACATTTTACACTGTCAAGTTAGGTTTAATATTCACAGTTTTATATAATTTCTTAATTATAATATTACACCTAATTAAATTACATTGATAGCATTGGAAAATCCACACAAATTTAGTTTAAATAATAATTCTGTTTAGGATTACCTTCAGATACATGTTATATGAGTCTCTAATGCTATACTGGATTTTTCTCTCTGTGTATATCCATTTTCTTTTGGCGAGTATACATTTAACAATACATTCTACAATAGTAAGGAAGGGTTAATTATGGGGAGTCCATTAAGTCCATTACTTGCCGAAATTTTCATGGACAGTATTGAAACAATGATATTTAACAACCATAACAACAATAGTAGTAATTGCCTATACTGGTATCGATACGTAGACGATATAATTGTATGCTTTACAGGTACGGACAGACAATTAACTCACTTTTTACAGTATATTAATTCTTTACATAGAAATATCAGTTTTACAATGGAAGAAGAAGTCGAAGGGAAAATCAATTTCCTAGACTTAACAATCAGTAAAGTCAGGAAAAAACATGAATTTGCAATATATCACAAACCTTGTCATACAGATACCACAATTCACAATAGTTCTCACCACTCTAACCATCATAAACTTGCCGCTTATCATAGTTTTATACATAGACTAACTAATATCCCCTTATCAGAAGAAAATTTTACTAAAGAATTAAACTATATAAAACAAGTAGCCGTTAACAACGGTTATTCGGTTACTTTAATCAATAGTATCGTTAAGAAAAAACTTAGAAACAAGGCTATCTCAGAAATATACCCACGTTTTAAGGACAGAAACACCACTTTTAAATGCTTAACCTATTTCGGCAAACCAACGGAAAAACGGGGGAAATTTTTAAATCAAAAAAATATCAACATAGCTTACAAGACTAACAATACTATAGGGAAATACCTTAAAAACTACAAACCACAAATCAATAAAGACAATAAATCAGGGGTTTATCAATTAACATGTGGGTCATGTCCTAAAACATACATCGGACAAACTGGACGTACATTTAGACAAAGAATTACAGAACACGAAAAAAGTTTCATCCATAGAAAATCTAATTCAACATATGCTAATCATCTATTAACAGAAAATCACACATTTAACAAGAATTTCAAAATTTTACACACCCAACAAAAAGGTTTAAAACTAAACCTTTTAGAGACTATGCAAATAAATCGATTAAGGACTACAGGTACTTTACTCAACGACGAGGTAGATTTAAGCAATTCATCATTATTGAATTCATTCTCTTAACTCCAAATCTGTGTGGATTTTCCAGTACTATCAATGTAATTTAATTAGGTGTAATATTATAATTAAGAAATTATATAAAACTGTGAATATTAAACATAACTTGACAGTGTAAAATGTAGATCTAAAGAAGCTGCATCGACAGCGAAACGCGTCATCGCAATTTAAATAAACCAGTGGAAATTGACTAAAAACAGCCTTTTATTATATATTTATTTCTTCATTTGTTGTAGTTTTTGGACGTCTTTAACACTTTTACTAATTTTGCATGAATTTTGGTTGCCGATAAACCTTCCAAAACAAAGAATTTTATCAGAGCATGATATTCGATTTTTTCCATTTTTAAAAAATTTTCAAACACTGCTGATAACCAATGAATGACTTGACAGATCGACTTGAAATTTAGGGTGTATTTGGTTCAAGTGATGCTCCATAGGTGTCGCTTTCAAAACTTATTGACTGTCCTGACCAAGTTTAAAATTGATATTATATCTCGTTCGAGGGTTATCGTGCCGACAGACAGACAGAAGGAAGTGAGTGACTATGTTTTTCGTGATATAGGAACACTAAGTCGCGAAGAAAAGCAAAAATCTTGGATTGTGATTTTTTTCACGAATACAATATTGTCCTTTAGCATGGAAGGTAAAAAATGGAGTTTACAGGTCATTTTTTTTATGTTCCATGTTAAGTTATTTACATTTTTATTTTCAATTTCGATAAAACGTATTTAAATACACAGGTGAACTAAAAATGTTTGCCAGGCAAGAAAATAGGAAAAATAGGGATAAAAATAAGTAAAAGACATTAAACAGAGCATCAATTCTAAATATGTCAATTTTAAACAGCCAAATATAGTGGTAGTCGAAGACTTCGCGTTTTTTTTACGCGCTCTGTGAATTTTTATTTTTGTTCAATAGCGGCCATTTGAGTTTTTGACTGAGAAATCTCAGTTTTTGTTTAAATTTCCGACATTTCGCATACGATGACGCGAGACATTTTCAGGGGTCATTTTCTTTGAAATTGGAACGTCCGAAAGTCGTTTATCAGAGAAAGGAAAAATAATAAAATCAAGGTGAAGCGCAGATTAGGCTATGGTTTCAGGTTTTGTATAAGTTCCCATTTAGCCAATCTCTTGCTAGAACATAAATGCTATTTGCATCTAGTGTGTAACAAGTGGGTTAATAAAAGTGTCTATTTTTGAAAAATATTTACTAATAATACGTAGGCTGAAAATTTTTTATTTTATTTATTTTTTGCAAAATTCGACTTTATTCATCAACTTAGACTCCTTCAAGAGCCATACAATCAGTCCAACGCTTTTCTAACATTTCTACACCTTCCTTGTAGAAGGACTTGTCTTTGCCTTCAAAATAGGCCTCAGTTTCGGCGATAACTTCTTCACTGAAGCCAAATCTCTTTTCCGCGAGCATTTTTTGAGGTCTGCGAATAGATAATAGTTGCTGGGGACCAAATCTGGAGAATACGATGGATGAGGAAGCAATTCGAACTTCAATTTATGCAATTTTGCCATCGTAACAATTGACTTGTGACACGGTGCATTATCTTGAAGAAAGAGTACTCTTTTCTTGTTCATTATTCCATGCATATCCAAAAATACAGAGGCTAAAACCTTCCCAGCCGACTGTTGTGTCTTTGGTCACTTCGGGTGGCTTTCATCGGCTGCTGTCCACTCAGCTGACTGCCGATTTGATTCCGGTGTGTAGAGGTGGATCGATGTTTCATCCATAGTCACTTATCACATGAAAAAATCCTTTTTATTGCGCTTAAACAGGTCTAACACGTTGTTGTTTTTGGTCCATTTCGAACAGAGTTTTTTCATGCTCAAATGCTCATGCAAAATATTACCAACACGACCTTTTGATATCTTTAAAAAATCCATATGTTTTTTAGGAAGTACCAATCTTCAAACGATACGTGTCAAAATTTCATGATATTTCGACGATTAGTTTACAAGTTACAGTGGTTTTAGTGACGCTACTTTTTATATTTTCAGAACAAAGGAAAAAATCGAATTTCGTGTGTTAATTAAATACTGTTTTTTGATGGGAAAAAATACCGTTCCAGCAAAGCAATGGCTTGATAAGTGTTACGGGGACTCTGCCCTTGGAAAATCACTCATCATTTACTTGTATGCTGAATTTAAAGGCGGTCGTGCACGCCCAAATGAGGTGGTTACACCGGAAAACATCAAAAAAAATCCACAAAATTGTTTTGGATGACCGTAAAGTGTAATTGCGTGAGATAGCTGACAGCCTAAAGATATCAAAAGAACGTGTTTGTCATATTTTGCATAAACATTTGGGCATTAGAAAGCTAAAAACCATCAATAGCGAATATTATATAAAGTTATTGGTACGTTTGAAGACAGAAATCGCAAAGAAACGGCTCCAAATGAACGAGAAAATAGTGCTCTTTCATCAAGACAAAGCACCGTGTCACAAATCAATGATTACGATGTATTCTCTAGATTTGGCCTCCAGTGACCTCAAAAAATGCTCACGGGAAAGATTTGGCTCCAATGAAGAATTTATAGCCGAAACTGAGGCCTATTTGGAAGGCAAGGACTAATTCTTCTACAAGAACGGCATAGAAATGTTAGAAAAGCGTTGGAAGGAGACTATATTGATGAATAAAGTCAAGTTTTGCAAAAAAAGTGTATTTTAAGTAGCTAGAACAAAAATTTTTCAGCCTACGTGTTAATTTATGGATATTCATTTTCCAATTTACGCGTCTATCAAAATAGAATTCTAAATCTTTGATTTCAGTTTGATAGTTAAAATTTGCTAAAGTATATTGTTTGTGTTTTACTTGGGTTAAATTTTATCTTCTAATTCCTCATCCATAATTCCAGTTGACTCATAATTTACTGTAATTTACGAACAATAATTATGGGTTGTTTTGACACAGCAGCAATTGCTACATCATCAATAAACAATTACAGGCTTTTTTGGGCGAGATTGTTTTGACAAATGATTTTTACATTGTTGTAATTTCCGAACAGTAACTCTGGATTGTTTCGATACAGCATTAATGGCTGAGTCATTAGCAGATAAATACAGGTTAATTTGTTTGAGAATATTTTGCCAAAATGTTGGATAATCCGCTGTGCCAGTTGACTTAGTGGTTTCAATCGTAACTATAAACCTTCTATTTTCCAGAAATTAAATGCAATCTTTTCTATAGTTTTTAAATTGAAACTGTTTTAAACCAGGTTTACTACGAATGAATGTGTAATAAAATAACATATTGTCTTTTTAGCACTAAGAAACTTGTAAATAAAACCGGTCAAGTGCAAGTTGGACTTGCGCAATTAGTGTTCCGTACGTTAATTGCTTTTGAAATAAAAATTTTTGTTATGAAGGTATAAAATGATCAATGACTTCATAAAACACACCCCAAATGAGTTTTTAACAAAGTTTTTTTCCGATCTTTACTAAAAACTGACAACCTTGAATTTTTTTAACACTTAGGCTGAAAAGTTTTTGGTCTGACACATAGATGTCGCCCTTTTCAAACAATCCTTATGATTTTTAGGAAATACCAACCTTCAAACGATACTCTTCAAACTTTCATGACACTTCGACGATTAGTTTACTAGTTACACTGGTGTTAGTGACGCTACTTTTGATATTTTCAAAACAAAGAAAAAAATCGAATTTCGTGTGTTGGTTAAACACTGTTTGATGGGAAAAAATATCGTTCAAGTAAAGCAATGGCTGGATAAGTGTTAACGGGGACTCTGCCCCTAGAAAATCACTCATCATTTACTGGTATACTGAATTTAAAGGCGGTCGTACAGACACAAATGATGCTGAACGCTCTGGACGCAAAAATGAGGTGGTTACACTGGATCACATCAAGAAAATCCAGAAAATTGTTTTGGATGACCGTAAAGTGAAATTGTGTATGAGATAGCTGATACCCTAAAGAACGTGTTTGTCATATTTCGCATAACCATTGAGTAGAATTTGTTTTAAACCTATTTTTACTTTCCTTGCTAAAGAAAAGTTTTGCATTTGTGAAAAAATCACTATTCCAGACTTTTGCTTACCTCTCTACGTTTTAGGGTGTCTAGATCACTCATTTCCGTCGGCCTGACTGTATGTCGGTCTGTAATATCGTAATTTTTTCTGATTTTTCGTAAAATAAGACACAAATCTTGTGGACAAATATTTATAGTAAAAAAAGGAAGGTTGGGGAAGAAGTTATAGGGGTTAGAATAGAATAGAATAGAAATATGCTTTATTGTCCTAAAATGCAACGTATTTGTTGACAAAGCAAGCTGAACTTAAATTATTATTATATTAATAAACACAAACACAAATTTAAAAAAAGAAAAAATAAAAAAAGATTAGTAGCCAGTGCAGTAAATCCAAAATAAAAGAAATAAAATTTACACATAAGTCAACCCAAATGCCAACCAGTCAACTACTGTTATATGCTTATTCCAGTCTATCATTGTAGAATTCCTCCAGTCCATAGTACGCCTTTTTTATAAGTACGGCCCTAGTCTTTCGTCTAAAGACCCTCTCGCGATTCAGTCCTCTCAATTTGGGAGGCAGATGACTGTATATTTTTTTGCTATTATAAACAATTGCAAATTTGATCAACTCCGATTTCGGGGCCGGCAATGGCATGACGAACGCTCGCCTAGTGCCGTGCCGGCTGACTGGCATTGTCTCAAGACGATGTTTTTTAAAGATCATGATAGCAGTTTCCAGGGTAAATAGGGTACAAAGAGTAAGAATCCCTAACCTCGGAAACAATGGTCGACATGACTCTCGCAACCCAGCTCCTGTAATATATCTAATAGTTCCCTTTTACAACACAAAAACAGAACTAAAGTGAACTCGAGAGCAGCAAGCCCATACCTCAAGTGAGCCTCAACTAGTGAAAAATAAGAGGTTCTAGCCACATCCAGCTCCCGGCTACTTACAATAACCCTAAGGGCATAGCAGCCTGAAGAAATTTTGTTGCAGATATTGCCAATGTGATCCTCAAACCGCCGCGATGAGTCAATTATTAGACCGAGAAATGAATTCTTATCAGCTGCAGAGATGTTCTCATTCTCTATATTGCATTTAAAGCTCAGAATCCTTGTCTTTGTTATATTGTTTCGTATATATCTATAATGTATATAAAATGCAACGTCTCTCTGTCTGTCTGTCTGTCCGTTAATGCGCTTATCACTGGAGAACCATATATTCGATTTACGCGCTTTTTTTTTTAAACATACATATGTTCTCTGGCCAGGTTATAGGCTATATTTTATTACGTTAGATAACATAAGGAATAAGCAATGACGATAATAGTGAATCAAGTCGGAAAAAAGTTTGCCGCTAGCGCGTTCTCTGGCAATACACTGCCTAAACCATTAAATATGGAACAACATAATGTAGCAAAGAATATCTGTAATATATATAAAATTTAACGTCTCTCTGTCTGTCTGTCTGTCCGTTAGCGCACTTATCTCTCGAGAACCACATATCCGATTTACGTGTTTTTTTTTTAATTCATACATATGTTCTTTGGCCAGGTTATATAATAATAATAATAATAATCTATATAATATATATAAAACGCAACGTCTCTCTGTCTGTCTGTCTGTCCGTTAGTGTGTTTATCATTCGAGAACCGATTTACATGTTTTTTTTTTTTTTTAAATTCTTAATTTAATGTATATCAAAAAAAAAAATCTATAATATATATAAAACGTAACGTATCTCTGTCTGTCTGTCTGTCCATTAATACGCATAGCACTCAAGAACCACTTATCCGATTTACGTCTTTTTTTTTATAAAATACAAAGGGAATAAACAGAGACAAAATCCGAATATGTAGAAAAAAAGATGGAAGTTTAGCAGTAAGCTTGGCAGAAAAACTGAAGAGATGGGCGGAATACTTTAAAGAAACATTAAATGGAGATGAAAATGAGGAATTGAATCAGAAATAGGAAGCAAAATTAACTGAAAGGCAGGAGGAGACAAACAAACCCTGCAAAGAAGAAATAAGAGAAATCTCAGAACCAAAAAAAATAAGGTCCCGTTTGGAAATTGTAGAACAGCAGACATGATATAAACTTATGTAACACATGTTTGGAACAACGCAATTGAACACTTTGGAGAATCTCGAGCGGTTGCTCTTGACATATCCAAGGCATTTGACCGTGTTTGGCACGATGGGCTGTTGGCTAAGCTACGTTCTTATGGTATGTCTGAAAAGTTCTGTTTGTGGCTCTCATGTTTCCTCAGAGAGCGTTCTTTACGAGTGGCAGTTGACGGATTTCTTTCTAGCACCTTCACTATCAACGCCGGTGTGCCCCAAGGTTCCATACTGTCTCCTACTCTCTTCCTCATTTATATTAACGATCTGCTGGAAAAGACCGAGAATCCAATCTACAGCTTTGCAGATGACAGTACACTTATCTCTTCATTCACTTTGAACGCTCGGACATCGACTACTCAGACGAATATCCGCAGACAGCAGGAAGTCGTTCAACTTAACAAAGACCTGGAAGAAATTCTATCTTGGGGTGACAGTAACCAAGTGGAATTTAACGCTACAAAAACCCAGGCGGCAGTTTTTTCTAAAAAAGTTAACGTTGCAGAACCCGACATAGTTATGTCGGGGCACTCCATCCCTCTAACATCGTCACTCAATCTGTTAGGCGTTAATTTGGGAGCAAATATGTCCTGGCATGAACATGTTGCAGGCATAGCAAGAAGAGCTTCTCAAAAGTTGGGAATATTGTTTCGAACCAGAAAGCTTTACACTCCACAACAACTGTTAATTCTTTACAAAGCGCAAATTCGACCAACTATGGAATACTGCTCCCATGTTTGGAGCTCCGCTCCCAAACATACACTGCATTTGTTGGATTCTATCCAGAGAAGAGCTGTTCGTCTGATTGGACACCCGGAACTGACCGACGGCCTTGATTCGCTGGAACATCGAAGAACGGTTGGCGACTTGAGCCTATTCTACAAGTACTTTCATGGAAAGTGTTCGAAAGATGTGGCCCGTCTAATTCCTCCCAGAGCGGTGCATATTAGAAGTACACGTCACGCTAATGCTTCACATCCGTATGAGGTTCAGCTTGTTACTCCTCGTACAACGCTTTTCAAGCAGTCTTTTATATGGAGAACATCATACCTTTGGAATGGTTTACCCAGGACTGTGTTTCCCACCGAGTACAATCTACAGCGATTCAAGAACAACGTGAATCGCTTTCTCCGCACACGTGTCGCTCCTGTAGCGCTTTAGGGACTTCCCTGTAGCACGTGTGCTAGACACATAAAAAAAAAAAAAAAAAAAAAAAAAAAAAAAAAAAAAAAAAAAAAAAAAAAGCTGCAGGAGTAGATCTGGAAAATGAAATTGCCGGTTGGTGCAAGAAATATGGGAAACAGAAAAGATGCCAGTGAGCTGGAGAGTATGAGAGTAGCTCGTTTGTCCAATATACAAAAAAGGAGAAAAAACTATATGTGCTAATTATAGACCAATAGCCTTACTGGATGTCGTGTACAAGATAGTAGTGGTGATTATCAAAAAGGGACTAAAAGAGAAAGCCGAGTCTATTCTGGGAGAGTACCAATGTGGATTCAGGAAAAATAGATCGGTTACAGACCAGATATTTTCGATTAAGTAAATCCAAGATAATAGCTTAGAACAAAATTTGGCACTACATTTGGTCTTTGTGGATTTCAGAGAAACATATGACGCTGTAAATAGAGAAGGACTCTACAAGATAATAGAAGAACTAAAAATTCCAAGTAAATTGATTCGCATGGTGAGAATGACCCTGAATGACACAGAAAATAGAGTGTGGGTTGAAGGCACAGTATCAGTAAAGTTTAAGGTGAAGAGAGGATTAAGAGAGGGGGATCCAGGGTCGACATGTCTATTTAATTTGGTACTAGAGAAGATAATCCGGGAATCAGAAATAAAAACAAATGGAACGATATACCAACAAACCTGCCAATGCCTGTCCTATGCGGATGATGTAGCAGTGATTGCAAGAGCAAAAGAGAACCTTAAATAAGCCATAAGTAGGATAGAAGAAAGGGGAAGGATGAGAGGACTAAAGACAAATGAGGAAAAAACAAAATATGTGGAAATTACAAAGAAAAAGGATAATAAAAACAACAAAAGTTTAGATATAATAAAAAACTTAGGGAAAAGATATATGTTTGAAAAAGTAGACAAATTTAATTATCTGAGAGTAACAATAACAGAGAGTGGACAAGAAAGGGCGGAGATACAAGAAAGAATAGCGAAAGGACAGAGATGTTTGAGGGCAATGAATCCAATATTGAAATCAAAGAATGTATCCAGAAAACCAAAAGAAATAATGTATACGACAGTTGTCAGACCCACGGTGACATATGGATGCGAAACGTGGAAACTGAATGCAACAGAAGAGGAGGAAGGAAAGAAGACAGACTGTGTAGAAGAAGAAAAAACTACGAATTAAAATGCCTATATACGAAACCCCTTATAAGCCAAATCATAAAAAGCCAGCGGTTAGGATGGTTGAGACACGTGGCAAGGATGAAGGAAGAAAGTCAAACAAAGCAAGCCCTAATAAGAGGAGTGGTTGGAAGAAGAGGCAAGGGTAGACTTCGATCTACAAGCATTCAGGCAGTAAAGCAAGATCCGGAGTTGATGGGAATCCTGCACTGGGAAAAGCTAACAGGAGACAAAAAGAAGTGGAGACAAGTATACAACCAAGTCATGGGCCTCTAAGGTCCCTCGAGCTATATAATAATATAAACATAACGAATAAGCAGTGACCAAAAAGGTGAATCAAGTCCACGCGAGCGGAGCCGTGGGCACGGCGAGTAGCTTTATATGTCATTTTTAAGGTTGGAGTCGAGGAATTTAAAAATTATGTTATTTTTTCATTATTTTCAATTTTAACCCAAGAAGCGAGTGAAAGGGGTGTATTGTATAGTTAGTTACTTGAGGATTTTTCCAAGTTATTTTATTAATGTAATTGACAAATTTTAAGCATATTATAATTTATAATAAAATATATAAAGAGATAATGGTAGGGAGTTAGAGGGGTTGCTTCATTTATATCGTGCTATATGTCCTTTTTAGGGCTCTTTATCTTTAAGAATATAAATTTACCTTATTTTTTATTTTCTTTTAATTACCTTAAGTTTTTTTAGTGTTCCGTACGGAACACTTATAAGATCACTTCGGTGTCCGTCTGTCCGTCTGTCTGTCTGTCTGTCCGTCTGTCACCCCCCGATTTTCTCCGAAACTATTTCTCATAGAAAGTTGAAATTTGGTAATAATATAGGAATTGATGGCCTCATCAGAGCCATGTAGTTTTGAAAGTTAAATTTTGACTTAAGGGGTTAGTTTTGGGGGGGTGAAATCGGAAGTGAAAAAAAAATCTTTTACTAGGTAATCGAGTGTGGTGTCAAATGAAAGCTTGTGAAAACACTAGTAATATATATATATATATATATATATATATATATATATATAATATATATATATATATATATATATATATATATATATAATGTAATACTTGCGCGCACTTTACTTTGTATTATTTTTAAAAAATCGTGAAAAATCGCTGTCCACCCGCCTTATCTCGAAAAGTACTTATCAAAAAATTTTGAAAATATTCTGGAATATTCTCCACGGGGTGTAGATTGAATCTGTAATAATTTATCTGGTATATAAAAAAAACAGAAATTTCAAGGTCATCAATTTTCAGTAAAGATTGGAAATAAACTTTGTTGAAAACTCATTTGGGGTGTGCTTTGTAAAGTCACTGATCATTTTATACTTCCGTTACAACATTTTTTATTTTAAAAAGCAATCAACGTACGGAACACTAATTGCGCAAGTTCAACTTGCACTTTACCGATTATTTTAATATGGAAAAGGGGTGAAAGAGATGATAACATATTATATAGTATCATGAGAATTTTTCGAAGTTTTTTAGATGAGAGAATGACAATATAATTCTATTTCAGTACGGACACTTGTTATCGCACTAAAAACTACACCACAGACTCAGCCGTGTGAGCGGACGCGTTATCACAAAGCAAAAAAATCCTTTGTGTTTCAGTCGAACCCACTAAACTCTTTTGCAAATTCGCTAGCTAGACCAAAAGCTTTTCAGCCCACGTGTTAACAGTAGTTAGCAACCAAAATATATCGAATCTCCCACTCGTCACTCGATCAACAAATGCTTTTTCCTCCTTCTGTGTTCGTGGTATTCGGAATTCGTTCATTTCTCTCTTATTTGAAACATTAAAAGGTTGTATGGGGTCTCCCATAAGTAAATTGAAATTTATTTGGCCTATTACTCCAGCACGAGGAGCGGCATGGACAAGTTGGAAATATAGAGAGCAACTTGGTACTTGGAAGTTTATAAAACATTTGACCGGAGTAGAGCGTGCCTTTTGTGTACAACACAAAAGCAATAATTCTGCGACTATAGCATGGCGAATATTTTTTTGTTCAATACGTGGACCGCCTTTTAAATTTTTAAAAACAACCCCTAGATGGCGCTAATGAGATGTGAAATGACCATCGTTGTAAAATTTAACATTGGTTATTGTTAAAACAGTGGCAGCTCGGAAATTAGCCGAGTAGTTTATTTACAGTGAACGTTTAAAAAATAACAGTTTTGTGAACAAATGGAAATTTCACGTAAAGGCTTTCGTTGGATGATGTTTTACCATTTTAGTAAAGACCTAACTCAAGAACAATGCCTCGAATCGCTTCGTTCAACTTTTGGTAATGAATCACCATCAGAAAAGATTATTTAGAATTGGTTTGCAGGATTTCATCATGGTCGTGCTTCCGTCAGCGATGAATTTCGTAAAGGTGAACCGAAATCAGTTGTTGTTCCAAAAAACATTGATGTGCGCAATAACAACAACACTTACCCTGAGGTAGAGGCATCCTTAGGCATATCGAAGACTGGGGGGACGAGGGTTCATCGAGACGAGTCTGAATTTTTCATTCTCTGTGAAAATGCTTATGTCCCTCAAGTTCCAAAACTATATTCTTTTATTAAATTACATAAAAATAACTCACCAATTCGTCCAGTAGTTTCATACATAACAGCGTCAGCTTTTCTTTATCAAATAAATTGATTAGGGTTTTGACAAAATATTGTAAATTCACACCTAAATATAGTATTAAAAATAGTAATGAATTGACAGCAAAAATTCATCCGTTAATTATACCCAGTAACTCCAGATTTATATCGTTTGATGTACAAAATATTTTTCCTAGTATACCACCATCAGACCCTATAATTTTGGTTCAAAGAAACAAGAAATATTAGACATCTTAACATTGTGTTTAGACCAGAATTATTTCGAATTTAACGATAAGAGTTATATAAGTAAGAAAGGTTTAATAATGGGAAACCCTCTTAGTCCAATTTTATCTGAAATTTTCATGGAACATTTAGAAGGACAAATCAGTAATTCTCATCTTTTTAAAAACTTTTTTTATTGGTACCGCTATGTAGATGACATATTGACTTGCTTTACAGGCACAGATCGACAATTAAAACTATTTCTAGATTATATTAACCAGCTTCATAATAATATTACTTTTACAACAGAAATAGAAACAAATAAATGGATTAATTTCCTAGATTTAAAAATATCAAACAAAATGAAAAAACACGATTTTGAAATCTTCCATGAACCAACATACTCAGATATAACTTTACACGCTAATTCTAACCGCCCGTTCACACATAAAATCTCGCCTTATAATAGTTTCATCCATAGGCTAATAAATACACCATTAACGGAAGAAAATTTTCAGAAAGAATTAAATATTATAAAACAAATTAATATAAACAATGGGTACAAGAGCGATTTCGTAGATAATATTTTAATGAAAAAAACAATTTAAAAAAGCAATAGGACTGGTTTACCCGTACAAACAACTAAACAAAGAAAAATTTCATACACTCACTTATACCGGAAAATTGTCTAATAAAATTCAAAATTTTTTCCATAAAAATCATGTAAACATCGCTTTCCGTACAAATAACACATTAGCTCGACATATTAAAAAAAATAAAAGTAAAACAAAAAAAAAGAAAATGAAACGGGGGTTTACGAATTATGCTGTGGCACTTGCAATAAAACGTATATACGAGGCTGGTTTGAAAAATCCGTGCAAAAATAAAAACTACTTATGTGTTTGGGGTAAACCTTTTTTATTTTTCGACAGTCTCCTTTTAGGCTTATACACTTCGTCCAACGATGTTCTAGTTTGTTGATCCCTTCCGAATAATAGGATTTGTCCAATATCCATTAGTGTCTGCAATCACCTCCTCTTTGAATAAAATCTTTGTCCCGCCAGCCATTTCTTCAAAGTGGGTAACAAATAGTAGTCCGAGGGAGCCAAGTCTGGAGAATAGGCGGATGTGAAACGAGTTGGAATCCTATTTCCATTAATTTTGCGACCACAACTGCTGAGGTGTGTGCTGGTGCGTTGTCGTGATGGAAAAGGACTTTCTTGTGGGCCAATCGCGGGCGTTTTTCTTGCAGCTCGGTTTTCGAACGGTCCAATAACGATGAATAATATTTACCTGTAATAGTTTTACACTTTTCCAGATAGTCGATGAGGATTATCCCTTGCGAATCCCAAAAGACAGTCGCCATAACCTTTCCGGCCGAAGGAACGGACTTCGCCTTTTTGGTGCAGATTCCCCCTTGGTAACCCATTGTTTAGATTGTTTTTTGGTCTCAGGAGTATAGTAATGTATCCATGTTTCATCCACAGTGACGAAACGACGCTTAAAGTCCTCCAGATTCTTCTGGAACAGCTGCAAACCATCCTTGCAACACCTCACACGATTCCGTTTTTGGTCAAGCGTGAGCAATCGCGGCACCCATCTTACGGATAGCTTTCTCATGTCCAAATGTTTATGCAAAATATTATGTACCCGTTCAGTCGAGATGCCCACAGCACTAGTAATCTCACGCACCTTAACTCTTCTGTCATCCATCACCATATCATGGATTTGATCAATGATTTCTGGAGTCGTAACCTCCACAGGCCGTCCAGAACGTTCAGCGTCACTTGTGCCCATATGGCCAGTCCGAAAATTTTGAAACCACTTATAAACTGTTCTAATCGAAGGTGCAGAGTCACCATAATTTTTATCAAGCTTCTCTTTAGTCTCCTGAGGCGTTTTGCCTTTCATAAAGTAATGTTTAATCACCACACGAAATTCTTTTTCGTCCATTTCTTGAAAATCACTCGACTTCCTTGGTTCACACGAATGCCAAACACAAAGAAATAGACCAATATGGCTGAAACTGGGTGTGCGTTCATTCAAGAGATGCTACTAACTAAACATGACCTCGATACGCGCCGGTGGTGCCATCTCTCGGACTTTTCAAACCAGCCTCGTAGGACAAACAGGCAGATCTTTTTATAAAAGAATAAAGGAACATAAAGAAATCCGTAGAATGAAAAATAACAAATCTCATTACGCTAAACATTTAACCGATGAAAATCATACGTCCAATGAAGATTTCAAAATTTTGCATAATGAAAAGAAAGGAAAATTACTGAATTGTTTAGAACAGGTAGAAATTAACCAGAAAAAATCCTCAGGTTTATTACTCACCCATCAATTAGATAGGGGCAAGTCTCCTTTATTGAACTTGTTCTAGGTATTAGGGTAAATATTGTTAATGAATTTAGTACTTGTAATTAGGTAAACTATATATTCTATAACATACTTTGTTAGTTAATTTACATCGTGCTCCAGAAGAAGACGCAGTGTGTCGAAACAATTGTCAGCAATAATATAATAAACATAAGAGATGATCTTAAACAGTTGATTAAATCTGTTTATGGATCTCCATCAAGTAACGGCTAAGTCAGTGCAGTAATGTCTCATTGCCTGTATTCACCTGATTTATCGCCTAACGATTTCATTTTGTTCTCAAATGTCAAAAAAATGCGTGGACAGCGATTTTTATCATCTCAAAAAGCTGTTGAATCCTTCCAAAACCATGTTTTTGAGGTACCAACTGCAGAGTGGAAAAAATATTTCGAGAATTGGTTCGAACACATGCAGAAGTGTAAAAATCTTAAAGGCGAATATTTTGAGAAACCATAAAACGATTTGTCCCAAAAGTTTTTTTTTCTATCATTGTTTTTGTAAAAACATAAAAGGTAGCTCTCGTATTAGTGTAATTGATTAACAAATGGGTGCAGACATTTGAAGAAAGGGACTTTAGGTGAGCTTGCACTTTGTCGCACGACTAAGTGGCAGCACACCGTCGTTGGGATCTTTCAGACAAGCATCATGGTCGCCTGTGTGAAGTTTTCCGAAACGACGCACAGTGGAGCCATTTGCCCGATCCGTGGCAAAAATTATATTACTTCTTAAATATGCAATGAATGATCACAAAGACTATTTGTGTGGCATTATAATAATTAAAAATAATATATTTGTGTAAAATTCACATAATACGAACACATATATTTAACCTTTTCAATCACGCAATTCGGGGGACAGACGGATCTTCACATCATGCATGTTATTATAGGTTTTTAGGGTCGCTGAATTCAAATACGCTGTCAGATTTCAAAAATTCAAAATGGCGGATTTAATATGGCGATGGATATAGATGGATCTTAACATATGATGCTAAAATCATAATACTGAGTAACCTTCAAAAGTTTTCACTGTCGCTATTTATTAAAAAGTAATGATCTATTTCATTTGTCATTATCTTTTTAATAAATAATGAGTAATGGTTAAAACTATTCGATTGTTATTCATGATCATATACATAACAATATATGTAAAAGTTATAATAATATATTTTACTTACCTTATTATACAGAGTGATTTTTAATTGTTTAATAATGCTGTAAAGTTGCAAATGTAAGAGGACTATCAACGTCAAATTGAATCGGTGATTTCGACAACCGTACATGTCCGAAAATGTCATTTTGAGAAATTTAAGAAAAACTGATAATCTTTTAAATTACTTATTTCTCAGGTTTGGCATACACAGAGAAGTTTTAGATCTGGTGATCTGGGATTTATATCTAGTAATAGTTTTTCTATAAACGAAACGGTCTAATGGTTATAGCTAAAAGAAGTTAGTGGACAAGTACGGTTTTCGAAATCAGTATCGTAAAAAAATAATAAAACAGGTGAAAAATGATTACATTTTTAATAGTTCTAAAAGAATAACAAATAAATACTGATTTAAACATTTTAATAGTCATTTTCTGCCGTTGTATTACAGGATGTTATATGGTAGAAAAATTCTAACATTTCACCAGTCATATATTGCATAACTTTTTTAATATCCTCGACTTTTTTCTCATTAATAGGTAGAGGATCTTTATAAGCGCCAGCAGTCGGTAGAGAAGGACTTTCCTTATGTTGCTTTAATAACTTAAATGTGTAGGAGAGAAAACCGTTTATGTAATTCCACGTTGTCACATAACCTGGAGTTGAACTGTCATAAAGAAATTGCCTATAGTTTGACACAGCAACCACTGACTAAAATAGAACACGTTTTTTTTTATAATCAGTCGGCCACCACTTTTTAAAATCAATAATATCGTTATGTCGAATTAACTTTACAGTAAATGGCTGTTTTTTTTTTTTCCTTGAAGATAGTATTATTTCTTGATATTCTTCTGGAATATAAATTCGATCGTGTTTTTTAATCACCCTCTTGACACAACCAAAATCCCTATCGCAGGACAAAAATGAATGCCCTCTTATTGGAAAGTAATGGTATATTTTGTTAAATCTCTTGGTCGCCTGCAATGCTAGCAAAAAGCGAACCATGGTCTGGTTACGATTCTAAAGTGTAACTCAGTGATTTCAGATGGTATGTGGTTCAATATATAATCATAAAGAAATGTGCATACTTCATTAGATCCTTTTAGAGCTTCACCCCTCGTGGTAGCTATAAAAATGACCAGTGTTGTCTTTAAGATTATGAATCTGAAATGCATATACCCAAAGTTGCCTCAGATAAAAAATTTCTTGAACCGGGATATGTGGGAGGGGCATATTCTGCATATAGTCAAAAGCTAGGCCCATTACTTCTGGTCGTTCCTTACACAGAGATTGCACTTCTTTTAGTTTCGTGTAAAACTTTTTTGCGCGCCTTTTATGAACTATGAGTTCCGCTGCAACCACTCTCTTTGCATTATCATTAAGATTAACATCTTTAAGTTTAGCTCCAAGGCTTTCACATACCGAGCAGACATCAACCTGTGGTCTTCCAAACCTGAGATTGTAGTTTTCATTATAATATTTTAGATAGAATTCGTATTTAACCAAATTTTCTAGCTGTGGATTTTTATCTATAAACAGATTGTACATTTTCTTCACATTTAAAGATGCATCCAAATAATGAATGGTTTTTTGAGGAGTAATGGGAAACTTTAACCGGGAATGACTCAATGTGTTCTTTTATTTTCACAAATCCATTCTTCGCATATTGCACGAGGTCTGTTGTTGTGCCGGCCTCTTAAATCCTTTGGTGATTTTGTAGCTAGAAGTAAGGTGTTTAAACGCTGAACTTGCCAATGAGATATGGCATGAAGACTGATAAATGCCTGTTTACATACGGAAATTCGATTTGATTGTTTCATAACAAAGTACAAAAAATTTGATTTTCTTTGTTGTTTAGGTTTTACGCCTCTTATCCGATGTCTTTCAATAGGCTTTGCTTTAATAAGCCCCTGCAAATACGTATCTTGTTCATTTTTTGGCTTACCGTCGTATAATTTTAATATTATTTCTGTTTTCTCTTCATCAGTAAACTGCTGCGTGCACTTTTTTTACACCTTAAAAATGTATTCATTAGTTAAAATTAATTAATTTAAAAAAAAATGTAAACTTACATGCATGTAGGTCCGACAGTTTTCGCTTCAATATGTTTTCCGTTTTTACCAACATATTCCTGACCGTGCAAACGTGCTATTTTTTCTTTGGTTATGTTTCCAACTAACAATATTCCTTTTTCTTTTTTTGTTGCCATTGCTAGTAACCACATCTTCTCTGTCACAGGATGACATATTTTATTTAAACAAATTTAAAAACACACGATAATTAAGCTATTTTAATTAATAAAACCCACACGAAGTCAACTCTTTCTTTGTAAACAAATACGAGGCATGTTTTTTAAGTAAGTACCGTTTTGCGATTCCGCCGCCGCAGCGATACGGTCGGCGTTCCGCGCATGCGCGCTGGTAACCTACATCTCATGTCTACGCACTGACGCCATTACAGTCTGATTCTTCATTGTATACGTTGTTTACTGAGTGTTTAAGATGCCTCCGACAATCGTGAGTTCCGCCGATTGTGAAGTACGGGCTGTTATACGATTTCTTAGTGCTAAAGGCGTAAAACCGATCGATATTCATCGTGAGATCTGTGAAGTTTACGGACAAAACATTATGAGTGATGGAATGGTAAGGAAATGGGTGAGAGCATTTAAAGATGGCCGCACAAATGTGCATGATGAAGAACGGAGTGGGCGTCCTTCGGTCGTTAATGAAGATTTGGTGCAGAAAGTGGACGAAAAGGTGAGAGAAAACAGACGCTTTACAATTTCATCATTGTGCGACTGCTTTCCTCAATATTCTCGTAGTGTTTTGTATCGCATTGTGACCGAGAACTTGAATTACCGGAAATTGTGTTCACGTTGGGTTCCAAAAATGTTGACGGATTTGCACAAAAACCCAACGTTTAGGCAGTGCATTGACTTTCCTTGAGCGGTACCACAATGAAGGTGAACATTTTTTAGACCAAATTGTTACTGGTGACGAAACATGGGTGGCCTACGTCACACCAGAATCGAAACAACAATCCATGGAATGGCGACATTCATCATCACCCAAAAAAGTGAAGTTTAAGTAAACAATTTCTGCCCGCAAAATCATGTGCACAGTTTTTTTGGGACAGAAAAGGAGTATTGCTAGTGGAGTTTCTGCCTCGTAATGAGACAATCAATGCAGCGTCTTATTGTGAGACATTCAACAATCTGCGTCGTGCAATCCAGAACAAAAGACGTGGCAAGTTGAGTAAGGGTATCGTTTTGCTACATGACAATGCCCGTCCACATGTGGCTAATCGGACCAAAGATCTCATCAAATCTTTTAAATGGGAAACTCTAGATCATCCTCCATACAGCCCTGATCTGGCGCCCAGCGACTACCATTTGTTCCTGCACTTGAAGAAGCACCTGGGTGGTCAGCGTCTTCAAGACGATAACGAAGTCAAAACATTTGTGATACAGTGGTTAACAAGTCAGGCGGCAGAATTTTATGAGGAGGGTATTCAAAAACTGGTACCACGTTATGACAAGTGCCTCAATATTCACGGAAATTATGTAGAAAAGTAGATTAAGGTACAGGCTTTCATGTAAAAATAAAATTATAGCGATATCTTTGCACGTCTTTTTTTAATTCCAAAACGGTACTTACTTAAAAAACATGCCTCGTAACTGCAGATATTTTAGTAGCTGAGATGAAAAACCGTACAAGTCACGGACATGTACGGTTTTTCCAGTCATCAATCACCGAAGGGCAGCCTACTGTAGAGCGTTAACGTTTAAGTATATCGTACGGTTTTTATGCTCAGTTGATAGGGGGATATATTTAAAACAAAATGGCTATCTCAGTTTAAAATGTCAAATTTTGGACTTGTACGGTTGTCGAACTCACCGATTCAATTGTTTTAACCCTAAAGCTTCAACGCGCTCGAAATGATAACCGTTCGTTATAACCAAACGCATAATATTTGTGAGTCGGTCCCTGAAACGATTACCAAGTAACAAAACAGATACGCAATTCCTTAGATGGAAAGAACAATCGAAAGATTGCATAATAATCATTTGTTTCATGCTTAGACGACATTAGACATTATATAGTTCGGCGATAATTCAAATATGTTACGAGAGCAGTCTGAAAAGTGTTGAGTTTCAATATAAAGATGGTGTTATTCGTCAAAACCATTATTTTCAGACAACTCTCGTATATTTATTGTGAATTAAGACATTTATATACACGCCTTCCGCATATGAATGACTCTTTCTCAGGGCTTAATATATACGCTACACAGCTAGAGTTCATAAAAAAACTAGTGCACTATATCTATCCTTATATAATTTAATTTCTCTATATTTCAAGTTATATTTAGCATTTAGAATATTTAATTGTCTCTCCTAAAAGGAAATTGTATAAAACACGCAATTGTTCGTTTACTGACAGAACTTTAACCTTTCGCAGTGTGGCGAAAATGAGATTATATATATATAAAGGGTGATTCATTTAGAGGTACTTTTTGTGATGGGGGATTTAATTGCAGATTGCGCATGCGTCGTGTCAACTGTAGTGGCATTCCTGTTCAGTAGTGTTTGACAATTCATAATGGAAAGGCTTAGCCCGGCACAGCGTCTACAAATTGTTCAACTTTATTACGAAAATGGGCGTTCTACGAGGAATGTGTATCGGGCGCTTAGAGCAACTTATGGTCCACATAATCGGCCTATCGAACGCACAATTCGCTCTACCATCAATAAGTTTGAGACCCAATTTTCATTATTGGATAATGCTCGACCGAATAGACCACATCCAGCACGTAGTGAAGAAAATATAGGGGCGGTAGCGGAGAGTGTACGCGAAGACCGTGAAGTGTCGATTCGTCGCCGTTCTCAACAGCTTGGCCTGTCATATTCAACAACTTGGCGTATTTTACCTAAGGATCTTTCTTTAAAAGCATACAAAATTCAACTAGTGCAACAACTGAAGCCGACCGACCTTCCGAATCGTTTCCGTTTTAGTCGTTGGGCTCTTGACAAGCTTGCAGAAGATCCACTGTTTTCGAGAAAAATTTTGTTCACCGATGAGGCCCATTTTTGGCTTAATGGGTTCGTGAATAAACAAAATGCCCGTATTTGGGGTGATGAACAACCTGAAGAGGTTCAAGAGCTGCCATTAAATCCAGAAAAAACAACTGTTTGGTGTGGTTTATGGGCCGGTGGAATAATCGGTCCATATTTCTTCAAAACAGAGGCCGGCCGGAATGTTACTGTGAATGATAACCGACTATTTGATGCCAGAAATTGAAGCCCGTGGTCTCGACGAAATTTGGTTCCAACAAGATGGCGCCACTTGCCATACAGCCCGTGAAACCATGGCTTTACTGCGAGAGCAATTCGGCGAACAGGTCATTTCACGCTTTGGACCAGTGAATTCGCCGGCTAGATCATGTGACATCACACCTCTTGACTTTTTCCTTTGGGGCTATGTAAAGTCCAAAGTCTACATGGATAAGCCAGCTACAATTGAGGCATTGGAGACCAATATTACTCGAGTCATTGGCCAAATACCACTCGAAATACTCACACGCGTCATTGAAAATTGGAACTACAGAATGGACGTTGTTAACCGTAGCCGCGGACAACATTTGAAAGAAATTATCTTTAAGAAATAATTGTAAAGAATGGTCCTTTTATATGATATTAAAGATTATAAAATAAAATTGTTTTTTATTTATTCATTTTTTTTATTTAAAAAAAAGTACCTCTAAATGAATCACCCTTTATATATATATATATATATATATATATATATATATATATATATATATATATATATATATATATGTATATATATATATATATATATATATATAATATATATATATATATATATATATATATATATATATATATATATATATATATATCCCTTTTTTCACCTAGTCAAATTGTACGTTCGTGGATATATGATTTAATTGTACTCGTAATCGCACTTGATCGCACTTAAAACCATTTGGATATGATAAATAACAATGTAATCTTCTAATAAAAATTAATTTTAGATTGTAGGAAAGTGTAGATAAATAGTTACGCCTAAATAAAGATACAATTTTATGAAGATTTTTGGTTCTGTGGCATTATTTAATTTGGCACGTAAATATTCGCATCAGAAATGAAACCACTACGTGTTAATGCAGCTATTATATCAAACTTTGAATTAAAAAATGTATATAGCATAGTGTTCTTAAAAAATTGTGGGCAGCATATGAAATAAAAACGTAAGACTGTAATGTGTTATCAGAGGTAATTTATTTGAGTGATCTATATAAGGAATATACTCTATTCAGATAGGTAAACATAATAAATTACACTTGATTCTTTGAATTTAGACATTTCTCTTCAAATTTTTGTGTTTACTATCCTTCTCCACATTTATAATATATATAAAATGCAACGTCTCTCTGTCTGTCTGTCTGTCCGTTAGTGCGCTTATCACTGGAGAACCACTTATCCGATTTACGTACTTTTTTTTAAAACATACTTATGTTCTCTGGCCAGGTTATAGGCTATATTTTATTACGATAGGTAGCATAAGGAATGACCAGTGACGTAAAATAGTGAATGAAGTCGGAAAAAAGTCTGCGGCTAGCGCGTTCCTTTGCAATACACAGCCTAAACCATTAAATATGGAACAATATTATGTAGCAGAGAATATCTATAATCTATAATATATATATAAAATGCAATGTCTCTCTGTCTGTCTGTCTGTCCATTAGTGCGTTTATCACGCGAGAACCATTTATCCGATTTACCTGTCTTTTTCAATTCATACATATATTCTTTGGCCAGGTTATATAATAGTAATAATCTATATTTATAATATATATAAAATGCAACGTCTCTCTCTTTGTCTGTCAGTTAGTGCGCTTATCCCTTGAAAACCACTTATCCGATTTACGTGATTTTTTAAATTCATACATATGTTCTCTGACCAGGTTATAGATATATATTTTATCACATCTATAATACATATAAAATGCAACGTATCGCTGTCTGTCCGTCTGTCTGTCCGTTAGTGCGCTTATCACTGGAGAACCACTTATCCGATTTTCGTACTTTTTTTTTAAAACATACATATGTTCTCCGGCCAGGTTATAGGCTATATTTTATTACGATAGGTAGTATAAGGAATGAGCAGTGACGATAATAGTGAATGAAATCGAAAAAGTTTGTTGCTAGCGCATTCTCTTGCAATACACAGTCTAAACCATTAAATATGGAACAATATTATGTAGCAGAGAATATCTATAATCTATAATATATATAAAATGCAATGTCTCTCTGTCTCTCAGTCCGTCCATTAGTGCGTTTATCACTCGAGAACCACTTATTCGATTTACATGTCTTTTTTTAAATTCATACATATATTCTTTGGCCAGGTTATATAATAATAATAATCTATATCTATAATATATATATATATATATATATATATATATATATATATATATATAGATATATATATATATATAAAATGTCTGTCTATCTATCCGTTAGTGCGCTCATCACTGGAGAACCACTTATCCGATTTACGTGCTTTTTTTTTAAATATACGTATGTTCTCTGCCCAGGTTATAGGATATATTTTATTACGTTAGGTGACATAAGGAATAAGTAGTGACGATAATAGCGAATCAAGTCTGAGTTTGCCGCTAGCGCGTTCTCTTGCAATACACTGCCTAAAGCATTAAATATGGAACAATATCATGTAGCAAAGAATATAATATCTATAAAATGTAACGTCTCTCTGTCTGTCTGTCCGTTAGTGCGCTTATCACTCGAGAACCACTTATCCGATTGACGTATTTTTATAAATTTATACATATGTTCTATATAATTCGATATAAGCCTACATAATGGGAGATAGGGTGAGATAATGGGAGATAAGGAAAAATAATGGGAGATAAGTCGAAATAAGCCTCGATAATGGGAGATAAGGTGAGATAATGGGAAATATGTATAAATAATGGGAGATAAGGAAAAATAATGGGAGATAAGCAGAGATAAGTCTAGATAATGGGAGTTATGGCGAGATAATGGGAGATAAGGAGAAATAATGGGAGATAAGGAGAAATATTGCGAGATAAGTCGAGATAAGCCTAGATAATGGGAAATAAGGTGAGATAATGGGAGATAAGGAGAAATAATGGGAGATAAGGAGAAATAATGGGAGATGAGCAGAGATAAGCCTAGATTATGGAAATTATGTAGAGATAATGGGAGATAAGGGAGGTAAGAGGAAATAATGGGAGATATTTTATTACGTTGGGTAACATAAGGAATAAGCAGTGACGATAGTAGTGAATCAAGTCCACGCGAGCGGAGCTGCGGGCCCGGCTAGTACTTTTATAAAATCGACTGTGCGACGGTTTTAAATAGGACGACAATTGCCACCAACAGCGCGCGTCAGTGGTGCGACAGAATAGTCGGTGTGTGTAAGCGAATTAAGTAAACTTTAGGCAGGACAATCAAGGATATCGAGAATCTATACAAAAGTGAAGTGCCTTTAAGTCAATATGCAAACGATAAACAGACATAAATATGGCCAGAAATTCGTTACAACACATTTTTTTGTAAAGAGAGAGAGAGAAAAATACACTTCTGACAAGGTTGCCAAAAACAAATTAAAGAAAAAAGTGATACCTGCTGCGCAGCAGTTCAACTTCGTTGACATCTGGACATCTATTAACGTCTTATTTTATGAACGAGTCACATTATATAAAGACGTGATTTGTTTCAGAACAATTCATAGATTTTGCATCTCACAATTCAATAATTACACAGGGGAACAGCTGTTTTGGTGTCGAGGTTTTTTGAGCTGATTCTATATCAATTTGATGTCCTGAATTCAAATAACGTATTCATTTGTACCTAGGAGCTCAAATTTTTAAGATATACAATTTTAGAGAAATATAAGTTACATTATTGTAACTCAAATCCGTAAGTGTAGTAAACAAAAGTAGATACGAAATTTTTATTTTAGTTATACAAAATACAATATTATGTACTTACAAACGAAAAAAAAACATTGAAGAAATGAAATAGTCACTCAACACTTGGAAAGTTTCTTTTCCGCGACATTCTTGAATGTTTTTTTTTAAACAGTCCCTTTTTAAACTCCAGCAGTAATCTGCCATCATGTGCATGTCCCATCTTCCTTGGTAGCGGTCCTCCATAACTTTAATATCTTGGCGAAATCTTTCACCTTGTTCCTCACTCATGTCTCCTAAATTTTCTGGAAAACGGTCTAAGTGGCTGTGTAAATAGTGTATTTTAATACTCATATTGCACCCTAAGGATTTGAAACTATTAAGCATCTTGTTAACCATTTCAACATAATTTTGAGCTTTATGTTTGCCTACAAAATTTTCTACAACTGCAACAAATGATGTCCAAGCTTCTCGTTCAATTTGATTCATTGAATTTATGAAGGCATGATTCTTAATTAATTGTCTTATTTGTGGGCCGTCAAATATCCCTGCTTTGAGTTTTTCTGTGCTCAACTGATGCATTTTTACCCCTATATATGCAAAACAAGACCCATTCTTATCAAGAGCCTTTACAAATTGCTTCATTAAGCCCAACTTTATATGTAACGGAGGAAGTATGATTTTTTCTCTTTCAACCAAAGCGTCGTTAATGACATTCTTTTCCCCAACGTCCATGTTTTCTCTCTGAGGCCAATCTTTTCTAACCCAGTGGTGTGTTTTGTCCCTACTATCCCAGAGGCACAAGAAACACGGATATTTCGTGTAACCACTTTGCTGCCCAAGAAGAAAGTTTACCATTTTTAAATCTACACAAATCATCCATTGATGTTCGTAATACTTTATCTTCTGTAAGACCAAAGCTATGGTATTATATTCTTCTTTCAGTTTCGTTGAGTGAGCTAGTAGTATTGAACCATATTTATTCCCATTATGTAGAAGGACACATTTTAAACTTCGCTTTGAACTGTCAATAAATAGGCGCCAATCATCTGGAATATATTCAGAAAGTCCCATTTTCTTTTCCCGGTAGTCCACTGCCGTAAATGCTCTGTACAAGTTTTACATACGAGATGCGGGGCCCACGTTTTGTCCTGATCACCAAGCTTAACTCCAAAGTATCCAAGATACGCTTGCTTTACAAAGTCAGTAATAGTTTGTCTGTTTTGTTGAAACATGTATTCTCCGCATATATAGCAAAACACATCAGGTTGATTTACACAACTTCTTCTTGAACTGGAACCTGAACTCATTTTAATTCTGTTCAATAACACAAAAACACTCTTTTCTTAACATAAAATAACACCCCGAATTTGATCTACTCTCATTAGTAAGAACGCACAAACTGACGAGACTTACCCGAGTTAGGTGATTAAAAGGGTCAGTTCAGGTACCTGATAGGCAATGGTTCCACTATTTATAGATTTACCTGGAATTTACTCAATTACAGACTGACAATAAAACCATTGTACCTACATTAATGAATATATAATAATTTTAGAACTCTCATAAATGAATATATTGAATAAAAACCACATTGGTAGATAAGTTGATGTATCTAAAAAAGTAGAGCTGATAGAGAAAAACGGATTGCATGTATAGATTTAGCGTCCCAAATATAGTTAAAATCAGCTCTAAAATCCCAGGCACCAAAACAAAAATATTTTTTTGGTGCCCTGTGTTATCCGTACCTTTTTAATTAAAAGTGACACGAAGACCATAAGCATCCTATTTATCAAATATGGTACCGTGTGACTTTTTACTGGTCCCAAGCTGAAATAGAGAATTCCTTGGCCTCCTTGAAAGCAATACCAGAAATTGAATGTAACAAGTGTTTTGAAGATTGAAAAAAAAAAACGTTGGTTTCCCTGGTCCCCTTACTTTTAAATACAAGGGTTGTTCCACCTTACCTGCTCCGACAATAAACAGAACTGCCGTAATTGCAGACCGACAAATCCCAAACTAACGGATCGAGAGCCTTCGTTATATTCTTCTAAAGTGACAGTTTAGACCACACTGCATGCACGCGGAAAACTTGGCACGTACTTCTTCAATTATGACAAAGGCCGTATAAGAACAGTTAAATCGGAGCGATATGTGGAGGACACCAACCCAAATTTGACTGTTTTATCCGGAGAACCTGGTTTCAGCAAACATATCTTTGCTAGTCATAAGAGGCGACATAAATTGGCCATAAGCCCTGATGTAAAGCTGACGGATTTTTTTCTTGAGGGAATATCTTCGAACTAAATTTTACAATAACAATCCTCCAGAACAACTAAAATAAAATATCCTGTAAGAAATAGAAGCGCTCCAGGTAACGTTGTGCTGAGCAGTGCTTAATAATTTCATCCATCGCTTAGAAGAGTGCGGGGAATGTTACAGTTCACATTTAAATAACATTATTTTTAAGAAATTATTTTTCAAGGAATGTAGGTTGATACTCAATCAAAGTTTTTTCCATCTATCAATTTGTTTTTTTTTCTATAGACGTTGAGAAATCAAATTTTCTATTGGCCACCAAGGAAGTTTAGAACTTTTTTTCACGTTATTACAGTTAAAAATTAACAGTCAGAACTACCTAATCCGACGTGAATTGAACTTTACGTAAGTTGTTGATTGATTGTAGGAATCACTCTTCAAAGTAGGGATGGGCGATAAAGCATCGATAGTTGATGTCAAAGTACATATCGATAATTATCAGTTATCGATATATCAATAGTTATCGATATATCAACAATTACACAAGTCTGCAAAAAAAAAAAATTGAGAGCTGTTTTGGTTTTTTTTTGCGTAATTCTTATGTTTTTGGGTGTACTGAATCCGAAAAACGACTTTCATTTTGTCATAGCACGTCACGTTTTCTGACAATGTAGGTATCTATGTTAAACAAGTTATCATCTTAAAATAAAAGATAAAAGACTAAAATTTTTTTTTTAAATTTATAATTGCGTAACAAAACTTATTTTTTTATCTAAAATACATTCATTAGTAAGCACTAAACACATTTCTTTTTCCCAGTGAGACTCCTTTTGGTACATTTTCGCTTGTAGGAAGCATCTGGAAGGTCTCTCTGAAGCGTCCAACAGTAGTCTGCCATCATTGAGACGCTCCATCTTCCCTGGTATCTTTTTTCCATCTCCTTAAGATCTTGGTGAAATCGTTCACCTTGCTCTTCACTCAGATCTCCTAAATTTTCTGGAAAGTAGTCGAGGTGGGAATGAAGAAAATGTACTTTTAAACTCATTAGGAAACCTAAAGCTTGAAATGCTGTTAACATTGTTTTGACGATTTGTTTGTAGTTAGGGTCTTCGTTATTGCCTAAAAAATTTCTCTATGACCTCTTTAAAGGCAATTCACTCTTCTCTTTGAGGATCCGTCATGGTTGTCATGAATTGTGGATCAGCACAAAAACCCCCCCCCCCCCCCCCCCCTCATAAGCCGTCTAATATCTGGTCCAACGAAAACACCTTCCTTCAACTTTGCCTCCGAGAGGCCTGGAAACTTTGATATTAAGTATTTGAAGCAATTTCCATCTCTTGGAAGTGACTTTTCAAATTGCTTCATCAATCCTAGCTTTATATGAAGCGGTGGTAGAAGAACTTTATGAGGAGGCACCAAAGTTTCATGCAGGACGTTCTTTCCGTCAACTTTAAGCTCCCTCGGAGGCCAACACTTTTTGGTCCAGTGATTTGCTCGGTCTCTACTATCCCATAGACACAAAAAGCAAGGGAATTTGGTAAACCCAGATTATTGTCCGAGCAACATGCCCAAGATTTTTAAATCACCGCACACTTGCCAACCGTGGTCTTTATATTTTAATTTTTAAAGAACCAATTCCAAGTTCTTGTAGGTTTCCTTGAGGTGTACGGAATGACCGACAGGAATCGAAGCATAGAAACCGCCATTGTGAAGCAGAACTGCTTTAGGGCTTCTTTTTGAAGAATCTATGAAAATACGCCACTGTGCTGGGTCGTATGAGATCTTAAATGTATCCATCAAACCTTCAATATTGGTACAATAAACTAACTCGTCCTCTTGGGTAAAGTAGGAAGTGAACTGCTTCTCACGATATCTAAACCAGGAGGAAGACACTCCTGGCAAAAGTAAGTTCCTGCTTTTGAGCCTTGATCTAAGCAACTCAGCAGCGTTTTTGGGAAGATTCAAGTCTCTTACCAAATCATTTAGCTCGCCCTCGGAAAACAATTTCGGACTGCTGTCATCTCCAAATTGAAAACTTGACTTGTCATCGGGTTCAGGTACAGCACCATCTTCGTCAGAATTTGGAATCTCTTCCAAGGTAGCAGGGGCCTTGGGCACTGGTATTTCGGTCCCATGAGGGATGGGACGAATAGCTGATTGCAGATTGGGGTATGAAATGGACTGCTTCCATTTTGAATTATACCCTTTCACATTACACGAACAAAAGTAACAATCATCACTATGGTTCTTTTGCTCGCGCCATACCATAGGAATCGCATATCGGAAAGCTTTTTTCTTGCCCTTAAACCAATTTCGAAGGTCTTCAACACATCGTTTGCAGACTTTATGAGGTGCCCAAACTTTATCCTGATCTCCAAGTTTTTAAGCCAAAATACGTGAAGTATACTTTTTTTTACAAAGTCCGTAATATTAAGTTGTTGCTTTAATACCATATATTCGCCACAAACATAACAGAAACTGTCAGACGAATTCACACACTTCCGCACAGATGACATTGCACTATATTGAATCAAGATCTATAAAACAATGACGAGTTAACACGTAATTGTACCGCGCCACTTTCTACACTATCGGAGCGCGCACGTTCTTGTTACAACGTTTATGTTTGTTAATTTAACTCACACCGGGCGTTCTTTATTTAGAAAGTAATGATAGTTATGGCCTGTATACATTTAAAAACAATAATCAAAATAAAATTGAACCTATTTATTTGTGACTTCAAGTTAGCCCAAAAAAAACCCTTTTTTATAATAAAATTTTGCGTTTTACAAAATAACCTGACGTTCTGGAATTTCTTAAGTATTTTTTTAGTTTTCAGAACACCTAAATACATAGAAATCAGTTGAAAACATCCAGACAGCATTTTTGTTGCAGACCTGTGTTATCGATATATTGACAACTATCGATAACTGTCGATATCACGATAACTATCGATATCGATAATTGTCGATAATTAATTTTAAAAATTGATTGTTAAGGTTTCCAAACAGAATATTTTTATCACCTTATAAAATTGATGGTGGAGGGTGAAAATAGATATTATCTATCGATCTATTGGTATTTATCGATATATCGATAACTATTGATGTGTCCTGTAGTTATCGATATATCGATAATTTTCGACTTTGCCTATCGTTATTCGACATATCGAAAAAAACAAATAATTAGTTATCGGTTCACGTAGAACCTATTATTCCTATTTAAGAGTACCTATATTATGAAAATTCTTGATATTCTACTTATTTTTCAACTCTTATTTTTGTAGACTGAGTGACCATCCTCTATGGTGACCCAGGAATTCTCATCCAGTTCAGGCAGTGCATCCAAAATCGTACCTATGGCCGCTTTCAGCACCAACGGGCAAGTGCCGTCGGTGGTCCAGGGATCAGTAGCGGAGTTTTATGAAGGAAAAACAGTGTTTATTACTGGCGGTACTGGATTTATGGGCAAGGTAAACAATTCTTCATGTAATTTATGTTATATATAAAAAAAACTATTGATTTGAGAAATATAGACATGTAACTGCGAAGTAACAATCAAGCATATGGGCAATTTGTACAAGCATGCGAATGATGATCACATACCAAACTTTAACCTTTTCGCACAAAATTAGTTAACTGTGGTAGATCTATATTCATAATTATTCCTTTAAACTTACCTTAAACTTTCAATTTACCTTAAGGGTGTTTCTCGGTGTGACGGCTAAAATTTGAAGCTTATTTTAGGAATTTTTTTGCGTAACAAAATAAGATACAATCTTTTCATTTTTTTTATATGTTATTATTGACATCTTAAACTATATAAAATTTTTTTTACTACTCAGTATATATCACCACTACACCAAACACTTTATTTTTGCACTCGACGCGCGTTTCGCTAACCATGTTAGCTTCATCAGGAGCGATGATTGACTAAAGCTAAACTACCAAATCTACCCTATTTATACTTAGCCTAACCCTTGAATTACTCAAGCGGAACTAATGACATAGGCAAGGCTATCAGTTCCGGTCAAGTAATCAGTAGAGGGGACTATAAGGAATAGGCCCTCTGTCTTTGTTTAAACTACTTTTACATTTTATGATTTCCATACTTTCGTATGCGTTCAACAATCTCCTATCAGATACATTTTTTATTAATCTTAGATTACCTAATGTTACAGTATGATCAGCTTCAAGAGCATGTTCGGCAATGCTAGACTTTTCTGTTCTGTTGTATTTTAAGTGTGCTAAATGTTCTTTAAATCGTGTTCTAATTGACCTTTTAGTTTGCCCAACATACTTTTTGTCACAATCATTACAACTAATTTCATAAATTCCACTTTTCTCACAATTAGGAATCTTATCTTTGGGATTTCCTAAGATATTCCTCAGATTGTCTGATGACTTATAGACTAAGGTGAGGCCTACCTTATTAAATACCTTATTGAGTCCCTTGCTATATTTCGGATTATATGGTATGGAGACATATTTGGTGTTATTTTCTTCGCGTGTAAAAAAGGTGGAATTCTGAATCTTAAATCTAAACTTATGCCTATTTATTAGCTTATTTACTAAGTCATCGTCATAACCATTAACTCTAGTTATATTTCTAATACGATTCCTTTCTTTATTAAAGTTTACTCTATTCAGAGGGAAAGTGACCAAACGATGAACTAAATAATGTAATGAGGCTAATTTAAGTTGTTTGCAATGAAATGAATCATTAGGAATAGAGTAAACTTTAATAAAGAAAGGAATCGTATTAGAAATATAACTAGAGTTAATGGTTATGACGATGACTTAGTAAATAAGCTAATAAATAGGCATAAGTTTAGATTTAAGATTCAGAATTCCACCTTTTTTACACGCGAAGAAAATAACACCAAATATGTCTCCATACCATATAATCCGAAATATAGCAAGGGACTCAATAAGGTATTTAATAAGGTAGGCCTCACCTTAGTCTATAAGTCATCAGACAATCTGAGGAATATCTTAGGAAATCCCAAAGATAAGATTCCTAATTGTGAGAAAAGTGGAATTTATGAAATTAGTTGTAATGATTGTGACAAAAAGTATGTTGGGCAAACTAAAAGGTCAATTAGAACACGATTTAAAGAACATTTAGCACACTTAAAATACAACAGAACAAAAAAGTCTAGCATTGCCGAACACGCTCTTGAAGCTGATCATACTGTAACATTAGATAATCTAAGATTAATAAAAAATGTATCTGATAGGAGATTGTTGAACGCATACGAAAGTATGGAAATCATAAAATGTAAAAGTAGTTTAAACAAAGACAGAGGGCCTATTCCTTATAGTCCCCTCTACTGGTTACTTGACCGGAACTGATAGCCTTGCCTATGTCATTAGTTCCGCTTGAGTAATTCAAGGGTTAGGCTAAGTATAAATAGGGTAAATTTGGTAGTTTAGCTTCAGTCAATCATCGCTTCTGATGAAGCTAACATGGTTAGCGAAACGCGCGTCGAGTGCAAAAATAAAGTGTTTGGTGTAGTGGTGATATATACTGAGTAGTATCATTGTGCCAAAGAAACACATTCCCAACTTAAATTTTTTTTAGTTTATTTAATAATATTTTGTTTATGTTGTTTGCGGTCAAAGTGTGGGAAACACATCTCCATTTGTAATGATCTGTAACAAAATATCCAAATTAATTATTATTCAATAAACATATCTTTATCGGGTTACGTAGAATTAGACATTTATGTAAACAAAAAACAAAATGACAGACGTGTAAAAAAAAATTCAAAAATCGTGTTTATTTTCGTTGAAAATTAAGATATAAATTAAGAAATTATTAATAAAAATAATTGATTCTGCGTGATGCGATAATTAATTATATGTAGAACAACGTTGTTAGCCCGATCGGATAGATCGAATTTTGTCTCTGCTTCCCACGAACCGAAAAAAGGGGTTTCGAGAAAAACGAGTTTAAAATTTTTGTAAACTATTTTTTATAGAAAACTTATACTTACACTAATCAGCTATGTCTGCTGCAAACAGTATACCTTCCATTTCTTTAAAAGTTTCATTTTCAGCGATGATATAAGGGTGCCGAAAGAACAATAGAACAGGTCAGATCGTTACAGCTGCTGTGGGTCGAGTGGCAGGCTACTATGACGCGCTCTCTTCTATATGCTGTAGCTTCGTGAATATTTAGAATTTCGGTCTGAAATTTTTATAGTGTACTCTCAATATATTTTACTTTAGAAAAATGTAAGGGCAAAAAATCGAGTTTTTGAAGCCGTCACACCGAGAAACCCCCTTAGTGATGCTTTTCGTTTCATTAGCGGAAAAACGTGTCAAATTCCTCTCGCTCGGAAGCTGACTTGTGAACTCCTAGGCGGTATTTTTAGGTTATGTTTTAAATTGTCGTCTTATTACACTGGTCAACAAAGTTTTGTAACAAGAAAACTGCTTGCTAATCTATATCTACTCTCCTTATAAAATCGTATTTAAAACCGTTTTATTGTATTATTGTGACTTTGTTCTAAAGTATTTCTAGAAAGTGTAAAAATGACCGTGACAGGGTTTGTTATATTTGTGGGGATTTAACTTTTGAAAAGTCAAATTTTACACTGTTAGTAAATAATTTGTATCAAAGTTATTTTGGCTTTCCTGTGGGACAACAGGATAAAGCTTGGATTTCTCACTTCTGTTGTATAAGATGTGTAAGCCTTCTTACTGGGTGGGTAAAAAGGTCTCAATATAGGCTTTCCGGAATTCCCATGATTTGGACCGAACCCAGAGATCATTCGTTGATTGTTATTTTTGCTTAACAGATTTCTATGTCATATAGTTTCGGAGAAAATCAGGTATGACTAAAGCGACCATACGTCCCGTTTTGAACGGGACTGTCCCTTTTCTCGGTCACCTGTCCCGTTGTCCCCAAACAAAGCGCCGGGACGGTAAATAGTCCCGTTTTCCGAAACCGCGCGAAAATTTTAAATTACGATGCTCGTGAGACACGCGCGGGCGGGGAATCACAGACCGTCGCGACGTCGACGATTGGCGATTCCCTGCCCGCACGCGCTGTCGGTTACCTAGTAACGCGGGGAGAAGAGGGAGCGTTTATTTGGTTATTAGGCTAATCACGCCCATGCACACAGACTTGTCGCTATTGTTTTGTTTTTGCGTAATGTTCGTGAAGTAGTTTAGTGGTAAACTAGTAACTAATTTGAAGTTTTCTGTTGTTTTGGAATTTTACCTATAGTTATGCCGAAACGCAAGTGTTCATTTAATGTCAACTTACAAGCAAAATACCCATTTATTAAGCAAATTAATACTTCCTCGGACGTCAGATGCGAAAAGTGTCGTACAGAGTTTAGTGTTTCCCATAGTGGTGCTGGTGATATTGAACAGCATTTGAAGTCTGAAAAACATAAAAATGCCGACCGTGCCGCTGCTTCCAGTTCTTCAGTGTTGAACTTTTTCAAGAATTCAAACGCGCCAACTTCAAAGGATTTGGATATTGCTGCTGCAGAAGGCGTCTGGGCTTATCACACTATACAAGAAAACCACAGTTTTCGCTCCAATGATTGTGCGTCGAAATTAATCCAATCATGTTTTGATCCAAAATTCACATGTGCGCGTACAAAAACAGAAGCTATTATAGTAAATGTTTTGGCGCATACAGCGATCGATAATTTAAAAGATGATCTCAATAAGTCCAATTGTATTACAATTTTAAACGACGCTTCAAACCACGGTAACAAGAAAATATATCCTTGTGTAGTGCGCTTTTTTCAACCTTATGAAGGTGTGCAAGTAAAAATTTTAGACCTCCAAGAGCAACCAGGTGAAACTTCTGATATCATAGTCGACTATTTACACCAAGTATTGACAGATAATAATTTGTCAAATAAAGTCGTGGCATTTTGTGGCGACAATGCTAATGTCAATTTTGGGGGTGTAGCTAGGCGAGGAACTAATAATGTATTAGCAAAATTACAATCATCTCTGAAAAAACCGTTGATAGGTATTGGATGTGGAGCCCATATAATTCACAATGCAATAAAATCTGCTGCAGATGGTCTACCTTTAGATTACGAAAGCATTATCGCAAAAATATATTCATTTTTTTATATTTACACGGTTCGAGTTGAAGCTCTAAAGGAGTTTTGCGCTGAAGCTGAAATAGAACATCACCAAATGCTCGGCTACAGTAAAACCAGGTGGCTTGCGCTTATGCCTGCCTTGGAGAGAGTTTTAAAAATGTACCAGCCGTTAAAAGACTATTTTTTGACCATTGAAAAATGTCCCAAATTGTTAAAAAACTTTTTTGATGATCCCATATCAGAATTATAGCTTCATTTTTTACACGCTCAGTCAGCAAGTTTTCACTAAGCTGTATTGAAGGTTGAAGGTCAGACTGTGTCGGCAATTGAGGCTGCAAAAGCAATCAATCATCTCAAAGACAATTTGGCTCAGAAACAGATCAACCAGTTTCTTCCATTTACTGTTCGTAGTTTAATTGTGAAATTAAAAGATAATGGCACTAATATTGATGAAGAGTTTGTGAAAAATACGGCCACAGAATTTTATAAAACAAGCCGTGAATATCTGGAACAGTGGACTTGCTTTCTTACTAAAGAAATGGAGATATTTCATTAGGCAGATTTAAGAAAAGTACCTGCATGGGAAGATATTCAAAAAGCGCTGGATGTATTGATTGAAAAGGGATATTTTCCCTGTAACAAAGATACAGAAGTATTTGACGAATTTACATTAATTTCAAGCTACGTCACTTCCCAAAAAATTACCGAATGGGATAATTTAAAAGTCTCCACAGAAACTCGTTGGGTGGAAGTATTCAAACACTTTCGCACCAACAATCTACAACATGAAAATTTTGGTATTTTAATTGAATATATTTTATGTCTACCTGGTACAAATGCTCCAGTAGAAAGAATCTTTTCTCTTATGAATAAATTGTGGACGTCTGAAAAAAAAAATCACTTACAGGTACCAGTTCTGAAAGCGATGTTGATAACTAAGGTCAATATAAAAAAACGTGCCAAGAATTTTATTCTTATTTAAAATCATCACCAACTTTATTAAAGCAAATTTGTTCCTCTGATAAATATAAATACAATTAAAAAAAATATGGTGCATATAATTTAATAATTTCTGTCAGAGGAACTTTGCTTCAATAAAGCTGGTTAACTGGTGATTGATTTTTATTTTTCACAACTTGTTATAATAAAAATAATTATAATTAATATGAATATAATAACAGTCAATACTAATTGCATTAAGTTACACTTTTTCTAAATAAAGAAAATTAAGAAGTTGTGTTTATTTTCATTGTTAACTTGCTAACTTGGGTAGAAAAAACTTATGTCCCGTTTTGAGTTCAAAAATAAATGGTCAGTTTAGGTATGACAGATGGACAGACAGACAGACGGACAGACACCGAGGTGAGTCCACAAGTGTTCCGTGCGGAATACTAATAAGGAAATTCAAAACGTCACCCTTAAATATTGAGAGCATAAAAATTCTCCTTCTCGTACAGATGCTTTTACAAACTTTGCAGTTTTTTACAATTTTTTATTACATATTAAAGCATTCATACTGGAACGAAGATATTTTACTGATATCTCAAGGTTCATATTTAATTTTTGCTGTTGGTTTCAAGACTTAGCAAGGTGTAAATTGTGTCTTGTCCCTACATATAACCCTGTTGATATATTTAACTATCAAACCAAAATCTCTATTTTTCGGCGGAGGAATCTGCAAAACATCTTGAGCATAACAAGATACGAGGGCTACCTCTAAGTTTTTATAAGAACAATGAAAGAAAAAAAAAATTTTGGTACAAATTGTTTTATTGTTTCTCAAAATATTCGCCTTTAAGATTTATACACTTTTGCATGTGTTCGAGCCAATTCTCGAAACATTTTTTCCACTCTGAGGTTGGTCCCTAAAAAACGTGGTTTTTGTTCCGTACGGAACACTTATAAGATGACTTTGGTGTCTGTCTGTCCGTCTGTCTGTCACACCCGATTTTCTCCGAAACTATTTGTTATAGAAAGTTGAAATTTGGTAATAATATAGAAATTGATGGCCTCACCAGAGCCACGTGGTTTTGAAAGTTAAGTTTTGACTTAAGGGGTTAGTTTTGGAGAGTGAAAATGAAAAAAAAAAATTTTTTACTAGGTGTGGTGTCAAATGAAAGCTTGTGAAAACACAGTAAAAAAAAATATATATAAGGTAATACTTGCACACACCTTTCTTTGTATTATTTTTAAAAAATCGCTAAAAATCGCTTTTTTTTTTTGTTTTTTTTTATGGGTTTAGCACACGTGCTACAGGGAAGTCCCTAAAGCGCTACAGGAGCGATACGTGTGCGGAGAAAGCGATTCACGTTGTTCTTGAATCGCTGTAGATTGTACTCGGTGGGAAACACAGTCTTGGGCAAATTATTCCAAAGGGATGATATTCTCCATATAAAAGACTGCTTGAAAAGCGTTGTACGAGGAGTAACAAGCTGAACCTCATACGGATGTGAAGAATTAGCGCGACGTGTACTTCTAACATGCACCGCTCTGGGAGGAATTAAGCGGGCCACATCCTTCGAACACTTTCCATGAAAGTACTTGTAGAATAGGCTCAAGTCGCCAACCGTTCTTCGATGTTCGAGCGAATCAAGGCCGATGGGTCAGTTCCGGATCTCCAATCAGACGAACAGCTCTTCTCTGAATAGAATCCAACAAATGCAGTGTATGTTTGGGAGCGGAGCTCCAAACATGGGAGCAGTATTCCATAGTTGGTCGAATTTGAGCTTTGTAAAGAATTAACAGTTGTTGTGGAGTGTAAAGCTTTCTGGTTCGAAATAATATTCCCAACTTCTGAGAAGCTCTACTTGCTATGCCTGCAACATGTTCATGCCAGGACATATTTGCTCCCAAATTAACGCCCAACAAATTGAGTGACGATGTTAGAGGAATGGAGGGCCCCGACATAACTATGTCGGGTTCAGCAACGTTAACTTTTTTAGAAAAAAACGGCCGCCTGGGTTTTTGTATCGTTAAATTCCACTTGGTTTACTGTCACCCCAAGATAGAATTTCTTCTAGGTCTTTGTTAAGTTGAATGACTTCCTGCTGTCTGCGGATATTCGTCTGAGTAGCCGATGTCCGAGCGTTCAAAGTGAATGAAGAGATAAGTGTACTGTCATCTGCAAAGCTGTAGATTGGATTCTCGGTCTTTTCCAGCAGATCGTTAATGTAAATAAGAAAGAGAGTAGGAGACAGTATGGAGCCTTGGGGTACACCGGCGTTGATAGTGAAGGTGTTAGAAAGAAATCCGTCAACTGCCACTCGTAAAGAACGCTCTCTGAGGAAACACGAGAGCCACAAACAGAACTTTTCCAACATACCATAAGAACGTAGCTTAGCCACCAGCCCATCGTGCCAAACACGGTCGAATGCCTTGGATATGTCAAGAGCAACCGCTCGAGATTCTCCAAAGTGTTCAATTGCATTGTTCCAAACATGTGTTACATAAGTCAGAAGATCTCCTGTTGATCTGTTTTTACGAAAGCCATATTGGTGATCGCTAATAATGTTGCATCCTTCAGGATATTTTAGAAGATGCTGATTGATAGCCTTTTCCATGACTTTCGATATTATTGAAAGCAGTGCGATTGGTCGGTAGTTATTTGGCAAGGCCTTCTTGCCTTTTTTAGGTATCGGCTGAACTGTAGCACATTTCCAGCAGGAAGGAAATATTCCCTTTCTGTAGGATAGGTTGAAAAGTCTACAGAATACTGATGTTAGTTCCCTCGCACAGATTTTAAGAACTATGGCAGGTATTTCGTCAGCGCCAGAAGCCTTTTTGGTGTCTAGCTTCATCAGAATACGCTTTATGATACGCTGTCTGAAGACAACATCGGACATCCTTGACTGCACTATGGGAATAGTAGGTGGTGTTTTTCCTTCTAAATCGACAGTAGAATGTGAAGCAAAGACTTCAGCCAACAAGTTCGCTTTCTCAACAGGTGTCGTTGCAATAGAATTATCTGGCCGTGTGAGTGGTGGTATGGTGGATTTGGTGAAATTTTGACTAACTGCCTTAGCGACCGACCAAAAGGACCTTGAATTGCCGAGACAGGCGAGAAGTCTGTTTCTAGTCCGTTGATTGTATACCTCCTTGGTTTCGTCGATAATTTCTTTGCATCTATTCCTGGCACGAACAAATGTGTTACGATTTATGGTGTTAGGATTTTCGCGCCATTGTCGGTATGCAAGATGTTTAGAAGCAACAGCTTCATTGCATTTTCGGTCAAACCAAGACTTGCCGTTGGAAGGGCATTTCTTCGAAAAAGGGATGTAAGCCTCCAACCGGCCAAAATAACATCGGAAACCTCCCTGGCGCAGTCAGATGGGTCGTCGGATCGAAAACAAACGTCTAACCAAGGGAAAGTTCGAAAATATTCCATGAGATCTTCCCATTTAGCAGACTTGTAGTGCCAAATCTTGCGCGGTTTAGGCGCCTCTCTGTCATTGATTGATAGAATACTCGATGTCGAAAGTAGTTTATGGTGGGAAGAACCTAACAGCTGATTTACGCTGACTGTGTAAATCTCCGGATTGGTGCTTAAAAAGAGATTAAGAAGACTGGCAAACTCTCCGTCTCGATCAGGGATCCGTGTTGGTTCGTCAATAAGCTGAGTTAAGCCACAACTGATTGAAAATGATTCGGCTTCACGACTTTGTTCGTCGGTAGTATTTGAATATTTAAGCCAGTTGATGTTGTGGACATTAAAGTCGCCCAGGATGGCAATTTCGGCATTTGGATAGTTAATTTGTAAATGATCGATGGTGTCTGCAAGGGAAGCGAAAAGTGTTCTAAAGTTAGTATCACTTGGTGGTCGATAGAGGATACAGATGAACCTTGTGGTTGGTTGAGTCGTTATTTTTAACCACATAACATCAAAGGTTGGGGCTCCAGAGCCTCTTCTCGTTGGCAAGAGAGGTCGCTTCTGACATAAAGACAGATTCCAAAGTTACGCCTAAATCGGGAATAGAAGTCGTACCCAGGATAAAGATAGTTTACTGTGCTGGTCGATGAACTGATCTTAGTTTCACAGAGAGCGAGTACATGAGGTTTATTTGATTGCAGGTGTTGGTGCACTCAATTTCTGTTCGTGTTTAAACCTCGTATGTTGCAAAAATCCATTTTGAAATTCTGATCTCTGCATGTCGACGCCCCACCCGGAGATCCGAACGGGGGGCTATTTTACCTCCGGAATTTTTTGTATCCAGGTGCCTCATCATGCTATTTGGTCCCACAGTCCGGGACATCGGCACAGCCACGAAACGTTAAGCAACTTCACGCAGCCTAAGCTGATGCGATGGTATCACACCGAGCGATGCTGGTGGGATCTGGGCGTCTACCATCTAGGAACGAAACACTAATTGTGCAAGTCCAATTTTCACTTGATCGGTTATTTACTTTTATTTGGGATGATCGTTCTTTGGAATTTTGTCTCAACCATTTATGGCATACCTGTTGTTTTTTTCGTTCCGTGGTTCAGTCTTTTAGAACTGAGTTGAGTTTTGAGAATAAAAATAAGACAGACGGAGCGAGGGGGTATTCTAACACGGGAATTCTTGACAAACATTTTCTTTGTCGATTCCCGTCAACGCAGCAACAGCTCGAATACACAAGCAACGATTTTTCCCAAAAAGGCGGATTGTTTGCTATATATGACTTTTCTTCCCTCTTTAATATTTTAAAATCACTCAAAAACTTGTGTCCGGGACAACCTATCATCACTATACTCTTCTTTATATAATGAGTAGGTCAGTAGGTGAATTTTTTTATTAAAACAATTAATATTAATACGGTGCACCACGTAAACACTTAGTATTCTTCCGGCATAGTTCAGAAGCGCGATCAATTTTAAATAAAGATTGCGGCCGAACTGAACTGCACGCAACCTTGAAAATCGGCCAGTAAATGGGAGAAAAACCACATGACACTTGCACGTGTTTCATCTTGGCGGGTTCACCATTTCGCAGGCAAAAGTAGTCCAGTTATTTTTTTTATCTATAGTTCTTTCTACGATCATCGTATATATACTTTCCTTTCTTACAGGTTTTACTTGAAAAACTGCTTAGAAGTTGTCCAGGTGTATCGAAAATATACCTCCTCATCAGGCCAAAAAAAGGACAAGATGCGCAGGAAAGGTTACAACAACTTATGTGTTCGCCGGTAAGTGTATATTTATAAATTATACTAATAACTGGGATTTTACAGTTATTTAAAAATTTATTTTTTATTATGTAATTTTTATTGCCAATATTTAGAGTGTTGGTGGATTTTCCTTAATGACTATCATTTAAAACAAAAAACCGTTATCAAATTTATTATGTAAAACTATTGCGGTTGCGATAAATCCTTTTGTCGTTACCTACTTTGATGTCGAATATAAATAAATATATCGAAATTTCGGTTAATCCGAATTTTTTTATAAAATAGAAGTTTAGAATGAATACAACATTGCAGATTGACTTAATTGACATTTATACGATATGCTATTTAGACAAGGCGAAATCGGCGCCATCGTTGGAAAAAATGTTCTAATTGAATTTTTTTTCATAACCTTCTCCAGGAGATGCCCCTGAAAGAGGATCAACATGTTGCCGGGCGGTAACCTGGTCCGAATTTGTTTAAACAAATTTTTTTTAAACAAAGTCCAAAAATTGAAATTTTCGCCCCGGAACAAGTTTTTTTAGGTAAATTGGACCATTTTGAACAAAAAAATGTCTCTTGTGAATTTTCTCTAAAATGCGCCGTTTTCGAGATATCGGCGATTTTAGGTGCGAGAAAACGCGAAAATGGCCACTTTCACCTCCCAATATCGGGGTCAAAAATTAAAATTTTCAATGTTGCCAAGTGTCCAAATTAAAGTTTGAGATCTCCTCTACAAATTACCGTAGGAAATATTGCAATATCTTCATTTTTAAATATTGTTTTTTAACAGTTAACAAATTGCGTTCGAGCGCCCGCGGCTGCATCGAAACTGTATACATAGATATATACACAACGCCCGTACGTAGGCGCACGGAACTGTATACGCACTGCGATGCTCTATAAAGCTTTGTTTCTTGATTTCTTATTAAAATTAATATATTTGAAAAGTATGTAAAAAATATTTATTTATTAAAGAGTAATTGTTATATCAAATTTAATTATTATAACAAATGAATATAAATAAAAATTCAATATTCGATTAGGATGGTAGAAGAATTAAAACAATTTTATGAAATATAACTTATATATATTTAATAGAATTTTCGCAAATATTTAAATTACACCCACACATGAGTATACAACTTACGTTGTTGCTTTTGCAATTACATGCATTAGTTTTACAATTTTTTTCTCCATATTTATCAATTAAAAACTGTTTCATATGTTTGTTATCTATCCAATTTTCGTTTTCTAGATAGTTATTAACTCGTCTAGTTAAAGTAGTGAGTTCAAAAGCAAAATCAGCTAAATCAATATCCTTAAGTACTTTTTCAAAAGCTTCACTAATAAATTCACCTGACGATTGCGAATTTACTGGTCTACCTACTGGTTTATTTAACGGACTAGCAATATAGTTGTAATCTTGTAAACATTTGGAATGATACTTTAGCTTTTGAACTAGTAATGACGTAGTTGAACTATATATGCAAATTTTCGTATAGACTTTGTCCATTTTAAGACGAGCTGTTGCCATTAGCTTTTCCGCTGCATTATAATCAGAAAGTGTATAAGTTGTACTGTCTTTATTTTTATAAATTTTTTCACAGATCATGCACTCTGCTTTTGACACACTTTTTGATCGCAATGTTGGTTTTTCTTTCTCTTCGGGTTCAATTGATAATAACTGTTTTTCATTATTAACAGCTTCATTATTTTCTGCTTCCAGTTTTTTGAGAGCATTTTCCCGACGTACAATTTTTTCTTTACTTACATAGGAAGCATAACACTTTCTGTGCCAAGAAAAAGTTTGTTCACTGCTACTTGGATTATATAAATCGTTAAATTTTGTACTTATGTCATCTTTCCGACGATTAGCTGCTTGTTGAATTTTTTGAAATGATTCAAAATTTGGTTGTTGTACAACATCATCACACTTACCACAGAAAATGCACTTATGATCACATTTAATTCGTTTAATAGAAAAAGACATAATTACACATGTACATACTTGTAAGGGCGGAAAAGAAATGAATAAACTATTAAAGTGTCCGACTCTTATTTAAGCAATAGCATGTTTGAACTTTTGCATGATACTTCACGTTACAGCGAGTTGCAGCGCGTATACAGTTCCGCGCGCCTACGTACGGGCGTTGCGTATATATCTATGTATACAGTTTCGATGCGGCCGCGGGCGCTCGAACGCAATTTGTTAACTGTTAAAAAACAATGTTTAAAAATAAAGATATTGCAATATTTCCTACGGTAATTTGTAGAAGAGATCTCAAACTTTAATTTGGACACTTGGCAACATTGAAAATTTTAATTTTTGACCCCAATATTGGGAGGTGAAAGTGGCCATTTTCGCGTTTTCTCGCACCTAAAATCGCCGATATCTCGAAAACGGCGCATTTTAGAGAAAATTCACAAGAGACATTTTTTGTTCAAAATGGTCCAATTTACCTAAAAAAACTTGTTCCGGGGCGAAAATTTCAATTTTTGGACTTTGTTTAAAAAAAATTTGTTTAAACAAATTCGGACCAGGTTACCGCCCGGCAACATGTTGATCCTCTTTCAGGGGCATCTCCTGGAGAAGGTTATGAAACAAAATTCAATTAGAAAATTTTTTCCAACGATGGCGCCGATTTCGCCTTGTCTAATTACGTACATAGGTATTTATTAAAACAAAGAATAGAACAATTAGTTTACTTATTTTATGTATATGTACGGAAATCGAAAATAAAACAGTTTCATTCTTAACTTTAATGTCTTAAAAATGAGGTAATTTTTAACTGCACTCGTTTTGCGTTAGTTCTATTTTTGGGTGCAATGTCTCTCCAACGTTTGATAAGCAAAACGTCCGCGGCGGTTGCATTTTCTTGTTGTTCTACATAAGTTAACGCTTTGTCTAGGGCCTCTAGTCCTTCTGAATGTGAGATTTTTACTGGAATATTGTCAATGGCTTCTACTTCGTTATCATCATCGTCATCACTGTCTATTTTATTAGCATTTTTGCATACACTTTTAATTAATTCTTGGTCAGTCATTTTATCTTCCACACTATCACTGTTTAACCATTCACAAACATCGGTTTCCGTAACACTTTCACATCCTGATATTCTTGTAATAATTTGATGTAAACTTTCCATTATCTTCTGTTTCTGCCTCTGAGTAATGTCTCTCCTCTTGTGGAATCAATTTTGACCAAGATTTTTCCAGAGTACTACTCTTTACTTGATTCCAGGCTGAAGCTATCCAATATATGAGATTTTTCAAATTTATCTTTTTTAGACAATCAGTAAGATTGCCACCTTCATCTTCTTCTTCTTCTTTTAGCCCTCCATCGTCCATCTTTGGACATAGGCCTCTTCCAATTCGTGCCAGTGCTGTCGGTTATGAGCTGTTCTCATCCATCCAAAGCCAGCCACCCTTTTCAGGTCGTCGGCCCATCTCATTTGAGGTCTTCCCCTATCTCTCATCGCTCTGCCTTGCATTATGGCCTGTAAAGTTCCACTTCAATCTTGCTACCCGATCAACCACCTCCTTCACTTTTGTTCTCTGTCTAATCCAGATGTTGGTCCTCCTATCTCTCAAACTGACACCCAACATAGATCTCTCCATTGCTCTCTGCGTCCTAGCGAGTCTGTCCATGTTTGCCCTGGTCAGCGTCCACGTCTGGCAGCCATAGGTCAAAACCGGCAGCACGCACTGATCGCCACCTTCATCTACTTCTTCTAAAATATGCTCCAATAACAAACGCCTGTAATTGTTTTTTTAAATTTTCCAGTACACCCTGATCCATAGGCTAAATGACAGAAGTTACAGCAGGAAGCAAAAACATTGCTTTTATTTCCCCACTTTCAAGTTGCTCCGCACTTGGATGAGTGGGGGCGTTATCTAGTAACAGAATACATTTTCTAGGATATCCATGTTCTTTTAAAAAAAGTTCCACTTTGGGAACAAAATCTCCAAAAAACCAGTCTTTAAATAGAGTCGCGTCTATTCAGGCATTGTTTTGATTTTTATACAAAATAGGAAAAGCATTGGGACGAATATTCTTAAAATTTCGTGGATTTGCTGACTTACCAACGCATAATAATGGCAGTTTGTGTCTTCCAGAAGCATTACTGCATGCAAGAACAGTAATACGTCTTTGCCACGTTTGTAACCAGGTTCTCCAGCTTCCGTTTTTGAAGCTAAGATATTTGACGGCAACATTTTGTAGTTCAAGCCTGTTTTATCATAATTATAGATTTGGTCTGATTGTAAACCATGTTCTTTTATAAGCTGCTCAAAACTCTGCAAATTTTTTTGCAGCAGATACATCAGCCGACAATCTTTCTCCACAAACTTTCAGTTGACGTAAACCATGTCTTTTTTTCCACCTGTCTAGCCATCCATCACTTGCAGAAAAATTTACAGGCGCTTCAATAACCGGCAACTCTTCGCTTAAACTCAGTGCCTTATGTTTTAAAATTGTTTCTGAAATTGGTATTTCACGTTCTCGATTCTGTGTAAACCATAAAAATAACTTAATATTACGGACTTTGTAAAAAAAGTATACTTCACGTATTTTGGCTTAAAACTTGGAGATCAGGATAAAGTTTGGGCACCTCATAAAGTCTGCAAACGATGTGTTGCAGACCTTCGAAATTGGTTTAAGGGCAAGAAAAAAGCTTTCCGATATGCGATTCCCATGGTATGGCGCGAGCAAAAGAACCATAGTGATGATTGTTACTTTTGTTCGTGTAATGTGAAAGGGTATAATTCAAAATGCAAGCAGTCCATTTCATACCCCAATCTGCAATCAGCTATTCGTCCCATCCCTCATGGGACCGAAATACCAGTGCCCAAGGCCCCTGCTACCTTGGAAGAGATTCCAAGTTCTGACGAAGATGGTGCTGTACATGAACCCGATGACAAGTCAAGTTTTCAATTTGAAGATGACAGCAGTCCGAAATTGTTTTCCCAGGGCGAGCTAAATGATTTGGTACGAGACTTGAATCTTCACAAAAACGCTGCTGAGTTGCTTGGATCAAGGCTCAAAAGCAGGAACTTACTTTTGCCGGGAGTGTCTTCCTCCTGGTTTAGATATCGTGAGAAGCAGTTCACTTCCTACTTTGCCCAAGAGGACGAGTTGGTTTATTGTACCAATATTGAAGGTTTGATGGATACATTTAAGATCTCATACGACCCAGCACAGTGGCGTATTTTCATGGATTCTTCAAAAAGAAGCCTTAAAGCAGTTCTGCCTCACAATGGCGGTTTCTATGCTTCCATTCCTGTCGATCATTCCGTACACCTCAAGGAAACCTACAAGAACTTGGAATTGGTTCTTTGCAAATTAAAATATAAAGACCACGGTTGGCAAGTGTGCGGTGATTTAAAAATCTTGGGCATGTTGCTCGGACAACAATCTGGGTTTACCAAATTCCTTTGCTTTTTGTGTCTATGGGATAGTAGAGACCGAGCAAATCACTGTACCAAAAAGTGTTGGCCTCCGAGGGAGTTTAAAGTTGACGAAAAGAACGTCCTGCATGAAACTTTGGTGCCTCCTCATAAAGTTCTTCTCTACCACCGCTTCACATAAAGCTGGGATTGATGAAGCAATTTGTAAAGTCACTTCCAAGAGATGGAAATTGCTTCAAATACTTAATATCAAAGTTTCCAAGCCTCTCGGAGGCAAAGTTGAAGGAAGGTGTTTTCGTTGGACCAGATATTAGACGGCTTATGCCTGATCCACAATTCATCACAACCATGACGGATCCTCAAAGAGAAGGGTGGATTGCCTTTAAAGAGGTCATAGAGAAATTTTTAGGCAATAACAAAGACCCTAACTATCTGAGTGAAGCGCAAGGTGAACGATTTCACCAAGATATTAAGGAGATGGAAAAAAGATACCAGGGAAGATGGAGCATCTCAATGATGGCAGACTAATGTTGGACGCTTCAGAGAGACCTTCCAGATGCTTCCTACAAGCGAAAATGTACCAAAAGAAGTCTCATTGGGAAAAAGAAATGTGTTCAGTGCTTACTAATGAATGTATTTTAGATAAAAAAATAAGTTTTGTTACGCAATTATAAATTAAAAAAAAAATTTTTTAGTCTTTTATCTTTTATTTTAAGATGATAACTTGTTTGCCATAGATACCTACATTGTCAGAAAACGTGACGTTCTATGACAAAATGAAAGTTATTTTCGGATTCAGTACACCCAAAAACATAAGAATTACGCAAAAAAAAAACCAAAACAGCTCCCAATTTTTTTTTTTGCAGACTTGTGTTACTTTTTGTGATGTCAATTACGGTTTTTGTATTTAATTTTTATCCACGTAGAACGTGAAAACATCAATGTTGAATTATTGTGTTATAATTTTAAAACTATTAAAAGCCATGATATTTAGTTAAATTTAAAAAGTATTACTTGCCTGGTAAACATGTAATTACAGAATTAAGATATCAAGCAAAAAGGCAGGCATTCCAGGGACTCTCATTTATAATATCAATTTAATTATTTAATTACTTTATTTATATGTCTATTTTAATTGATGTTTTCGGTAAGAATTACAAGTTTTTTTATGGATATAGCACACGTGCTATAGGGAAATCCCTAAAGCGCTACAGTCCGGGGAAAATCATTCCAGAGGGATGAGGCTCTCCCTAGAAAAGACTGCTTGTTTAACGAAGAGTGACAAGCTGAACTTCATACAGATGTGAAATATTAGCGCGACGTAAGTTCCTAACATGTACCGCTTTGGGAGGAATTAAGCGGGCTACATCCATCGAACACTCTCGATGAAAGTACTTATAGATCTGACTCAAGTCGCCAACCGTTCTAGGTCTCCAATCAGGCGAACAGCTCTCTTCTGAATAGATGCAGTAAACTTTTGAGAGCAGAGCCCAAAACATGGGGGCAGTATTCCCTCGTTGTACGAATTTGAGTTACTTCAGCATATTTACTTCCATGTATTTGTGCACTCCTTTTTCTCTAAGGATCCAACAGTTTTAATCTATTAAATGATTTTGATAACATCCTATATATATATATATATATATATATATATATATATATATATATATATATATATATATATATATATATATAACACATGGGCTGAAAAGTCCCGGGCCTAACACATAGATGGCGCTAGTTTTATTGCAGTCACCTTTTTTCAGTTAATACTAACCTTCAAAAGACAGCTGTTAAAATTTCATGATATTCTATTCATTAGTTTGTGAGTTATTGTGCTAAGAGTGACGCTACTTTTGTTATTTTCAAAACAATGGATCCAAAACAATTTCGTGTTTTAATTTTACACTGCTTCTTGATGGGAAAAAATACCGTTCAAGCGAAGCAATGGCTTGAAAAGTGTTATGGGGACTCCGCTCCATCAGAAACAACAATAAAACGTTGGTTTGCTGACTTCAAACGTGGTCGTAGAGACACCGATGATGCAGAACGCAGTGGACGTCCAAATGAGGCGGTAACACCAGAAAACATCAAAAAAAATCCATAAAATCGTTTGAATGATCGAAAAGTGAAGTTGCGTGAGTTAGCTGACATCGTAAAGATATCAAAAGAACGTGTTGGCTTTATATTGCATGAGCATTGGACTATGAGAAAGCTCTGTTCAAAGTGGGTGCCGCGTTTGCTCACTGTTGATCAAAAACAAGAACGTGTTGATGATTCTGAGCAGTGTTTGGCCATGTTTAAACGTAACAAACCGGAATTTTTGCGTCGATATGTGACAATGGATGAAACATGGATCCATCACTTCACTCCGGAATCAAAACGATCGTCATCTGAGTGGACAGCAACTGGTGAACCTCGTCCAAAGTGCCCGAAAGCACAACAATCGGCTGGAAAGGTTATGGCCTCGGTATTTTGGGATGTGCGTGGTGTAATATTCATCGACTATCTTGAGAAAGGAAATACCATCAACAGTGAATATTATATAGCGTTATTGGAGCGTTTGAAGGCCGAAATTGCAAAGAAACGACCGCATATGGCAAAGAAAAAAAATTTTGTTTCATCAAGACAACGCACCGTGTCACAAGTCAATCAAAACAATGGCAAAACTACATGAATTGAACTTCGAATTGCTCCCACATCCACCGTATTCGCCAGATTTGGCTCCCCAGCGACTATTGGCTGTTCGCAGACCTGAAAAAAATGCTCGCCGGTAAGAAATTTCGCACGAATGAAGAGGTTATCGCTGAAACTGAGGCCTATTTTGAGGCAAAAGATAAATCGTTCTACAAAAGTGGTATTGAAATGTTAGAGCGGCGCTGGAATGATTGCGTTGCTCTTGATGGAGATTACGTTGATGAATAAAGCTAATTTTGAACCAAAAAAACCGTGTTTTCTTTGTTAGGCCCGGGACTTTTTCAGCCCATGTGTTATATATATAATATATATATATATATATATATATATTATATATATATATATATATATATATATATATACGAGGTATATCCACAAAGTAAGTTCCGTTTGGTTATATAAAAAAAAACGTGTACAGATACAGAAAAAATATTTATTGTACAAAAATCTACATAGCTTCCGAAATTTTGTAGGCACTTGTCATAGCGTGGCACAAGTTTTTGTATGCCTTCTTCATAGAAGGTTGCCGCCTGTGTTTTCAACCATGTGGTAACATGTTCTTTCAGCTCGTCATCATCGTTGAAGTGTCGACCACCAAGGAAAGATTTTAGGTGTAAGAAGAGATGAAAGTCGCTATGAGCGAGGTCCGGGCTGTACGGAGGATGATCAAACACGTCCCAGCCAAATTCCTGTAGGAGTTCTTTTGTCACGTTCGCAGTGTGAGGTCGGGCATTATCGTGGGAAAAAACAACACCTTTCGACAGTAATCCTCGGCACTTGTTCTGTATTGCGCGGCGCAATTTCTTAATGGTCTCGCAGTAAACATGTGCATTGATTGTTTGGCCTCGTGGTAAGAAATCAATCAGCAAAATGCCTTTTCTGTCCCAAAAAACGGTGCACATGAGTTTTCGAGGTGTCAAGATTTGCTTAGGCTTAACTTTCGTTGGGGACGAAGTGTGCCTCCATTCCATTGATTGCCGTTTAGTTTCTGGGGTGTCGTAAGATACCCAAGTTTCATCCCCCGTGACTATCCGAGAAAGAAAATCATCACCGTCTTCATTGTTAGCGTGTCAAAAACTGAAGTGCACTGCCCATCCGTTGTTTTTTGTGTTGTTCAGTAAGAATTTTGGGTACCCAACGTGAGCAAAGTTTTTGAAATTTCGGTTTTTTCATTAACAATTTCATGAAATAGTGATCGAGAGATTTGCCGAAATTCCATAGCAAGAGCACTAATTGTAAACTTACGGTTTTGCCTAAGCTTCTCTTCAATTGCGTGAACCAGTTCATCAGTAACCAATGACGGGCGTCCACATCGTTCTTCATCGTGCACTTGATCACGTCCTTCATTGAACTGTCTGACCCATCTTCTAACCATTGAATCACTCATAGCAGTTTGTCCGTAAACCTCGCAGATTTGCCGATAAATTTCACTTGGTTTAACTTTCTTTGCATTTAGAAAACGAATCACAGATCTGATTTCACAAGCGGCGGCATTTTCAATTAAGGCTAACATTATAAAGAAGCACTACAAAGAACACGTCGGCAGCAGCGATCTGAAAATGGCGTACATTTCTTCTGCTTGAGTCAGAGTAACTGCCACGCATGCTCGGAACTGCGATCGCAGCGCTGCCGCGGACAGAAATAAAAACGGAACTTACTTTGTGGATATACCTCGTATATACCAGGTGTACAAGTATGAAATGCAGATTTCAGACAACAGATGGTACACCAATGCAGTTTGTGCTATAAAGATGTGACACTGCGCCATTTTGTTGTGTCATCAACAAGTGTCAGACGCGCACGAGTGATAAATTGGAAAAGTGAGTGCATAGTGTTGTGTTGTTGTGTTCAATATGTCGAAATTTATACCGAACAAAGAGCATTCGCGGACAGCATTAATTTTTTGTTTTCATTTGAAGAAAACTGCTGTTGAATCATACAGATTACTTCGAGAAGCTTATGGTGAACATGCTCCACCGCAAGATACGTGTGATCGATGGTTTCGGCGTTTCGAAAGTGGTGACTTCGATGTTGCAGACAAGAAACGTGGAAAACCGCCAAAAAAATACGATGATATGGAATTGTAAGCATTGTTGGACGAAGATGATTCGCAAACACAAAAACAACTCGCCGAGCAATTGGGCGTTAGTCAACAAGCTATGCCCAATCGGCTACGAGAGATGGGAAAGATTTAGAAGCGGTAGATGGGTACCACATGAGTTGAACGACAGGCAAATGGAAAAGCGCAAAAACACGTGTGACATTTTGCTCGCTCGGTACAAAAGGAAGTCGTTTTTGCATCGTATAGTTACAGGAGATGAAAAAGTGGATTTATTTTGAAAATCCCAAGCGCAAAAAATCATGGGTAGACCCAGGCGCACCATCTACATCGACCGCAAGACCGAATCGCTTTGGCAGAAAGACCAGAGGCGCGTGGTCTATTATGAGCTGTTAAAACCTGGGGAAACGGTTAATACTAAACGTTACCAACAACAATTGACCGATTTGAACCGTTCGCTGCTTGAAAAAAAGGCCAGAATACCTAAAGAGGCAACACAAAGTCATTTTTCTTCATGACAATGCTCTATCACATCGTTCTTCATCGGCAAAAACCAGTTCGCGACACGTTGGAAGCACTCAGCTGGGAAGTTCTATCCCATGCGGCTTACTTACCAGACTTGGCTTCTTCCGATTACCACTTGTTTGCATCGATGGGTCACGCCCTTGCTGAGCAGCGCTTTGGTTCGTACGAAAATATGAAAAAATGGCTCGATGATTGGTTCACAGTAAAAGGGGAAGATTTTTACTGGCGTGGTATTCACAAATTGCCTGAAAGATGGGAAAAACGTATAACAAGCGATGGAGCATACTTTGAATAAAGCACTTTTTATCATTCTTCCGAATTTAACTTGTTTTTTTGAACACCTAGTATGCATGCGCATTTTTTTCTTCATTCACATACGGTGTTGTCATTTCAAAACCTACCAGCATTAATAGTACTATAACTATAACTATAACTCTTTATTTTTACTTCTGTCTCTGAGCAAAGTTTTGTATTTGTGCGAAATTTTAGCAACTCTTTACGTCCCTAGATCAGGAAAAATATCTTTTCAAATTTCCTAATTGCCGGCCTCGGCGGCGAGGTGGTTTAAAAACCTGCCAACCCACAATACGCTGGACATAGGGGTTTTATGGGGTTAAAATTATCTTTTGTTTTTGTATATTTTAAATCGGGTTTTATTTCTAAATATAGCAGTGAAAGCTTTTTAGAGTGCATATACAGACAGGCCAAACTGTAATGCATCTGGGTCGACGTTATTTTTTACATTCAGGTCATTATACTGCTTTGCACACTTTTGCATCGACCATGGTTAGCATCATTATATGCTCCATGGAAGCTCCATTTGATAAGGTGTACTTAAAAATGCTTTGATTTCTTCTTCACTACGATCCATAAGAGAGCTGCCTTTTCACTGCTACTTTTGGCCCACTGTCCTTCCTCTTGGCGTATGGGTGTGTTATATGCTTTAGAGCGATATATCTTCTTTGCAGCTTTGAATGGCTTCAGTAGGTGTTAAGTTTCTTAAATAGAACTCGATGCCATCGTTTTTGTTTTTTTTATGGGTCTAGTACACGTGCTACAGGGAAGTCTCTAAAGCGCTCCAGGAGCGGCATGTGTGCGGAAACAGCGATTCACGTTGTTCTTGAATCGCTGTAAATTATACTCGGTGGGAAACACAGCCCTCGGCAAGTTTTTTCAAAGGGATGATTATTTTATCACGGATTAAAACTGGTAATTCTTCGAAGCTGTGGGTGCTTTTTATTTCTGGTGTAGTTTGCCAACAGCATTCTTGGATTGTTTTGGTTAAATACTGGACCGCTTCATCTACTTCTATTTCCGTTCGCAGGGATATAATTAGGTCTAGTTTATTATCGAGCAATTCCCTAAAGTAATTCCAGTTAGTAAATTTGTTTGTTAGGAATGGCGGTTTATTATTTTCAATTATATTAGTACTTAGTGTGGTTAGTACTCGAGAGTGGTCGGATGACAGTTCGAAACAAGATTTTGCGTTTAAACTGATCATAAGGTATACGAGGCTGGTTTGAAAAGTCCGTGCAAAGTCCGAGAGATGGCACCACCGGCGCGTATCGAGGTCATGTTTAGTTAGTAGCATCTCTTGAATGAAAGCACACCAAAGTTTCAGCCATATTGGTCTATTTCTTTGTGTTTGGCATTCGTGTGAATCAAGGAAGTCGAGTGATTTTCAAGAAATGGACGAAAAAGAATTTCGTGTGGTGATTAAACATTACTTTATGAAAGGCAAAACGCCTCAGGAGACTAAAGAGAAGCTTGATAAACATTATGGTGATTCTGCACCTTCGATTAGAACAGTTTATAAGTGGTTTCAAAATTTTCGGACTGGCCATATGGGCACAAGTGACGCTGAACGTTCTGGACGGCCTGTGGAGGTTACGACTCCAGAAATCATTGATCAAATCCATGATATGGTGATGGATGACAGAAGAGTTAAGGTGCGTGAGATTGCTAGTGCTGTGGGCATCTCGACTGAACGGGTACATAAAATTTTGCATAAACATTTGGACATGAGAAAGCTATCCGCCCGATGGGTGCAGCGATTGCTCACGCTTGACCAAAAACGGAATCTTGTGAAGTGTTGCAAGGATGGTTTGCAGCTGTTCCAGAAGAATCCGGAGGACTTTAAGCGTCGTTTCGTCACTGTGGATGAAACATGGATACATTACTATACTCCTGAGACCAAACAACAATCTAAACAATGGGTTACCAAGGGGGAATCTGCACCAAAGAAGGCGAAGACCGTTCCTTCGGCCGGAAAGGTTATGGCGACTGTCTTTTGGGATTCGCAAGGGATAATCTTCATCGACTATCTGGAAAAGGGTAAAACTATTACAGGTGAATATTATTCATCGTTATTGGACCGTTTGAAAACCGAGCTGCAAGAAAAACGCCCGCGATTGGCCCACAAGAAAGTCCTTTTCCATCACGACACGCACCAGCACACACCTCAGCAGTTGTGGTCGCAAAATTTAATGGAAAGAAGATTCCAACTCGTTTCACATCCCCCCTATTTCTCCAGACTTGGCTCCCTCGGACTACTATTTGTTCCCCAATTTGAAGAAATGGCTGGCGGGACAAAGATTTTATTCAAACGAGGAGGTGATTGCAGACACTAATGGATATTTTGCAGACTTGGACAAATCCTATTATTCGGAAGGGATCAACAAACTAGAACATCGTTGGACGAAGTGTATAAACCTAAAAGGAGACTATGTCGAAAAATAAAAAAGGTTTTTTACCCCAAATACATAAGTAGTTTTTATTTTTGCACGGACTTTCAAACCAGCCTCGTACTTTTGGTGATTCCAAAATCGATGAGTTCTGGTAATTTATTTTCGGTCAGTCAGCCAGTAAGTAGGCTCTCCTGTTGCGATATGTTTACAGTTGTTGCTTCTCATTACCATATATAACTGTCTGCCTTATTAAGTATGTTTCCTCCTATTTTTACTTTCTTTCTTACAGATATATGTAATCTACTTTATAACGGTCGAACAGACAGATGAGTAACAATTTATATTTGGTAATATGTTATAAAACCACTTAAACGTTTTAAAAACAACTCTTCATTTTCTAGTAATACGTATATCCGCTTTATTGAGCACGCAAAATTTCCACCGAGTTCATTCATATGTGATGTACGTGTCCATGGATATTGTGTGTGTACTTTCTCCATTCACAGATCCTGGTCAATAACGCTTTCATTAATTGTATTCTATTTAAACTCTCGATTTTTAATATTACTTTTTAACATGTAATAATTTAAACAAGTTGCCACACTTAGTGAACAGGGACGAGTTGAACACGATTGTTCGTACCTACTAGCGCGATAATTCAAGACACTCATCCATAATCAAAAATTAAAATATTAATTGTACAGGATGAGTCAACGATAGAGTAAAGTTCATTATCTCATTTGTTTCAGGAATGACGAAAAAATATCAAATACAATAGTTTTAGGTGATGTTAAGATGCACAGTTTAAAATTATTTTTGAGTATACAGGGTACTTCAAAAAAAAGTGTGGCCGTATAACATACGTTTTTTTAAATGGAACATCCTATTTTTTTAATTTATTTTTAAATTCTGCTTAAAATTTTATAACTTTTTTATTAATAATGTTATATACCTAAACCTAGTAGTTTTTCTAATATTTCATTTTTTAAAAAAAAATACTAGTTTTCAGTTTTGTAAAAAATTGCCAGTAGCGCCGTTGTTTCTTAAGGTGGAATACTCATAATTGGTACGAGCGTTCTATAGAGATGAGAAAAAAGATATATGTAAAGAAATTTGAGTTAGATGCTACAGGGTGTTCAAAATAAATTTATGAATTTTGACTATTTTCAACTGAAAAATCTAAAATTTTTTTAAATGGCATACCCTGTATATTATTATTTTTCTGATAGATTTGACAAAACCCTCCAACTTTTATTAAGTATGTCATACTAGTTTTCGATTTATTTTGAATTTTTCAGTTTTTTTTAGTTAGTTTAATTTTAATGTAGTTTAACTTATCTAATGATTAATTATTATGACGTAATGAATGTTTAAAAATATGCCCGTCTACTTGAATACACATGTTTAGTCGTTTTACTATATTTTCCTTCACTTTCCTTAGCATAAAGGGCGTTATTGTCCTGCACGCATCCCGTATTCTATTTTCCATATATACTGGTGTTGTAGGGGGATTCACATAAACACGATCTTTAATGTAGCCCCACAAAAAGAAGTCTAAAGGTGTTAAGTCACATGATCAAGGGAGCCACTGAATGAATCCATCCCTACCTATCCATTTTTGTGGGTAACGATCCACACTTGTTCCCTTTCAAAGTTATCAATTTCTTCAAGAAGCTGGAGTAATTCGTTTTGCAAAAAATTTAGATATCTAGGCCCGTTAAGCGGTTCACGGAAAAAATATGGACCAATAATTCGAAAATTTAATATTCCACACCATACATTAAGCGACCAGTGGTTTTGGTTTTGAACTACCTTGACCCAAAATTGATTAACTATTGAATAATAATGCATGTTATAGCTGTTAACTGCTCCATTACTGCGAAAAGTAGCTTCATCAGAAAACATTATTTTGGATAAAAAATTTGGATTGGCCTCTAATGCTCCATTCATGGTGGTACAAAAATTTTACTTGTCGCTCAAAATCACGGTCTTGAAGTTCTTGGTGTAGTTCCATATGAAAGGGATGATACTTGTATTTTCTCGTGGTGCGATTAACTGTAGATTGGGATGTGTCAGATAAGTCAGCTAGTTGACGGCTGCTGACCTGAGAATTATCTTCAACATGAAGTAAAATCTCCATTTCTTTTCCCTCATGGTTTACTACTTTCCGTTTCGTATACTCAACGCTACCACTACAATCAAACCGTTCCATTAAGCACTGAAAAAATTTTCTAGATGGTATACGTCTATTAGGGTACTTCGCTCCGTAAAGTCTTATTGCCAAAAGACAATTTTTTCCCGCCTCGCACAGTGCGAAATTTAGAAAGTTTAGCGGAACTTTATTCAATTTTTGAAATACGTAAAATGCATAAGATTATTCATTATTTTGGTAGGTTAATATCCCACCTCTAAAACCTCATACTCAGTTTGGGATTAACCCTGCGAAACAACTGCAAAATGCACCTGAAAGTTGCATTACTTATTCAATCATACTTTTTGCCTACAGAAAGCTATTCGATTTGTTTAAGTTAATAGAGTGGTACATACAAACGGCAAGTCAGTAGGCGATGATTTTTTTCTTCATTTATTTTATAAGAGAATTGTCAATTATTGGCATTTAAATAATTGCAAAATCTTTTCTTACTCGTGTGTGATTTGTTCGTGAAAAAAAGGGATTTTTAAGAGAAGTAAAATTTACATTTTTAACTTCAGTGAAGACTTTAAAAAGTGATACTACATAATACCAGCTTGAAACGCACAAAATTTGAAAGGTTTTTTTTTTCCTCTTTGGTTGGTTGGTCATTGGTTTTGTTTTGGAAAAAATAGGCTCACCAATGCAAACATCTGACGCTCTTTGTAGTTTAAAGGCAACTCTTCGTGCGCTGGTTTGTAAAATACAAAAAAGGTGGAGGGAATCCAGTCGAAATTTAGCATCATTTCTGAATAAAAATGCTAGCTGGCTTGAAAATAATGTAAAATTTTCAAATGCTGTAAGGGATGCATTGCCTAGTGGATCGAGGACCAATGCAGGCAGACCTAAAAAGGAATTTAGGGATTGTCATCCTAAAGTGCAAAACAGAAAAGTGCATCATCTTTTGAAGTCCAGTAGTCAAGACAAGTTAGCCAAAGCAACTGCAACGAAGCTATACCAATCTGGAAAACGAAACTCTGCAGCGATTGTCAAGAAACTGGCATCTGGTTCTCCAGAAAGGGGTAGCAAAATCAAGAAGGCTCATATGCCTTCTTCAAACAGCCCACGAAAATTAACTCCAGACCAGGCTCTGGTGCTACTTATTGATGCAAACTTATCGTCAAATCAGTACAACATTGTTCGAGATCAAGCAAAAAATCACCGTTGCACTTTGTATCGACCTTATTATGTTGTAAAAGAGGCAAAGAGGTTGTGCTATCCAAAGGACATAATAATAACTGAAGTTTCAGCTGAAGTATCAGTTCAGTCGCTTATAAATCATACCATAGCAAGACTGTACAGGGCTAGAAGGGATTCTTAGAACTTTATCAAACGTTAAAGTACTAAATATTATCGTAAAGTGGGGTTGTGATGGGGCGGAACAAGTTAATTATCGACAAAAGTATATGGACAAACATAGCTCTGATGATAGTATGTTTAGTGTATCAATGGCACCAATCCAAATGTGCTCCATAAATGATAATGGTGATAATCAGTCAGTAATTTGGAAAAACCCTGCTTCTTCTACGCGGTACTGTCGCCCCATTAAGTTCGTTTTTGCCAAAGAAACAGTCAGTGTAATTACCTCAGAAGTAAACAAAGTGAAAGAACAAATATCTCAACTTACTCCAACCACTATACTTGTAGATGGCAAGCAATTTCAGGTTACAGCAAATATGATCTTTTGTATGATAGACGGTAAAGTATGCAATGCTGTATCATCCTGTGCATCATCACAAACATGCTACTTATGTGGGGCTAAACCTAGTGAAATGAACAACATCTGCGATATACCTAAAAAAAAATATAAATGAATCCTTTTTATCCCTTGGTCTATCACCCCTCTATGCATTGATAAGGTTTTTGGAATGTATTTTACATATATCGTACAAACTGGATATTAAGGCATGGCAAGCTCGTGGCGCAGAAAATAAAAAAAAAGCAGAGAAGAAAAAATACATTCAACAAAAATTCGAAGAGGAGCTTGGCTTGTTTATAGATATTCCAAAACAGGAGACCAGAAACACAAACGATGGTAATACCGCGAGGGGAAATTCTTTAGAAATGCCGAAAAGTCTTCCGAAATAACTGGCGTTAATTTAGATTTGATCAAGCGTTTTTCATGTGCTGTTAGAGTGCCTAAATTGTGGTCTTAAAATTGATTCAGAAAAGTTCGGCGAATATGCAAGAGAAACTTTGGAATTGTATTTGAAAGAATATTTCTGGTACTCAATGCCCGTAAGTCCTTTGTCATGGAAAGGATATTATGGCCTCTTGCATTCTTCCGATCGGACAATTTTCTGAAGAAGCTCAGGAGGCGAGAAACAAACACTGCAGAAAATATCGCGAACTTTTTGTTAGAAAGATCTGCAGACCCATGTAATGATTGCGAGTCTTCAGACGATTGCAATGAGTCTCGTTCTGAATAGATGTTCAAAATGTTGTTACAAAATGTATGTTTTTTTTTTAATTGTTCTATAATAAAAAACACAAATAAACTGAAAAACTTTAAATAAAACACATTAATTTTTTATTAAAAATTTTAAAAAACCAACAAATAGAACTGTTTTACTGGCTTAAATAATTAAGTTCCCGTAAACTCAAGAAATTTCGCACTGTGCCTCGCCCAGTATATAAACCATATCAGTTAATTCATTTTTAGGAAAATCCATAAACTATTACCCTTATACGTCACTTATTATAACAAATTAAACTATTTTTACTTGCTTAATAGACATGTCAAAATTTGAGAATGCTTACAGTGTCTTAAAAACAGGGTAAACATTTAAAAATTCAAAATAAATCGAAAACTATTAGAAATAGATATATGACATACTCAATAAAAGTTGGAGAGTTTTGTAGAATCTATCAGAAAAAAATAACAATATACAGGGTGTTTCATTTAAAAAATTTGAGATTTTTCAATTTAAAATAGTCGAAATGCATGAATTTATTTTGACCACCTGTAGCCTCTAACTCAAATTTCTTTACATATATCTTTTTTTTTCATCTCTATAGAACGCTCGTACCAATTATGAATATTCTACCTTTAGAAACAATGGCGCTACTGGCAATTTTTTACAGAACTGAAAACTAGTATTTTTAAAAAAAAAATGAAATATTAGAAAAACTACTAGGTTTAGGTATATTTTTTTTTTTTTTTTTTTTTTTTTTTTTATGGGTCTAGCACACGTGCTGCAGGGAAGTCCCTAAAGCGCTCCAGGAGCGGCACGAGTGCCGCTCCTGGAGCACATTAATAATGTTATTAATAATAACATTATTAATAAAAAAGTTATAAAATTTTATGCAGAATTTAAAAATAAATTAGAAAATAGGATGTTCCATTTAAAAAAACATGTGTTATATCGACCACACTTTTTTGAAGTACCCTGTATACTCAAAAATAATTTTAAACTGTGCACCTTAGCAAAACTATTGTATTTAACATTTTTTCGTCATTCCCGAAAACAATAAGATGATGAACTTTACTCTATCGTTGACTCACCCTGTACAATCTGCGATATTTTGCATTTATTTGGGGATATATATATATATATATATATATATATATATATATATATATATATATATATATATATATATATATATATATATATATATATATATATATATATATATATATATATATATATATATATATATATATATAGGGATGGGGAGCAGGTCCATTGCCCTTGTAAATGCAATACAGCAGTTTTACCACATCCTACATTCCAGGTTAAAGAGTAACAATGAATTTTCTGATGCTTTCAAAGGTAAATAAAGGTCTAAGGCAGAGATGCTGTCTCTCTCCTACGCTCTTCAAAATTTACTTGAATGAAACTCTGAAGAGATGGCAAAGATCTTGTTCGGAAATGGGTGTATAACTGATCGACGAAACTCCCATGTATATGCTGCCTTCCGCTGATGACCAAGTAGTAGTTGCACATCCCTGAGACGACTTAAAATTCATGACAAACCGACTGATACGACAAAAACAAAGTATATGTACATAGGAGGAGATAACGACAATTAGAGGACGGGAAAATAATTACCGCAATCCCCGAACATGCGTATACGTGGGCTACCTTTTAAGTTTTTATAAAAACAATGAAAAAAAAACAATTTGGTACAAATCGTTTTAGTGTTTCTCAAAATATTCGTCTGCATTCGTTCGAACCAATTCCGAAACATTTTTTTCCACCCTGAAGTTGGTACCTCAAAAACATGGTTTTGGAAGGATTCGACAACTTCTTGAGGTGATGAAAATCGCTGTCCACGCTTTTTTTTGACACTCAGGAACAAAAAGAAGTCGTTAGGCGATAAATCAGGTAAATACGGGCAATGAGACATTAATTCGATGTTTTTCTCTCCGTCAAATCATCAATTGTTTGACGTGCTATGTGAAAGCTGGCACTGTCATGATGAAAAACGATGCGAGTTGGGTGATGTGGGGCACGGTTTGTCATGTAGTTGACGGCGGCTTTCACGTTTTAGATTATTTTCCCTGATTTCATCGATGACTTCTGGCAAACAAATTGTATACCATTCAGCATTAACTGCTCTTCAATCTTCAAAAGCAATGTTTCCAACATGTCCAGTATAACCAAAGAAACAAGCTCTCATTTTCCTGGAAGTGCTTTGCGAGCGAACCACTTTTATTGGATCGAGTTCATCTTGAAACACCCAAACAGTTGATTGTTGCTTAGTTTCCAGCTCGTACGAATGTATCCAAGTTTCGTCTCCTGTTACGATGTTGTATACAGATTTTCCATGTCCTCGGTTGAATTTTTTGAGCATTTTCTTATACCAATTGACACGAGCTTGTTTTTGAGTTTCGATCAAATTATACGTAATTCATCGGGAACAGATCTTTTTCTCAGCTAAATATTAATGCAAATTCGTATATACTGCAGACTTCGATATGCCTCAGGATGCCTCTATCTCACGGTAGGTCACATGCGATCCTCTTCTGTTATATTGTGCACATCATCGATATTTTTTGGAACAACAACCGATTTTGATCGACCTTCACGAAATTTATCGCTGACGGAAGCACGACCATGACTAAATTCTGCAAACCAATTACGAACAGTCTTTTTTTATGGTGATTCATTATCAATAGTTAAACGAAGCGATTCGAGGCATTGTCGTTGAGTTAGACCTTTACTAAATCGTAAAAAATCATCCAACGAAAACCTTCACATGAAATTTTCATTTGTTCACAAAACTGTTTTTTTTTAACGCTCACTGTAAACAAACTATTCGACCAATTTCTGAACCGCTACTGTTTTAACAATAACAAATGTCAAATTTTACAACAATGGTAATGTCACATCTCAGCGGTGCAATCTAGTGGTCGTTTGTAAAAGCTTAAAAGGCGGCCCTCGTATAGGTGCAACAATCGAACGAAATGGATGTACGAAAGCGGAGATAGCCAAGAGGATACTGAAGGGAAAAAACATAGTGGGCGCGCTGAACTCATTACTATGGTGAAGAACCATCTCGAAACAAAAGAAATATGGGTGCGCAGCTTGGCAAGTGAATAAGACAACCAAACGGAAACTACTCGCTGTGGAGATGGACTTCTGGCGCAGATCTAAGGGTATATCAAGAACCATGCAGAGAACCCATGAAAGAAAACGTGAAATCATGGGCCATACAAATACTATTATAGACGATATACGACAAAAACAGCTTGGCTAGTATGGTCACGTAAAATGAGGGACCATCGATTACCGAAACAAATAATGAAATGGCAACCCCCAGAACGTGGGAAAACGGGTAGACCTAGGATCACGTGGGTAAGGGAAATCCAAAAAGCAATGTCGGAATGCGACCTACGGCCGGGAGGTTGGGCTGATAGGCGCAGAAACTGGGAACCGGAAGGCGCAGGGCGTTATGAACCGGCGGATAGATAGAAATGTACAAGAAATTCCCTGCCTTACAGATTCACTTTGATATTCATTTATAAAAAACTAATACAAACTCAATCTTGAAAGTAATTTCCTTCACTCTCTTTTTTTTTTTTTTTTTATTGGTCTAGCACACGTGCTGCAGGGAAGTTCCTAAAGCGCTCCAGGAGCGGCACGAGTGCGGAAAAAGCGATTCACGTTGTTCTTGAATCGCTGTAAATTGTACTCGGTGGGAAACACAGCGCTGGGCAAATTATTCCAAAGGGATGACGTTCTCCATATAAAAGATTGCTTGCAAATCGTTGTACGCGGAGTAACAAGCTGAACCTCATACGGATGCGAAGCACCAGCGCGACGTGTATTTCTAACATGCACCGCTTGGGGAGGAATTAAGCGGGCTACATCCTTCGAACACTTTCCATGAAAATACTTGTAGAACAGACTCAAGTCGCCAACGGTTCTTCGATGTTACAGCGAATCAAGGCCGCCGGTCAATTCCGGGTCCCCAATCAGACGGACCGCTCTTCTCTGAACAGAATCCAACAAATGCAGTGTATGTTTGGGAGTGGAGCCCCAAACGTTGGAGCAGTATTCCATAGTTGGTCGAATTTGGGCTTTGTAAAGAATTAACAGTTGTTGTGGGGTGTAAAGCTTTCTGGTTCTAAATAATATTCCCAACTTTTGAGAAGCTCTCCTTGCTATGCCTGCAACATGTTCATGCCAAGACATATTTGCTCCCAAACTAACGCCCAACAATTGAGCGACGACGATGCTAGGGGACTGGAGTGCCCCGACATAACTATGTCGGGTTCAGCAACGTTAACTTTTTTAGAAAAAACTGCCGCTTGGGTTTTTGTAGCGTTAAATTCCACTTGGTTACTGTCACCCCAAGATAGAATTTCTTCCAGGTCTTTGTTAAGTTGAACGACCTCCTGCTGTCTGCGGATATTCGCCTGAGCAGCCGATGTCCGTCAAGGTGAATGAAGAGACAAGCGTACTGTCATCTGCAAAGCTATAGATTGGATTCCCGGTCTTTTCCAGCAGATCGTTAATGTAAATGAGAAAGAGAGTAGGAGACAGTATGGAACCCTGGGGCACACCGGCGTTAATAGTGAGGGTGTTAGAAAGAAATCCGTCTACCGCCACTCGTAAAGAACGCTCTCTGAGGAAACATGAGAGCCACAATTAGACCCTTTCAGACATACCATAAGAGCGCAACTTAGCCAACAGTCCATCGTGCCAAACACGGTCGAATGCCTTGGATATGTCAAGAGCAACCGCTCGAGATTCTCCAAAGTGTTCAATTGCGTTGTTCCAAACATGTGTTATATAAGTCAGAAGATCTCCTGTTGATCTATATTTACGAAAACCATATTGGTGATCGCTAATAATATCGAATCGTTCAATATATTTTAGAAGATGCTCATTGATAACCTTTTCCATGACTTTCGATATTATTGAAAGCAGTGCAACTGGTCGGTAGTTTTTTGGCAAGGTCTTCTTACCTTTTTTAGGTATCGGCTGAACCGTGGCACATTTCCAGCAGGACGGAAATATTCCCTTTCTGTAGGATAGGTTAAAAAGTCTACAGAAAACTGGTGTTAGTTCCCTTGCACAGTTTTTGAGAACTATGGCAGGTATTCCGTCAGCGCCAGAAGCCTTCTTGGTGTCTAGCTTCATTAAAATACGCTTTATGATGCGCTGTCTGAAGACAACATCGGGCATCCTTGACTGCAATATGGGAATAGTAGGTGGTGTTTTTCCTTGGAAATCGACAGTAGAATGTGAAGCAAAGAGTTCAGCCAACAAGTTCGCTCTCTCAACAGGTGTGGTTGCAATGGAATTATCTGGCCGTGTGAGCGGTGGTATGGTGGATTTGGTAAAATTTTGACTAACTGCCTTAGCGACTGCCCAAAAGGACCTGGAATTGTTGGGACATGCGAGAAGTTTGTTTCTAATTCGTTGATTGTGTGCCTCCTTGGTTTCGTCGATAATTCCCTTGCATCTGTTCCGGGCATGAACAAAGATGTTTCGATTTACGGTGTTAGGATTTTCACGCCATTGTCGGTAGGTAATATGTTTAGAAGCAACAGCTTCTTTGCATTTTCGGTCGAACCAAGGCTTGCCGTTGGAGGAGCATTTCTTCGAAAAAGGGATGTAAGCTTCCATACCAGCCAAAATAACATCGGAGACCTCCCTGGCGCAGTCAGATGGGTTATCGGATCGAAAACAAACGTCTCTCATCAGTTTTGCTATATCTCAGCCAATTGTCGGATTTTTCAACGAAAAAATGATGGTTGTTTTGATTCGATGGAGTCATTGGGGCTTTTTTCGGCTTGTTCAACTGACTTGAACTGAGAATTATCCACGTGCTGTTGTAGAGGTCGGAATAGATGGCAATCTGAAAAGGCCAAGTCTAGAGAAAACGCTGAAGTAATGCAAAATTGCTCAGCTCAAATATAAAATCGTTTCCAGGGTCATTTTTGTATGGTGAGACTGGGCGTGTTCCTGCATTAGTATCATCGTCCTTCTCTTACTGCTAGTAAACGACCCTTTGTCTTGACGTGCGTCACACATACGGAGCAATTGTTGTTGGTAGAGCTCAAATGTGACAGTTGTGACCAAGTTAAAGTATCTTATAGTAGGATACTAATCCCACCAACTACGTAGCAATACTCTTTTATGCACATTCCGTTTTACTTCTTCTTGAACTTGGAGAATAAGAAAAAAGCAGTATTATAGCGTTTGCTAATGTCGGAAGTGACCTCCAGCTGGATACACCGATACTCCTTGTTAGTCCTTCTTAGCTTTCTAGATGGTAGAAAATAGTTTGCTGAATTTGTTCATCATCATCGCCTTCAACGCCACCTCAACAAGTTAGTCTCCTGGTTCGAACATTGGAGAATACAGATCAACCAAGCCAAAATCCAAGCCATCATGTTTAGCAAATCTTCCACTAGACCAACATCATCAAGTACCTGGGCCTCCACTACGACAAGCGGCTAGTATGGAAGGACCTGTTCACCATCTCCTCCACCAAAGCCAATCAGCTCCTCGGCAAGCATACCTCGTTCTAAACAAGTCCAGTAAATTGTCAACACACAACAATTTGACAATTTACAAAATAATTATCAGAGCCAGCCCCACCTATTCCAGTCCGCGAGGGTGTCAGATGTCACGCACCCACAGATCCACCCTTCAGACCGTACGAAACAAGGCCCTCCTTCATGAGCAACGCTCAGCTCAAGTTCCTGCATAAAGCCACTTATGAGCCCAACCCAACAGTCAGGAACGCCTATGGACCTCCACCCAACGCTAGACGACGTTAATTTTAAGTTTATACTCATAAAATGTCTCAAGTTCTCTCTCAGCACATTTATATAAAACCCATTACCTAGGCTAAGTTATTTAGGTTACTAACACGTAAATATCTTAAGACAGAAAAATATCCTCCTATTTATGCGGTCTGCGAAGGGATAAGTGACTTGTTGACATACTGCATTGGACAACTAGTAATATTGAAGTTGATATTGACAGAACTGTAAAAGAGAAATTAATGAAAAAACAATGCCCGCCAGTCCATGTCGTAACTTGTATTGGCCCCTAGACGTCTCTGGCCTGGACAGCCCCGATCTATATAAATATTTTTAAAAATTCTTTATAATTCGCATTTTTTTTGCTTCAGATTATGCTTGGGAAAGGTAAAAACTATCCATATTTGATAAAAAAATAAATTTTCTGTTGGGCGTTTTTCGACTCTACTCGCTGTGTACTCGGAATGACGTACCGAGCGATTATCAATAGTTTCGCTACTTACTTAGAAGAGTGCTGGGAACGTAACGGCTCATATTTAAGTAACATTATTTTCAAAAAATAGTTTCCCGAGGACTGTAGTTTTGAGTAAAGATTTTTCCATTTCAATCAATCGTTTTTTTAGTACGAATATTTTAAAATTAAACTTTTTACAATTTCTTTCTTACTAAAAAAATGGCCACGTTTCCCGAAGAAAGTAAAACGCTTTCTGTAAGGATAGTAGACAACATTTTTTTTTTTTTTTTTTCCGTTACATAAAAAATATTAACAACCTTATATTGAAGGCAGAACATTTCGTGAACTCAAGAAAATTAGAATTGAATATTAATGCTGCGTGAGCTAGCTAATTATTCCCTATTATTTTTAGATTACGAAACTTTGTTACAGGTTGTAAATTAAAAGATAATAATAACCTTTTACGGAGAATCAGCTAAAAACGAATATAAATGAAAGTAATAAAATTTTTTCGTATCTGATAATATTATCTATAATATATATAAAATGCAACGTCTCTCTCTCTGTCTGTCTGTCCGTTAGTGCGCCTATCACTGAAAAACCACTTATCCGATTTACGTACTTTTTTTTTTTAAACATACATATGTTCTCTGGCCAGGTTATAGGCTATATTTTATTACGATAGGTAGCATAAGGAATGAGCAGTGACGTAAAATAGTGAATGATGTCGGAAATAAGTTTGCCGCTAGCGCGTGCCTTTGCAATACACAGCCTAAACCATTAAATATGGAACAATATTATGTAGCAAAGAATATCTGTAATGTATAATCTATAATATATATATAAAATGCAATGTCTCTCTGTCTGTCTGTTTGTCCATTAGTGCGTTTATCACGCGGGAACCCCTTATCCGATTTACCTGTCTTTTTTTAAATTCATGCATATATTCTTTGGCCAGGTTATATAATAATAATCTATATCTATAATATATATAAAATGCAATGTTTGTCTGTCTGTCTGTCTGTCCGTTAATGCGCTTATCCCTCGAGAAACCACTTATCCGATTTACGTGATTTTTTTAAATTCATACATATGTTCTCTGACCAGGTTATAGGTATATATTTTATTGCATCTATAATATATATAAAATGCAACGTATTCTGTCTGTCTGGCTGTCCGTTAGTGCGCTTATCACTGGAGAACCACTTTTCCGATTTTCGTACTTTTTTTTTTAAAAACATACATATGTCCTCCGGCCAGCTTATAGGCTATATTTTATTACGATAGGTAGCATAAGGAATGAGCAGCGACAATAATAGTAAATGAAGTCGGACAAAGTTTGCCGCTAGCGCGTTCTCTTGCAATACACAGTCCAAAACCATTAAATATGGAACAATATTATGTAGCAGAGAATATCTATAATATATATAAAATGCAATGTCTCTCTGTCCGTCTGTCTGTCTGTCTGTCCGTCCGTTAGTGTGCTTATCACTGGAGAACTACTTATCCGATTTACGTGCTTTTTTTTTAACCATACGTATGTTCTCTGGCCAGGTTATAGGATATATTTTATTAGGTGACATAAGGAATAAGCAGTGACGATAATAGTGAATTAAGTCGGAGAAAAGTTTGCCGCTAGCGCGTTCTCTTGCAATACACTCCCTAAAGCATTAAATATGGAACAATATCATGTAGCAATATATATAAAATGCAACGTCTCTCTCTCTGTCTGTCTGTCCGTTAGTGCGCTTATCACTTGAGAACCACTTATCCGATTTACGTGTTTTTTATAAATTTATACATATGTTCTATATAATTCGATATAAGCCTAGATAATGGGAGATAATGGGAGATAAGGAGAAATAATGGGAGATAAGTCGAGATAAGCCTCGATAATGGGAGATAAGTATAAATAATGGGAGATAAGTCTAGATAATGGGAGTTATGGTGAGATAATGGGAGATAAGGAGAAATAATGGGAGATAAGGAGAAATAATGGGAGATAAGGAGAAATAATGGGAGATAAGTCGAGATAAGTCTAGATAATGGGAAATAAGGTGAGATAATGGGAGATAAGGAGAAATAATGAGAGATAAGGAGAAATAATGGGAGATGAGCAGAGATAAGCCTAGATAATGGAAATTATGTAGAGATAATGGGAAATAAGGAGAAATATTGGGAGATAAGGAGATATACTTGGAGATATTTTATTACGTTGGGTAACACAAGGAATAAGCAGTGACGATAGTAGTGAATCAAGTCCACGCGAGCGGAGCCGCGGGCCCGGCTAGTCAATTAATAAATGAGTTATTTCTTAATCAGAATGCTTCATTCAGTACTCCTCCTCCGACAAATTATCCAACTTTATGTGACGAGTCTGAACTTCATTAATCAAATTAGCTCAGTCGCCAGGGGTTTTGAGTTCTCATTAAATGTTAACAGGCTGCATTTTGGCACACAGGTAGTTTTTTGGACATAAAATATGAAAAAAAAGTTTTCTCAAGTTTCATGTGCGCTAAAATCTAAAATAAAATAAAAAATTCGGTTTTTCGGTAATATCTCAAAAAATAAAAAAGATATCGAAAAACTAATAGCACCACGTTATTAAAAATTCGGATAGATGATTCAAAAAGTGTAGCGCGTTAAACACGTTAATTCGAAGGCCTACGCGCACCGCTCAAAAGTTAATCGATATTACTTGTTTTCAAAGTGCAAAAAAAAAATTAAAAGATGGTCTTTTGAAGAGGAGACTTTCAGCTTTCCGATGATACTAATTGTTTTTATTTTTGTTGCTTTATACGAGGGTTGTGTAAGAAATAAGGCTCCCAACGCTGTAAACTCGCCGCGCGAGATGCTAGGCGAAATCCGGCAACACCGCCGTGTGCGCCGATTCCCTCACTCTAGATCCCGCCTTGGTAGAACTCGCTACGACGTTCAGTGCCGGCCTGACAGCCATCCGCGATGGAATCCCCGATCGCCGTCACCGCCAGGTGCGAAGTTCGTGCGGTAATCCGATTTTTGCACGCTAAAAAGTTACGACCGGTTGATATTCATAGGCAGTTGTGTGAAGTTTATGGGGAAGCTCGTATCAGCGTTCAACACGTCCGCAAATGGTGTAGGGAGTTCTCCGAAGGACGCACAGACATCCACGATGATCAAAGAAGCGGAAGGCCATCGATCTCCGACGAAGTTGTGTCGAAGATTGAGCGAATTCTGCTCGAGGATAGGAGGATAACGATTCGGGAACTGGCTACCCGGGTTCCTGAGGTTTGTGAAAAAACAATCCACACGATTTTGACTGAAAGGTTACGTTATCACAAGGTGTGTGCGCGGTGGGTCCCGCACATGCTTTCAGAAACCCACAAAGCCGATCGTGTCAAGTGTGCCCAGGAGTTTCTTCGAGAATGCACCGAGAATACCGAAGATTTCTTAGACTCCATTGTTACCGGGGATGAAACGTGGTGTCATTACGTCACCCCGGCAACAAAACAACAATCGCGACGATGGCGCCATACCGGATCGCCTAAACCGAAGAAGTTCAAGCAGACGCTGCCCGCAGGGAAAGTGATAGTTACGGTCTTTTGGGACCTTAAGGGTGTCCTGCTTGTTGAATTTATGCCTCGAGGGATCACAATAAATTCGGAAAATTATTGTGAGATCTTGAAAAAACTCAGAAGGGCCATCCAAAATCGCCGGAGAGGAAGACTGACAAAAGGCGTTAGACTGCACCACGACAATGCGCGCCCGCACGTCTCTCGCCAAACCAAGGATTTAATCGACAATTTTGGGCTGGGATCTCGTTGAACATGCTCCCTACAGCCCTGATCTTGCACCGAGTGACTTCCACTTGTTTTCAAAATTAAAGCAACACTTGGGTGGACAACGTTTCGTGACTGATGAAGAAGTGCAGGAAGCGGTCACCAAATTCCCCCACGGACTGGCGGCGGACTTCTTTGAAGCGGGATTCCAAAAGTAGATTAGTCGTCAACAAAAATGAGTGGAAAAATCTGGAGATTATGTTCAAAAATAGCTAAATTAAGCTTTCCAATGATGTATTTTTCAGTTCAAATAAAAAGTGCCTTACACCTGAAAAAAATGTGGGAACCTTATTTTTTACACAACCCTCGTAATTTGTAAAACTTAAAACGAAATTTTTGTTTGCATGAATTTAACGAGCATACAGTAAATTACAAATATTTAATAAAACATAGTATTGAAAAAAAAATCCTTGTGCATGTATCATTATTATACCTTAAATTTCGATTAAAAAAATAACACTGCGTGACATGATTTTGGTACCCGAAAAACTGATTGCTATTATAGTTTCCTATTAGTTATAGTATGTAAGCAGTGGATGTCTTTTATTTCTATCACGTCTTGTTTTTAAGTTACACACCGATAACCTTTTCTTAACCTACCCTCATATTGTTCATATTAATCGCTAGATAATCTATTGAGAAGATATGTTCATTTCTTGTTAGTTTCTTTGAGATTACCTGATTAAGAGTGTAATACTACTGTTTTAAAGATGAATACTGAAAAAAGTAGTCGCCGTCAGTGCAAAACTTCACCAAACAAGTTTTGTTACGTGTATGGACAGTATATTCTCAAGTCTCAAGGAATAAAAATATCTGAAAAAGTATGTACTGCGTATTTTCTATATTTTGGACGTACTGTACATCAAGATAAACCCTGGATTCCGCAACTGTTTTGTGTATCATGTTATGCTACTCTCCTGTCGTGGTTGAACGGAAACAAAACATCTATGCCATTTGCAGTACCGACTGTGTGGCGCGAACCTAGTAATCATTTTAACGATTGCTACTTCTTCATGACTGATGTACGAGGATTTTCAAAGAAAATTAAGCATAATATCGAGTACCCTTCTGTGAATTCTGTATCAAAACCAATACCATATAGTGAAGACATGACTCCTCCTTTGCCTCCTAAGAAAAGTCAAACTGAAGAGTTAGATATACCAAGCGATGAAAATAACGATGGACAAGACATGGAAGTTGACAACCAAGGTCCAGACTTTTTACCCTCTTCAAGTGATCTATGCCAACCGCATTTAATTCAACAACGGGAATTAAATGATTTGATACGGGACTTGAATTTGTCAACTACTCAGTATATATCACCACTACACCAAACACTTTATTTTTGCACTCGACGCCCGTTTCGCTAACCATGTTAGCTTCATCATCGCTCCTGATGAAGCTAACATGGTTAGCGAAGCGCGCGTCGAGTGCAAAAATAAAGTGTTTGGTGCAGTGGTGATATATACTGAATAGTATCATTGTGCCAAAGATTCCACATTCCCAACTTAGTTGAATTTGTCTGTTAGACAAGCCGAATTACTTGGATCAAGACTACAGGAATGGCACTTGTTGGCACCAGATACAAAAATATCTGTACAACGAAAACGAAGTAAAGCAATGGCAACTTTTTACTCTAGTTCAGAAAACATATGTTTTTGTAATGACATTGTATCTTTGATGGGTGAGTTAGAAATTCCCTATGATACAAATGAATGGCGTCTTTTTATTGATGGTTCGAAAACAAGTCTGAAGGCAGTTTTACTTCATAATGGTAATAAATATCCGTCAATACCAGTGGCTTATTCAACTGTTTTAAAAGGGACATACGAAAATATGAAATCAATATTGGATTTATTAAATACAAAAATTTTAAATGGAAAGTGTGCGCTGACCTCAAAGTAATAGCTATATTACTTGGTTTGCAAGGTGGATTTACTAAGTACTGCTGCTTTCTTTGCATGTGGGACAGTAGAGCTACTGATAAGCACTATTTGATCAAAGACTGGCCAAAACGAACGGAATTTGTGTGTGGGAACTCAAATGTAAAATACTTGTCTTTAATCAACCCCGAAGACGTCATTTTACCTCCTCTACACATAAAACTCGGTTTAATGAAGAATTTTGTGAAAGCGATGGATAAAAATGGCGAAGGATTTTTATATTTAAAATCTATTTTTCCAAGATTAAGTGACGCAAAGTTGAAAGGAGGTATTTTTATTGGTCCACAAATACGCTTATAATGAAAAACAACAAATTTGATCAAACACTAAATGACGAAGAACTATGCGCATGGACATCTTTAAAAGCCGTGATAAAAGGTTTTTTTAGGAAATCATAGAGCCGAGAATGCAGAACTCTTAGTGAACGATTTGTTAAGAGCATACAAAAAGATGGGTGGCCGAATGTCATTCATTTCCTCCATTCCCATTTCTCTTTTTTTCCATCAAATCTTGGAGCAGTGAGTAATGAACAAGGGGAACGATTTCAACAGATGTGAAAAGGTTTGAGGAACGGTTTCAAGGTCGTTGGGACGTAGTTATGTTGGGAGATTACTGCTGGCTTTTAAAAACGAGAAGATATTTCCCAACATAAGAGAAAAAGTTAAATATTTTTAACTTTTAATGTACAATATAAACTTTTTACCATATATTTTATATTAAGTTGTGTCCAAATGTATTAATAATAAGTTTTTTTAGCAGTTTTATTCGAATTATTGGAAAATTTAATGAAGCTACGTGTACACTGTACTTTACTCCTTAATTATTTTACTTAAAATTGTTAACTATCGTACCTAAAAAACAGTACGTGATAGACAAAAATACTTATGTATTCTTAATAAGTGGTGTGTATGAATAAATAAACAGGAAAAATTTAAGTGGGTACTCAATTTTTTTTAAATTTGTAACGCAGTGTAATTAAAGATAACAACATTGTCTGTATTATTTAAAAATTGAATTTTCTTTCTTTCTTTCTCTCTCTTTTAATGAGCTCTATCCTTCTTTGGATAATTTACTCAGCTTTGAATCCGTCTCGTGCTTAGGCAGAGCACCAGGGACCCTTTGGTGATGCGTTACATATTCTCGAGTTTGGATCCTTTCTACAGGTGGAGAGCAACGAAATCTCGCTCAAGGCGATATTGCTCTCCCAAAAAAAAAAAAAAAAAAATGTCTTTATAACTTAATTTCTTTTGTGGCACTGATAAAGGATCTCCGGGAACTGCTACTGGTTTGGGGTATAACCTTTTCTGTCAGACCGCCCGTCTGATTACGTGATTGACACAAAAAACACTTGTTCGCCTACTGCTCAAATCACCTAACCTCAACCGACGTTATAGGAATCACCCCTCACAGCGTTTGGCAACCCTATGCGATTAGAACCCTACCAAGCAAGCAATTTGTGGACCACCGATCCACACTCCGAAGCCCCAAAACGCTCGCACTTCGCCTTCAGAAGCCCTAACCGGGAGAACGCGTCCCCGTGCTACGAACTATCGACCGGAAGTCAAAATTGAGTTTTAAAATACGAAAATTTGACTGCACCGCCGGCAATTTTACGTTCAAAGAAGTACGAAATGGTAAAAAAATCCGGACAATTTTTTTTTTTTAGTTACAGTTAAAAGTATACTTGATATTAGAAAATCATTAAAAACTTAAAAAAACTTTCTCCTTTTTTGTAATTTCGCTCTTAAAAAGTGTTCATGATAAACGTACTTTTTGCTTATAACAAAAAAATATTTAAAGGTGGGAAATGAAAGATAAAAGTCTAAGATTTAAGTATAAAGTATTTATATTTCATTTAAATATCCAAGTACAAAGAAAACAGTTATTGAAAAACCAAAAATTTTTAATTACTCGAAGGAATTTTGTTAAGGGCGATAATATTGTATCCACTATAACTTTCTTAAGAGCCATCTTTTATAGAAAATGCTACCAAAAGTAATCAGGTTCGGATCAGAAGCAATGATTCATAATTGATTTGAACTTATAATAGTGGATGTAAAACAAATTACGGTGGAAATTTCTTAATAGGTTCATTACTCAAATGTTTGGACGGTTTTTAACATTTTCCAACATTTTAAACTTGCAAGGTGCACATATCTATTTTAACAGTTAAGTTAATAAACCTAACTATCGTTAACTAAGGTCGGTATTCATACTTCTTGACTAGTTTCTAGACCTTTAGTTCACCTTGAGGGATGTTTCTCGTTTCATAGTTGAAAAACCACGTCTTTAAATACCCTCGAGAGATACGATATGGTCAAAAAATGCGGACAATTTTTTTTAGTTACAGTTAAAAGTATACTTGATATTAGAAAATCATTAAAAACTTAAAAAAACTTTCTCTTTTTTTGTAATTTTGCCCTTAAAAAGTGTTTATGATAAACGTACCTTTTGGTCATAATAAAAAAATATTTAAAGGTGGGAAATGAAAGATGAAAGTTTAAGATTTAAGTATAAAGTATTTATATTTCATTTAAATATCCAAGTACAAAGAAAACAGTTATTGAAAACACCAAAAATTCTGAATTACTGGAAGGAATTTTGTTAAGGGCGTTAATATTGGATCCACTATAACTTTTAGCTTTCTTAAGAGCCATCTTTTATAGAAAATGCTACCAAAAGTAATCAGGTTAGGACCAGAAGCAATGATTCATATTGATTTGAGCTTATAATAGTGTATGTAAAAGAAATTACGGTGGAGATTTCTTAATAGGTTCATTACTCAAATGTTTGGACGGTTTTTAACATTTTTCAACATCTTAGTCTTGCAAGGTGCACGTATCTATTTTAACAGTTAAGCTAATAAACACAACTGTCGTTAACTAAGGTCGGTATTCATAGTCGTTCCTTGAGTAGTTTCTAGACCTTCAGTACACCTTGAGGGATGTTTTTCGTTTCATAGTTGAAAAATCACGTCTTTAAATACACTCGAGAGATACTTATAGTGGTCGCTAGACGTGCTTCAAGCCATTTATCTGAAGTGATGTGTTGTGTTTTATATTCCCAATATCTCGTCTCGAAATCCTCTCAAGAGATAGGAAAGTCGAGGGCCCACTTGGGTGGTATTTTTAGGTTCTGTTTTTAATTGTTTTCTGATTTCAGGTTGAAAATATTGTTGACATTGGGTAAGATTTGTTTTTTTTGTACACATAAATAGGTTAAAAGTAAAATCATTTTATTTCATAGCAAGATGTGGTACTCTACTTTTATCATCATAATCAATCGGGTCTATTATAACGTTCTTCGCCTTCCGGTTCCCAGTTTCCATCCTCTTCGATCTTTCGAATCTCCGATCCCTACACTATCCTCTGAACACCTCCAAAACCATGTCGCTCTAGGTCTCCTTCTTCTCCTCCTTTCGCTTGGTACCTACTTTAGAACCAGCTTTGGTATTCGGTGTTCTTCCATTCTTTCCACGTGTCCGTACGATATAAGCTGCCGTTGTTGAATTTTCTCATTCATCGTGGTTTTTACTTTCATTACATCCCTTATTCTTCCATTTCTAACTCTATCTATTCTTGACAATCCTGCCAATCCTCGCCAGTAATCAATTTCGAGTCGTCAGTCTCTGTTCCAATCGTGTAAATGAGGTGCTTTCTCTGTGAAGTTATGTTCTTCAACCACCATGTTTTTGAGGTATTAACTTCAGAGCGGCAAAAAAATATTTCGAGAATTAGTTCGAACGTACGCAAAAGTGTATACCAGGTGTACAAGTATGAAATGCGCATTTCAGACAACAGATGGTGCACCAATGTAGTTTGTGCTATAAAGATTTGACACTGCGCCATTTTGTTGTATCATCAACAAGTGTCAGACGCGCACGAGTGATAAATTGAAAAAGTGTGTGTATAGTGTTGTGTTGTTGTGTTCAATATGTCGAAATTTATACCGAACAAAGAGCATTCGCGGACATCATTAAATTTTTGTTTTCATTTGAAGAAAACTGATGTTGAATCATACCGATTACTTCGAGAAGCTTATGGTGAACATGCTCCATCGCAAGATACGTGTGAACGATGGCTTCGGCGTTTCAAAAGTGGTGACTTCGATGTTGCAGACAAGGAACGTGGAAAACCGCCAAAAAAATACGAAGATGTGGAATTGCAAGCATTGTTTGACGAAGATGATTCACAAACACAAAAACAACTCGTCGAGCAATTGGGCGTTAGTCAACAAGCTGTTTCCAATCGGCTACGAGAGATGGGGAAGATTCAGAAGACCGGTAGATGGGTACCACATGAGTTGAACGACAGGCAAATGGAAAAGCGCAAAAACACGTGTGACATTTTACTCGCTAGGTACAAAAGTAAGTCGTTTTTGCATCGTATAGTTACAGGGAATGAAAAGTGGATTTATTTTGAGAATCTCAAGCGCAAAAAAATCATGGGTAGACCCAGGAGCACCATCCACATCTACCGCAAGACCCAATCGCTTTGGCAGAAAAGACGATGCTCTGTGTTTGGTGAGACCAGAGGGGCGTGGTCTATTATGAGCTGTTAAAACCTGGGGGAAAAACGCTTAATACTAAACGTTATCAACAACAATTGACCGATTTGAACCGTTCGCTGCTTGAAAAAAGGCCAGAATACCGAAAGAGGCAACACAAAGTCATTTTTCTTCATGACAATGCTCCATCATATACGGCAAAACCAGTTCGCGACACGTTGGAAGCACTCAGCTGGGACGTTCTACCCCATGCGGTTTACTCACCAGACTTGGCTCCTTCCGATTACCACTTGTTTGCATCGATGGGTCACGCACTTGCTGAGCAGCGCTTTGGTTCGTACGAAGATGTGAAAAAATGGCTCGATGAATGGTTCGCAGCAAAAGGGGAAGATTTTTACTGGCGTGTACTCACAAATTGCCCGAAAGATGGGAAAAATGTATAACAAGCGATGAAGCATACTTTGAATAAAGCACTTTTTATCATTCTTCCGAATTTAACATGTTTATTTAGAAAAAAAATCCGCATTTCATACTTGTTCACCTGGTATCTCTTAAAGGCGAATATTTTGACAAACACTAAAATGATTTGTACCAAAAATTTTTTTCTCTCATTGTTTTTGTAAAAACTTAAAAGATAGCCCTCGTACATACATAATAAATGTTGCAATTCCCAACACTCATAACCTAAGAAATACCTATATTGAAAAAAATAGTAAATACATACATACCACTAAAAGAAGAAATTAGGTACGGTTCACATTACGATGACACTATTTAAGGAAATAATTTTTTAACAAATGTAATTTGATATTCAATAAAGATATTGTTCAATTTTTTTTTTACTAGAAATATTTATCGTGTTTATGGGACACCTTGTATTATATTATTTTTATGTCATACCGCACATTATTATTTTTTAATTGTGCCCTAGATCGTACTAAATAAAAGAAAATTGTATGCACATTTCAGCTGTTACCATTATTGATTAACTAACAAGGAACAGTATATGAATAATTCGGCCAACGCAACGGTTCATATTGTCACACCTGTATTACGTATATGTATTAATATATCCGCCCGCCAAACTTAAACTGGTGAACAGTTGAAGGGGTTACATACACCGCGAATTTTCAAAAATTCGATTTTTTTTACGAATTTTTATTTTCCATACTTCTAAGAATTATTCAAAAAAGAAAAATTAAGAAAATTCCATTCCATTACCAAGTTATAGCATATGTGACTTGGCGCCGGATGGAGACTGCTACCTGTTTTCAAACACTCTCTGCAACATTACTCATCAATTTTTAATATTTTTTAACTTTTTTTTAAAAAATCTTAATAATTTGGCCAAACCTTTTACCCAGAAACCAGAATATACTGTTCCAAAGATTTTTGACGTGCCGAAATCGAATCCGAGGTCAGAATTTCTCCGATGGCTACGGTTTTCGAGATATATTCTAACCTAAAAGTGCGAAAATCACGGTTTTTTTTCGACATCTTTGAGGTTATGTTACATCGAAAGGTAATTTTTAGTGTTCCGTACGGAACACTTATAAGATGACTTCGGGGTCTGCCTGTCTGTCACACCCGATTTTCTCCGAAACTATTTGTCATAGAAAGTTGAATTTTGGTAATAATATAAGAATTGATGGCCTCATCAGAGCCATGTAGTTTCGAAAGTCAAATTTTGACTTAAGGGGTTAATTTTGGGGGGTGTAATCGAAAGCGAAAAAAAATTTTTAGTAGGTTATCGAGTGTGGTGTCAAATGAAAGCTTGTGAAAACACTAGTAAAAAATATATATGTAATGTAATACTTGCGCACACTTTTCTTTGTATTATTTTTAAAAAATCGCGAAAAATTACTGTCCCCCCACCTTATCTCGAAAAGTACTGATCAAAAAATTTTGAAAAAATTCTGGAATATTTTTCCACGGGGTGTACATTGAACGAAAATTATCACGAGTGCATTACCTTTAATAATTTATCTGGTATATAAAAAAAAACAAAAATATCAAGGTCATCAATTTCCAGTAAAGATTGGAAACAAACTTTGTTGAAACCTGATTTGGGGTGTGTTTTGTGAAGTCAATGATTATTTTATACCACCGTAACAAGATTTTTTATTTTAAAAGCAATCAACGTACGGGACACTAATTATGCAAGTTCAACTTGCACTTGACCGGTTATTTTTTATCAAACCATTAATGGGATTCGAAAGAACTTCCCCTTCAAAACGCATTTAGATTTCTCCGGATATCGTATGTTGAAATTAAGTATTTCGACATATTTCTCGATTTTTGGAAAATGAAGTGCATCGAATAAATACAATTCTTTGACGCATTAACCTTTGTAACGATTGTTAATTTATGGCAAATTAGACTTATTTTGAGTTTAATGACAAATAGAAAAATTAATGCATCGAAGAATTGCATTTATTCTTTGCCTTTCACTTTCCAAAAATCGAGAAATAAGACTAACTACTTAAATTCAACATACAACGTCTCAAAGATATCCAGAGAAATCCAAATGCATTTTGAAGAGGCAGAGTAGTTCTTTCGGGCCCCATTAATGGTTTCATACCTTTCGATGTAACATAACCTCAAATATCTCGAAAAACCGTGATTTTCAAACTTCTAGGTTAGAATATCTCGAAAACCGAAGCCATCAGAGAAATTCTGACTTCGGATTTGAATTTAGCGCTTCAAGAACCTTCGGAAAAGTATATTCTGGTTTCTGGGTAAAGATTGTCGACCTGGGTAATTTAAATTAAATTTTTTGATCGAAAATTGCATAATGCAATTTTTTATTTTTGAAAAAAAACTCTTTCTACAAATTTTACAAGATTAATTTTTATTTTTGTACATCGGATTATTTTTATGAAGTTATCCTACAGATGAGGATAAAAAATAATGTTAACATTTAAAACACATTTAAAAAAATATTTTTTTCTTATAATTTAAAGTACAATAAAAATATATAATCTCCCTTCTTTTGTATTATTCACTTAATAACTTATAAAATATACTTTTTGCAGCGCCCAGCGCCCCTGAAAGGAATATTAAATATTTTATCAAATAAATAATATACCAGGTGTACAAGTATGAAATGCGGATTTTTTTTTCTAAAAAAATATGTTAAATTCGGAAGAATGATAAAAAGTGCTTTATTCAAAGTATGCTCCATCGCTTGTTATACATTTTTCCCATCTTTCGGACAATTTGTTAATACCACGCCAGTAAAAATCTTCTCCTTTTGCTGCAAACCATTCATCGAGCCATTTTTTCACATCTTTGTACGAACCAAAGCGCTGCTCAGCAAGTACGTGATCCGTCGATGCAAACAAGTGGTAATCGGAAAGAGCCAAGTCTGGTGAGTAAGCCACGTGGGGTAGAACTTCCCAGCTGAGTGCTTCCAACGTGTCGCTAACTGGTTTTGCCGTATATGAGGGAGCATTGTCATAAAAAAAACTTTGTGTTGCCTCTTTCGGTATTCTGGCCTTTTTTCAAGCAGCGAACGGTTCAAATCGGTCAGTTGTTGTTGGTAACGTTTAGTATTAACCGTTTTCCCAGTTTTTAACAGCTCATAATAGACCACGCCCCTCTGGTCCCACCAAACACAGAGCATCGTCTTTCTGCCAAAGCGATTCGGTCTTGCGGTCGATGTGGATGGTGCGCCTGGGTCTACCCATGATTTTTTGCGCTTGGGATTCTCAAAATAAATCCACTTTTCATCCCCTGTAACTATACGATGCAAAAACAACTTCGTTTTGTACCGAGCGAGCAAAATGTCACACGTGTTTTTGCTCTTTTCCATTTGCCTGTCGTTCAACTCATGCCGGTCTTCTGAACCTTTCCCATCTCTCGTAGCCAATTGGAAACAGCTTATCGACTAACGCCCAATTGCTCGGCGAGTTGTTTTTGTGTTTGCGAATCATCTTCGTCCAACTATGTTTGCAATTCCACATCTTCGTATTTTTTTGGCGGTTTTCCACGTTCCTTGTCTGCAACATCGAAGTCACCACTTTTGAAACGCCGAAATTATCGTTCTCACGTATCTTGAGATGGAGCATGTTCACCATAAGCTTCTCGAAGTAATCGGTATGATTCAACAGCAGTTTTCTTCAAATGAAAACATAAAATTAATGCTGTCCGCGAATGCTCTTTGTTCGGTATAAATTTCGACATATTGAAGACAACAACACAACACTATGCACACACTTTTCCAATTTATCACCATTGCGCTTCTGAGACTTGTTGATGACACAACAAAATGGCGCAATGTCAAATCTTTATAGCACAAACTGCATTGGTGCACCATCTGCTGTCTGAAATCCGCATTTCATACTTGTACACCTGGTATATACAGAGAGTTTAGTAAATAGCTTACATTTTTCTAAAAAAAGTAAATATCTCTCAAATTTTAAGCAATATTTTAAATCTTATTTTTATATTAATTTTATGATCATTGGACTTTACTCAGGGTTGTTGTTATTTTTGCCAAGTTACTATATAAAAAATATCACTCTACTACAGGTGAAAATCGACAGATGCCCAAATAGCTATAACGTTAAATCCCTAAAGATTTTAATACTCTATATAGAGGGCTGGAGCAATGGAACCGCCTTTTCAAAGAGAGGGATCATGCAGTACACAAATGGATTTAAAGAGGAAGAATATGCGTAAAATGAAAGAACTTACTTATTTTGTTAAACAAATCACTATATTAAATTAAAAACTTCTGTTACGTGGCCACTGTTTCGTAGATGATTCTACATTGGAACGTTTAATAATATAGACTCATTTACGAAACCGTTGTCATGTAACAGAAGTTTTTAATTTAATTCAGTGATTTGTTTAACTAGGTAAATAAGTTTTTCCATTTATTTAATATTTTTTGTTTAAAAATTATAAATTTCTTTTTTTTATGGGTCTAGCACACGTGCTACAGGGAAGTCCCTAAAGCACTTCAGGAGCGGCATGTGTGCGGAAAAAGCGATGCACGTTGTTCTTGAATCGCTGTAAATTGTACTCAGTGGGAAACACAGCCCTGGGCAAATTATTCGAAAGGGATGATGTTCTCCATATAAAAGACTGCTTGAGAAACATTGTACGCGGAGTAACAAGCTGAACCTCATACAGATGTGAAGTATTAGCGCGACGTGTATTTCTAACATGCACCGCTCTGAGAGGAATTAAGCGGGCTATATCATTTGAACACTTTCCATGAAAATACTTGTAGAACAGACTCAAGTCGCCAACCGTTCTTCGATGTTCCAGCGAATCAAGGCTGCCGGTCAGTTCCGGGTCTCCAATCAGACGAACAGCTCTTCTGTGAACAGAATCCAACAAATGCAGTGTGTGTTTGGGAACGGAGCCCCAAACATGGGAGCACTATTCCATAGTTGGTCGAATTTGAGTTTTGTAAAGAATTAACAGTTGTTGTGGAGTGTATAGCTTTCTGGTTCGAAATAATATTCCCAACTTTTGAGAAGCTCTCCTTGCTATGCCTGCAAGGAGAGCTTCTTGCAGGCATGCCAGGACATATTTGCTCCCAAATTAACGCCCAACAAATTGAGTGACGATGCTAGGGGAATGGAATGCCTCGACATGACTATGTCGGGTTCAGCAACGTTAACTTTTTTAGAAAAAAACTGCCGCCTGGGTCTTTGTAGCGTTAAATTCCACTTGGTTACTGTCACCCCAAGATAGAATTTCTTCCAGGTGATTGTTAAGTTGAACGACCTCCTGCTGTCCGCGGATATTCGCCTGAGTAGCCGATGTCCGAGCGTTCAAAGTGAATGAAGATATACTGTCATCTGCAAAGCTGTAGATTGGATTCCCTGTCTTTTCCAGCAGATCGTAAATGTAAATGAGAAAGAGAATAGGAGACAGTATGGAGCCTTGGGGCACACCAGCGTTGATAGTGAAGGTGTTAGAAAGAAATCCGTCGACCGCCACTCGTAAACAAAGGTAGTGAAGTAAGATAATATTTTGATTTCGTGGTTCATGGTTCGTGAAGGTAATATTTTGGTTTTGGGGTCATAGGTGGGTACTCTTATTTAAGAACTGTTATTTGTATGGTAATTTCAAAATATTGAACATTTTACGACACAAAAGAAAATTTTCAATCCATAAATTATTATTACGTAATGGTAAGATCCAAGAAATTGTATCAAGTACGCATACTTAATACTCCACTGCAGGCTGATACAGCAGCCACAATCCGACAGAGTGGTCGACAAAGTCAACACTTTAACGCAGGCAGCGCGGTTTCGAAAGATCAGGCATGCCCTCGAAAACCGCGCTGCCTTTGTCAACCACTCTGTCGGCTTGTGGGTGCCGTGTCAGCCTCCGATGAAGTATTAGGTATGCGTACTTGGTGCAGTTCGTTGTATCTTACTATTAGGTTCCGTTAGTACCTGGATAATGACTAGTAAATTCTGTTCTCGTTTGTCGATCCTAGCCTGACTGATGAGCCATGATACGGAGAAACGCGTCTCAGGTTGATGTAGGGGATTTAGCGAAATTTTGACTAATGGCTTTTACGACTGATCAAAAACACCTGGAATTGGGGCATGTGAGAAGTTTGTTTTTAATTCTTTGGTTGTGTGCCTCCTTCGTTTCGCTAGTTATTTGTTTGCACCTGTTAAGGGCACTAACACAGATGTTTTGATTTATGACGTTAAAGCTTTTTCTCCATTGCCGGTAAGGCAGATGTTAAGAAGCAGCAGCTTTGTATTTTCAATCGAACTAGGGCTTAATGTAAGTTTTCATACCAGCCAAAATTACCATGTATTATACTATATAAAATGTGTGCTAAAATTTTTTATATTGTTTTCAATTTTCCACCAGTTTACTTACTCATACATCACGCCAGCTAAACTTTATTTACACTTCGTGAATCATTTAGCACACTTTTTATAGATCAAACAATAGAAAGTGGTTGACACTTTAGCACTTTACGGAATTCATTATTACGGTCGTTTATAGAAGTGATATTTTCATGGTTAAGAATAATACACGAGTAATTATATACCACAGTACATTGAACCATAACTGAATATTTATGTTCGTAACTGAAGAGGTTACGAAGTTGAATTTACCATCGTTAATGACATAGTTTATTTTTATATCGCATTGACCGCACGAAATATCACCCTTTGTTTTATTAGTGTTTTTTTTATTGTTTCTTGTCCTCGTATGGGGTAAAAAGGCCCGAGACTTTTGAAGAGAAAAAGTAATGTTCTGCCAAACATCGATTTTATTCTTCAACATAGTTTCCTTCAAGATAAATACATTTATTCCAGCGATCTTAAAACATTTGGATACCTTTCCTATAGTACAATTTGCTTATATATATATATATATATATATATATATATATATATATATATATATATATATATAAGCAAATATATATATATATATATATATATATATATATATATATATATATATATATATATATATAAATATATATATATATATATATATATATATATATATATATATATATATATATATATATATATATATATATATATTTCAATCCGTTCGTCTAACAAAGAATTTGCACGAAGATTCGCCAAAAATCTCATTTGGCATTTTCAAGTGCTCTTGCTGCTACTGCTACTTGATACTGTGATCTTGCTGCTGCTGCCGCTCGAAGCTAACTGGAGTTAGCTTCGAGAATTTGCACGACGTTTTGGCAAAATCTCATTTGGCATTTTCAAATGTTCTTGCTGCTGCTGCTGCTACTCGATACTGTGATCTTGCTGCTACTACTGCTCAAAGCTAACTCCAGTTAGCGTCTAGAGTTAGCTTCGAGCAGCGGTAATATCTATATATATATATATATATATATATATATATATATATATATATATATATATATATATATATACTGACATCAATTTTTTGCTGTCACCCTAATATATATATATATATATATATATATATATATATATATATATATATATATATATATATATATATATATATATTAGGATGACCGCAAAAAATCGATGTCGGAATTTTGTTCGTCTGGACCCCACAAAACGATTCCCCTTTCCAGATATTGAGATAGCCGAAATTTGAGCTCGATTAAACGACGTTAAACCCGTGCCGCTCGTCGCTCAAAGTTTGAAAAAAATCCAAATTTTTGGCCAAAAGCCATATGGAGCCATAACTCCAGAACGGTAAATAATAGAAACACGCTTAATATCTCAAAAGAAAGCTAATGTTGTTCTTCAAAATTTATATTCTATACAAAATTGTTGTTATTTTAAGTCAAACCGAGTTACAACAGCCTTTAGCTCCAAAAACGTGACCTGGTACCAGTAGGAGCCAGTTTGGAAGTATTCTAAGAATTTTACGGGTTTTTACATAATGTGTCTCGGAATTAACATTTTTTTTGTTAAAAAGTATTTTGGAACTCAATTTTCAAACATAAAGAGCCTTTTGTTCAAACTTAATCTTTTATTATATGGGGATTACCTGACTAGTTTACCAAAGAAAGACCCGTTTGACAGGTAAAAAGGAGGGTGAATCTAATTTCTATTTTAGGGATGGTGATTTTACTTCAGCGTACAACCGACCTTTTATTTATTCAGTTTAGTTTCTAAAGTGCCTTTGAGCTGGTTAGATCGAACAATTATCTAGTGAAGATATTTTAAACGTTTTTTTTTTTTTAATTTTCCAAGTGTGTGTGTTATTGTTTTTATAACTATTATAGTATTATTTTAAAAGACATTTGAAAACATTTTATTGAAATTAAAGTTTGCAATATATTTTGTTTATTTTCCAAGTTAACTGCTATTTACCTATTGGCCTCTGAAATGGCATCCACATCAGGTGTACAAAGCCGGACCAAGGATAAAATATTTCTTGTGGGCTATCCCATTCACCAGATCACCGGTTGTAAACTACCCCCAAATCGTCCCAGTTTTGTGTGCTTTATTTTATAATTTACGTACTGTGAAATTAACTGTAAGAGAATCAGCAAAACTTACAATACGAGAAGTGTTCATTTTTTTGGAGAGAAAGCTCGAATCCCAACTAAACATGAGCAAGATGCAATTACTAAGCTGGAAAAACTTCACGCCGAGTGGAGAACTCTTCAAAAAGACCGGAAGAAAACATCGAAAACGGCCAAGAACAAATTTAAAACAGTTTGTTGAAAAGTTGGATGATCTCTTTGATATTGCTCAACAAGATGCCTTGGCTCTGATGAAATCGGAAGAAGATAAGGCGTTTCTCGTAAAACAGAGGCAGAAGGGCCGCCCAGGTTCCATGACTGGAGTGGATCTCAAGTTGTCTCGAGCTGAAGAAATCAAGGTGTAAAAAGGAACTTGCAAAAATGAACCGACAAATCCGAGAAGCAACTTTTGATATTGGTGAGTTTTTTTTTTATTATTAGTATTCTAAAAAATAGATAAACAAATAAGTAAATAGTTTCATTATAATTGAAAGAAAATTGTACATGAGAGCATGATTTGGCATCTTTATGATTGAGTTTATATTTTTTAAATAATACCTTTTGATAATTAGAAGTAGGTAATTTAATACCTATGTATTATTACTATTCTGCTAAAACGACAAGTTTTTATAGTCTTTTTTTTTCTCTTTCTTTTGTTGCTTCTTAGAGACGGATGATGAAGATAAGTTCGAAGAAGGAGAAGAAGACACTGAAGAGGACAGCATCTACCAGGAACTTGAGAGCTTGGAGGAAATGGACATCCCTGAAGAAGCTGCAGAAGATCCAGGACCATCTGAGAGCAAGAGGATGAAAGTTTCATTTGCAAGGGGCGTTAAAGAGATTTTAAACATGAAATTCTCCATTTTATTAGATCGATGTAAGGTATCCGACAGAAATGCCACGAGAATTTTAATAACCACTCTAGAAGCACTAAACCTTGACCCTCTTGAGTACAAAGTCTCGAAAACTTTATTTACATGATAGAAGGCAAATGTTCAGAGAACAATATAATAAAAAAATTTTTGATAAAGTAAACATTCCTGAAAAAGAGCCCGTGGTTGTCCATTGGGACGGTAAACTTTTACCGGGGTGTTTTAAAAAAATGAACAATGTGAGCGAATAGCTATAGCTATTTCATATGGCGAAAAGGAACAGCTGCTGGGAGTTCCTGTAACAGCAAACAGCTCTGGAGAGGAGCACGCCGTAGCCGTATATGAATGCCTACATGAATGGGGTCTTCTCAACACCGTCAAGGCGATGTGCTTCGACACTACAGCATCCAACACGGGAAGACTCAAAGGAGCATGCGTCATATTGGAGCAAATGTTAGGAAGAGAATTGTTATACCTAGCTTGCCGTCACCATATCTTGAAAATTCTGTTAAGAGGCGTATTCGACACAAAAATGGGATCAACCACAGGACCTCATCCAGACATTTTCAAGAGATTCCTCACTGCGTGGCCCAAGATAGACAAAGGAAAATACGACACAGGTATCAGTGACAATCTAATACAAAAGCAGCTAACTCCAGAAGTAATTGCAAATGTTACTGCTGAATTCGAGACCAAATTAACTGAGAGCCACCCCAGAGATGACTACAAGGAGCTATTGCAGTTGGTTCTCGTATTTGTTGGATCACTAGACGGCAGTGTTGTGGGTTTTAGAACTCCAGGAGCCATTCATCACGCTAGGCTATTTACTGCTTAAAAATGTTCATTTTTCGTCGTCAATTTGTCAAGATGTCTAAAGAAGAAGAAAGTTCTGTGCGTGCCATTTCTGTTTTCCTAGTTAAAATTTATTGTAAAGCTTGGTTCAATGCTCCAAAAGCTCATCTTGCACCAAAGCAAGATTTAGGTATTTTGCATAGTCTGTTAGACTATAAAGAATGTGACAACGACATTGCAGAAATAGCCCTGACCAAATTTTCGAACCATTTGTGGTATTTGTGAATGCAAAGTTGGTGGGATTATCGTTTTTTGATCCCACCATTACAGACGATGAAAAGTTGTTAATGGCTAATAAATTGCTCAGTAGCACAGATGAACCATCACAGCACGCTAGGGTTGTAAATCCAAAAGTTAGGAAAGAAAACTTAAAAGAGGTAGTTGTTGGAGGATTGGTAAATTTACTTACCAAAGAAACGTTTACATTCTTTGACCAATTTAATATAAAAACAGATTTCCTAAGACAACATCCAAACACCTGGCCTCAAAATAATGACTTCCAAGAAGGATTGAAAATTGTCAAAACATTAAAAGTAGTTAATGATATGGCTGAGCGTGGTGTTAAATTAATAACCGACTTTAACGACCTTCTGACAAAAGATGAAGACCAAAAGCAATATGTCCTGCAAGTTTTAAGTAAATGCCGAGCATTATATCCTGACGTTTCAAAAACTACTTTAACAAAAGCTCTAGCATAGATTAGATAACTATGTAAAATTATCAACTCATGTAGGTACTACGTCTGTATCTTTTCTGTGTCTGTTTTGTATGTATTATATACCTAATTTTTATATTTTAAAATAAAAAATGTCATTAGACTTATCAGTATTACTTGTTTTTTTTTTATTATATTTCTACTTTAAACTCAAAAATATACCAAAAAAAGCAAAATTTATCTCTTAATAACAAAATATACGAAGTATGCTCCTAGTGGTACCAGGTCACGTTTTTGGGGCTAAAGGCTGTTGTAACTCGGTTTGACTTAAAATAACAACAATTATGTATAGAATATAAATTTTGAAGAACAACATTAGCTTTCTTTTGAGATATTAAGCGTGTTTCTATTATTTACCGTTCTATAGTTATGGCTCCATATGTCAGCTTTTTGGCCAAAAATTTGGATTTTTTCAAACTTTGAGCGACGAGCGGCACGAGTTTCACGTCGTTTAATCGAGCTCAAATTTCGGCTATCTCAATATCTGGAAAGGGGAATCGTTTTGTGGGGTCCAGACGAACAAGATTCCGACATTTTTTTCCCCCTCTATGAGATCCGGTCACTAATATATATATATATATATATATATATATATATATATATATATATATATATATATATATATATATATATATATATATATATATATGTATATGTATATATGTATATATATATATGTATATGTATATATATGTATATATATGTATATATATATATATATATATATATATATATATATATATATATATATATATATATATATATATATATATATATATATGTATATGTATATATGTATATATATATGTTATATATATATATATATATATATATATATATATATATATATATATATATTATATATATATATGTATATATATGTATATATATATATATATATATATATATATATATATATATATATATATATATACAGTGTGACAATTTAAGTCCGCATCATATGGGATTTTTTTTAAATAATCACTTTAGCCCAGATCTGGTTATGGTATCCATTTGTGCTTCAAATAATATCAGAAATAAAGTATAGTAAGTCATTTTTACGCATGACATCACCTGTCAAAAATGACATTTTCGTAAAAATTTTTGAAAAAAGCATATAATTTGGCCACATTTTAAAAAAAGTTATTAGACAAAATGGTTATTTTGTGATTCTAGATCTGTTTGTTAAATTTCAACGGCTTACTACGATTTTAAATTTTTGGCAGTTTTTTGACATTTCGGCCATTGTTTTTCATCTTGATTTATTGCAACCTTATTTAAATCATTTAATTTGTCAAAAACTAGGCACCTATATTCTATTTAAGAACAAAATGAAGTCGTGTCCATATTTTTGTTTATAGAATATTAAAATCACACATTATCATGAATCATATTTGATGCAAAGTTCGATTAGCTTTTGTTTTTAAATAGAAAAATGTTTCTCGCTTACGTATTTTGATAGTGAACACGCTTAAACGTTTGTAAATTAACACAAATCCTACATTTTGATCTTTTTAGTAATGCATTTAAATTTTTAACAATTTAATGTTTCTTACTATAAACACCAAATTAACAACTTGCTGCTTTATCCTATTTGTTTTTTTATACTTCAGCTAAAACCACTTTTTAGATTAATAATACATTTTAGATTCTAATTAGCAACCGTAATAAAATTATTACACATATTCTAGTTATTAATTGGGCAGTTACGCGTTGATAATACCACCGAAAAATTACATTAAAATGCTTTCGGTGTCATTGTTGACACAACTGCTAATTTAAAATAAATCCAGCCATATTTTAGTCGTGGCTATCAAAATTAGCGTTCGCAAATTTAGAAAGACCCTTTATAGTTGTGCTGATTTCCTCCTGAAAACTCACCTTCTACAGGAAAAAGAGCTAAACAGAGAAATTAACACGCTAAGCAAAACTCGGTATTTCTATGCGTTTATTAATAGTAGGTCCTGGAAACAACTGAAAACTAGAGATCGCAATATGGTGTCGTAAGCGTCAACTATTTAGTTAGCAATTCAAACTAGAATAGAAAGAAACAGAGAAACTTGCAGCAATTTACTGTGAGCCGAATTATAAAGAAGTTTAAATCGACGGGATCTGGATCACGTAAACATACCGAAGATACTGAGTTAGATGTGTGCTTAAGTGTAGTGGAAGAAGGCAAAACCAGTGTTAGAACTATTTCGAAGTCTAAACCGGAGATCGACAGGGAAAGTGTACGTTAAATTTTACATAAAAATCAATTTAAACAATAGAAACGAAATTGATAAATACTCTACAGGATAGAGATTTTAATATTCGGTTGTTATTTTCATTCTGGTACCAAGGAAAAATAGAAGAAGTCTCCAGATTTCCGTATAATGTTGTATGGACTGATGAAGCCACGTTTATTTCTCACGGAGTAGTAAGTTCACAGAATAGTCGATGGTGGGCCCAAGAAAATCCAAACCTTATAATTGAGTGTCGTGACCAATACTCGTTTAAAACTAACGTTTGGTGTGGAATTGTAAATGACCAAATAATAGGGCCATCTTTTTTTAGACATAATTTAAACTCACAACGATATTTATATTTTTTAAATAACGAAATTTTAGAAGTTCTGGATAACATGGCTGTGGATCTAAGATATGCTCTATGGTATCAATTAGATGGTGCACCAATACACAATACTTTGCAAGTACGAAACACTTTAAATGAGCTATTTCATGGCAGGGTCATTGGGCGAGATCACGATAATTGTTGACCACTTCGATCGCCCGACATCACCCCATTGGATTTGTATTTATGGGGTTATCTCAAACAAAAAAGTATACAAGTTTAGACCATTTAGAGATATCGATCATCTAGAAACTATAATTAGGCAGTGTGTTCAGGAGATACCTCCCGAGTTTGGGAAAAATTCCGCCAAAGAAATTTCTAGAAGAACCATTCGTGGCATTGAACGAAACGGTGGACACACCGAAATGTAGAATATCGCAGTAGGCGTGTATTTGATACAAAGTATTTATTAAATAGGTTAAAAATAACCAATTGTTAATTTAGCGTTTATAGAAAGAAACATTGCATTGTTGAAACTTTAAATACATTACTAAAAAGATCAAAATGTAAGATTTGTATTAATTTACAAACGTTCAAGTGTGTTCACTTTCAAACTACGTAAGCGAGAAATATTTTTCTATTTAAAAACAAAAGTTAATCTAACTTTGCATCAAATATGATTCATCATAATGTGTGAATTTTAATATTCTATAAAAAAGTTATTGACACGACTTCATTTTGTTCTTAAATAGATTATAGGTGCATAGTTTATGACAAATTAAATGATTTAAATATGGTTGCAATAAATCAAGATGAAAAACAATTGCCGAAATGTCAAAAAACTGCCAAAAATTCAAAATTGTAGTAGGCCGTTGAAATTTCACAAACAGAACAGAATCATAAAATAAACTATTTTATCTAATAACATTTTTGTAAAATTTGGCCAAATTATACGTTTTTTTCAAAAATTTTTGACAGGTGACGTCATGCGTAAAAAGTACTTACTATGCTTTATTTTTGATATATTTGAAGCACAAATGGATGCCATAACCAGATCTGGGCTAAAGTGATTATTTAAAAAAAATCCTATATGATGCGGACTTAAATTGTCACACTGTATATATATATATATATATAACACGTAGGCTGAAAAGTTTTTGGTCTAGCTACTTAAAACACATCAATATAGTCTCCTTCAAGAGCGTTACAATCAGTCCAACGCTTTCTAACATTTCTATACCTTGTAGAAGGATTTGTCTTTGCCTTCAAAATAGGCCTCTGTTTCGGCGATAACTTCTACATTGGAGCCAAATCTCTTTCCCGGGAGTATTTTTTTGAGGTCTGCCAATAGATAATAGTCGCTGGGGGCCAAATCTGGAGAATACGGTGGATGAGGAAGCAATTCGAACTTCAATTCATGCAATTTTGCCATCGTAACCATTGACTTGTGACACGGTGCATTGTCTTGATGAAAGAGCACCTTTTTTTTGCTCATTTGGGGCCGTTTTTTTGCGATGTCTACCTTCAAACGCACCAATAACTTTGTATAATATTCGCTATTGATGGTTTTTCCCTTCTCAGCATAGTCGATGAAGATTATTCCATGCGCATCCCAAAATACAGAGGTCAAAACCTTCCCAACCGTCTGTTGTGTCTTAGGTCGCTTCGGCCAGCTTTCACCGGCTGCTGTCCACTCAGCTGACTGTCGATTTGATTGCGGTGTGTAGTGGTGGATCCATGTTTCATCCATTGTCACATACCGCATGACAAAATTCTTTTTATTGTGCTTAAACAGGTCCAAACAGCGCTCAGAATCATCAACACGTTGTTGTTTTTGGTCCACTGTCTTTTGTCACGGTCATCCAAAACAATTTTGTGTTTTTTTTTTGTTTTCCAGTGTAACCACCTTTTTTGGGCGCAGCATCATTTGTCTCTGTACGACCGCGTTTAAATTCAGCATACCAGTAAATAATGAATAATTTTTCAGGGGCAAAGTCCCCGTAACACTTATCAAGCCATTGCCTTGCTTGAACGGTATTTTTTCCCATCAAAAAAAGAATGTCTAATCAACACACGAAATTCGATTTTTCCATTGTTTTGAAAATATCAAAAGTGGCGTGACTAAAACCACTCTAACTTGTAAACTAATCGTCAAAATGTCATGAAATTTTGACACGTATCGTTTGAAGGTTGGTACTTCCTAAAAATCATATGGATTTTTTGAAACGGGCTACATCTATGTGTCAGATCAAAAACTTTTCAGCCTACGTATTATATATAGGAAGAATACTAATAGACGGTCAACGATTAAATCACTTAAAGTTCGTAGATGATGTCATTCTAATCCTTAACACAAAAGAAAAATTACAAGAAATGCTAGTGGAATTAAATAACAACTTTCTAGAAATAGGTCTAAAAATATACTTCACCAAAACCAAATATTTGAACAACGAAACTAAAGATAACAGCCAGAAACTATTAGACTTGATTCACATAACGAAGCCGCTCTCGATACGCTCTCGGTTCGATAAAATTTTTTAGATCTCGCTTCAGTTTTTCGTTGTGCATATATAATGTCAGTTAACTTTTCAATTGAAGAATTAGCAGTTATAGCTTTTAGACGATGATTCAAAAATCATCGAAAAAACGGAGCAAACCGAGGAGGATATGGGTACATAAAAGTTTAAAGGCTTGAAAAAGTGAAGGTGACTATTATACACTGCACCGTTATCTAACTGACCACAAAGAAAAGTTTATAAAGCATTTTAGAATGGTTTTTGAGACATTTGAAATGATATTAACAAAAACAGAACCAAAAATTAAGAAGTTAAATATCACATTTCGAGAATGTAATTCAGAGAAAAGGTAAGAAGAAGGGAATGGGTACATCCAAGTTTAAAAGCTCAAAAAAGTGAAGGTGAATCTTATACACTGTACCGTCATCTAATTGATAATATATGATTACCTCACTCAAATGTCCACAATTTTTCACTCGCCATTATTTATTGACGTGTTTTAATTTTTATTAATTTCCTACTTTACACGCACTTGTTGTCTAGTGCACAACTGAGCGGGTACGGAATGGAGCTGGATCGAAAACATATCCATACATATACAAGTCATGACAAGTCCGATCTCGCTCCGACAAATATTCTTTGAGATGTATCGATATTGGTGTGTTATGAGATCGAAATCTGAGCGATAGTGATAGTACTGAGTATATATCACCACTACACACAAACAGTTTATTTTTGCACTCGACGCGCGTTTCGCTAACCCTGTTAGCTTCATCAGGAGCGATGATTGACTAAAGCTAAACCACAAATCTACCCTATTTATACTTAGCCTAACCCTTGAATTACTCAGGCGGAACTAATGGCATAGGCAAGGCCATCAGTTCCGGTCAAGTAACCAGTAGAGGGGACTATAAGGAATAGGCCCTCTGTCTTTATTTAAACTACTTTTACATTTTATACTTTCGTATGAGTTCAACAATCTCCTATCAGATACACTTTTTATTAATCTTAGATTATCTAATGTTACAATATGATCAGCTTCAAGGGCATGTTCGGCAATGCTAGACTTTTCTGTTCTACTGTATTTTAAGTGTGCTAAATGTTCTTTAAATCGTATTTTAATTGACCTTTTAGTTTGCCCAACATATTTTTTGTCACAATCATTACAACTAATTTCATAAATTCCACTTGTCTCACAAATAGGAATCTTATCTTTGGGATTTCCTAAGATATTCCTCAGATTGTCTGATGACTTATAGACTAAAGTAAGGCCTACCTTAATAAGTACCTTATTGAGTCCCTTGCTATATTTCGGATTATATGGTATGGAGACATACTTGGTGTTATTTTCTTCGCGTGTAAAAGAGGTGGAATTCTGAATATTAAACCTAAACTTATGTCTATTTATTAACTTATTTACTGAGTCATCGACATAACCATTAACTCTAGTTATATTTCTAATACGATTCCTTTCTTTATTAAAGTTTACTCTATTCAAAGAGAAAGTGACCAAACGATGAACTAAAAAATGTAATGAGGCTAATTTGTGTTGTTTGCAATGAAATGAATCATTAGGAATATATCTATCTGTTACTGTGTCCTTCCTATAGATATCAAATTCTAATCTATTATTATTTTTAATAATTAAAATATCTAGAAAAGGCAATTGTCCCTTGTTCTCAACTTCGTAAGTGAATTTAATGGAATCATACCGGCTATTTAATTTAGAAACAAAATAATCAATATTTGCTTTCTTTGTATCAAAAATCGCGAAAATATATCATCCACATACCTATACCATACCCTTGGGAAATATTCGAATTCTTGACTGGCTTCGGTTTCAAACTTACTCATGAATAAATTGGCTATGAAAGGTGATAAGCAATTACCCATAGCTGTTCCTTCTTTCTGAACATAAAATTGACTGTTATATTGGAAATAATTTTGTTCCGTACAAAGTTTGGATAATGTTAAGTATTCACGAATAATTTCGTCCTCAAAGTCATTCATTCTAAGTAATTCTTCGAGATATTGTAAAGTTTGTGGTACTGGCACACTTGGGAACAAAGAACTGACATCAAAAATTAAGTCTTCACCTTCATTAAGAACTAGATTTTTTGTTTTATTAATGAATTCTAACTACTTGCGAAAGTATTTAATGGTAAATTCTCAAGTTCTTTTGATAACCATTTGGATATTAAATATGTGGGTGATCCGACCGATTGTTTCATCGGTATTAACATATGATATTGAAACGTGGACTTTAAATTAAAGTATAATATATAAACTCCACGTAACACAAAGAGCAATAGAGAGGAGAATGCTAAACATTAGACTCCAAGATCGTATTCCTAAAACTGAGATACGAAGAAAATCAAAAGTGACAGATGTAATAGAACGAATATGTATATTGAGGTAGAATTTGGCGGGGCATCGCAAGGATGAATGATAACAGATTTACTTGCCGTATGGTTAAATCGAGGCCTAGAGAACATAAGAGATGCAGAGGTAGACCACAGACAAGACGGACGACGGATGACATAAAAAATATGGCGGAACACGACTGGATGCAAAAAGCAAACAACAGAGATCAGTGGAGACAACTTGAGGAGGTTTACATCCGACTATGGATGGAATAAGCTAACGTTTATGATGAATTATACAGAAACATTAATTAGCGCAGCAAAAACTGTAGGAGTTGGTGAAATCTACGTTATAAATAACTACCATAATCCCTTACTAGTTGATAGAGGATAGATCCTTATAGCGGTTTTCGGAAAAATAAGTAACGTTTCAGATTATTTGAAATTCTCCCATGTTTCTATTACCTATACGCCTATTTTATAATTTTACTATCTTTCTGTTTCACTGTCGAGCTGCAGTTGGATCATAATACACTCCCACACTATTTTAATCTTGATCAACATATTCTAAACTATATTTGTTTTAATTCATGCATATTCAAACTCTAAGCCGGATACAATAACAGCAATTAAAATTTAATAATTAATTATTATTCATTTTAATAATGTATTTTATTATTAAATATTCTATATATATTCTCTATTGTTTGTGTAATTTTTTTAAATATGAGCATTTGTACTTAGGAGAAACACCATTTTACAATACAGTGAACAGAAGAGCGCTGGGGTGACGTTTATAGCAACCAGAATTTGGCGGGATTACCCGAGCCAATCAAAATAAACAATTAATCTCACCAAATTTTGGATACTATACACATCTCACACAGTACATTATTATATTTTTAAATCCTATGTAACATTTTTGGTATCTTATATAACGAAAAAAACATTTTCCAAGATATTGACGCCTAATAAATAAAAATTTACACTTGGATTATCCAAAATATCTAAACGATGCATCTAAGAGCATTTTTTCCTTAAAAGAGAATTATTACAGTCTTGACTCAAGAGTTCATCTTTTTAGTGTTCCGTATGGAACACTTATAAGATCACTTCGGTGTCTGTCTATCTATCCGTCTGTCTGTCTGTCACACTCCATTTTCTTCGAAACTATTTGACAGAGGAAGTTAAAATTTGGCACTAATATAGGAATTGATGGCCTCATTAGAGCCGTGTAGTTTTGAAAATTAAATTTTGACTTAAGAGGTTAGTTTTGGGGGTTAAAATCGAGGAAAATTTTTTTTACCAAGTCATCGAGTAGCGTGTCAAATGAAAGCTTGTGAAAAGACGAGTTCAAAAATATATATAATGTAATACTTGCGCACACTTTTCTTTGTATTATTTTTAAAAAAGTGTGAAAAATCGCTGTCTGATTACAAAATTTTGAAAAAATTCTGGAATATTCTCTACAGGACGTACATTGATCGAAAATTATCATAAGTGCATTACCTTTAATAATAATTGATCTGGTATATACAGTCCCTGGCCAAATTATTAGACGCACTGCAATTTCATGTAAAATATTAATTACCGAGTGATATTGTACCGTTTTATTATTTTAAATTGATTTGTTTTTTATTTTTATATTATCCAATCAATTACCTATTTATTTGACATAAATAAAACAGCATTAATTTAGAAAAGCATAAGTTTATTAAGTTTTAAAGAAAAGTGAAATTAATGTTAGTAAAAGTCAATATTTAGTTGAGCCACCTTTAGCCGCTATCAAAGCTTTAATTCTGCGCGGCATGCTATCAATGCAAGATTGTACTGTCTCCTGCATTTGAGGATGATGATTCCACACATGAATAATCTTTTCTAGGAGCTGGGTTTTGTTGGTAATCACATCTTTAGCCACTTCTCTTTTCATCAGCTCCCACACATTTTCAATGGGGTTCATACCCGGCCAATCCAACAGAGGGATATTTTTTTTTCTGCCAAAAAAGCTTTAACAGACCGAGCAGTGTGGCAGGGAGCTCCATCTTGCATGAAAGTGAATGGTTCCCCATTTGGAAACCATTCTCTGAGCTGCGGAATCAACCGATTTTGTAATACTTCTTTGTACTAATCTTGCCTCATTATTCCTTTGACGACGTACAGACGTCCAGTGCCCTTGCCGCTGATGACTGACCAAATCATCACTTTGGTGGGATGTTTAAACCGTCAGGACGACACAATCAGGATGAAACTTTTCTCCATGACGACGACGCACATACTGAGCTTTATTCTGCAAAATTTCGAATGTGCTTTCGTCACTGAAGCAGACCTGTCAAAAATAGGAAAAATATATAAACTTCCATGTTTATTTGCTTTATTTAACTGAAAATGATAATAATGTATCAATTATTGATTAAATTGCTGTATCCTACCGATCTCCATCTCCAGAAGTCCACATCTTTGTCTTGCCATTGTTTGGCCCACTTCAGGCGCTTTGCTTTCATTGCAGCTGTTAACTTGGGCTTCCTGGCGGGGCGACAGGACTTAAAATCTAATTCTTTCAATTTTCTTCGAACAGGGCGCTCAGAAGCATTTACGCTAGCATCCTGGAGTTGTGATTTTATTACCTTTGTGGTAGCAAATCTGTTTTCTACACAAATTTTCTTCAAACATCTCTCTGACCGTGGAATGAAAATTGGTTTTCTACCGCATCTTTTCTTTCTTTCCGGACTTAATTCCTTCCCTGACTCAATTTTCTTTTTTATGCGTCGTACACTAGCTTCAGAAACCTCCAATCTTCGTGATATTTCTCGGTTTGTAAATGTTTTCGCAATCACAAGGGCCTTCACTTCAACTTTTTTACGTGGTGAAAGATCGCCTTTTCTACCCATAATGAAAATATTCCAATTACTTTTTTAAAACACTGCATACAAAATAAACTAATAACTGAGTAGTATAAAACTGTTAAACAAACAATCACAGTCCATAAAGCCACAGAAACACGTCCGTACCTGACTCGATTCCGATCGCGACTGATACAGGTTTGTACTTATTTACGTTCATGTATCACTTTGTCAACACAGTGTTGCCATATGTTAAAAATAAATACAAATATGTAGTCTACAACAATTCTTTTAAATAAAAATCAATAATATTGTAGTTTAAATATACCATATTGCATAAAAACTCTTAAGAAACATAAAATTACTAAAAAAAAATACAGTGCGTCTAATAATTTGGCCAGGGACTGTAATAAAACATAAATTTCAAGGTCATCAGTCCGAAAAGATCGGAAAAAAACTTTGTTGAAAACTGATTTGGGGTGTGTTTTTGTGAAGTCACTGATCATTTTATACCTCCGTAACAAAAATTTTTATTTTAAAAGCAATCAACGTACGGAACACTAATTCAGCACGGTTATTATTTATATGAAAACACTTTTAATAACAACCGGAAAATTTCATTTAAGAAATTATTAGCTTTTCCTTTTTAAAGCAATTTTTTTCATTAAAATCTAATTTTTTACTTGCATAAATTTTGGACTTCACTACAATTTGATACCTTACAATATATGAGTTTAAAGTACCTACTTTCATAACTTTGTACTAAAATAAAAAATTCCTACGTCTTACTGGATGTAAATTTTCACCAAACATTACATGTTAACAAAGCTTTTCCTGTTCAAGACTGTAAGTTAAGAAGGTACACAATACACTCATGTACCAACTCCACACTTTCCGCGTCGCTAGCACCGCCCACGTCGCTCGCGCTGCCCGCACCGCCTGCACCTCCCGGATCGCTTGAGGCGAAACGTTTAGATAGGATACTATATATATTCAGTATATATTACCACTACACCAAACACTTTATTTTTGCACTCGACTCGCGTTTCGCTAACTATGTTAGCTTTATCAGGAGCGATGATTGACTCAATCTGATGTATAGTGAGTAGTTTGATTCTGCTAACTTTTGAGAAAAATTGAGCCTACGTGCAATCATACATTGTGTGGAATAAATAACAATAATGTAATAAACGGTGAACCAAAGCCTTTTTTCTAGGCGAATGGCCTGCTAATTTTCCCATAGTTAATGAATTTGCCACTTTTTTAAAAAACACAATTAAAAAATAGGAAACAAATAAATGATAGCTGTTAAAAAACTACAATATCTATAATCTATATAAAATGCAACGTCTCTCTGTCTGTATGTCTGTCTGTCTGCCTGTCTGTCTATCCGTTAGTGCGCTTATCACTGGAGAACCACTTATCCGATTTACGTACTTTTTTTTAAAACATACATATGTTCTCTGGCCAGGTTATAGGCTATATTTTATTACGATAGGTAGCATAAGGAGTGAGCAGTGACGATAATAGTGAATGAAGTCGGAAAAAAGTTTGCCGCTAGGGCGTTCCCTTGCAATACACAGCCTAAACCATTAAATATGGAACAATATTATGTAGCAGAGAATATCTATAATCTATGGTATATATAAAATGCAATGTCTCTCTGTTTGTCTGTCTGTCCATTAGTGCGTTTATCACGCGAGAACCGCTTATCCAATTTACGTGTCTTTTTTTAAATTTATACATATATTTTTTGGCCAGGTTATATAATAATAATCTATATCTATAATATATATAAAATGCAACGTCTCTCTGTCTGTCTGTCTGTTCGTTAGTGAGCTTATCCCTCGAGAACCACTTATCCGATTTACGTGATTTTTTTTAAATTCATACATATGTTCTCTGACCAGGTTATAGATATATATTTTATTACATCTATAATATATATAAAATGCAACGTATCTCTGTCTGTCGTCTGTCTGTCTGTCTGCCTGTCCGTTAGTACACTTATCACTGGAGAACCACTTATCCGATTTACGAACATACATATGTTCTCTGGCCAGATTATCTATTTATAATATATATAAAATGCAACGTCTCTCTGTCTGTCTATCTGTCTGTCTGTCCGTTAGTGCGTTACGTACTTTTTTTTAAAACATACATATGTTCTTTGGCCAGGTTATAGGATATATTTTATTGCGTTAGGTAACATAATATAAGCAGTGACGATAATAGTGAAACAAGTAGGAAAAAAGTTACCGTTAGCGCGTTCTCTTGCAATACACTGCCTAAACCATTAAATATGGAACAATTTCATGTTGCAAAAAATATAATATATATGTATATATATATATATACATATATATATATATATATATATATATATATATATATATATATATATATATATATATATATATATAATGCAACGTCTCTCTGTCTGTCTGTCCGTTAGCGCACTTATCACTTGAGAACCACTTATCTGATTTACGTGTTTTTATAAATTTATACATATGATATGTTCTATATAATTTGATATAAGTCTGGGAGATAAGGTGAGATAATGGGAGATAAGTATAAATAATGGGAGATAAGGAGAAATAATGGGAGATAAGGAGAAATAATGGGAGATAAGCAGAGCTAAGTCTAGGTAATGGGAGTTATGCTGAGATAATGGGAGGTAAGGAGAAATAATGGGAGATAAGGAGAAATATTGCGAGATAAATCGAGATAAGCCTAGATAATGGGAGATAAGGTGAGATAATGGGAGATAAGGAGAAATAATGGGAGATAAGGAGAAATAATGGGAGATGAGCAGAGATAAGCCTAGATAATGGAAATTATGTAGAGATAATGGGAGATAAGGAGAAATAATGGGAGATAACGGGAAATAATGGCAGATATTTTATTACGTTAGGTAACATAAGGAATAAGCAGTGACGATAGTACTGAATCAAGTCCACGCGAGCGGAGCCGCGGGCACGGCTAGTTAACTTATAAAAGTTAAAATGCACATAACACTGCTACAACTCTAAAAAGTTGTACAAATTAAAATAAAGGTGGCAAAAGACAGCTTTCACACAAAACAAAAAACAACACCTAACCTGACAACAGTGACAACTAAAGAATGGCTGATAGAATAGTCCCCACCTCCCACTTTGTCAGTCTGTCAAACATGAGGGATTTTTTTCATAAAAAAATATCCCTAATACTAATAAATTTCCCTAAATCAAAGACTTTTGAAACGCGCGTACAACGCTTTTTAAACAGTCTTTTATATGGAGAACATCATACCTTTGGAATAATTTGCCCAGGGCTGTGTTTCCCACCGAGTGCAATTTACAGCGATTCAAGAACAAGGTGAATCGCTTTTTCCGCACGCATGCCGCTCCTGGAGCGCTTTAGAGACTTCCCTGTAGCACGTGTGCTAGACCCATAAACAAAAAAAAAACTTTTGGAACATATAGTAAAGTCAAAAAGCAGCATAAAATCAAAGGTTTATACCTGGATTGATGAGGAAGTGGTATTTAGTCTAATAATTTGCACTGTAGAGGGGTTGCTTCTTATAAATTAGTTCTTGTTATTTTTTTCATTATTAAATTTTTTTATCAGAAAGAACTTACATTAAGATCTTCTTTAGTAAGAGAATGCCAAAATTAGTATTTTTTTAGAATTCTGTGCCAGCGAAGTAGTTGGTAAATCACTATTTTTTCCAAAATAACACGTAAGCTGAAAAGTTTTTGGTCTAACACATAGATGTCGCCATTTTCAATAAAAACCATATGCTTTTTAGGAAGTACCAACCTTCAAACGATACGTGTCAAAATTTCATGATATTTCGACGATCAGTTTACAAGTTACAGTGGTTTTAGTGACGCTACTTTTGATATTTTCAAAACAATGGAAAAAATCGATTTCGTGTGTTGATTAAACACTGTTTTTTGATGGGAAAAAATACCGTTCAAGCAAAGCAAAGGCTTGATAAGTGTTACGGGGACTCCGCCCTTAGAAAATCACTAATCATTTACTGACATGCTGAATTTAAACGCGGTCGTACAGATACAAATGATGTTGAATGCTCTGGGCGCCCAAATAAGGTGGTTACACCGGAAAACATCAAAGAAATCCACAAAATTGTTTTGGATGACCGTAAAGTGAAATTGCGTGAGATAGCTGACACTCTAAAGATATCAAAAGAATGTGTTAGTCATATTTTGCATGAACATGTGGATATGAGAAAGCTCTGTTCGAAATGGGTACCGCGTTTGCTCACAGTGGACCCAGAACAACAACGTGTTGATGATTCTGAGCGCTGTTTGGACCTTTTAAGCGCAATAAAAAGAATTTTTTTATGCGATATGTGACAATGGATGAAACACTACTACACACCAAAATCAAATCGGCAGTCAGCTGAGTAGACAGCAACCGGTGAAAGCCGGCGGAAGCAACCAAAGACACACAACAGTTGGTTGGGAAGGTTTTGGCCTCTGTATTTTGGGACGCGCTTGGAATAATTTTTATCGACTATGCTGAGAAGGGAAAACCATCAATAGTGAATATTATATAATGTTATTGATGCGTTTGAAAGCAGAAATCGCAAAGAAAAGGCCTCAAACGAACAAGAGAAAAGTGCTCTTTCATCAAGACTATGCACCGTGTCACAAGTCAATGGTTACGATGGCAAAATTGCATAAATTCAAGTTCGAATTGTTTCCTCATCCACCATATTCTCCAGATTTGGCCCCCAGCGACTATTATCTATTCGCAGATCAGAAAATGCTCGCAGGAAAGAGATTTCGCTCTGGTGAAGAAGTTATCGCCGAAACTGAGATCTATTTTGCAGGCAGAGACAAATCCTTCTACAAGAAAGGTATAGAAATGTTAGAAAAGCGTTGGACTCATTGTATCGCTCTTAAAGGAGACTGTGTTGATAAATAAAGTTGAATTTTGCAAAAAAAATGTGTTTTAGGTAGCTAGACCAAAAACTTCTCAGCCTACGTGTTAGACCTCTCATCTATTTTCGTTACATATAAAATTTTTCGTGCATTTGTTAAAATCAATATAAAATAATAAATAACTAATTATATTGGTTAAAATTAGCTTGACATATATAAAATATTAACAAAACGTTTCGTTACGTTAGTATCTAATATTATACTAAAATTATTACTTTTATTCGTTTTTTTTTCATCGGCTTTTTTAATCTCATGCCATGTTATCGTACAGAAAAATTAATTTTCCGCACTGGTGCAGGAAGTCGTTCCTGTTCGGTTAAAAAAATTGATTAGCAACTGTTAATTCTCCGAACTAATATATAAACAACGTTTATTGATTACTTAATTTTGTTACTTAAAAAAGAGAAAGCATTCCAGTAAGTAGCTTAGTCACCTTTTCCCGATACTATAAGATCGTGGGTTTTTACCAATTTGAATAATTTAATTATACCAAAAATAATAATCTTGATAGTGTGAAAAATATTCATAGAACTTATAATCTAACTAGAGTTATGAAATTCAGCGATAAATTATTTCTAAAAATTTGATTACAATCGTCATCCTAGATTCGAAGAAACAATTTTTAACGACGCCTATGACACACGTGGAAGGAACAAAGTAGTAGGTTGAGAGGAGATCCGGTAATGTTTCTATGTCATTATATATATATATATATATATATATATATATATATATATATATATATATATACAGTAGAACCCCGATTAACCGAGTCGGGATTATCTGAGCTTCGAATTAACCGAGCCAATCTAAGAACCTGATTATCTGAGGTACGCGCGTCTATGCTGCGTATTAACCGAGCTTCTAAAATATGTATGTACATATTTCCATTTAAAATCGTCGGGGCCTTCGGGGAATCCCCCTGGCCCGTGTGAGGGGTTCCCCTATTTATGTTTTTGGACTCTTTCAGCATGTAAATTTGCGTGAATGCAGTGCGTTATAACGTTTACTACGGAGAAGTACGAGTATACTCACATAATTTATTTGGTTGGAGTTCTGGTAGTTAAGTGTAAAATTAATACGAACTGCTTTGTTTGAATATTTGTTTGTCGTATTATAATGGAGCAAACCAAGCGTAAAAAAATCGTCGTTCCTATTAAAGAAAAATTAAAAGCCATCAGAAGAATTGAGAGACAATTAAAGATGTTGCACGAGATTATGGACTAGGTGAGGTAACAGCTGGAGATTGGAAAAGAAACCGCACAAAAATAGAAGAGTGGTGTATAAATCAAGCCTCATCGTCCTCGGGAAGAAAATCAATGAAAACCAGCGACCATGAAAAGGTTATCGAAGCTTTATTCATGTGGTTTAACCAACAGAGATCAAAAGGTGTACCTCTGTCAGGCCCAATTTTACAACAGAAAGCAATAATGATTAGTAGGCAATTCCCAGAGATGAGATCAGTTTACCGCCAGTTCTGGATGGCTTGACCGCTGGAAAAAACGATACGGTGTACTTTCTGCTGATGTGGCATCAATTGAGAAGTTTAAGCAGAACTTTAAAAAGCAAATCGAAGGTTGTGGATACACATGTGATCAAATTTACAACTGTGACGAAACTGGTCTGAATTATACAATGCTTCCATCAAAAACACTGGCATCTCGACAGGAAAAATCAGCCCCTGGGCACAAACGAAGTAAGGAAAGATTAACTATAATGGTATGTTCCAATGCATCTGGCAAGCACAAAATCCCACTGGTGGTGATAGGCAAGTCTGCACGTCCAAGAGCTTTAAAAGACATCTCACCCAAAGCCCTACCAGTCTATAACAAAAGTCGGAAGAGCGCATGGATGGACGCGACCTTATTTACTAACTGGTTTGAAGAAGAGTTCGTGCCATCTGTGACTAAATTTTTGAACAAAAACCGTCTTCTTATTAAAGCAATTTTGTTAATGGATAATGCCCCCTCTCACCCTGGAGAAGGACTTCATGTGGGCAAAATTGTCGTAAAATTTTTTCCTCCAAATGTAACCAGCATCATGCAACCAGTGGATCAAGGCATCCTCGAAAACATTAAAAAAATTATAGGCGTTTATATCTTGAACATCTGTTAGAATACACAGAAAAGGAGGATATTATCAATGGGATGAGAAAGGTTACACTGAAAAATGTTATTTACTGGATAAGTCAAGCTTGGAATTCTGTGCGTACTATCACTATTCAAAAATCTTGGTCAAAAGTTATTGATTTTGAGGACTATAATGACAGTGAAGATGACATTCCATTAAATGAATTAGCTTTGAAATTGAGAAGCCATGGAGAAATGTCCCGTTCAAATTTTGACAGCGAGATAGAAGAAAAAGAAAAAAGTTTATTTGAATTAATGCAAAAATTAAAAGGTTGCAAAAATGTGGCAAGAGAAGATGTTGTTGGATGGATTACAGCAGATGATTTAGAAGAAGAAATGAGTATTGAAGAAATAACGAATGCCTTTCAGGAAACCGAAAAATCAGATGACGATGACGAAGCGACGGTGGATGATCAGTCTCCCCCACAAATATTTCTCATCAAGAAGCTTTCGCTTTTTTGGAAAAAGCTTTGAGGTATATCGAACAACAACCAGAGGGAACCCCAGCGGATTTGCTTCTTCTTAATAGATGGAGAAACATTGCAATATGAAACAGAAGCGCATAGATATCTATTTCACTGTTTTATAATGTATGTACCTATTTATATGTTAAAAACGTTAATACATCGGTTTAAAGTATTGGTGTTTATTTTTTAAATGAATAAAAAACAAATCCGGATTATCCGAGTTTTCAGTTATCCGAGGAGGGTGCCCCCACGTTACCTCGGATAACCGGGGTTCTACTGTATGTATGTATATATATATATATATATATATATATATATATATATATATATATACAGGGTGCCTCATATGTATGGAATAATGATTCCACAGCATTTATAAATCAGTGTATCAAAAAAAAAATGTTTAAATAAAAGTTATAGGGTGTTATACGGCGCACATGCTGACGTTGACAAAAAAATGTTTTGAACTGTTAGTTCGAAGACATTACGTCATCTTAAATTTTTTTAAATGGAAAGCCCTGTTTTTTTTTTATTTTTAAGTCCTACTAAAAATTCTAGATATTATTTGTCTAACATATCATATGTCTAAATTAAGCTGTTTTGGAATTATTGGTATTTGAAATTAAGGAGATCAAATTAAAAATGAAAAAAAAAATTAAACTGGTTTGTGTCAAACATTTACTGTCAGGTAACGACTTAATGCGCCAAGAAATGATTTATTGACAAAAACGTTTATTGCTGCATTTTGTGAAACTGCAATTTGAGCGTAATATCATAATGGTACATTTAACAGAAACTGAAAGATTCACTTTGATGGTTGGTTACGGAGACTGTAGGAGAACACAACAGGAGGTGTGTGACCTTTTTAAAGCAGAATATCCGAATCGCGAACCTATTACCCAATCCGTAGTTAGTAAAACATTAAAACGATTTAGACAGTCAGGTCATGTTAAGGATCGTTTTAAATCTGGACCTCCAAAAGTTAAAACAAGCGATGATAAAAAGTTAGATGTTTTATTGGAAACTATAGAAAATCCCCATACAGCCACTCGCCAGCTTTGCCTAGACAACAACATAAGTAAAGGTACCATAAGTCTTATACCGAATGAAGAAAAATTGCATCCATACAAACCCATTTTATTGCAAGAATTATCTGAAGATGGCTACGATAGACGCGTTGAATCTTGCGAGGTGATGATGGAACGAATCAATAATGATCCTAACCTAATTCATAATATTGTTTTTTCTGACGAGACCACATTTTGTCTTAACGGAAGAGTTAACAGGCATAACTGCCGGTACTGGTCTACTGAGAATCCCTACTTGATAATCGACAGTCATTCTCAAAGACCACAAAAGATAAACGTGTGGGCAGGAATTTGTGGACGTCATAATTTGGATACCCCTAACAGAAATCTGTGTTATCAATAGGACGGAGCACCTTCTCACTATGAAATCAATGTTCTTAGATATTTGGATGCGATTTTTCCTAATCGATGGATAGGCAGAAGAGGTGCTGTAGAATGGCCTGCAAGGAGTCCCGACCTTACGCCACTCGATTTTTTTATCATTTGAAAACTACATTTTATCCAAGTCGACCTGAAACTGTAGAAGATTTACAACGAAGAATTCAATATGAAGTAGCTCAGATCACCCGGATTCTCTGCAAAACTCTGTTCAGGGCTGTTTACGACAGATTGGGTCATTGCCTCGCTGTTAACGGTAGGCATTTTGAGCAATTGTTACCTTAAAAATAAACCTAGAGTATTTATTAATAGTTTTTTTTGTCTTTTTATATTTTAAATTTCAAATGACAATAATTCCAAAACAGTTCAATTTAGACATATGGTATGTTAGACAAATAATATCTATATTTTTTTAGTAGGACCCAAAAATAAAATAAATATACAGGGCTCTCCGTTTAAAAAAAAAAAAACGAACTGACAGTTCAAAACATTCTTTGTCAACGTCAGTATGTGCGCCGTATAACGCCCCATAACTTTTATTTAAACATTTTTTTGATACACTGATTAATAAATGCTGTGGAATCATTATTCCATACATATGGGGCACCCAGTATATATATATATATATATATATATATATATATATATATATATATATATATATATATATATATATCAATCATTTGAGGCCCTCTTCTCTTTTTTAATATATATCAACAATATTCGGAACTGTTTTCAGAACTCTAATTTTCTACTGTATGTAGATGATCTCATAGTTTATAACCTAAAAGATAACACTGAGAATTGTTTTAAAATTCAAGAAGATCTTAATTTCTGAGTATTATACTGGCAACAGTTTATTTTTAAAGATTGTTCTAGTATAACATTCACGCGGAATGTTCACGTCGTTGAACATTCATACAACATTAATAAAATCATTTTGACTAAAACTAATCAAATAAAGGACCTGGGAGTAACATGAGATTCTAACTGGTCATTAACGAATATTTTGAGAAAATTATTAATAACATAAATCCAATAAGATGTTGGGATGTCTTTCAAGGACTTGCAAGGAATTTAAGAATCCAAAAATTCTTGTGGGCCTAGATTTTGCAGTCAACCCTCATTTACGTCCGTTATTTGAAACCCACAGTATCTTAAACCTATGAGAAGACTCGAGGCAATTCAGAAAGAGATTCTTAAATTTGTGTCTTTTAAGACCAATTGTTCTGTAGAACTGGCAGCATACTCTTACAACTTATTACCTCTTTCAGAGAGAAGGCGAATCTCAGATCTCTGTTTTATGTTTAAATGGACAAATGCGTTGTTGGATGTTTCTGAACTCTTTTGTCAAATAAATTTTAATGGACTTAAGAAATTTACCTCTATTTAACTGGCCATATCATCACATGTATTTGGGACTCATCACTCCCCTATAACGTCCATCTCTCAGGCATCGATATTTTTCGACTAAACGTTAAACGTGTTCTTGTTCCTGGCTTGAATATTTAGATTATCCTTTACATTAGTTTTTAGGTTAGATGAGGTTAGTTTAAATTAATTTCTTTGTAATTATTATATTGTAAATAGTAGATGTTGTTCTTTGGAATATATGTTCTATTCGTATTCTGAATGTTATATACATATATATATATATATATATATATATATATATATATATATATATATATATATATATATATATATATATAATAATTTACGTATTCTTGGAATTAGATCATTAAAACTACTCTTTGATTTGTTATATATTTTATTGACGTTTCGACCTTCGGAAGAGGTCTTCTTCAAAATTTGCTCTAAAAGATGACCAAAAAGCTACAAATATTTTAACCCCGAAATACACGACAAACTGATTAATTACTTATCTATATTTAATTCTTCTAATGTCATCTTTTAAAGCAAATTTTGAAGAAGACCTCTTCTGAAGGTCGAAACGTCAATAAATATATAACAAATCAAAGAATAGTTCTAATGATTTAATTCTAAGAACACGTAAATTATAATATATATATATATATATATATATATATATATATATATATATATATATATATATATATATATATACCAAGATCAAAGAACCTTACACTCAACAAAAAAAAAAAAAAATAAAATAAAATAAAATATATATATATATATATATATATATATATATATATATATATATATATATATATATACATAAGTGTTAATCCAGGAATATATCTGTTCGTTTGTTACAATCCAGGTGCAATTTGGCAGCATTTCGCCAAGATCTCACTAGGCAGTTTTCAATTCTAACCCCTTGAAGTTATGGTACTGCTGGGAGTTTATATCTGCTCCGAAGGTTGTACCACTCTGATTGCTCGTAATTGGCTTCAACCCTTTGGTCGTCATTTAAGAGGCTTCGGTTCTAGTCATGTGTGTTCCTGTTTGTTGGTTAATCGATTTATTTTTTATTTCAATTCATCAATTATTTATTTGTATTTTTCGGACAATAGGAATTAAAAAATAAATTTATCAACTGACCTATAGAACACAAATTACTAGAACCGAAACACTGAAACGACGGCTAAAGGGGCAGCGCCAACTACGACCAATCAGAGCCACTACAACCTCCGACGCAGATATAACTCTCTTGGTAACATCTGTAGACCCTGGAGCTGCTCAGATGCAGTTGCGCAGCGACTACACGTTGTCTATGCTCTTCTTGCAATAGGGCAATGAGTTGTGTCGTTTTTAGTGTTCCGTACGGAACACTTATAAGATCACTTCGGTGTCTGTCCGTCTGTCTGTCCGTCTGTCACACCCGATTTTCTCCGAAACTACTTGTCATAGAAAGTTGAAATTTGGTAGGAATATAGGAATTGATGGCCTCATCAGAGCCATGTAGTTTTGAAAATTAAATTTTGACTTAAGGGGTTAGTTTTGGGGGGTGAAATCGGAAATGAAAAAAAAATTTTTTTACTAGGTAATCGAGTGTGGTGTCAAATGAAAGCTTGTGAAAACACGAGTAAAAAATATATATATAATGTAATACTTGCGCTCACTTTTCTTTGTATTATTTTTAAAAAATCGCGAAAAATCGCTGTCCACCCGCCTTATCTCGGAAAGTACTTATCAAAAAATTTTGAAAAAATTCTGGAATATTCTCCACGGGGTGTAGATTGAACGAAAATTATCACGAGTGCATTACCTGTAATACTTTATCTGTTATATAAAAAAAAAAACTGAAATTTCAAGGTCATCAATTTTCAGTAAAGATTGGAATAAACTTTGTTGAAAACTTATTTGGGGCGTGTTTTGTGAAGTCACTGATCATTTTATATCACCGTAACATAAATTTTGACTTAAGGGATTCGTTTTGAGGGGTGAAATCGGAAGAGAAAAAAAAAATTTTTTACTAGGTCATCGAGTGTGGTGTCAAATGAAAGCTTGTGAAAACACGAGTAAAAAATATATATATAATGTAATACTTGCGCACACTTTTCTTCGTATTACTTTTAAAAAATCGTGAAAAATCGCTGTCCCCTACCTTATCTCAAAAAGTACTGATCAAAAAATTTTGAAAAAAACCCTGGAATATTTTCCACAGGGTATAGATTGAACGAAAATTATCATTTAATTTAATAATCTATCTGGTATATAAAAAAACAAAATTTCAAGGTCACCAGTTTTCAGTAAAGATTGGAAACAAACTTTGTTGAAAACTCATTTGGGGTGTGTTTTGTGAAGTCACTGATCATTTTATACCACCCTAACAAAACTTTTTATTTCAAAAACAATCAACGTACGGAACACTAATTGTGCAAGTTCAACTTGCACTTGACCGGTTATTTCTAGGGTGGTATGCATTTTCTGATATCATAATTAGTGGGAAGAGATGTTAACGGTTGAAATTCCGATAACGGAATGATAGGAAAATGCAACTGCATTTGTTTTTATAGGGATGAATGACAAGTACGTTGCTGAGCGAACAAAAACGGTTCTATTAATATAAAACCGTTTTAATCAGTAAAATCATCATTCTAATGACCAAAAATAATACCACTGTTCGAAAAAGAAATTGAAGGATCGGTGTTAAATGAAGCAGAATCGTTTGAGTCGATTTTTTTTGCTCACCAGTGTATACATATTTGTGCATTTTTCTTTTTTTTGGTAATGAAATTTTAGTAGAAAATATTGCTTTAGAAAACAGGATTTGCTAGATATATAACATATAAAATTAAATAGTAAGTAGTAACAATTCTAAAAACACATTCAATTTTTTTGTACCTTGTTTGAGCTTTCGGCAGCTTTTTTAATTGAAAATCCGCATACATAGGAGGTTAACAATCAATACAAAAACCATTTTAATATTCTAAAAAATTTAAAGGTTGTGAATAATATAACAGAAGGGGGAAATTAAATCAGTATAGGAATATAATAAAGTATTAACAAGAGATAAAGAACAAGGCCAGTATATTCTTCAGGTTGTTAGCGAACATAGCAAACATTTTAGGAATGTGTGTGAAGCAACAATTACTAAAACATTTTTAAATTAACTAGCGGGGTACTTAGTTTTAAATATTAGTTGAGTTATTTTATACTTTTATGTGCACAATTAGAAAAATAAAAGTCATATGACTAAAAAACCTATTTAGGTAATATTCCAGTCTTAAATTTATTTTGTCTAGTGTCGGCACCAACTGCTCTTCATACATAGAATATATTTTTCTCCTGATGACATCTTTTTCACAATCGTCTACATGATGCATTTGAAAATCTTTCCGTTTTTTCCTTTTCCCGAGTGATGGCTTTCCTACAATACCCATAATCGTAGAAACTGGGGTTTTTGTTAGTTCACTGGTTTCTTGCAAAGCACTTTGTTTATTAAAATTTCTTTTTACCAAACTATCGTATACATTTTTCACTATTTGTTTAGCGTCAAGTGATAAATGTTTTCTCTTGCGATAGTCACTATTGCAATTTTACCACTGACGCCACATAATTAAAATAGAACCGTTACGTTGTATGTTGTAAGTAAAAAACTAAAAATAATAAAAAAATATCTTTCGAATCTTAATGGGGACCTGGGGTCATTAGGCCTATATTATCAAATACTTAAAGGGATCCAAACCTGGTTGACAGGTAGTAAATATATAGGTAAAAACTGATCCAATATGATTGCAGGCGCAAGTGAGGGCGGTATACAAAGCAGGTAAAATAAAAATACGTTTATCGTAATACCTGGCAACTATGCACAAAACTTTAATAGAGTCGTTTATTGCCCCATTGAATAAGCAAAAAGGCAGGATTTTATACCTTGGGATTTACTTTACATATATATACATATATATATATATATATATATATATATATATATATATATATATATATATATATATATATATATATATAACACATGGGCTGAAAAAAGTCCCGGGCCTAACACATAGATGGCGCTTGGTTTATTGCAGTCACCTTTTTTTCAGTTAATACTAACCTTCAAAAGATAGCTGTTAAAATTTCATGATATTCTATTCATTAGTTTGTGAGTTATTGTGCTAAGAGTGACGCTACTTTTGTTATTTTCAAAACAATGGATCAAAAACAATTTCGTGTTTTAATTTTACACTGCTTCTTGATGGGAAAAAATACCGTTCAAGCGAAGCAATGGCTTGAAAAGTGTTATGGGGACTCCGCTCCATCAGAAACAACAATAAAACGTTAGTTTGCTGACTTCAAACGTGGGTCGTAGAGACACCGATGATGCAGAACGCAGTGGACGTCCAAATGAGGCGGTAACACCAGAAAACATCAAAAAAATCCATAAAATCGTTTTGAATGATCGAAAAGTGAAGTTGCGTGAGTTAGCTGACATCGTAAAGATATCAAAAGAACGTGTTGGCTTTATATTGCATGAGCATTTGACTATGAGAAAGCTCTGTTCAAAGTGGGTGCCGCGTTTTTGCTCACTGTTGATCAAAAAACAAGAACGTGTTGATGATTCTGAGCAGTGTTTGGCCATGTTTAAACGTAACAAACCGGAATTTTTGCGTCGATATGTGACAATGGATGAAACATGGATCCATCACTTCACTCCGGAATCAAAACGATCGTCATCTGAGTGGACAGCAACTGGTGAACCTCGTCCAAAGCGCCCGAAAGCACAACAATCGGCTGGAAAGGTTATGGCCTCGGTATTTTGGGATGTGCGTGGTGTAATATTCATCGACTATCTTGAGAAAGGAAATACCATCAACAGTGAATATTATATAGCGTTATTGGAGCGTTTGAAGGCCGAAATTGCAAAGAAACAACCGCATATGGCAAAGAAAAAAATTTTGTTTCATCAAGACAACGCACCGTGTCACAAGTCAATCAAAACAATGGCAAAACTACATGAATTGAACTTCGAATTGCTCCCACATCCACCGTATTCGCCAGATTTGGCTCCCAGCGACTACTGGCTGTTCGCAGACCTGAAAAAAATGCTCGCCGGTAAGAAATTTCGCACGAATGAAGAGGTTATCGCTGAAACTGAGGCCTATTTTGAGGCAAAAGATAAATCGTTCTACAAAAGTAGTATTGAAATGTTAGAGCGGCGCTGGAATGATTGCGTTGCTCTTGATGGAGATTACGTTGATGAATAAAGCTAATTTTGAACCAAAAAAACCGTGTTTTCTTTGTTAGGCCCGGGACTTTTCAGCCCATGTGTTATATATATATATATATATATATATATATATATATATATATATATATATATATACTATGTGTACTAGTATGAAATGCGGAATTTCAGACAATAGATGGTGCACCAATGTAGTTTGTGCTATAAAGATTTGCCACTGCGCCATTTTGTTGTGTCATCAACAAGTGTCAGACACGCACGAGTGATAAATTGGAAAAGTGTGTGCATAGTGTTGTGCTGTTGTGTTCAATATGTCGAAATTTATACCGAACAAAGATCATTCACGGACACCATTATTTTTTTGTTTTCATTTGACGAAAACTGCTGTTGAATTATACCGATTACTTCGCGAAGCTTATCGTGAATATGCTCCATTGCAAGATACGTGTGAACGATGGTTTCGGCGTTTCAAAAGTGGTAACTTCGATGTTGCAGACAAGGAACGTGGAAAACAGCCAAAAAAATACGAAGATGTGGAATTGCAAGCATTGTTGGACGAAGATGATTCGCAAACAAAAAACCAACTCGCCGAGCAATTAGGCGTTAGTCAACAAGCTGTTTCCAATCGGCTACGAGAGATGAGAAAGATTCAGAAGACCGGTAGATGGGTACCACATAAGTTGAACGACAGGCAAACAGAAAAGCGCAAAAACAGGTGTGACATTTTGCTCGCTCGATACAAAAGGAAGTCGTTTTTGCATCGTATAGTTACAGGGGATGAAAGTGGATTTATTTTGAGAATCCCAAGCGCAAAAAATAATGGATAGACCCAGGCGCACTATCCACATCGACCGTAAGACCGAATCGCTTTGGCAGAAAGAAGATGTTCCTTGTTTGCTGGGGCCAGAGGGTCTATTATGAGCTGTTAAAACCTGAGGAAACGGTTAATACTAAACGTTACCAACAACAATTGACCGATTTGAACCCTTCGCTGCTTGAAAAAAGGCCAGAATACCGAAAGAGGCAACACAAAGTCATTTTTTCTTCATGACAATGCTCCATCACATACGGCAAAACCAGTTCGCGACACGTTGGAAGCACTCAGCTGGGAAGTTCTATCCCATGCGGCTTACTGACCAGACTTGGCTCCTTCGATTACCACTTGTTTGCATCGATGGGTCACGTACTTGCTGAGTACGAAGATGTGAAAAAATGTCTCGATGAATGGTTCGCAGCAAAAGGGGAAGATTTTTACTGGCGTGGTATTCACAAATTGCTCGAAAGGGATGGGAAAAATGCATAACAAGCGACGGAGCATACTTTGAATAAAGCACTTTTTATCATTCTTCCGAATTTAACATGTTTTTTTTAGAAAAAAAAAATCCGCGTTTCATACTTGTACACCTGGTATATATATATATATTGATATATATATATATATATATATATATATATATATATATATATATATATATATATATATACAATAATAACGTAACGGAACTGAGTTTATTATAACCGTAAGATTTCATAATAATATTGACTTTCTTTCTGCCCTGAAAACAAACAGCTGTTTCTAATATCGGGGTTGAATTCGGCAAGACAAACTGTCTTGAATTAATACTATAAGGGTGTCAGTGACCAGGGTATCGATTTAGTATAAGACTTTTAAAACTACCGTTACTAGCTTCGAAAAGAAAATACATATGGATTGCCAGGTGTGACGAAGGGCCCAGGTCTGCCGGGCTAAATTGTAAACAGTTTTATAGACATTTCCCTCCGTTTTAGAAGAGTAGTTTTTGAGATATCTACAGGGTGTGTTTTTAAGTTGAGCCGTTATTTTTACCTGATTATGAACTCGTTAACGTAAGTACTTCACCAAATATAGCCTATGTAACAGTATTCCCTATTTTAAAAACTCAGCTTAAAACTGCGTTTTATCCCGTTTTATTAAACGTAAAGCTTGGCACTCAGTATCTAGATTTAGTGGGTGCCTTTAATATTCTCGAATTTTCAATGTAACGTTTTCTATTCCATTATATTAATTCCAGTAAAAACTCCATACACTTCAGAGATAAAAATCATAGTTTGGTGATATTGATGCCCAAGAAAAGGGCTTACCTATCTGATGGGAAAAAAACTCCTTTAGTACTCATACCACGCTTGCACACGTGAGAACCATCGTTATTCCAATGCTAGTTCTCAATTTCCTCATTATCATTTTCTTCTGTCTCGACAAGTTGCAAAGAAAAAAAATCCTTTTCTATCGAATAAGTTGAAAAATCAACAAAAAACCGATGTTAGCTCTTGAGAACGAAAATAGATATTTTATTAGCGCCCAATCGGGCCTTTTTGAACTGCACATTAAGATGAGATGATATTTTTCCTTAGATGTTGACAGTAGAACAAAGGGTTCAGGGAACACCTAGCTTTCTTTGGAGCTATAGATGTAATAATATTTTTGACTATATAAGTCGAGTTTGCTCAGGAGCTGGTTCCTCTCAGAGGTGGAACCTTATAGAAAAAAAATCAGTGGCTAGCTTGGAGCAGGGCCGCTACTAAAACGATTTGTTTTCTATTACAATCTTAAAAAAATACTACCCCCTATCCCCAGTAATTCAAATTGATTTAGTATATTTTTCGTTTATAATATTTTACTGTAAAATCCACTCGCCACATCTTACTTCATCGCACCATTTTATTGTATGTTCGGGCAAGAATACCCATTTTTTTTATAGGTGTGTTGAAGAGAAATCCCTAAATCGCTACAGGAGGGACGCGTGTGCGAAAAAAGCGATTCGCGTTGGTCTTTAATCACCGTAACTTGTATTCGGTAGCAAACACAGTCCCAGGCAAATCATTTCAAAGGAATGGGGTTCTCCATTTAAAACACTGGAAAGGGGTTGTACGGTGAGTGACAAGCTAAACCTCATATGGATGTAAAGTATTAACACGACATGTATTTCTAGCACGCACCGGTCTATTAAAAAGTGTCTACAGAAAACTGTGTTAGTTCCCAAGCAGGTGTTTCTGCGAAGTAAGGGGTAGAGAAAGAAGACAACATACATCAATTTTCAATTTCGTATATTACTTGTAATATTATTACTTGAAAGTGCACGTGCCCCTCTTCATTTTAAAAATAGGCATATACCTTATAGGTCGCAAAAATGGTGCCTTCCTATAAATGGCTTCGGTTTATTAAATATTTTCTTGTATCCCTGGCTACGCTACTGGTTAACCCGTCTGATTTTCAGTTGTAGGTGATACATTATAAAAAACAGATTGTTTTCCATTATCTTGGACAGATTTTTATTTCTCTGGGCAAGAGTATGATGTGCAGGATTCGCACAAATAGCCTTTATTCGTTGATAAATAGGTGTAATCTACTAAAAAAATTCTCATATAAAGTCGATGATACCGCAAGGTAATTTTAGAGAGAGAAAACTGATGAATTGATGCGATTATTACTACTACTAGCCCAGTCGTTAGGGGTTTTGAGCTCTCATTAAATGTTAACAGGCTGCATTTTGGCTATCAGGTAGTTTGGACTTAGAATACGATAAAGAAAGGTTTGCTAAAGTTTGATGTACGCTAAGCTCACAAAATCCAAAATAAAATCAAAAATTGGGTTTTTCGGTAATATCTCAAAAAATAAAAAAGATATGGAAAAACTAATAGCACCACGTGAAAGAGCGGGAAATTATACAAAAAATAGTATATAGCTTTTTCCAGATTTTTTTATTAGCGCGAGAATTTATTAAAAATGCGGATAGGTGATTTAAAAAAGTGTAGCGTGCCAAAACAGGTTAATTTGAAAGTCTACGCGCACCACTCGAAAGTTAATCGATTACTTGTTCTCAGAGATAGCTTTTTGAAGAGGAGACTTTCAACTTTCCGATGATACTAATAGTTTATATTTTTTTAATTTTTGTTGCTTTATAATTTGTAAAACTTATAAAGGAATATTTGTTTGCATGATTTTAACGGTAAATTACAAATATTTAATAATAATAATAATAATCATTTATTAGTTTCAAGAATAACAATAGTTATAAACACAAAATGGTGTGAATTATTGTACAAAGAACAAAAAGATAAAAAGGACATTCACAAAAACACATACATATGTTTATGACAAAAACAAAAAGGCTCAGAAGACATCATTAAAGATAGTCAACGGAAGATGAAAAGCATCCTTAACAAGTAGCAATAAAATTAACATTTTTATTCATAAGTTAAGTCTGTCTGAATCACTAAAGAAACTGTCTATAGTATAATAAGATTTTGATAATACAAACTTCCGTATCTTTGTTTTGGCTCTTACTTCCGGTAATTTTCGAACGCTCTCTGGGAAACTATTAAATATTTTAACGGAGGAATATTGTACACCTCTTTGGATATAACTAAAATTACACTTCTCAATTACAAGATTTGTTTTATATCTAGTTTCATAATTATGTCTGTTTTGCGCATTTTCAAAGAGATCCTTGTTAATACGAACAAATATAAAGGAGTCCAATATATACATACTAGTTAAAAGGGATTTACTGACAAAGACATTCCTACAGCTTTCGTGATAATGCATCTTAAAAGTAGCTCTGATTTCTTTTTTTTTAATTTAAAAATTTTGTCTACTTGGGGAGAATTTCCCCAAAAAATCAAACCATACCTGAACCTGGACTGCACGTAAGCATAATAGGCCGTCAAGGCAGCATCAACGCCCACATTATTTGATAAGATTCTCAGTGCATAACAATATTTGGAGATACCAGCCGCGACGTTCTCCACATGCTGTCTCAAATCAAGTCTAGCATCAATATTGACGCCCAGCAAAGACAGATGCTGAGATGTTTGAATATCGCTACCCTTGTAAGGAAACGTGAGAAAATGACCAACCCTCCTGCCAAAAACCAGACACTGTGTTTTTGAAACATTCAGTAGAAAGTCATGGGTTCTAAAATAACGATCTAGAATTTCACAGGGTCTCCCACATCAGCGACTATCTCTTGTG
>CM032448.1:28991283-29001283 GCA_019049505.1 Pachyrhynchus sulphureomaculatus
AATTTTTGTTAATTTTAGTTGTAGTAAGTACCTATGTCGGCACGTAAAATGTTGTATGGATGAAAACTGGCACCCCTTAGTTAAAAGGTTGCCGACCCCTGACATAGAGTATCGCGCGTTTGTAAAGTATCATCACTAAGTTTATGTTGGCACGGAAAGGGTTTATTTATTAAAACGACCGTTTTATATTACAGTTATTCAAATAATAATAAAAAAGTTTGATTATTGGGGTCAACAAGACTACCAAAAAGCGATGCAAACGTGGAGTGCGTTCACGAGAATCCCATTCTTTCACTACGCCAATGATCAAGTCTTGTTACTGCCGCATTCTTTGTAAGTATGAACGCTTTTCAACATTTAGCAACACCTTAATCTCAGACGAGGCACATTTCACGCTAATAAATAAAATTGCCGCATCAAAAGACCTAACATTCCCATAAAGTGACGATTTGGCCGCAATGTCGGCATGTAGAATAATCAACCTGTTTTTTTTTTTTTTTTTTTTTATGGGTCTAGCACACGTGCTGCAGGGAAGAAGTCCCTAAAGCGCTACAGGAGCGACACGTGTGCGGAAAAAAGCGATTCACGTTGTTTTTGAATCGCTGTAAATTGTACTCGGTGGGAAACACAGTCCTGGGCAAACCATTCCAAAGGGATGATGTTCTCCATATAAAAGACTGCTTGAAAAGCGTTGTACGTTGTACTTTTTTAAGGATAACATAGGTTCCAAAAGAACTTTTAATTCGAAGCGATATGTAAAAATAAATGAAAATTTCTTTATAGCCTACATATAAAAGTGGTAGTAGGATTTGGCAACATCACAAACTTCAAAGATATCTTTGCTGATCATTTCAGAAATTTTCCTGAGTGAGTTGACTTCTGAAAGAGATTGGCCTCTATGTACAAGTGATCTAAAGCCAAGTATTTTTTTTTTCGTGGGGATATTTCAAAATTTTAATACTCGCTCTTTGAAAGAACTGAACGAAAATGTCCGAGAAAAATGGCAGTCATCATGGAAAACACGTGCCGAGCATTAATGAATGATTTTGCAGCTCATCCGATTCCCGATATTAATTTCGCACGCAATCAATACATTACGAATCGATTTCCCTCCGTAACAAGTCTATTTTATGCACTTACCAATTTCGATTTTTTCTTTATTATGATCTACTTTCTCAACCTCCGGTTTGGATACACCACTTCTCACAGAGGACCAGGAACTCTGCTCTTTCTTCAGCTCTTCGTGTACTTTCTTATCTTTTTTTTTTCTTTCTTTTCTTTATTGCTATTTCTCGCGCCTTCCGAGCGACTTCGTTTATTTTTTCAGTTTCAGCTATTTCATCTAAAGTGTTTTTGTAAGCAGATTCGACCTCGACTGCGTATTTGGATAATAATTTTTCTAATTTTAGTCTTTTAAACATTCTAGTTGGAGTCTGGACTGCGTCTAAAAATATAATGAATGATGTATGGAGAGTTTCACAAAAAAAATTTAATTTAAAAATATTTATAGTAAAAAGACAATTGATAAAATGAAAAAAAAAAAAACGTTTACTGTCTATACTACATTGGAAATAATTTATTTAAAATAATTTCATCTAAATAGTGTTGGGTAGAATCTAGATAAAACTATCTTCATACGATTTTCGACATCTTTTATCTTATCTAAATACGTTTTGAGCTGTGTTTACTATCTGCATTAAAATACAGGTAGGTATCTATTAGTTGCAATCGCAGATACCTTTTCAGATGTTTCATATTTTGAACGATTCTAAATTCACGCCGGGACATTGCGTTCTGGGCATGCACAACAGAGCCTGACTATTTCTAGCAGCTGAATGGGGCTGACGGGGGCAACCAGAACACTGGACCGCCTACCCTACACCCTCGGAATGGCCCCCGGCAAGAAGAGAAATTAGACGAGCTGTTTAATCTACTCTTTGTGAGATACGAGCAGCACGGCTTTTCTCGGGGAAGATCCACAGTCACAAACTTATTAAGTTACGAGCAGTATCTGTTGGGCGCGTTTGAGAGAGGTATGCAGGTTGATGCTGTATACACTGACTTCTCGAAGGCGTTTGACAGGGTTAATCATGAGTTTTTGGTGGGAAAGCCCTGGGATTCGGCACGAGCGTCACTAGGTGGATCAAGAGTTTTGTGACTAAACGTAGCCAGTGTATACGTATATTAAATCATATTTCAAGAAACATATCGGTATGTTCAGGTGTCCCGCAGGGTTCACACTGTGGGCCTCTCTTTTTTAATTTGTTCATTAATGATACTGATGAGATGTTCAACCATTCTGAATATCTTTTATTTGCGGATGACCTCAAATTGTACAGAGGAACAGAAAGTGTAAACGATGTTACGCGTCTGCAGGAAGACCTGAATCGACTCTATCCCTGGATTTCCTTTGGTAGGAAGCGGAATGTTGAGCGTCATTGGTATAGTTTGAACGGCGCCCTGCTTGAGTCGGTGTCGGAGATTCGTGATTTGGGTGTTCTTTTGGACAGTCAACTTAATTTTCGTGGCCATATTAATCATATTCTGAGACTGGGTCTCAGAAATCTTGGTTTTGTTACCAGATATAGTAAGCAATTGTCGGCTAGCACGTTTAGAGTGTTGTATTTTTCAATGGTCCGCTCTGGTTTGGAGTATGCTTCGGTAGTGTGGTCACCATCTTACCAGTGCCATATTGCTGAGATTGAGTCAGTGCAGCATAGATTTCTTTTAAAGCTGGAATAAATATTTATAAGGATGCAAGTTTTCATATTGACTATGAGGTGATTATGAACGCTTTTGGTGTGGCTACTTTGGAGAAGCGTAGGGATCTTGCAGATGTTTTATTCCTATATAAACTCCTGAATGGCTTCGTTTCCTGTCCACCACTTTTGGAGAGCGTCCAACTTAATACTATCCATAGGACTCGTGGCAGTGTACTGTTCAGTATTGCGTTTCACAGTGCTAAGTATGGCTATTACAGTCCTCTCACGGGAATGTGCCGATTACACAGGTCAACATTTGATCTAAAAAAAAACACTCGGAGCGGTATGGTCCTTATGGGTTTTTGGGGTCGCTGATTACGATGAGCGGGTTGGTTAACCTTCATCACATCAGATTCAAGGTCATTTGATGGTCAAATAGAGAAAAAACCGTAGGAAAAATCTGAAAAAAATTCATGCGTATGTTTTTGAGGTCCCTGAGTCCGAATCCGTAGTTTGTTTGACCTTACGCCTTTTCCCAGAGGTCATTTGAAGGTCAAATAGAGAAAAAATCGTGGAAAAAATCTGAAAAAATTCATCTATTATTTTTTCAGATCATTCAGTTCAAATCCTGCATGATCTTATGCTCAAAAGATATACGGTGGTCATTTTAAGTATCTTTGTATATATATTTGGAGTTTTACTTCGACAATAAAATGCTTTTTCATTCCTCGCGAAATTATTTATTCTCTTCTGTTTTATAAATTTAGCTCAGTCTCGCTTTAAACTCCAGTATTAAGGTGTAGTTGCACCCAGGGCACCTCCACGTGGTGACGGTGGGCAACGGAGTTGTCTCACTATCCGGCGAAGTCCCTGGGTTACGGCGTTTATGCCGTCATGGCAACTACTCCTAAAAAAAATATGAGACAGGGTCCCGGAAACCCAGAATCGGCGGCTGGTCAGGGTGGGAAAGCGGGCCCGCAGGCGTCGTCATCAAGCGACCGTAGCTCTACATTAGTGGGAATCTTGGCCTCTGTAGAGTCAAATGCTACAAGAAATTCGTCATGTTCCATTAAACTCGACAATTTTTGTGTTGTTTGTGGGGAGTATATTCCACAAAAGAAATTTATGTTTTCAGATTCGTTAAAAGTAAAATATCACCAAATTTATCATATTGATACAAGCTCATTGGATAACTCTTACACACCAAAATCTATATGTCATAAATGCCGCAATGTTCTATATAGAATTAACAACCAGGTATTTTCTCGGCCAATGATATGGAGACCCCCCACACAGACCCTACCACCGACTGTTACTTCTGCTTAACAAACTTGAAAGGGTACAACCGAAAGAATAAGGATTCTATTTCATATGCACGTATAACATCTGTGACTTTACCAGTTCTTATTGAAACAAATTCTGATCATATCATGGAAATTAATGAATTGGGACAAGAAGTGGTAACTGATGAAGATATGCCAGATGAAACATTCGAACACGAAGAAAGAGAAAATTTCAGCACAGAAGAATCAGATGTTGAGGAAAATTATATATCGGAAGCCGAAACATTTAATCAAAACGAATTAAGTGATCTGTGCAGAGACTTGGGACTCTCGAAAGATAGATCAGAGCTTTTAGCATCTAGGCTAAAAGAAAAAAAATTGTCTATCCACAGGAACAAAAATTTCTGTCTATCGTTCGAGAGAACATCCATTCCGAAAATATTTTACTAAAATGAATAATCTAGTCTATTGCCATAATATTGAAGGGTTAGTGCAAGAATACGGTATAGAATACACAGCAAGTGATTGGCGACTGTTGATAGATTCTTCAAAAAGAAGCTTAAAAGCTATCTTGTTACATAATGGAAATATTTATGCCCCTTTACCAGTCGCTCATTCTGTTGTATTAGATGAAGAATACCATAATTTTGAGTTGCTATTGCAAAAATTGAATTACGATCAAAACCAGTGGGAACTTTGTGGGGACTTAAAGATATTTACAATATTACTGGGACAGCAATCTGGAAACACTTTTTATCCGTGCTTTATTTGTGAGTGGAATAGTCGGGCTCGAGATGAGCATTATGTGAGGAAAGACTGGCCGTTGAGACAAGAATTAATTCCACGTGAAAAAAACATCATAGGTCCAAGTTTGATATCAACCAATAAGGTCCTACTTCCACCTTTGCATATCAAACTAGGTATTGCAAAGCAACTTGTCAAGGCCATGAGCCGAAACGAAAGCCCTGCTTTCATGCATATTTTTAAAATGCTACCTAATCTTTCTGAAGATAAAATAAAAGAGGGCATATTTACTGGACCACAAATAAGAGACCTCCTAAAAAATGATGCATTTGAGAGGAAAATGAATGCCAAAGAAAAAGCAGCATGGCAAAGTTTTAGAGAGGTGACGACTAAATTTCTTGGAAATCATAAAGACCCTAATTACAAAAATATTGTTGGAAATTTAGTACAAAATTATAAAGAAATGGGGTGTTTATTGAGTCTGAAACTGCATTTTCTCCATTCACATCTTGATTGGTTCCCTGAAAATCTCGGAGATTTTAGCGAGGAACATGGAGAAAGGATGCACCAAGACTTGAGTGAATTTGAAAAAAGGTATCAAGGTGTTTGGGGGATAAACATGTTGGCAGATTATTGCTGGAGCCTGAAGCGAGAATCAAATAAATCTCATAAAAGAAAAGCAAGTCGAAGATCATTTCACGAGAAACGAAAGCGTTCTCGTTTAGAGTAGTACTTCAAACATGCTTTGATAAATACTAAAAGAAGCAAACTCTTATGCTTAATTCATATTAAATACTGGCTGCGCGATTTCGAAAATCTACTTGGGCACCAGAGACTCTTTACGAAGTATGAGCCGAATCATTTTTAGTAGTTAACTTACGCATTGAGGTATTATATAAGACAATATGAGAGTATAAGTAGATATAAGGATTACTGTACAAATAAGTTATTGGGTTCAAAGGGATTGGGTATTAGAGTTTCTTTGTCGACAAGGATTAAGTATTGAAGTATATAGATTAAGGGTTACTTGATAACAAGGTTGTTCGACATTAGAATTATTAATTTGAAATGTATTGGGAATTGAGTTATAAAACGAAATTTGAACATAACATAGCGCACAATGTTTCATTTATACCTCAAGAAACACAGTCGGGCTGGACTTTAAATTTACTAGATATATGGAACGAACATCGAGAGTACAAAAATTAGGTCAAATTTTTTTTTAGATTTTAAAAGTCTATTTCACAGTCACAAAACTAGTCAAAATATTTGTTTAGTCTATTTTTGAAATGAACATTATTTTAAGTTTTACTAATAAGTACCTTTAAACAGTATTAAAACATTTGCTTGCATCAGTCTACCTGCCATTATTTAGCTTATATTTCACATATTAATTCCCTTGTAATGACCGAGCAGCATAAAAGACATTTTTGATTGTGATATATTAACGTAAATGTAAAATGATATGTATAAGATATAATCAATAAAAATGTACCGTAAATTAACCTCTGTATGCTTCGCAAGTGTACGATAAAAACAAAATTAAATTTAACAACGCAAAATGACCATACATATTTTTCAAATAAACATAAACTGATGATAAAATGACCTATAATGACCTCTGAAAGGCGGCTTGAGTCAAACAAACTACGGGTTCGGACTCAGAGACCTCAAAAACATACGCATGAATTTTTTCAGATTTTTTCTCTATTTGACCTTCAAATGACCTCTGGGAAAAGGCATAAGGTCAAACAAACTACGGATTCGGAATCAGGGACCTCAAAAACATACGCATGAAATTTTTCAGATTTTTCCTACGGTTTTTTTCTCTATTTGACCTTCAAATGACCTTCAAATGACTTCTGGGAAAAGACGTAAGGTCAAACAAACTACGGATTCGGACTCAGGGACCTCAAAAACATACGCATGAAATTTTTCAGATTTTTCTTACGGTTTTTTCTCTATTTGACCTTCAAATGACCTTCAATCTGATGTGATAAAGGTTAACCAACCCGCTCATCGTAATCAGCGACCCCAAAAACTCCATAAGGACCATACCGCTCCGAGTGTTTTTTTTTAGATCAAATGTTGACCTGTGTTATTTAATACATACAGCCTTGATCCCTTCGGTTGTAGTGTTAGCGAATTTAAAACGCTTGTAAGCGCGATCGGGATCTGAGGTGTTAAAAACTGTTGTAATGCTTGTTTTTTAGTGTTCCGTACGGAACACTTATAAGATCACTTCGGTGTCTGTCTGTCTGTCTGTCACACCCGATTTTCTCGGAAACTGTTTGACATAGAAAGGTGAAATTTGGTAATAATATAGGAATTGATGGCCTCATCAGAGCCATGTAGTTTTGAGAATTAAATTTTGACTTAAGGGGTTAGTTTTGGGGGGTGAAGTCGGAAGTGAAAAAAAAATTTTTTTTACTAGGCCATCGAGTGTGGTGTCAAATGAAAGCTTGTGAAAACACGAGTAAAAAATATATATATAATATTATACTTGCGCGCACTTTTCTTTGTATTATTTTTAAAAATTCGCGAAAAATCGCTGTCCCGGGCCTTATCTCGAAAAGTACTTATCAAAAAATTTCGAAAAAATTCTGGAATATTCTCCACGGGGTGTAGATTGAACGAAAATTATCACGAGCGCATTACCTTTAATAATTTATATGGTATATATAAAAAAAAAAATTTCAAGGTCATCAGATTTCAGTAAAGATTGGACAAAAACTTTGTTGAAAACTCATTTGGGGTGTGTTTTGTGAAGTCACTGATCATTTTATACCACCGTAACATAAATTTTGACTTAAGAGGTTCGTTTTGAGGGGTGAAATCGGAAGTGAAAAAAATTTTTTTTACTAGGTCATCGAGTGTGGTGTCAAATGAAAGCTTGTGAAAACACGAGTAAAATATATATATATATATATATATATATATATATATATATATATATATATATATATATATATATATATATATATATATATGTATATATATATATATATGTGTATATATATATATATATATATATATATATATATATATATATATAATATATAATGTAATACTTGCGCACACTTTTCTTCGTATTACTTTTAAAAAATCGCTGTCCCCTACCTTATCTCGAAAAATACTGATCAAAAAATTTTGAAAAAATTCTGGAATATTCTCCACGGGGTATAGATTAAACGAAAATTATCACGAGTGCATTACCTTTAATAATTTATTTGGTGTATAAAAAAAAAACAAAATTTCAAGGTCACCAGTTTTCAGTAAAGATTGGAAACAAACTTTGTTGAAAATTCATTTGGGGTGTGTTTTGTGAAGTCACTGATCACTTTATACCACCCTAACAAAAATTTTTATTTTAAAAACAATCAACGTACGGAACACTAATTGTGCAAGTTCAACTTGCACTTGACCGGTTTTTTTTTCTCCTTTTTCACGTTATGAATTGTATATGTGCATTGTGTTTTAACATTATTTTGTTTTTATATTATTATTGTAATTGGCTTGTTCGTTGAAATAAATAAATAAATAAATAAATAAATAAATAAATATGAAACTTATTGAAACTGAATTTTTAGACGAATATATCGAAGCCGCCGTACCTGTCAGAGCCTCTCTAATTATACTTTAGGGAGACGAATACTGCTTTTTTAGGTTAGTGTTACCTATGCTCTCCGTCATTTCCAAAAAAAAAATGACACCGACCTCAAAAAAGTGATAAAAAATACAAAATAATAGCTTCTCTGAAAAAATTTATCCCTTGCAAAAGTAAATATAATTAGTAAAATAAATCTTCGCTAATGTCATTACGACAAACGCAGAACTGTAAGCAATATTTAATCATTATACAGGGTGCTCCATATGTATGGAATAATGATTCCACAGCATTTATTAATCAATATATCAAAAAATGTTTAAATAACAATTATAGGGTGTTATACGCGCACATGCTGACGTTAACAATAAGATGTTTTGAACTGCCATTTCCAAGAAATTACGCCATCTTAAATTTTTTTAAATGGAAAGCCTGTATATCATTTTATTTTTGAGTCCTCCTCCTAAAAATTCTAGCTATTATTTGTCTAACGTATCATATATCTAAATTGAACTGTATTGGAATTTTTGATATTTGAAATTAAGATCAAATTAAAAAAAAAAAATTAAGCTGGCTTGTGTCAAACATTTACTGTCAGGTAACGACTTAATGCATCAAAAAATGATTTATTGACGAAAACGTTTATTGCTGCATTTTGTGAAACTCAAATTTGAGTTTAATATCATAATGGTACATTTAACAGAAACTGAAAGAATAACTTTGTTAATGATGGTTGGTTATGGAGATCGTACGAGAACACAACAGGAGGTGTGTGATCTTTTTAACGCAGAATATCCGAATCGAGGATCTATTACCCAATCCAAAGTTAGCAAAACATTAAAACGATTTATCACAATACTTAACATACGGACTCCGCGTCAACGTTCCTTCGACGCTATAGGATTTTTGCAGAAAATTGTCACAGAAGATGAAACTTGGGTTAGATTGGGTGATCCGGAAACACAGGAGGAATCAAAGTAGTGGAAGCACACCTCTTCTTCAAATAAGCCGAAGAAGTTCAAGCAAACCTTCTCAAACAAAAAGTTGGTGGTTACCATGTTCTTCATAAAACTACGGGCAACAATCAACGCGATCAGATATTGCAAGACACTGCAGAACTTGCAAAAGGCAGTCCATAACGAACGAAGAGGAATGTTGTCACAGGGAGTTGTGTTATTGCACAACAACACGCGACCACATCTTGCTAGGTCAACTAATGCCCTCCCCCCAAACATTCAAATGGGAAGTATTGCGTCACTTTGGAGTGATTACCACCAGTTTCCTAACTGAAGTAGGATTTTGGGAAAACAAATTTTAAAAGGAAAGAAGAGCTGCAAACAGGCATGACGAAGTGGCTACAGCGACAGGCGGGAACGTTCTACGTCCAAGCTATAAAAAAGCATGTCCACCCATATGAAAAGTGTGGTGCTGCAACGGAGATTGGAAAAAATGGCTTTTGTGTATATATATATATATATATATATATATATATATATATATATATATATATATATATATATATATATATATATATAGATATATATATATATATATATATATATATATATATATATATAGATATATATATATATATATATATATATATATATATATATATATATATATATATATATATAACACATGGGCTGAAAAGTCCCGGGCCT
>CM032448.1:29006283-29110983 GCA_019049505.1 Pachyrhynchus sulphureomaculatus
GGGTAGAACCAGCCGCACCATCCACATCGACCGCAACAATTTACCGATTTGAACCGTTCGCTGCTTGAAAAAAGGCTAGAATACCGAAAGAGGCAACACAAAGTCATATTTCTTCAGGACAATGCTCCATCACATACGGCAAAACCAGTTTGCGACACATTTGAAGCACTCATCCGGGAAGTTCTACCCCATGGGGCTTACTCACCAGACTTGGCTCCTTCCGATTACCACTTGTTTGCATCGATGGGTCACGCACTTGCTGAGCAGCGCTTTGGTTTGTACGAAGATGTGAAAAAATTGCTCGATTTGTGAATACCACTGGCGTGGTATTCACAAATTGCCCGAAAGATGAGAAAAAATGTATAACAAGCGATGGAGCATACTTTGAATAAAGCACTTTTTATCATTCCGAATTTAACATGTTTTTTTAGAAAAAAAATCCGCATTTCATACTTGTACACCTGATATACACATACATATACATAAACACATACATATACATATACTTTAACAGTTTCCATAATTTCCAATTTCTTGTTCATGTAATGTAAGACATTCTCTTTGGTAATATGGTCAGTATAAGAAATTTTCAAAATTCTATAGACTATCAGTATTCTAAGGTTTACAACAGAAAGCAACCGAATTTATTAACATCAAAACTACTTACTGCTAGATGGGGCTTTTTGGGATAATCTCTTTCAACAAAAATCCACATTATCGTTAGTATTTATTAGGAAAACATGAGAAAATTTCGACAAAAATACATTTTGTGATTGATTTATTCTAGGAAAGACAAAGACGTCGATATTTTGTTTAATTTTTCAAACGTTTGTAAAATTTGTAAAAACTGACATTAGGTTATTATTATAGAGATATGTCTGATATATTTTGTAAATTATCATTTTGCCAGTTGATCTGCAACAGATTAGAGAAAATTGAGCTTGAATCCTCAAGTTTTTTTTTATTAATAGAATTCAGTTCAAAGTGGATTTCCAGCATTTCCCTGCAGATTCTTTTGTTGAAACTTCTTTCCTTGCACAAGATGTTGGTTTCATTAAAATTAAATTCATGTGAAAATTGATTATTATGTGAAGCAAGTCGCATGAGTTTTTTTAAGTCAGCAATCGCTTTTATGGGAAGTGATTCTGTCTTTTAGGACCCTTAATGTTTGTCCTGTATATAATTTTCACACTGAGTAAAAGAGATGCTGTATACTACTTCTGAAAATTTTATAGTTTCATCCTTATCTTTTAAATTGGTGAAAATATTATTAATTGTTTCTGTATGTTTAAAAGCAACTTTTAAATTAGGTTGAGTTTTAAAAAGTTTAGTGGAGATAAGCGAAGGAGTAGTGGTATATAATTCAGTTTTCAGAAAAAAAGGCACTGATATCCGGATATCCTTGTTGAGAGATAAGTGATATTGAGTAACAAACAACTGAAAGTTAACTACTGGGAACGCCGTCGTGAGGAAATGGAGATGAGCAATTAAAGATTTTTAGGATCCGGTAAAACTGGGTACCCAGTCAGGTAGGATCCGACAATATTATATTAAGCTGGGTCTTTTACGTTTTATTAACATTTTCTGCCAACACTGCCGTTGTAATTAATCACTCAATTTATTTTTTGTAGAGAAGGTAAAAAATTACTGATAAAGCATTAAAGTCTACAAACGTAGTGAACCCTATTTTCGGTCAATGCGTTAGTGCATCAAGCGTAGATACCGAGTCGCGGTCCGCCTAATGGCCTTTAGAAGGTTGTAAGTTATCAAATATTATTAATTCTTAGATAATATTACATTAAATTAGGGTTAACCTAAATTAGATAAAAGAATAAAACCTAAGGGCACTTTTGAAATTTACTAGTTTGCGTTTAAACTTTTTTAAGTCAACATGGTCTTATTACAGAGGATGTTGAGCGAGAAAGGTAAAACTTTGATCCTATTGGGAAATTACAAATTTCGACAATATCGCCATTTAAAATCGACAGAAGAGATGTGCTGGGTCTGCACAAACAAACACTGCACTGCCAAAGTTTATACCATTGGACCAGCCGACATATTTTCACGATAAGCTGGCAATCATCAACGTCAACACGATAAAGAACAAGTACTGAATCGCAAAAACATTAACAACGCAGTGAAGAAGAAAGCCAACGAACTTTACAACGAAAGACCAAGAACGATGATTCGGCGGGAGGTGGCTGCAGATCCGAATGTGCTGAACTCTTTCACCGACTCCGATATGACCAAAATAGGGAAGAATTTGAACTGAGCCAGACTGCAGTGATATTCAAAGTTGCCAAAGTCCCCAGAAGAAGTTCATGAATATCTCAGTTCAATCTCGGTCGAAACCACCAGGCATGAAAATCTCCTAATGTTTAATGATATCCAGGTTGGTGTGATATTTTCCTGTAAAAGTGATTTAGAATTCCTGTGCGCGGCAGAAATTGTGATGGTGGACGGTACATTTGAATTTTGTGCGAAGTTTTTTCTACAAATGTTTACTATTCTGGCATATATCAATGGCCGATATATTCTCTTGGAGTTCAGCCTATTGCACAATAAGGAAACTTCGTATTCGTTCTTTGGGTTTCTCTGCGGTAAAGTCCAAATGTCAGCAATTAGGATGTGTCTTCTCGCCTACAAAGGTCGTATCTGATTTTGAGCGCGCTATTCACGGTGCGGTTTCAACCGAATTTCCATTGACAACGCTTGTGGGATGCATATTCCATTTAGGACAATCCTGATGGAGAAAAATTCAGAATCACAGGATTAACTAGAGAATACAAAGATAAAAATTCTTCCATTGGAAAATGGCTTAACCACATGTTCGGGCTAACTTTTTTCCCTGCCGATCACATGGGAGATGTTTTCGTCCAATTATTAGAAAATCAGACAGACAACCCACACAAGTAACATTGTTTGCTGACTACATAGTTGAAAACTACAACGATGATAGTGCTCCTTCCCCTACAACCCTTCGGGCCTCGCTCGACGCCAGCGTTTGGAGAACTAATAACGGGATTGAGGCTTTTCATTCAAAGTTTGCAAAGGATAGTCGTTTGCCTCATCCGAATTTTCATGAATTTTTAGAGGTCATCGAGGGTTTCCAGATTGCAACATACGCAAAAATCAACGCTGTACAAACCAGTGTACCAAAGTGTTCGACTCATAGGTACAATTTAGCATTTTTAGAAAATAAGATAATTCAGTATGTACAGGGTGGTCCAAATTGAACACTTTTGGAGGTAAACCTCTTTATCTGAAGGAGATAGACGAAAACTGATGTCGGTGTCTGAGGCTCAATTTTTATGATAAACTCAATGGTGAAAACCGCATATCGATATCTAGTACCGTTTCAGATATATAGAGTGTTTTTCAAAAATCTGCGTTTTGGAAAAATGTTTGTAATTCTTGGCCTGTTGAAAATTTTTGATTTCTGTAAAAACATTCTCAAAACACTTTTTCACGTAGATTTCAACAGTGTAAGTTACATTTCTTTACAACTAATATTTTAATAGTTATTAACGTAAAAATATATTTTTTAAATAGGATACCCTGTATATTTTTCCTTATTCGAATAGAGCTTTAAATTATCGTTCTAAGAACATAGCACACTTTATATTTTGCTTAAATCTACTCCACAATATAAAGATTTTCAGTTTTTACGAGAGTTTTAAATGCACATTTTGTGAAGTAGGCTTTGGACGGAGCGGCAATATCAATTGTTTACCGATAGCAGTCAAATCGTAAAAAAAAATTCCCAAAAGTAACTCTAAGCATCATAACGACCATCACACGACCTCTGGCAGCGTTTTGATGGAAGAGAATGGTGTTGAGCATCTGAGTGAAGATCGGGATGTTTAGATGATGGGGTGTCTTTGACTGATATCATGAATAAATTAAATAGGATGGAGTTACAGTACCTTAATTTATTAGCTAAGTATGAAGATCAAATTAAGATTAATGCTGAACTTAAATTGGAAATTGCCGAAATTAAGACACAATTATCGAACAACAGTAAGGATGCTGGGCGTGAGAATCATGTGCCTGGTGCGATTGTGAGTGAGTCAATACGTGAACTTGCTGAGAGGCAATTGCGTCAAAAAAATCTTATGATTTTTGGTGCCAATGAAGATACTTCTGTGGATATTCAAGCCAGGAGAGATTCGGATGTCGCATTGGCAACTGATATTATTTTGAAGATTTACCCTGATGCCAAAACCCAGGCCATTAGGGTTTTTCGAGTTGGTCGAGAGAATCCGACAGGGATTAGGCCTATGAAGGTCATTTTGGAATCACCTAACGATGTTAAATCCATAATTCATAATGTGAAAGAGTTGAAGAAGATTGAAATGTATGAGCGAATTTCCATAAGTTTCGACAGAACGCCCAAGCAAATTGAAGAGTACAGAATCTTGAAAGAAACTCTCACTTCTCGGCTGCGAAATGGTGAAACTAACCTCAAAATTAAGTATATCAGTGGTATCCCAAAGATTGTTAATTTAAACTAAATAATATGTCTAACAGTAGCTCGTCAACAACTTCTCATGGTCTGAGTTGTATGTATCAGAACGTCAGAGGACTTAACACAAAGACGGATTCTTTTTATCGTTCAGTATGTGAAAGTGATTATGACATCATCGCTATCACCGAGAGTTGGATTCAAGATAATATATTTTCAAGTGAACTTTTCGACGATAGATACTCTGTATTTCGGTGTGATAGAAACCTTAATGGGATGGGCGTTTCACGGGGTGGTGGTGTGATACTGGCTATTAAGAGAGAATTGAAACCAATACAGGTTGATCTCCAGGTTGTTCACGACAGTGTAGTGAAAGTCGACATGGTATGTAGCAAACTATTTTTAAATTATAATACATTATATGTTTTAGTATTGTACATACCTCCGCATATAACAAATGCGGAATTTTCGTCCTTATTGGAGTATGTTGAGGCGCTCTCATTTATGTATGGTAATAACCTGTTTATTATAGGTGATTTTAACGATCCAAATTTCACTAAGGGTGCAGTTGGGGATATGAAGGCTGAGATGTTGGGAAATTTTATGAACTTGCTAGCTCTGGAACAGTTTAATAATATACTGAATGGAAATGATTCAGTTCTGGACTTAGTTTTTTCTAACATCAATTGCACGGTACATATGGAACAATTTCCACTGGTGGATGAGGACAGCCATCATCCACCCTTAGATATTTCATTATCTCTCAAAGTTAAATCCCATAATGTTCCTGTCAACTTATCACAAACTAAGTACAATTTCAGGAAGGCTAACTTTCCGAAGCTTTATGAAATGATATTAAATATCGACTGGTTAGATCTTTATATTCTGAAGGATGTTGATGAGGCATGCGGTTTACTCTACCGGAATTTGTTTGGTATATTTGATGTGTGTGTACCTAAATCGGTCATTCGTAAAAGAACATTTCCTGTCTGGTTCACAGCTGATATCATTAAAGGCATAAAGCGTAAACACAGAATTTTTAGGAAGCTCAAATATTCTCATTCAGATTGTCATCGTAGAGAGTTTAATGAACTACGACGTAATGTTAAATTATTGATTGATTTGGCGTATAAAAACTATATCTCTAAAGTAGAGGATTCCATCACTGATGATCCAACTACGTTTTGGTCGTTTATTAAAGCTAAAAAATCGGCAACTTATTTGCCTGATGTGCTTAAGTTGGGCAATCTTCAATTCTCTGAGCCGGATAAAATTGCTGATGCATTTGCTGGCTTCTTTGGGAGTGTATATAGTGCGCCGTCAGATCGCGTCCCCAAAAACGATGTCTTTACCTCAAATTTATGTATCGCTCTTGATTGTTTGCCAGAGCAAACTATACTAACGGCATTGAAAGGATTGAAAGATAAACTTACTTGTGGCCATGATAATATTCCCAGCTTTATTGTGAAGGATTGTGCTCATGCTTTGTTGTTACCTTTATCTTATATATTCAATTTGTCTCTAAAAACGAACAGATTTCCTGACGTATGGAAGAAGGCCAAAATCATTCCCGTATTTAAAAAGGGTGACGCAAATGATATATCTAATTATAGACCGGTATCTTTATTACCGATATTCGCCAAAGTCTTTGAGATGTCAGTATATCAGTGTATTTTTGCACAGGTTAAAAGCCTGATTTCTGTAAATCAACATGGTTTTTTTAGCAAACGTAGTACAATAAGTAATTTGGCTTGTTTTGCTCAATTTACAGGCAATGCTTTGGACAAACGAATGCAGGTTGATGCTGTGTACAATGATTTCTCGAAGGCCTTTGATAGAGTTGACCATTCCATATTTCTACATAAGCTGGATAGACTCGGTTTCAGCAATAACCTAATTACTTTTTTCGAGTCCTATTTGTGTAACCGCTTGCAGTACGTCGAAATTCGTGGACATAAATCCTCAACGTTTAGTGCCACAAGTGGTGCACCACAGGGTAGCAACCTTGCACCTTTAATTTTTTCACTCTTCATTAACGACATTGGTGATTGCATAACTAGTAATTTTCTTTTGTTTGCTGACGACCTAAAGCTTTTCCGCACCATAAGAGACTCTAGTGATTGCCTTTCATTACAACATGATATGGAGTCGTTACATCAATGGTGTGAGTTGAATAGGCTGCCATTGAATGCCGGTAAGTGCTTCTTTTTGACTTACTCGAATAAATTTAGCACCATCGACTTCCAGTATAAATTGGATAATGAAGATATTACACGTTGTAATTCTTTCAAGGACCTTGGAATTATTTTTGATCATAAACTTTCATTTGCCCATCATATTAATTGGATATGCACTACTGCGATGAGGACGTTGGGTTTCATAATACGTAATTCAAGTGGTTTTCATAACAGTAAAACATTAAAAACTTTATATTCCAGCTATGTGCTTTCACGGCTTGAATATGGTGCAGTTGTTTGGAATCCAATACACGCTAAGTATATTAAACAGGTAGAGAATATTCAAAGAAAGTTTGCCAAATTTCTTATATTAAAATATGATGGTGTGTATCCTGATAGGGGTGTCAATGAGGTCATTATAACTGAACGTTTTCAGCTACCTTTATTGACGAATCGAAGAAATTACCATCTGGTCTGTTTTCTTATAAAACTATGTAAATCTCTTATTGACTCTCCTGACTTACTATTTCAAGTAAACTTTCACGTTCCTAATAGATTGGTCAGAACCTCTCCTGTTTTCTGTTTACCTAGTGCATCAACTAATTTTCTCATCAAAACACCATTGTTTCAAGCTATGAGAGTTTTCAACAGTACTTGTAACGACATTGACGTGAACAACCTGTCATTTGCGTAATTTGCCAAATGCTTAAAAAGGAAATTGTTGCATGTATAGATATTTATTCCAAGTGTATCATTTTAATTTTAATTTTTCAGTTTTATGTAATTTCTAAGTGATTTTTATATTATCTGTGTCTTTTGTTCTATACTGGTACTTTGTTTTTCTTTTTATCTCTATCTCTCCTTTGTATTATGTTATTTATGCTTAATTGTCTTGTAAATGGTATATCTGTTAGACAATAAAGATTATTATTATTATTATTATTATAACTACAATGAAATTTACTAAATACTATAAAACTTTAAACTATGTAGAAAATAAAACAAAACGACAATAAAACAATTTATTCCGAGTAGAGCAAACTAAAACAAAACAATTTTCTATAAGAGATGTTTTGAAATGTCGACCAGTTTCATTTACACATAGGCGGCACCTTTTCTGGACACTTCTTACCGAGTTGATTAGTTCAAGAGGAGTGAGAGCTGCAAAACTTTGTATCATTGCGACTTCTAACTCTTGCCTGGTGTTTGTCGGCAATTTAAAAATTAGGTCTTTCAATCTTCCCAGAGATAGAAGTCCATGGGTGTTAAATTCGATGACCTTACCGACTAACGGTTCGGACCAGTTATTGTCGAAATTGGTCGATAAAAAATTATTGAGAACTGCAGCGTTATGAGGGCATGCTCTGTCGTGTTGAAAAAAATATATTTCTAAGGTCCATTAACCCCAGTTCATCAACAAGAGGTTCTATTTGCTGCCTTAAAATTTCTAAATATCTCTGAGAGGTGAGTGTTCCTTCGTAATAAATGGATCTATAACCCCGCCTCTAAAAATTCCTGCCAACACATTAAATCCAAATCTGCCTTGATTTCTTTGATCCACAACTAAATGAGGATTTTCTTGTGCCCACGTATAAGAATTGTAACTGTTAAAAATACCTGCATTTCTTACATAAGCTTCGTCTGTCCAAATGCAATTTAATGAAAAATTCGGAACATGGTTACAATTCTCCAGAAACCATTGGCAAAAATCCCTACGCCGTTGAAAATCTGAAATTATTTGACAATTCAATAACTGATCCTGAAGTAAAATTTGACAACTACGAGTAAACAATTGAATTAAACCATATGGCCGCTCCGTCCAAAGGCTAATTCACAAAATGTGCATTTAAAATTCGCGTAAAAACTGAAAACTTTTATATTTTAAAGTAGAATTCAACAAAATATAAAGTGTGCTATATTTTTAGAATCGTAATTTAAAGCTCTATTCGGATAAGGAAAAATGTACAGGATATCCCATTTAAAAAATATATTTTTGGGTTAATAACTATTAAAATATTAGTTGTAAAAAAATGTAACTTACACTGTTGAAATCCACGTGAAAAAGTGTTTTGAGAATGTTTTTACAGAAATCAAAAATTTTCGATAGGAAAAGAATTACAAACATTTTTCCAAAATGCAGATTTTTGAAAAACGCCCTCTATATCTGAAACGGTACTAGATATCGGTATGCGGTTTTCACCATTGAGTTTATCATAAAAATTGAGCCTCAGACACCGACATCAGTTTTCGCCTATCTCCTTTAGATAAAGGGGTTTCCCTTTAAAAGTGTCCAATTTGGACCACCCTGTACATAAAGAAATTGATGCTGTAAATATAGTAATTACTGAAATATGTCTTTTGCTTTAATTTTCACATATAACTTGCGTACCTGTCTGTGACGAACCGCAACTCGGCCGTCAATTTTGAGTTCGGAAAAGGTCTATGCGGCAACTTGGAACTTTTTATTGCCTTTCACCGACCCTTAGCGCAACTCGGTATCAACCGCATCAAGCCTTTGAATATATAGTTTTGTCCGCCCCTTTCAAATTCAACCCAAGAGCAAATGCAATACAAATCTAGAGTTACCTCCTTTAATCTTTTCAGTCACAACTTTTTTTGCGGTCTTTGTGTGTAGAAGTGTTTGCTATTACTGAAGCTTTTTCTTTTTCTTGCTTTGCTTTCATTTCAGATTTCATAGTCACAAGGCTTGATGCTATTTTTGCGTCCTTTTGAGCATTTTCATACCCATGGACATTTTCATCTTTATTTGCTTCGATTTCAGATTTACTAGTCAGAGAGCTTGATGCAGTTTTTGTATCCTTTTGAGCATAGTTGTCCTTACTTACGGAGCTGTGATAATTTTCCTTATTCCTGAACTCATGAGCTTTCTCGTCTTTATTCTTGGATTGAATAGTCGAATCTAAAAAATAAAATTCGCTTTTTTTTTTTTTTTTGATAATAACACAACTATGTTCTATAACCAGTATAAAGTTAATCAATTAGAAGTTCGTTACTGGATCAGTATATTGAAAATCCAGCTCTTCTTTACTTCAAATAATTACAATTTTCTTCGCAATTTTAATGGTGGTTCTAGCACCGAAGCGTAGTTTCGGTTTAACGTACGTGGGGCTCGAGATTGATATACAGTATGCTTATTTCTTTAAGTTCACGCCTATAACATGTTCCTAGATGCAGCTACGCAGTGATATTCGGCAAAAAGGTTCGCCGTGATCGTCATTGTAAGCTTATGAAACCAGCCGATGCGTCCTTACTGCGCTGCGTCCATAAATCGCGATACCGCATAGTAAACGAGGTAGTTCGAGTCGGACTGTTAGAAGGTCAGACGAGACCTTGGGACCAGACCAAGGACCTTACCGGAGAAGTAGATTAATAGGGAAGCCACTGCCATGAATCAGTACTTCGGTTGATTGAATATCAGCCGAAAACAAGCCCGAAAGGACAGATTAAGAGATGAATACCATAGCCGAGCAGCTAGCCCGGTTCCACGTCGTGCGTCCAGGGCTACCGGAATCGCGGTGCGTGCTCATAAGTATGTTTTATTTTACTAATACACACACACACGACGGAGCAAGCTGTTGCTGCCCCCCGATTACCGGTAGACTGATTCTGTCACACACATCAAGAGAGAGCCACTGATGGACCCAGTTACGTGGCAGCTTCTCTTTCTTTCCCTTCTAAATTACGTTCTCGTATCGTTGGTAAATGGTGTAACGGCATGCTGTTTACCGCATTTCTATTGATGTCATCGTGTGCTCCATCTTCAGTAGTACAAATATTCGTGTTGGTTCTTGACTGTGCATATACCCTCCACCTTCACTTAAGACTGCCTTGAACTAGTCATTTCATTTCTTTCTTCAATGCCTTCAACTATTCAGAGAATATCTGTGATAGGCTACCAACAGCTGGTAGTGGACATGCGCATCGAGACCTAATTTTACCGTTTCTCCACTATAACAAGCTTCCCGAGCTAATATGGCCCCTTTACCCCATTAATCCAAAGGGTGGAGCTCGAGGTTTAACAGTTAGATAAGTTAACAGAAGGTTACTCGTCCGATAGATAGCCGTTGCTTTATGCGCCGACGCACAAATACTGTTATGACCTCTAAATGGAGTGAAATATAACATCTACTAGTTTAGGGAATAATATATATAGGGCACTCCCGGATTGCATTGTTCTTGACTTCCCGTACTTTGAATGCAAAGGAAAAAAGACTTTCTATAATCATACCTCTATATGCCTCTTCTAACAACGGTGCACCTCTAGGTTCTTTTTCTGAAGGCTCAAATTCCACTTTATCTGCTTCCTTTAGTGTGGGTTCTTTAATTTTAGTTGTTTCGACTACAGGTTTAACTTTATTACTGCTGATTATCTGATTGTCAGTTTTTTCGCTGGCAATTTCTAAAAGTGAATAAAAAAACAAGACAATTCAGAAAAGAGGGCTTACCAAAAATACCCGTTTGTTTGGTAAAAAACACATGATTTTCTTTGTAGATCACCTCAGTTAACAACATTCAAATATAAGATTTTCCATGGAATATGGGGCTCTCCTCGTTCTAGGGGATGCCCCCCACCATCACCCTTCTCTAAAACTATTGTTCTTTATTTTATTTATTTTTCTTTTAGTTGCATGAAGAAAATTCCCACTAAATTACAATTCTTACAAAATTCATTACAAATTACGTGTCCCACACATTCTTATTATATCCGAAAGTTAAACTAAAAAGTAACAAGCTGTTTTTGGTCTGACATATAGATATCGCCCTTTTCAAAAAATCCATATGATTTTTAGGACATACCAACCTTCAAACGATACGTGTCAAAATCTCATTACATTTCGAAGATTAGTTTACAAGTTAGAGTGGTTTTAGTGACGCTACTTTTGATATTTTTAAAACAATCGAAAAAATTGAATTTTATATGTTGATTAAACACTGTTTTTTTGATGGGAAAAAATACCGTTCAAGCAAAGCAATGGCTTGATAAGTGTTACGGGGACTGCCCCTGGAAAATCGCTCATCATTTACTGGTAAGATGAATTTAAACACGGTCGTACAGATACAAATGATGCTGAACGTTCTGGATGCTAAAATGAGATGGTTTCATCGGAAAACATAAAAAAAAAAAAAATCCACAAAATTGTTTTGGATGACCGTAAAGTAAAATTGCGTGAGATAGCTGACACCCTAAAGATATCAAAAGAACGTATTGGTCATATTTTGCATGAACATTTGGGCATAAGAAAGCTCTGTTCGAAATGGGTACCGCGTTTGCTCACAGTGGACCAAAAACAACAACATGCTGATGATTCTGAGCGCTGTTTGGACCTGTTTAAGCACAATAAAAATAATTTTTTCAAGCGCTATGTGACAATGGATGAAACATGAATCCACCACTATACGCCGGAATCAAATCGGCAGTCAGCTGAGTGGACAGCAGCCGGTGAAAGCTGCCCGAAGCGACCAAAGACACAACAGTCGGTTGTGAAGGTTTTGGCTTTTGTATTTTGGGATGCTTATGGAATATTTTTTATCGACTATGCTGAGAAGAGAAAAACCATCAATAGCGAATATTATATAAAGTTATTGGTGAGTTTGAAGGCAGAACTTGCAAAGGAACGGCCCCAAATGAATAAGAAAAAAGTGCTCTTTCATCAAGACAATGCACCATGTCACAACACAATGGTTACGATGGCAAAATTGCAAGAAATGAAATTCGAATTGCTTCCTCATCCACCGTATTCTTCAGATTTAACCCCCAGCGACTATTATTTATTCGCGGATCTCAAAAAAATGCTTGGCTCCAATGAAGAAGTTTTCGCCGAAACTGAGGCCTGTTTAGAAGGCAAAGACAAATCCTTCTACAAGAAAGGTATAGAAATGCTAGAAAAGCGTCGTATTAATTGTATTGCTCTTGAAGGAGACTATATTGAGGAATAAACTCGAATTTTGCAAAAAAAATGTGTTTTAAGTAGCTAGACCAGAAACTCTTCAGCCTACGTGTTAATAATCTCCTTAGTCTGCATTTAAAAGCTTTAAGAGAAGCATAGTCAAAGTCTTCACCATACAAACGATTTACACTTTTAAACATTCTGTAAAATGGAGAGCTATTCGTTCAATAAACTGGTAATATAACTAAATTTTCATCCCGAAAATTCAACAGCATTAAGCTTCATATGATTGTTAAGATGGTAGGTATCTCAAATGAACGGGTACATAATATTCAGCATGAAGTTGTAAAAGACCACAGTGAGACCGATCCTCACATATGCTGTAGAAACAAGAGCTGACACATATAAAACAGCACAAATGACGAGCACAACAGAAGTGCAGGTGATTAGGGACATACATGGAAAAACTATCCACGACAGAATCCGCAACAAAGATGTACAAGAACTAAGTAAGAGCCAAAAAATATCCAAATGGACCAGAACTAGAAGAAAACACTGGAATAAATATGTAGATTGGATGGACGACAACATACTGGTAAAGAGGACCAAACTCAATAAACCCTGCGATAGAAGAACTAGGGGCAGACATATGTAGATTGGATGGACGACAACAGACTAGTAAAGAGGACCAAACTCAATAAACCCTGCGATAGAAGAACTAGGGGCAGACCTCCGAAAAGGTGGAAGAGGCCTAATAGGGATAAAACACGCAATATGCCTACTTATATGGCACACCATATAAGAAAGAAGAAGTTCTAAAAATGAAAAAGGTGACTGTGCGATGGGTGTCGCGTTTCTCGACTCCAGACTAAAAACGCACTATGAAGGACACCAAAAAAAAAGCGAAAACAATTTTATCGGCGGGAAAAGTGATGACAATTATTTTTTGGGACTGACAGGATATCATCATGATCGCCTATTTGGAAAAAAGTAAAACAGTGAATGGTTCTTATTATACAACGTTATTGGACCATTTACAGAGTGAGTTGAGGAAGAACCGACCAAGATTAACATGCAAAAAAGTGCTCCTTCACCAGGACAATGCACCTGCTTGCACACCGTCCGTTGCAATGGCAAAAGTGCATGAAATGGTCCTTTACCAGCCCTATTCCCCAGATTTGGCCCCTGGTGCTTTTTTTTTGTTTCCTAATCTAAAAAATTGGCTTGAGGGAAGAAATTTTCGTCGAATGAATAGGTTATCTGTAATGTAAACATGTGTTATGCACAGTTAGCAACATTTTTCTTTCTGAGGGAATAAAAAAATTGGAATATCAGAAATCCAGCCTCGTATACGATCTGTTCCAATGCGGGTCAGTACCATCTATATCGACCGCTGCTAATCTTTTTAATAACAGATAATAACTAAAATAAATAAAAAACTTTGCTGCAGTCAACCTGGTTATATCATCGACCTATCTGCGACGTCAGAAACTCAGAAATATACTTTTCACCGTGTTAAAAAATCAACTTCCAGCTAAGATAGTAATAAGGATCCGCCAGTAAATAGTGCAGTTTTACCTACATATACAGTAAATTTTCACATTCGCATATTTGCGAGAAAATTCACGAAGAGATCACCAAAAGGCAACTTTCCCTTACAAATTGAAGGTGTTTATAAAACATCCTGATCGTATAGCATGGTGGACGCTGGAAAAACTCATAAGATTCACTAGAATTACGGAATATGGAAGAATATGTAAAAAAGAAACAAGCTGTAAAATTAGCTGTAGCTAAACATCAACACTCTACAAGTCATACCATCAATGTAATAGTTTAATCTACAGTTTCTGTATACAAAAGATTACAGAATCAATCAATATTTACAGCCAACCTAACAACATTAACAGAGATACGGTTTACGGTCTGCATTACTCTGGGTCATTGTTCGGTCAATATCAGTCAGGTATCAACACTTGGCTTCTGCCTTTTCAGATTTATTCAATATTCTAATGTGGAAGAATAAAGATTCCTGAAAATGTAGCGTGTATTTGTGTGATAAATTCACAAAACTGTAGCCACGTAGACCTAGAAATAATCAAGTGGTAAGTTAACGAAGTTATTTTATTATTTATTGTGGGGATCCTACGGTCTTTTGCGCATACCACATTTCATTCGCCATTTCTTTTTGTCTTGCCACTCTTCCTCTCTTATGGACTGTTTTACGCCTTCTCTATTATTGTTGGTCTTCCCTTCTTCCTTCGATTTTTAGGCGTATATATTAATGCTTTTGGCCACCTTTCTTTCTACATTCGCATTATGTGTTCGTACCATAGTAGTTTTTTTGTTTCTACTTGGTCCATCGTGGAATATATACTTTTTGTTCTTCGTCTTATTTCTTCGTTCTTAATGTGCTCCAGTCGTGATACCCTGCATGATCTTCGTAAATAGTTCATTTCTGCCGTTTCTATTTTCTTTCTATCTGTTTGTGTCACTTGCCAGCATTCAAATCCATATGTTAAAATCGATTCTACTACTGTTCTGTAGATTGTGATTTTTGTAATTAATTTTATATTCTTAGACCATAGTACCCCATTTAATATGCCGGTTATTTTCTTTCTCTGTTGTGTCCTATTTTGTATATCCTTCTTCGTTGTTCTCTCCTCCGAAATTATGCTTCCTAGATATTTATATTGTTTGCATTTTTTAATTTTCTTAACTTCTAACTCCGGGTCTTCGGGTTCTTCTCCAATTTTCAGGTACTCTGTTTTATTCATGTTCATGCTTAATTCCCATTTTTCACATCTGATCTTCAATTTTCTCATTATGTAATCTATATCAGTTCTTCATTAGCAATAAGCACTTGATCAAGCAAATAACAAGGTTGTTAGATATTCACCTTCGATCTCTATTCCCATTCTTGCGACTGTCCTTCTCCAATGGTCTAGTGCTTTTTGGATATATATATATATATATATATATATATATATATATATATATATATATATATATATATTCTGACACGTAATTTTCCTGTTTAATGAAGCTTTTTGGGTTTATATATATATATATATATATATATATATATATATATATATATATATATATATATATATATATATATATATATATATATGTTTGTAATAGCCCGCACATACATATGTCTCACTAAGGCTTCTTGTCGTCAACACTTCAAAGAGTTTCTTCAATGGCACCGAGTCATAGCCTTTTTTAGATCAATAAATATTAGGTGGGTAGGTAAATTTCTAGCTTTTCTTTTCTCGATTATCTGCTGAAGTACAAATATATTATCTACACACGATCTTCCGGCTCGAAAGCCACTCTGCTCTTCGATGTCTTGGCATTCCAACTCTACTCTCTTTTTTAATACCTTGCAGATTTTCCATTTTTTGATTTTCTTAGGGCTTCTTTTACCTCTTCTACCGATATTTTTTCCTCTTGGATGTGAGTGTTATATAATGTGCATATTTGCTTTATTCATTTCGAACTCTGGTCTCTTTTCCGTTAGTAGTGTCTTATAGTATTTTTCCCATATTTTTGTACTTATTAAGTTTATATTGCTTAACACTTTATTTTCTTTTCTAATATTTTTAATAGCTTTCCATGCCTCTGCGATTTTTGTCCCGCTCATATATCTATCTACCTCTTCACATTTTCGTTCCTATCCTTCATTTTTACTTTTTAATATCTCTCTTTTTGTTTCTCTGTTCCATTTCGCATATACTTATGGTCCTCTGCGTTTTTGTTTGTAGCCATCTTCTGTATGCTGTCTTCTTGTTTTCCACTAATTCTTTTATTCTCTCCGACCACCATTCTGATTGTTGTTGCTCTCGTTTCTCCTGATACCTTAGGGCTTCCTCTGCTGCTTCATGCATGCATTTTTTTAATTGGTGATACAGTTCTTCCGCATCCTACTGTTTTTTCTATATGTTTTGTAATTTTGTAGCCGGTCTAAGTTTGTATAGAAATTTGATTGAATCCTGTTTTAAACTTTCTAGGTTGTATCTCATTTCGCTTATAACTTTGTTTTTGTTTTCTTCATTTTCTGCTACTCTTCTTGTTTCTGTTGCTCTGTAATTTATTGCTATCTTGGATATTAACAAATGGTGGTCAGATCCACATTCCGCTCCACGGTATACCCTTGGATAACATAGTCAATTAAGGATCGTATTTTTTTTGTTGGTTCTTCCCATGTAAATTTATGGATCTCCTTGTATGGAAAGAACCTATTTATTATCTTCAGTGACCAACCTTCGCATAGATTTCTCAGGTGTATACCATTTTCATGTAATGTTAATTCTCCATATTTACCTACTACGGGGTGGTTTTCTTCTCTACCTACTCTCGCATTTGCATCTCCTAAAATATATACTTCATTTTTTTGTTTAACATCTGTCAAAACATCTGATATTTTATCATAAAATTTGTCTTTTATTTGCGTTTCTGCATCTTCGTTGGGTGCATAAATTCCGACTACTGTAATGTTGTGACCATTTTTCTTTATCTGTAGTGTCATTATTTGCTCATCTACTTGTTCCCATTTTATAATGTGTTTTCTTAGGTTCTTCCTTATTGATGTAGATACCCCCCTGTGAGTACGCATATACCAACCTTTTGTTTCTCTAGCTCTGTAAAGACTTCTGACACCCTGTGTATTCCATGTGGCCATTTTAATAGTCCTTTTTCTTAGTATATGTCGTCGTCGTTTGGATCCGTTCGACGTCCGAGGCGAAATTTCGAAACTTTCAGCGTTTTTATTCTTTTTACAAATAGCGAGCTGCTAACCCGTCGATTTAACCTTCTGACTTAAAGGGCCAGGATGTTCTGTCAGGGTTTACTCCCTGTTATTAAAATATTTAATATTTATAGTGGTCTATCACGAAGTAACGAATAAATCTACCAATTTCCATTTTATTTTTTAAAAAAAGTAAGCTATAAAAAATAAATGTTTTTCAAACTATACCTTGAGTAATTTGAGCTTTTAAATTGTTGAAATCGCCTGAAACTTCTTCGTCATTTTTAGGTTTCACCAACTGCACTTGTTCAGGTTGTTTAAGTTCATCATTTTTTTGTAGTTTAGATCCTTTTTCTTATTTAAAGTAAGCATTTTCGCAAGTTTTGATACTTCTGTTGTAAGTTTCTTTCTATCAAGTTTAGGAATGATTTGACGGGCAATTTTAATTGGTTGTGGCCTAGCTAACTTTAGCGTCACAGCGTGACTAGTAGTATTTTCAACTATAAAAAAATAAATATACAACTGAGATTAAAAAACATACAGTCGGTCAAGTAAGAGCGTATCGCGCAATGTTCATTAAAAGGTATTTATATACAAGTTTTTACATTATTCGACAGTAGAGGATTGCCATTCAAATACCAATGATTCAGCAGTTCGTCCAGTCCCCATCAGCGTCAATGATCGCCTGGCATTTTGGGGACATACTTTCGACGAGATTTTCCGCGTATTCTCGGAGCAAAGATTTCCAAATTACCCGAATTTGCCGTGACAGATGCTTCACTCTGTACACCTTTTTAATATAAAGCTTCTGCTTGATGCATGATCACACGTTCTCGATTGGGTTTGCATCGGAAGACTGGGTTGGCCAATCTAATGTGACGATATCGGATTTCCCTTTCCACTTGCTACATGTTTCACTCAAACCTATCGTAACCCTATGTAAAGAGGAAAAATGATCAGGTAGACTTTTCCTAAACTTAAGACTTTTAAACCAGGAACTCCAAACCTAACATAACCTAATGTAAAAAGAAAAGTAATCTTCTAAGTTTTTCTAACACATTTACATCACGAACTCTAAACATAATATAACTTAATGTACAAATATATATTCATAATTGTTTCCTAAACCTATTACATTATCATACAACGAATTCTAAACCATACACAACATACGCCTAAAAATCTATTTATTTATGTGTATATATACTAAACTTAACTTAATGTAGAAAAATGTATTTATGTATGTTTGTTGCGTATTCTGAATTATTTTTGGTAACGAAGAAATTAATTAATAAATTGGAAAATAGCGTGCCAGGCTTCGAACAAGACACAGTTGAGGGTATCTCTTGATGTGACCGAGTATTCCTTGATTCTTCGCCTGCGGAACGCCCACACATGTTCTATAGAGTTGCGATCTGGTGACGGTGGGGACCGATCCAGAAGCTTCACCCTATTCTCCCGGAACCACTTCATTGTCGCTGCCGCTTTGTAACGCAGTACGTTATCTTGATGGTTCTAGTGCAGAATTTATAAATATTTTTGTGAATTGATTCGACCCTCACAAACTGCTGGTTCGCACATGATAGTTACTGACATGAACCTAAACCATAATACTGCCGTCCTCGTGTTTTTTTCTAAGCCTAACGGATTACAAATCAAACGTAACCTAGTACACAAAATTATACTTAATAATATATATATATATATATATATATATATATATATATATATATATATATATATATATATATATATATATATATACTTAGGGTTTAGAAAGTTAAAGTAAAATTGAAAAAGATTTGAATCTTTTACGGGGTTTTAAGGCTACAAACTCAGATATGCCCCTTAAATTTGAAGACTTTTTTGCATTTTGCATCACGTAGAGGTAAAGTCGCAAAGTATCTCATGTGTTTTGTATGTGTGTGAATGTGTATGTGTGTATCTGTGTGCGTGTATATATATTTATGTATCGTGTATTTTGAGTCTATGTTTTCTCCATCATTCTCCTTCATTTGCTAGTAACTCCTGTGCCTCCGGAAGCAAATCTTTTACATCTCTCTTTGTTCTATGCCTTAACGAATAAATGTATGGATCAGAAGATACAAGTAAATAACGCATAATAGATCATTAGTATAAGCAGTATTTGGATTTCCTGTATTCTTCTCCTTGCATCTTTTAAAATCCTAATTTTTTGCTTCTCGGGCTTCTTCAGATAGCAAACCAATTGGAATTGGAAATGCTTCTATCACAGATGGTCCGTGAATGAGAAGCGCATAACACGAAGAAGACATTAGGTACCACGGGTACTTCTCTACATTCCTGACTATTTCAACCGTCTTCTCCAACAAAGTATTTTCATCCTGGGTACGTCTTTCATTCCACTTTTCTAAAGGTATTTTATATGTTGAATATAGAACCCATTCCATATTCCTTATCCATGTACGGAGTGTTGAAAGATCATACTTGTACCTTCTATATTCACCTCTATCCCCTCAATAATTTCTAATTTGATAATTTCTTTCGAAAGAGCATTACATATAGAGCCCCTTTGGGAAGAAATCGTGCCTGTAAGAGCTTGGCGGACCTTACCATCAATCATTGTTGAAAACATTGTATGTTCGATTGTTATCTGATGTTCTTGTAAGTTAAAGTAAAATTGAAAAAGATTTGAATCTTTTACGGGGTTTTAAGGCTACAAACTCAGATATGCCCCTTAAATTTGAAGACTTTTTTGCATTTTGCATCACGTAGAGGTAAAGTCGCAAAGTATCTCATGTGTTTTGTATGTGTGTGAATGTGTATGTGTGTATCTGTGTGCGTGTATATATATTTATGTATCGTGTATTTTGAGTCTATGTTTTCTCCATCATTCTCCTTCATTTGCTAGTAACTCCTGTGCCTCCGGAAGCAAATCTTTTACATCTCTCTTTGTTCTATGCCTTAACGAATAAATGTATGGATCAGAAGATACAAGTAAATAACGCATAATAGATCATTAGTATAAGCAGTATTTGGATTTCCTGTATTCTTCTCCTTGCATCTTTTAAAATCCTAATTTTTTGCTTCTCGGGCTTCTTCAGATAGCAAACCAATTGGAATTGGAAATGCTTCTATCACAGATGGTCCGTGAATGAGAAGCGCATAACACGAAGAAGACATTAGGTACCACGGGTACTTCTCTACATTCCTGACTATTTCAACCGTCTTCTCCAACAAAGTATTTTCATCCTGGGTACGTCTTTCATTCCACTTTTCTAAAGGTATTTTATATGTTGAATATAGAACCCATTCCATATTCCTTATCCATGTACGGAGTGTTGAAAGATCATACTTGTACCTTCTATATTCACCTCTATCCCCTCAATAATTTCTAATTTGATAATTTCTTTCGAAAGAGCATTACATATAGAGCCCCTTTGGGAAGAAATCGTGCCTGTAAGAGCTTGGCGGACCTTACCATCAATCATTGTTGAAAACATTGTATGTTCGATTGTTATCTGATGTTCTTGTAAGTTCATTTTTGTAGGTTGCAGATGATTTATTTGGTGCTTTAGATCATCTATCTGAGAAATAATATAATCTATAGACTCTTTTTCCTAAGTAAATTTGATCGGACGACAATATATTATTGAAAAAGGATCTTTGTTAACACAGGCATTTACTGATTCACATCTTCTGATGTAAAAGTCTAAGAAAAGAGGGACCATACAAACCATAAATACACTGGCGTGAGCACGTCTTACATCTTTCAGCTCAGTGAATGTTTGTCGATACTGAGTAAATCCTCATGTTCCATCGCAACCAAATTTGGATGAAAGTTTTAAATTACTGTCTTTATTTTCACGAATTTGATCTTAATCTTCTTCTATTTCTGTAATTCCTTTAGCTGTATGATCTAAAATAGACTCTAAAATTCATGTCTGGTCCAGTTTCCCTAGTTATGCAAAACATCTTGATGTAGCCTTCGTTATACGCTCGGGTAAAACATTAACCTTTCTCTGGAACAATCTTTGGCGTATGATATTATATCGGGTTTTGGCTAATTTTTCATCTATGAATAACGCTAAAGCTTCACCGTCAGATAAAGTACTTAGTACTCATGTCGAACAGAGCTCTCTCACGCCCAAATGTTCACGCAAAATATGTCTTTAGGGTGTCAGCTATCTCACGCAATTTCACTTTACGGTCATCCGAAACAATTTTGTGGATTTTTTATGTTTTCCAGTGTAACCACCTCATTTGGGCGACCAGAGCGTTAAGCATCATTTGTATCTGTACGACCGCGTTTAAATTCAGCATACAAGTAAATGATGAGTGATTTTCCATGCAGAGCCCCGTAACACTTATCAAGCCAATGCTTTGCTTGAACGGTACTTTTTCCCATCAAAAAACAGTGTTTAATCAACTCACGAAATTAAATTTTTTCCATTGCTTTGAAAATATCAAAAGCAGAGTCATTAAAACCATTGTAACTTGTCAACTAATCGTCGAAATGTCATGAAAATTTGACACGTATCGTTTGAAGGTTGGTACTTCCTAAAAATCATATGTATTTTTTGAAAATGGCGACATCTATGTGTCAGACCAAACACTTTCAGCCTACCTGTTAGGAATCGTTAGAAATGAATCTCTTTCCAGAAAACATTGTTTGTAGTAGTGGCAACAATAACGTCAAAAAAAAAATAGGAATTTCTACTACCAGTTATAAGCGACACGTTCTTACTTGACCGACTGTAAAGTCGTATCGACTACTTTTTTATTAGTACATCACACGTGATATCGGAAAATCCCTAAAATATAAAAGAGCCACGTTTACGGAAATATCGATTCACCTTGGTTTTGAATTGCTGTAGGTTGTAGTCGGTGGGAAACACAATCCTGTGTGTAATGAAAAAGGAGAACGCCAAAGCAAGCAAGGTTTAAATATAAGAATGGGACTCTTACGGACTATTTTCACGAGATTAAAGCATACATTACAAAACAAAAATAAGATATTTAAGACATATATGAAAACAAAAATATTAATGCCATATGGAGCGAGCACTTTTAAATGTTGCTACATTACGAACAAATACAATTAAGCATAAAAACTGTGAAAAATACTAGGCAGAGCATAAACACGGTCTAGACTTTAGAAAAGAAAGAATAAAAACATGTTCCACACTAAATATGTATTACTACGTTCACTATGTATTTCTGAGGTTATAAAATAACAAAACATAAAAGAATGCATCAAACAGGTGGCCCTAGAAGCATTAGGTAAAGAAGACAACGAGAATAAGAAACATAAAATTAAAATCTGTGAAAAAAAAAACCAAAGAATCTATAAAGGAGAAGAAAAGACTATACGAAAAGTGGCTGAATACAAAATCAGAAGAAGATCTACAGAAATATAAAGAGACAAATGCAGAAACGAGGAGGATGATAAACAAAGAAAAGAACGAGAGATGGGAAAAATCGTGTGAACATTTAGAACAGTATATAGGAGGAACTAGAAGCACAGAGTCATGGAGAAAAATTAAAGCATTAAGGACTAACAACAGAGAGAAGACCTATATAGAGGACATGCCAGAAAGCGAGTGGGACGAATATTATAAGAAGCTGCTAACAGAAGACACAAGAATTCCAAGAAGAGAACCCTGAAGAAGAACAGAATAACGAAATAAAAGAGATAGAACTAAGCTATCAAGAAGTAAAGAAGACAATAAAAACACTCAAAAATAATAAATCTGCAGGGCCTCAGATGTGGTAAATGAAATCATTAAGTACGGGCCTAATACATTACATCGAATGCTGAGAAACATGTTCCACAGAGCGATAAATGGAGAAAAAAATACCAGAGGAATGGTCAAAAGCTTATATAGTATCTATATTTAAAAAGGGAGACCACAGAAAATGCACAAACTATAGAGGCCTAAGCATAATATCGAGTATGGGACGTTTGTATGGAAAAATTATTAAAAATATCATGGAGGAAAATATAAAAGGAAAAACTGGAGAAGACCAAGCAGGCTTTACGGCCGGAAAATCATGTATAGACCACATATACACTATAAAACAAACAATGGAAAAAAAAACTGGCAAAGAATAGAGAAGTTCATCTAGCCTTCATAGTCATAAGAAAGGCCTAGGACTCAGTACCGAGACAAAGATTATGGAACGCAATGAAAGAAATAGGCATTGACAAAGACTAAGTTTCGCAGACGACCAAGTAATCATAGCGCAAGATGAGGAAGACCTCAGTTATATGGTAAGAAAACTGAAAGAAGAATACACTAAAGCAGGATTAGCAATAAACTTTGATAAAACGGAATATCTAACAACAAAGGAGGGAAACGTGGAGAATCTAGAAGTCGATAACGAAACAATAATCAAAGGAATCGATAGATTTAAATATTTAGGAACCATCATTTCAAAAAACGCAACATCAGAAGAAGAGATTAAAGCTAGATTAGGACAAACGCGGACATGCATAAGACAATTAAATTTGATCCTGTGGGACAAGAGAAACAAAACACGCATATACAAATCAATAATACAAAGCATAATGACATACGGGTCAAAAACATGGACGATCAACAAAAGAAATAAATCTAAAATTAACGCGGTAGAGATGGAATATTGGAGAAGATGTTGTAGAGTGACACGTATGACACCATCGAAGAAAAACGATTAAAATGGTATGGACACATAAGACGGAGCGAAGATAATAGGTGGATAAAGAAAATAACGGAGTGGAGCCCTATAGAGAGAAGAAAAAGAGGAAGACCCAGACGATCGTGGAGAGACGATGTGGACGAGGCTATGGAGGACAGGGGTCTAACAGATGGAGACTGGGAAGATAGAAACGGATGGAGTCAAGGGCTGAGAGAAGGAAGACAGCGTCAGCTGTAGAAAATCCTTGATATATATAATATATAATATAATAAAACTTGTAAATATATAACTGAAACAGTAATGTTAATATCAACCCTAACATTTTGTAACTGTAAAGCGCTTTTAAATTGTCAGCATCCTAAATGTATAAATATATAAATAAATTTGTTGTTTTTATTATTTAATATTTATTTTTGGTTATGCCAACGACACCATAATAACTGTTTATTTTCAATATTTAAATCATACCTTGTTTAGTCATTTCTCTTGATCTCGCTGTTCTTTGTCCTCCATAAACTATCGGATAGGTTGGTTTCATCGGGGGAGAAGAACTATGTTGGAAGATTTTCGATTTGGCTTCCAGCCGATTCTCCTTTAGTGCCGAATCTTCTACAACATCTTTAGGTGATTCATCTTCCTTTGACAGTCCTTCACTGTTCGCTATTGCCACCCTTACTAAGGGCTGTTTCGCTCCAGTGGTCAATGTGTGAGAGCTACTGTCTGTAACATAAGCAAAACCAAGTAGGTAACAGTTTAAAGATAAAAATATGTTTACGGGCGCAGTGGTGACTAAAAAACATTATTCGTTTTCAGAAATTATAAACTCTATTCAAATTTCAGAAAAAATGAAAAAAAAATGAATGAAAAGGCTCTCAAAAATTCTCATTTTTGAGATATTAATCCTTAGGCACTTATCGTTGAAAACAATGAGAACGTACACGCCGTAATTCTTATAAAATAAAATGAAAGTAAAGAAAGATATTTCAGTATGATCTACCCAGATTGACTGAACAGAACATATTAAGATTGTATAATAATAATTTTTTACCTATTTCTTTATTTGCACACCCTTCAGCGATCTTTGTATCACGAATCAAAGATTCAGTATTATATTTTCTAATGTTTTGGTCAATTTCTTGTCTTAAGGTTTCCTTATTGACCTCTTCAACTTTCCGTCCAGGTGACGGAACTTTCATTGTTTTTATTAACTCATTGTCTTGTGTCATTTTCGGTTCCTTTTTATTTAAATAAGTTTTTCTTCCGACTATAAAAACAGATTAATCAGTTTTATGAATAACAATACTAATTAAATTAGAAATTTCTGATTTGCAACTACTGTTAAGGCAATAAGTAAATAATGATGTCAAAATATTGTTGGATGTAACTCGAAACGACCTAACTCGAGGACTGCCTGTATTTTAATGTAGTTGAAAAATACTTATTTAGGTTCACAAATAAACTATTTTTTGCCTAAAACATGTATATTAGTGTATAGTAAATCCCAAGATAGAAGATCCTGACTTTTTGCTTTTTCAATGGGGCAATAAACGACCCTATTAGGGTTTTGGTCATAGTTGCCAGGTATTACGATAAACGTATTATTATTTTACCTGCTTTGTATACCGCCCTCACTTGCAACTGCAATTATATTGGATCTATTTTTACCTGTATATTTACTACCTGGCAACCCGGTTTGGAGCCCTTTAAGTATTTGATAATATAGGCCTAATGACCACAGGTCTCTATTAAGATTCGAAAGATACTTTTTAATATTTTTATCTTTAGTTTTACTTACAACTTACAACGTAACGGTTCTGTTTTAAATATGTGGCGTCCGTAGGAAAATTGCAATAGTAGCTATCGCAAAAGAAAACATTTATCACTTGACGTTGACGTGAAAAATGTTTACGACAGTTTCGTAAAAAGAAATTTGAATAAACAATGTGCTTTGCAAGAAACCAGTGAACTAACAAAAACCCCAATTTCTACGATTAAGGGTATTGTAGGAAAACCATCACTTAGGAACAGGAAAAAAACGGAAGGATTTTCAAACGCATCATGTAGACGATTATGAAAAAGACGTTATCAGAAGAAAAATATATGTTGGTGCCTACACTAGACAAAATAAAATTAAGACTAGTGAAGGAGGGGACCAATATACATTGTGGCCGATGAACCCTTCACAGAATTCTCTTAAGAATGGGATTCACGTTCCGAAAAATCAACAAAAAGCATAGATTACGAATCAGAGAATTGACCAATAATACAAGTCTGCAAAAAAAAATTGAGAGCTGTTGGTTTTTTTGCGTAATTCTTATGTTTTTGGGTGTACTTAATCCGAAAATGACTTTCATTTTATCATAGAACGTCACGTTTTCTGACAATGTAGGTATCTATGTTAAACAAGTTATCATCTTAAAATAAAAGATAAAAGACCAAAAAAATTTTTTTTAATTTATAATTGCGTAACAAAACTTATTTTTTTATCTAAAATAGATTCATTAGTAAGCACTAAACACATTTCTTTTTCCCAGTGAGACTCCTTTTGGTACATTTTCGTTTGTAGGAAGCATCTGGAAGGTCTCTCTGAAGCGTCCAACAGTAGTCTGCCTTCATTGAGACGCTCCATCTTCCCTGGTATCTTTTTTCCATCTCCTTAATATCTTGGTGAAATCGTTCACCTTGCTCTTCACTCAGATCTCCTAAATTTTCTGGAAAGTAGTCGAGGTGGAAATGAAGAAAATGTTACTTTTAAACGCATTAGGCAACCTAAAGCTTGAAATGCTTTTAACATTCTTTTGACGATTTGTTTGTAGTTAGGGTCTTTGTTATTGCTAAAAATTTCTCTATGACCTCTTTAAAGGCACCCTTCTCTTTGAGGATCCGTCATGGTTGTGATGAATTGTGGATCAGCCATAAGCCGTCTAATATCTGGTCCAACGAAAACACCTTCCTTCAACTTTGCCTCCGAGAGGCCTGGAAACTTTGATATTAAGTATTTGAAGCAATTTCCATCTCTTGGAAGTGACTTTACAAATTGCTTCATCAATCCCGGCTTTATGTGAAGCGGTGGTAGAAGAACTTTATGAGGAGGCACCAATGTTTCATGCAGGACGTTCTTTTCGTCTCTACTATCCCATAGACACAAAAAGCAAGGGAATTTGGTAAACCCAGATTGTTGTCCGAGCAACATGCCCAAGATTTTTAAATCACCGCACACTTGCCAACCGTGGTCTTTATATTTTTAATTTGCAAAGAACCAATTCCAAGTTCTTGTAGGTTTCCTTGAGGTGTACGGAATGACCGACAGGAATGGAAGCATAGAAACCGCCATTGTGAAGAAGAACTGCTTTAAGGCTTCTTTTTGAAGAATCTATGAAAATACGCCACTGTGCTGGGTCGTATGAGATATTGGTACAATAAACCAACTCGTCCTCTTGGGCAAAGTAGGAAGTGAACTGCTTCTCACGATATCTAAACCAGGAGGAAGACACTCCCGGCAAAAGTAAGTTCCTGCTTTTGAGCCTTGATCCAAGCAACTCAGCAGCGTTTTTGGGAAGATTCTCTTACCAAATCATTTAGCTCGCCCTGGGAAAACAATTTCGGACTGCTGTCATCTTCAAATTGAAAACTTGACTTGTCATCGGGTTCAGGTACAGCACCATCTTCGTCAGAACTTGGAATCTCTTCCAAGGTAGCAGGGGCCTTGGGAACTGGTATTTCGGTCCCATGAGGGATGGGACGAATAGCTGATTGCAGATTGGGGTATGAAATGGACTGCTTCCATTTTGAATTATACCCTTTCACATTACACGAACAAAAGTAACAATCATCACTGTGGTTCTTTTGCTCGCGCCATACCCTAGGAATCGCATATCGGAAAGCTTTTTTCTTGCCCTTAAACCAATTTCGAAGGTCTTCAACACATCGTTTGCAGACTTTATGAGGTGCCCAAACTTTATCCTGATCTCCAAGTTTTAAGCCAAAATACGTGAAGTATACTTTTTTTACAAAGTCCGTAATATTAAGTTGTTGCTTTAATACCATATATTCGCCACAAATATAACAGAAACTATCAGACAAATTCACACACTTCCACACAGATGACATTGCACTATATTGAACCAAGATCTATAAAACAATGACGAGTTAACACGTAATTGTACCGCGCCACTTTCTACACTATCGGAGCGCGTACGTTCTGGTTACAACGTTTATGTTTGTTAATTTAGCTCACACAGGGCGTTCTTTATTTGGAAAGTAATGATAGTTATGGCCTATATACATTTAAAAACAGTAATCAAAATAAAATTGTACCTATTTATTTATGACTTCAAGTCAACCTGAACTAACCTAAAAAAACCCTTTTTATAATAAAACTTTGCGTTTTGCAAAATAACCTGACGTTCTGGAATTTTTTGAGTATTTTTTTAGTTTTCAGAACACCTAAACACATAGAAATCAGTTGAAAACATCCAGACAGCATTTTTGTTGCAGACCTGTGTAATTTACCTTGACGAAACAGGGTTACAACAGCAGTACAAAATGTCAGACTAATGCACCTTCAAATAAAGGTAAAAGAATAACCATTTTGCAAGCTGAATCTGAAAAGGGCTGGGTTTCAAATTGTCTACTATTATCTGCAAAAAACATAGAAGATTCTAGTTTGGACTATCACGAAGACATGACCGCAGAACTTTTTGAAAATTGGTTTCAAAATTCCTTTTGCCAATGCAAGTTACCATAGTCGCCTACTAAATAAGGTTCCTAATGCAGCCAACACCAAATTGGAAATACAGGAATATATGTTAGAAAATGACATTAATTTTGACTTTGGTTATAAAAAAAGTGATCTTTTGGAAGTTTTGAAAGACTATAAATTGAAAAAGAAATATGTTTGTGATAGTATGGCTGAGAAAATGGGTCACACTGTTTTGCGGCTTCCTCCGTATTATTGTGTGTTTAGTCCAACTGAACATATTTGGCATCAAGTTAAATCAAAAATAAGGGCACAAAATGTATCTCCTACTTTAAGCGGTTGAATTAGTAAAAAAGTTAAAATATATCTTGTGAAAACTGGAAGAATTCCATTAAGCACGTTGTTAAAGTTGGAGATTCATATATTTATGTAAATAATATAAAACCACTGATAATTACCTCAGCTGATGACAGTGATAGTGAAACCGAATTAGGCTTAAGTTAAAATATATTTTTATTTATACAATATGTCCCTTCTTGTAAACCCCATTCATTCAAACTGTATATTTGTCCTTCTTATCCATTTGTTTTTACATGCATCTATAAATAAACATCTCCAAAAACACTTATAATTTTATTTATTTGCATTAATGTACAAAAATTCTTAAATTCGTCTTTGTAACCTATCATAAACAAAAAGTCAGAAAACGGCAAAAATCAGGATCTTATATTTTGGGACAGGCTATAATATTAGTTATATAAATAATAAATTACAATGGTCCTAGATGTCGGCCTTAGTGTCTGCCCCTGTACGAAAGTGTGCGATAGATTTCTACGAAATGGTGAGAAATTTTGTTAAGCAGCATGACTATTTGTAAGCGTGATTTTTGTACCGATTGTGTTCAAAGTGTCAAACAGATGCAACTCATAGTTGTTTAGTGGCAGCTATTGTAGGTGATCGATGTTACATGTTTCGCAATTCCTAGCCTAAAAACTTAGCTTGGACGGAAGAAATTTTCGTTGAATAAATAGGTTATTTGTGATGTAAACGTGTATTAAGCACGGTTAGCAAATTTTTTTTTTCTGGGGGAACAAACAAATTGGAATATCGCTAGTCCAAATGTATTAAGCGTAAGGAAGATTATGTTGAGAACTAAATTTTTGTTTTTGCCAAAAAATAGTATTTACTTTGTTTTTTACAAAATTTTTCAATCCAGCTTCGTACACTAGCTACGATCTGAACTGCCGTAGGACAGTACCACCCATACCGACCGCGGCTAATCTTTTTAGTAACAAATAATAACTAATTTTATAAAAAGCTTTGCTACAGTCGACCTGGTTATATTATCGACCCATCTGTGATCGTCAGAAGCCCAGAAATATACTAATCACTGTTTAAAAAAAAACAACTTCCAGCTAAGGTAATAATAATGATCCGTCAGTAAATAATGCGGTTTTACCTACGTATACAGTAAGATCTAACATTCGCACAATTGAGAGAAAATTCCGAAAGAGATCACCAAAAGACAACTTTCTGTTACAAACTGAAAGTGTTTATAAAATTTCCTGTTCATACAGCACGGTGTACGCTGGAAAAACTGATAGTTTCAATAGAATTACAGTTGTACAATTAGCTGTAGCTAAATATCAACACTCTACAAGTCATACCATCAATGTAATAGTTTAATCAACAGATTCTGTTACTAAGTTGGGAATGTGGAATCTTTGGCACAATGATACTACTCAGTATATATCACCACTACACCAAACACTTTATTTTTGCACTCGACGCGCGTTTCGCTAACCATCTTAGCTTCATCAGGAGCGATGATTGACTAAAACTAAACTACAAATCTACCCTATTTATACTTAGCCTAACTCTTGAATTACTCAGGCGGAACTAATGGCATAGGCAAGGCCATCAGTTTCGGTAAAGTAACCAGTAGAGGGGACTATAAGGAATAGACCCTCTGTCTTTGTTTAAACTACTTTTACATTTTATAATTTCCATACTTTCGTATGCGTTTAACAATCTCCTATCAGACATTTTTTATTAATCTTAGATTATCTAATGTTACAATATGATCAGCTTCAAGGGCATGTTTGGCAATGCTAGACTTTTCTGTTCTACTGTATTTTAAGTGTGCTAAATGTTCTTTAAATCGTGTTTTAATTGACCTTTTAGTTTGCCCAACATACTTTTTGTCACAATGATTACAACTAATTTCATAAATTCCACTTTTCTCACAATTAGGAATCTTATCTTTGGGATTTCCTAAGATATTCCTCAGTTTGTCTGATGACTTATAGACTAAGGTGAGGCCTACCTTATTAAATACCTTACTGAGTCCCTTGCTATATTTCGGATTATATGGTATGGAGACATACTTGGTGTTATTTTCTTCGCGTGTAAAAAAGGTGGAATTCTGAACATTAAACCTAAACTTATGTCTATTTATTAGCTTATTTCATAATCGTCATAACATAATTTCTAATTCACAAAAAAAAACATAAAAGTAATTAAGGGATTGAAAAAGAAAGATGTATTCTACTTAAAAGCGGATAAAGGAAACAAAGTTGTTATATTGGATAAGAAAGATTACTTTGAACGCGTAGATAATCTTATCGAATCTGGCCCTTATGAAAAGGTAATAAGAAATCCATTACCGAGAATGATAACAGAGGTTAAAAATTCTTTAAAAAAATGTAAGAACCTTGTCTCCGATTCGCTAAAATTTAAATTAAATGTGAGTAATCCGACCATACCAAAGTTGTATTGCTTACCCAAAATTCACAAACCTGGAAAAGCAATGCGACCCATTTTCGTCGGTCGGATCACCCACATATTTAATATCCAAATGGTTATCAAAAGGACTTGAGAATTTACCATTAAATACTTTCGCAGTGAAGAATTCGTTAGAATTCATTAATAAAACAAAAAATCTAGTTCTCAATGAAGGTGAAGTCTTAATTTCTTTTGATGTTAGTTCTTTGTTCCCAAGTGTGCCAATTCCACGAACTTTACAATATCTCGAAGAATTACTTAGAATGAATGACTTTGAGGACGAAATTATTCGTGAATACTTAACATTATCCAAACTTTGTATGGAACAAAATTATTTCCAATATAACAGTCAATTTTATGTTCAGAAAGAAGGAACAGCCATGGGTAATTGCTTATCACCTTTCATAGCCGATTTATTCATGAGTAAGTTTGAAAACCGAAGCCAGTCTAGAATTCGAATATTTCCCAAGGGTATGGTATAGGTATGTGGATGATATTTTTGCGACTTTTTAATACAAAGAAAGCAAATATTGATGATTTTATTTCTAAATTAAATAGCCGGTATGATTCCATTAAATTCACTTACGAACAAAGGACAATTGCCTTTTCTAGATATTTTAATTATTAAAAATAATAATAGATTAGAATTTGATATCTATGGGAAGGACACAGTAACAGATAGATATATTCCTAATGATTCATTTCATTGCAAACAACACAAATTAGCCTCATTACATTTTTTTAGTTCATCGTTTGATCACTTTCCCTCTGAATAGAGTAAACTTTAATAAAGAAAGGAATCGTATTAGAAATATAACTAGAGTTAAATGGTTATGACGATGACTTAGTAAATAAGCTAATAAATAGACATGAGTTTAGGTTTAATATTCAGAATTCCACCTTTTTTACACGCGAAGAAAATAACACCAAGTATGTCTCCATACCATATAATCCGAAATATAGCAAGGGACTCAATAAGGTATTTAACCCTTAAGTACCTACCTGGAGTCTCTCAGACTCTGGCGGAATTTATTTTGGTTATAACTAGTCGCATGTGCATCTTTACTGGTCATGTGTCCCTGTACCTTCCGCTTTCTACCCATAGTATCACGTCTGTGCTCGTCGATGATACAGGTGATCCCGCTCGCTCTTGAACGGCTATAAAAAGTGGAATGTGTGGAATCTGCCACGAAAAATTGTGAGGTCTGAGGCTTACAATTTTATAGAAATTTGGCCATTTCGGCTATAATTTTTATAAAAACTTCTTAGTTATTTCCTAAATTTTTATAAATGAATGCAAAAAAGTTCTTAATTTACGTATTTGTTCTTTATTCTTGGTCTCATTGGAGTAACTCGTTAATTTATCGTTTTTCTAAGCTGTAGAACAGTTTTTAAGTTTATTTAGTATATACCGTTAATTTTTTTTTCTTTCATAATTATTTTTTTAAATAAAAAGCTTTAAAAAATACATTTTTTATTTTCATTCGTCTTCTTATTTTATAGTTTATATTTTATATAGTTGAGAATAGGGAGTCTGAGAGACTCCAGGTAGGTAGTTACGTGACTGGTTTAAGGGGTAGGTACCTAAGGGTTAATAAGGTAGGCCTCACCTTAGTCTACAAGTCATCAGACAATCTGAGGAATATCTTAGGAAATCCCAAAGATAAGATTCCTAAATGTGAGAAAAGTGGAATTTATGAAATTAGTTGTAATGATTGTGACAAAAAGTATGTTGGGCAAACTAAAAGGACAATTAAAACACGATTTAAAGAACACTTAGCACACTTAAAATCAGTAGAACAGAAAAGTCTAGCATTGCCGAACATGCCCTTGAAGCTGATCATATTGTAACATTAGATAATCTAAGATTAATAAAAAATGTATCTGATAGGAGATTGTTGAACGCATACGAAAGTATGGAAATTATAAAATGTAAAAGTAGTTTAAATAAAGACAGAGGGCCTATTCCTTATAGTCCCCTCTACTGGTTACTTGATCGAAACTGATGGCCTTACCTATGCCATTAGTTCCGCCTGAGTAATTGAAGGGTTAGGCTAAGTATAAATAGGGTAGATTTGTAGTTTAGTTTTAGTCAATCATCGCTTCTGATGGACATGGTTAGCGAAACGCGCGTCGAGTGCAAAAATAAAGTGTTTGGTGTAGTGGTGATATATACTGAGTAGTACAGATTCTGTATAAAAAAAGATTACACAATCAATCAATATTTACAACCACCATTAACAGAGATATGGTTTACGGTCTGCGTGATACTGGGTCATTGTTCGGTCAACATTAGTCAGGTATGGCTTCTACCCCTCCAGACTTATTTAATATTCTAGTTGTGGAAGAGTAAAGATTCCTGAACAGGTAGCGCGTAATCGTGTTGATAAATTCACGAAACTGCAGCCACGTGGAACTTAAATAATCAAGTGGTAAGTTAAGGAAGAAAAATTATTAAAATATTTAATATTTATAATACTCTATCACGAAGTAACGAATAAATCTATCAATCTTCATTTTATTTAAAAAAAGTAAGCTATAAAAATAAATGTTTTTCAAACTATACCTTGAGTAATTTGAGTTTTTAAATTGTCGAAATTACCTGAAATTTCTTCGTCATTTTTAGGTTTCGCCAACTGCACTTGTTCAGGTTGTTTAAGTTCATCATTTTTTTGTAGTTTAGATTCTTTTTGTTTATTTAAAGCAAGCACTTTCGCAAGTTTTGATGCTTCTGTTGTAAGTTTCTTTTTATCAAGTTTAGGAATATTTTGACGGGCATTTTTAATTGGTAGTGGTCTAGTTAACTTTAGCTTCACAGCGTGACTACTGGTATTTTCAACTATAAAAAAAAGTATACAAGTGGCATTAAGAAATATACAGTCGGCCAAATAGAAACGTGTCGCGTATTGTTTATTAAAATGTATTTATATAAAAGATTTCCCGCGTATTCTTGGCGCAAAAATTTTCAAATTACCCGAATTTGCCGCGACAGATGCTTCACTCTGTACATCTTTTTACTGCGAAACTTCTGCTTGATGTATGATCATACGTTCTCAATTGGATTTACATCGGAAGACTGAGATGGCGAATCTAATGTGACGATACCGGATTCCCCTTTCCACTGGCTACAGTTTTACTCCGATGTTTGGGGTCAACACACCACCATGTGGTAGTCGATACTAATACCTTCTTGTAAATCTAGAGCATTTTTTCAGCATTGAAATCGTAGGTAAAGATAAGGAATCTGCCAAAACCTCTTTCCGAAACACGTTCCCAAATATGGATCTTCACAAGTTGTTTTATGGTTCGCTGAGCCAGTCGGTTAGTGAAAATTGACCAGGTTCGTGGGGTGATAACATAACCCCAGAATGAAGCATCATCAAAAAAAATTTTCGAAGAATCTCAGTAATTTTTTTTAAAATTTTGGTTCTTGATTTCTTTATCGTATTTCTTTATCTGTATGAGCGAATTTTTGATTATTTACCACGATTTTTACTGATTTATCAATGTATATTGCTTTATTGTCCAAAATACACATTTTTAGGTAATAAAACGAGCCTTGGTCACGTAATTTTCAAGGAATGTCAATAATTTTTTTTTTATAATCTTTTTGGTTTTCTCTATCACTCTGTCTAGGCCAGAGGTCGGCAAACTGCAGCTTGCGAACCACACGCGGCTATTTTAAGAAACAATTGGGCCTCTTCAAGTTCCTCTAAAAAAATTAAAATCTAAAGCGGACAGATACGCAGCCCGCGCGTACACATAAAAAGAGACCTCGCTGTACGGCCGCGATTACGAGCACGTCAGGCATACCCCATCCACCTCCCCCCGCAACTACAAGTAGTCCAGTTAGCGTCTGCTTTTGTTTCACAAACACGTGCGTTTCATTTTGTCGGTTGGTCGTACCTTAAAAAGTACTTAATTTTAGCAAGTAAGACATCGTAAATCATGGGACACTTAGTTGTATTTTTGTAAATAAGTTGTCTCTGTAATTTATGTCTCAAAAAAATAATTATTGGAGTGAACATGTTGAAGTGGATTGAATTATTATAAAGTGAAGCCATATTTCACAGGTATGTATGGGTGTAGTAAAATTAATTTAGTTGGTTAGTTTCTTGTCATATTTTTAGCATAAAATGCTTAGATCTTCTTGCTTTTATATGCATTTCTATATATGCTGCTCTTCCTACATGACGTTAATTTTAAGCACTTAGATAAACAAATAGAGTGGCCAATCTCTGACATTAAGCGTAAAAAAGCGTATCCACTTTTTGAATAGGACGACGTAGCTTTGCAAAAAATAAACATTTTCAAGTAAACGTATATGTATCTCTCTTACACTAGTTCGCGAGCATCACGGCGTTACGTCGATTATAATAAATAAATAAATGGCCTGAAAACACCCCTCTTGGGGTAGGGCCACCCTTTGGATTCTCTAGTTATAGTTTATGGGTTGATCAGACCCGTTTTCCTTGTTGTTATATTTCGCTGCTTAGGTGTTTCCAAAGTTTTCTGTTAGACGTCTTCTCCCCACAGGGATCTGTTTTGAGTCCTGCCCTTTTTAACATTGCCTTAACCAACCTAATTAACCAAATCCCATCCACAACAAACTACAAGATATTTGCAGATGACATTATACTTTACACTGCATCTTCTTCATCGCAACGGTGCACTGAGATCCTACAACAATCTACCTCCCTCTTAAACGCTTGGGCCAATAACAATGGACTCTCATTTTCCCCCTCCAAAACATCCTACATACACTTCTGCAAATCAATCATTCTCAATCAGTTATATCATTCTCAATCAGTTATGGCTTAACTCAGCTTATTGACGAACCAACACGGATCCCTGATCGAGACGGGGAGTTCGCCAGTCTTCTTGATCTATTTTTAACCACCACCAATCCGGAGATTTACACGGTCACCGTAAATCCGCCGTTAGGTTCTTCCGACCATAAACTGCTTTCGACATCGAGTATCCTGCCAATCAGTGACAGAGAGGCGCCTAGGCCGCGCAAGATTTGGCACTACAAATCTGCTAAATGGGAAGATCTCATGGAATACTTTCGAACTTTCCCTTGGATGGACGTTTGTTTTCGATCCGATAACCCATCTGACTGCGCCAGGGAGGTCTCCGATGTTATTTTGGCTGGTATGGAAGCTTACATCCCTTTTTCGAAGAAATGCTCCTCCAACGGCAAGCCTTGGTTCGACCGAAAATGCAAAGAAGCTGTTGCTTCTAAACATATTGCCTACCGACAATGGCGTGAAAATCCTAACACCTTAAATCGAAACATCTTTGTTCATGCCCGGAACAGATGCAAGGGAATTATCGACGAAACCAAGGAGGCACACAATCAACGAATTAGAAACAAACTTCTCGCTTGTCCCAACAATTCCAGGTCCTTTTGGGCAGTCGCTAAGGCAGTTAGTCAAAATTTTACCAAATCCACCATACCACCACTCACACGACCAGATAATTCCATTGCAACCACACCTGTTGAGAGAGCGAACTTGTTGGCTGAACTCTTTGCTTCACATTCTACTGTCGATTTCCAAGGAAAAACACCACCTACTATTCCCATATTGTAGTCAAGGATGCCCGATGTTGTCTTCAGACAGCGCATCATAAAGCGTATTTTAATGAAGCTAGACACCAAGAAGGCTGCTGGCGCTGACGGAATACCTGCCATAGTTCTCAAAAACTGTGCAAGGGAACTAACACCAGTTTTCTGTAGACTTTTTAACCTATCCTACAGAAAGGGAATATTTTCCGTCCTGCTGGAAATGTGCTACGGTTCAGCCGATACCTAAAAAAGGTAAGAAGACCTTGCCAAATAACTACCGACCAGTTGCACTGCTTTCAATAATATCGAAAGTCATGGAAAAGGTTATCAATGAGCATCTTCTAAAATATCTTGAACGATTCAATATTATTAGCGATCACCAATATGGTTTTCGTAAACATAGATCAACAGGAGATCTTCTGACTTATGTAACACATGTTTGGAACAACGCAATTGAACACTTTGGAGGACATATCCAAGGCATTCGACCTTGTTTGGCACGATGGACTGTTGGCTAAGTTGCGCTCTTATGGTATGTCTGAAAGGTTCTGTTTGTGGCTCTCATGTTTCCTCAGAGAGCGTTCTTTACGAGTGGCGGTCGACGGATTTCTTTCTAACACCCTCACTATCAACGCCGGTGTGCCCCAGGGCTCCATACTGTCGCCTACTCTCTTTCTCATTTACATTAACGATCTGCTGGAAAAGACCGAGAATCCAATCTATAGCTTTGCAGATGACAGTACGCTTGTCTCTTCATTCACCTTGAATGCTCGGACATCGGCTGCTCAGGCGAATATCCGCAGACAGCAGGAGGTCGTTCAACTTAACAAAGACCTGGAAGAAATTCTATCTTGGGGTGACAGTAACCAAGTGGAATTTAACGCTACAAAAACCCAAGCGGCAGTTTTTTTTCTAAAAAAGTTAACGTTGCTGAACCCGACATAGTTATGTCGGGGCACTCCATTCCCCTAGCATCGTCGCTCAATTTGTTGGGCGTTAGTTTGGGAGCAAATATGTCTTGGCATGAACATGTTGCAGGCATAGCAAGGAGAGCTTCTCAAAAGTTGGAAATATTATTTAGAACCAGAAAGCTTTACACCCCACAGCAACTGTTAATTCTTTACTGCTGCCACGTTTAGGGCTCCGCTCCCAAACATACACTGCATTTGTTGGATTCTGTTCAGAGAAGAGATTGGGGACCCGGAATTGACCGGCGGCTTTGATTCGCTGGAACATCGAAGAACGGTTGGCGACTTGAGTCTGTTCTACAAGTATTTTCATGGAAAGTGTTCGAAGGATGTAGCCCGCTTAATTCCTCCCAAAGCGGTGCATGTTAGAAATACACGACGCGCTGGTGCTTCGCATCCGTATGAGGTTCAGCTTGTTACTCCGCGTACGACGCTTTTCAAGCAATCTTTTATATGGAGAAACGTCATCCCTTTGGAATAATTTGCCCAGCGCTGTGTTTCCCACCGAGTACAATTTACAGCGATTCAAGAACAACGTGAATCGCTTTTTCCGCACTCGTGCCGCTCCTGGAGCGCTTTAGGGACTTCCCTGCAACACGTGTGCTAGACCAATAAAAAAAAAAAAAAAATCAAGAAACTGTCCTAAACTCAATCCCCTTCACCTTGCAAACTCAAACATACCCTCTACAGACTCACTCAAGGTCCTCGGACTAATCTTTGTCAACAAACTTACATGGACTCACCACATCAAACACCTCATAGCACGTACCTCCCCCGACCTAAACCCCTTAAACATCCTCTCAAAACACATCTTGGGGTGCAGACCTCCCTTCTCTCCAAACTATCTACAAATCACTTATCTTTTCTAAGCTCGCCTACGGCGACTTCATTTACGACTCTACGAGTTCATCTGTCAAGAAGCAACTTGATACTATACAAAATACTTCTCTCCGTGCAATAGCTGGTGCCTTCCGCACCTTCCCAATCTCTAGTCTCCAATGTGTTACCTCTACCCCCCCCTTTGTATCTCATCAGACAATACTCACTCTTAAAATTTTACTCCTACTCATTATTCCGCCCCTTCACTAGACATACCCTGAATCTATTTTCAATTCATCGCTCATCTATAACCTCCATAAAAAACTCTATCCCCAACAGAATCACTACCCTACTAACTCTACACAACATCTCCCCCCCAAATACGACTATCCACTGCACTCACCTTTCCCTCCATGGCTCTCTAACTGTCCTCCAGTCGATTTTTCCATGCTCACACAAAGGAAAACGGAAACCCTAACCTACTGCTTAGGAAAACATTTCTGGAAAGAATAGCAACTCACTATCCCAATTACACTCTGCTTTATACTGATGGATCCAAAACAGACAAGGGGGTGGGTGCATCTTTCACCACTTCTTTTACCAACAAAATGTTTAAACTCCCATCGTACACCTCCATTTTTTCAGCCGAGCTTTTGGCCATTAAAGAGGCCATACGCCACGCTCCAACCCTTAGAGTTGCAATGCGTATTCTAATCATCTCTGATTCCTACAGCGCTCTTGCCTCAATAAAATCACTAAAATTAAAATAGAATTATGTTCGCCAGATCTTAGACCTATGCCACATGGTAACTCTAAAACATCGTAAAATTGCCTTCTTCTGGATCCCCAGTCACATTGACATCAGAGGCAACGACAAAGCCGACCTACACGCAAAACTAGCAATGGAGAGAGGTACCACAGGATGGGGTGAAAACCACCCCAGAGATTTCAACTCCTTCCTTAATCATAACCTACGTTTCCTTATTCCAACTGAACTGGGACCTAATACCTCCCGATAATAAGCTATGGCTTATCAAACCCCTGGTCTACCCCCCCTTAAACTCCTTGAATATAACTAGAGAAGAAAACGTCCTCATGCGAAGACTGGCCATAGGACATACCCACAGTACTCATAGATACCTATTACAAAATGAACAAGCCCCTACATGCCTCTTATGCAATTCCCCTTTGACAGTCTCCCACATAATTGATACCCCACATTTAAAGTCTATCAGAGATAAACATCAAATCCCTTCAAACCTACCACTATTAATAGCCTCATTCGATTCACTCCACACCAATATTAAAAATTACCTAAAAGAGATCAATTTTATCGTATAACAAATCGAACACTCTCAGGGGCGCTAAATGACCTGGCAGTCGATGCGCCCTGACCCAAAATATCCATCCATCCATCTTCTCCTTCCAGTTCGTAATCCCTGCGGCCTCCATGTCTTCCTTGACTTGCTGCAGCCATTTAATTCTCGGTCTACCTCTCCTTCTACTTCCTGGTTTCCATCGAAGTGTTTCATATATTGGTGTTCCTGGGCCTGCTCTCCATGTGTGCCCCAGCCAATTAAATCTCTTCTGTTTTATTTTTTTGACTATGTCTTCCTCCACTTCTTCCAAAATTTCTTGATTAATCTCCTTCTGTAAACTCCTTCGCATATTCTTATTGGCCCTAGGATCGCTCTTAATATCCTTCGCTCAATTCTTCTCATGTCTTCCTCTTGTTTCTTTGTCATGCTTATAACTTCGGCAGCATACATTAGTTTTGGGAGTATTATTGTCTTGTATATCCTCATCTTACTGTGTCTTCCTATTATCTTACTACTTAACAATTTCTTATTGCTATGGAACAACCTGTTTACTATTATTAATCCTTCCTTTACTTTCATTTCCTTGTTCCCATCCCAATACAGCGTCACTCCCAAATATTTAATCTTCTCTACTCTTTCGAAGGTATATTCGTTTATTCTAATCCTTTCCATTTCCTGAACATTTTGTTTTCCATTTTTCATTATTTTGGTTTTCTTTTAATTTATCTTCAACCCCATTTTTGCTCCTTCTACGCTTATTTTTCTCACCATTTCCTTCATTATTTTATGGTTCTTTGCAATAATTACTACATCGTCCGCATATGCCACTACCTGGCTGCCTCTTGTTCGTATTGAACCCTGATTTATATTCCTTAATACATATTGTAGTGTTAGATTGAACAACGTTACCGATAATGCCTCTCCCTGTCTAACTCCTTTGTTAATTTCGAAATCTTGTGTTCTTCCTTTCTGTGTTTTGACATTGGCGAATGTCTCTTTCAGTGTCATCATACATAATCGTCTTATCTTGCTCGGTACTTCTTTTAGCACTGTATTTAATCCAGTTCTCTTCACCGAGTCAAATTCTTGCTTAAAGTCAATGAACAACAATTCCAATTTAGTGCATGTTGTTGTGCACTTTCCGATGCTTGTTTGACCACATGTATTGCATCTGCCGTAGATTTTCCTTGTGTAAATCCACATTGGTATTGTCCTATTACATTTTTTATTACATATTTTAGGTTTTCGTGTATCATCGTTGTCAAAATATTGTAGGCGGTGTTGAGCAGGGTAATTCCTCGATAATTTCGCATACTCATTGGTCGCCTTTCTTGTGTATTATTACAATTTCCAATCATATGGCATGCGTTCTTCTTTCCATATCTGTTTAATTAGTACGTACATACTTTCACAGAGTTCTTCTCCGCCGTATTTGAACAATTCCATGTTTATCCCGTCTCTGCCTGGCTTTTTCCCGTTCTTACTTCTTAGTATTATTTCTTTTATTTCACCTCTTGTTGGTTCTAGAATCGTTTCCATTTCGTTTTCTTCTTGCTCGTTTTCTTCGGTTATGTATTCTTCCTGTATTTGTTCGTTGAAGAGGTGCTTGAAATGTTCCTCCCATATAATAATATACTGTTTTTCTTCTTCTATTATTTTTCCCTCTCTGTCTTTCACTCCTTTGACTTTTCCTTTATACGTTCTGTTCTGTAATTTGATCTTATTGTAAAACCGTTTTGCGTTAACATTCCGACCTTCTATTTCTATTTCTCCAATTTGTTCATTTATCCATTCTCTTTTTGTTCTTCTAATTACTTTATTACATTCCTTCCCAATACTTTCATATTTCCGTCTATCCTCAATATTATTTGTTTTCAACCATTTAATTTTTTTGTTTGCCATTCTTTTACATGTTTCATTAAACCATTCTTTCAATTTGTGGTTTCTTTCTATCCCTATGCTTTCTTGCGTTGCTTCTCTCACGCATCTTTTCAGTTCGCTTCATTCATTTTTAATGCTTTCTTCTGTTATATTCGTCGATTAGATGTTTTTAAAATTCTCTCTCTGTCTCATCCTTTAACTACAACTATTTTAGATTTAATATTGATGCGTAACTTAACAATATACCAGTTTACCTTCTATTTCAGAAAGCTTTCTAAATCTGCCGACGATCATCAAAAAAGCAAAGAAAAATAGAAGACGAAAACCGGGAATTTCTTCGTGAATAGACGAACTCGTATGCTTTTATTCGGAATCATGATGGCCTTCCGACCTGTCTTATCTGTCAAGAAAAACTGACCTATAATAAAAAGTTAAATCTGAAAAGACATTTTATAACCAAACATGATTCTTTCGCAAGAAAATATCCCGTGGGTGACGCAAGAATGAAAGCTGGACTTTAGAAAAAAACTCAGATGTCAAGTTCCATGATGTATAGTTGGACACAATCCACGAATAGCGTAAATATGGCTAGCTTTAAAATTTCGCTAGAAATAGCTAAAGAGGAAAACCATTCACAGATGGTGACTTTATTAAGGAGTGTTTTATAAAAGCCTCTGAAGATATGTTTAGCGATTTGAAAAATAAAACCGAAATCGTAAAAAAAATCAATGACATCTTACCGTCTGCTAAAACAGTACAGAACCGAACTGCCAAAATGGCTTTAGATGTGACACAAAAACGGTTAAAGAACATCAAACTGACTTCAGCAATATCAATTGTTGCGGACGAGTCTTGCGACATAAAAGATACAGCGCAAGTAGCACTATTTGTAAAGTTTGTCTCAAGGCCTTAAGGAAGAATCGCTAGGATTGCTGCCACTAGTCGGGCAAACTCGCGGGGAAGACATTGCGAATACTGTTAAAAAGTGCCTAGAAGACAATGGAATCAATGTGAATACAATTGTTTCCATTGCAACTGATGAGCAAAAAGCATGACTGGGATAAACAAAGGATTCATTTCAATTTTAAAGAGTAAAATTGACCATGAAATCCTTTCTTTTCACTGCATAATTCAGCAAGAAGTGCTTTGTGTACAATCCTTTCCAAAAGAAATAGTTGACGTTATGAACTTGGTTATTAAGAGTACCAACAGATTTTAGCTAAGGGACTTTATCATCGCCAATTTAAAGAATTACTAGCTGAAATGTGGTTTGAATGCATATTCTCTTCTTTAAACTACAAAAATATCTACCATTTTTCACACTTCATTATGAGTCATTTGATTATTACTAAGGAAACCCAAATATGCAAGTGAAAAACTTTAAAATATGCGCATAAATATGCAAATAATTTTCTCAAAATATGCACATACATGTTGTAAATATGCAGTAAAAAAAAATCGAAATAGACTTGAAAAACCCATTTTAAATTTTCAACATACAGGGCGAATGAACTAAATCTAAATATAATATTTTACAAAGTAAAAAATAAATATAAATAATAATGTATTTTATTACTTTACTTAAAGATGAACATATAATAATAATAATAATAATGTAGGTACATATTATAAAAAATTATATACGTAGTAAACAGCATAATAAAACATACATTTTAAATTTGATACATACAGGGCGATGCAACTAAGTAAGCGGAAATATGCAAATATTGCAAAAGACAGGGTCGCCGTTAGTTATAAAAACAATAAACTACTAAATGTTTCTCAAAATTCTCCATTAAAAAGTTTTGTCTTCTATCGTTGTATAAAAATTTTATAAATTGAGAAACTCCTTTCCACATCGACTGATGTAACAGGGGCGTTTTTAAAATTATTTAATAGCATAGGATCTAAATCAATGGAATCCGTAAAATCATTAGCTACTTCGCTAACAAATTGAAACCCACTATTTTTTTCCATAACATTCCGAAATTTTTGAAAAATTTTGCTTCCAATTTTACCTGCGACATTTTCAAAAGCGACCTCACATTGTTTTATTAGTTGAACACTTCGGGTTAATGGCAAATTAGATTCCTCCATTTGAGTTATGGTTTTAGAAACAAAGCTATAATTTGTTTTAAGAAAGAAAAGTTGTTGTTTTATCTTCTTGTTTTTGAATAATCGTTTAAGTTCTGTAAGGGATTGGGAAGATTCGTCTGATAATTCTGCAATTAGACCATCTAGTTGACAGAAGTTGTCGCAATAAAAAATGTTGCTTTCAACCAAGTGCCCCATCTTGTAATAACAGGCTGAGGTGGAAGAGGAGTGTTTGGTAGTTTTTCTTTGTAGAACTGAATCCTTAAAGGCGCTTTAAGAAAGATTTTCTTCATGTTAGAAATTAAGCTATTCACAAGCGGAAATGATTCCTAATTTCCTCAACAACCCTATTTAAAGCATGAGCGAGACATGTGACATGTATTAAGTTTGGATAAAAAATTTTCAAATTTTGCGGTACGGTGCTGCATCTGACAAAATAAGCAAAAAATTATCTCCAGGAACAGGCGTAGGAAGAAAAAACTTCGATAGTTCCTCTTGAACAAATCTGGCCACTGTCAATGCATTTGTTTTTTTTTCTAACTGTTTGGAAGCATTCAGATAAGATTTTGGCAAAATATCGTCGCTAAGAACTCCAATCAATATGCCCTTATTTCGAAAAATGAATGAAAAACGCCTGCCAAAGACCTACATTATTATAAATTCCTTCAAATATGCACATATATGCTATTTTTAAAGCATTTATGCAAATATTTAGAAAAATGCATATAATATGCAAAATATGCAATATATGCGCTTTGCATATTTGGGTGTCCTTAATTATTACTATAGTTTTAGCCCATTTCAAGGGAAGTTTCTGGCCAAAAAAAATGACACGATAAATCTTTTTTTTAACTTCGGATTCGAATTAAGCGTCAAAAAATACACTATGTATTTTGTTTCGTAGTAATGAACTTTTTTTTTGGGTGGCAATGTAATGATTGTAGTAAGAAGACACGTCCTCAAAACTTAACACGGTTTAAATAATAACTTGGACTATTATAATGTGTCATCTTCTAATAAAATAATTATTTTGTTAATATGACATTTTTTCAGTTTAAAAAAAAAGAATTAGAGCTAAAGCATGACTATTTCAGTATGTGTAAAAAAGTTAAAGAAGTTACCGGTCAAAAACAGTACACGAACACCAACATATTTAATAAACGGTAATAATCAGATACAACGAACAAAAAGAACTAGAAGAAGAATGGGCTCGATACATGAAAAATACCTTGATGACGACAGACAATTATCAGAAGTCATTACGGACCGAATTTCTGTAAATATACTCCCAGCAGAAGTTAGGAATGCAATAAAACATGCAAAAAAAACTGGAAAGGCTCCTGGACCTAATAATCTTTATGCGGAGATGTTTCCACTTTTAAATGAAGAAAATATTTCTGTCTTGTGCAGCTGCATAAATTCCATCTACAGTACAGGAACTATACTAAAGGTTGGCTTAAGTCTGTGTTCATACCATTACCTAAAAAGCCAAATGCGAACAGATGTGAACACAGTACCGTCTTATAAGTCTAATGAGCCACGCTTTGAAAGTAATGCTTAAGATCATTCACCACAGAATACGCAATAAATACGAACAAGATGTTAGCGAAGAGCAATTCTGATTTAGACAAGGATTTAGAACTCGAGAAGCACTTTTCGGGCTGAGTGTATTTTTACAGAAATGTGGAAATCAAAGGAAGGACGTTTACTTGTGTTTTATCGACTACGAAAAAGCATTTGACCGAGTCGAGCATCCACAATTAAATCTTTGATTGTGTTAGCCGATACTTGTTGGAAATTCATAATAAAATTATATAAAAACAACACTATGTTTTAATTTCCAATATATTTAAAGTCACTTGACAATTGTTTCACCATACAATGGCTTCTTCAGAAGTAAATAAGAAAGAAAAATATTTGGTAGTAATCCTGGTTAAATAGTGCTTAAAAACTATCCTTAATTACCTAAGATTATGCTAATTATTTTATTATATTATTTACAGACAGAATTATTTTAAGAATGCAAATCTGTGGTACTATTTCCGAGAACTAATAAAGATTAAGTAAGGGTGAATGGTTTAAGTCTACCTGTTCGTTTAATAATTGAGTTTTTCCGTTTGTTAATTTCAAGACATTCAAGCAAATTTAATGTTTTAGATTTATTTTCTACATGTAGGATTTTTAACGTATCATCAAAATTATGAGATTCGTTTATTATATGAGATGCGTAATGTGAATTGTCCTTATTTTTGAAATAGCTATGTTTATGTTCTTTAATGCGAGTTTCAAAAGATCTACCAGTTTGTCCTACGTAGGTTTTAGTACAAGATCCACAATTTAATAAGTAAACTCCTGATTTTAAGAAATTCTTATTTATAATATATTTATATATTATATATATATATATATATATATATATATATATATATATATATATATATATATATATATATATCTATATTATATATAGTTTTGAATAACAAAACCAAATCTAAGAATTTCTAAAAATCAGGAGTTTACTTATTAAATTGTGGATCTTGTACTAAAACCTACGTAGGACAAACTGAAAGATCTTTTGAAACTGGCATTAAAGAACATAAACATAGTTATTTAAAAAATAAGAACAATTCACATTACGCATCTCATATAATAAACGAATCTCATAATTTTGATGATACGTTAAAAATCCTACATGTAGAAAATAAATCTAAAAAATTAAATTTGCTTGAATGTCTTGAAATTAACAAACGGAAAAAACTCCAATCAATTATTAAACGAACAGGTAGACTTAAACCATTCACCCTTACTTAATCTTTATTAGTTCTCGGAAATAGTACCACAGATTTGCATTCTTAAAATAATTCTGTCTGTAAATAATATAATAAAATGATTAGCATAATCTTAGGTAAGTAAGGATAGTTTTAAGCACTATTTAACCAGGATTACTACCAAATATTTTTCTTTCTTATTTACTTCTGAAGAAGCCGTTGTATGGTGAAACAATTGTCAAGTGACTTTAAATATATTGGAAATTAAAACATAGTGTTGTTTTTATAAAATCCACAATTAATACAAATGCTTTAAAATATGGGCCTTGACGAAAACGACATCAGGTTCATTACTCACTTATATTGGGATCAGGTGGCGACAATACGAGTAAATAGCAGAGATACTGAGGAAATAGGAATAAAAAGAGGTGTTCATCAGGGATGTGTTCTTTTCCCGCTCCTATTTAATCTATACTCTGAGCAGAAGGCCTTAGAGAATGCCACAGATGGTATCAAAGTTAATGGCAAAATCATTAACAACCTAAGGTACGCTGATGATACCGTTATTATAGTAGATACAGCGGATGGACTTCAGCGTATTATGAACAATATATCTAGGGAAGGCGATGTTTTAGGCATGAAAGTACACGTTAATAAAACGAAAGTAATGGTCATTTCAAGAACACTCGGGTTGCAAACAGATATTCGTGTTTACGATCAATTGATAGAACAAGTAAACAAATTTAAATACCTAGGGTGTTGGGTAACTAATGATTTGAATCCTGAAGTTGAGGTACGAGTTCGCATTGAAATGGCTAGAGCAGCTTTTCTCAAAATGAGACACCTCCTCACAGACTCAACCCTTTCTTTGAATACTCGTTATCGTTTTGTAAAGGTCTATATTATATATCCAGTGCTTTTATATGGAGTTGAGGCCTGGACCTTGGGAGTACGATCAATGAATCGTTTGGAGTCTTTCGAATTATAAGTCATGCGCAGAATATTGAAGATCTCTTGGACAGAGCGTGTTACTAATGAAGATGTACTTCGTCAAATCGGTAGAGAAAAGAGAACTATTGTCATTTATTAAAAGACAAAAAAACTCGTTACTTGGGACATATTTATAGGGGTCCATGTTACTCACTGCTCCGGTTGTTGATGGAAGGGAAAAGAGGTGTGTGGGGGCGTCGAAAATGTTCCTGGCTGAAAAAAGGACAACGATATGTGGTACATGGAACATACAAGGTCTCTCCAGGAAAGTAAATGAAGTTGTAAATGAATTAGAAAATCTTCGAGTCGAAATTGCAGTACTGACGGAAACAAAGAAGAAAGGAAAAGGCTCCGAAAGTTGGGGGCATTACGATCACTTTTATAGTGGAGTGCCCAAAGAAGATAGAGCAAAACAAGGCGTATCCATACTAATACACAGAAAACTGAGGAAATTCGTAACCACCTGGGAACCGATTAGTGAAAGAATCATAAAGATGAATCTCAAAATACTAGGTAATAACACAACCTTACTGGGGGTATACGCTGTCAACGACGACGATCGGGCTAATAACAAGGATTCATTTTTTGAACAACTAAATGAGGAAATACGCAAAATTGGAACATCAAGAGAGATATTACTTTTGGGTGATCTAAATGGAAGAATAGGAAGGAAAAAACACGATAAAGTGGTAGGAAAATATGGCGAAGAAGTTACTAACGACAACGGAAGAAGAATTATAGAGATATGTGAACAAAAACAACCTTACAATATTAAACGGACACTACCAGCATAGGGATATTCATAAATATACGTGGAGACAAACAACAAGAGATTTAAAAAGTATTATCGACTATATGATAATACGTCAGAGATCTAGATTAAACTTCCTAGATGTAAGAGTCCAAAGAGGGGCTTCATGTGGCAGCGGCCACTACCTCGTGACAGGAAAGATAATCTCACGAACAACACGGGAAAGCAAACTGGAAGATACAAGTACACAGCACACAACAAGTGAAACAACAATAAGATATAATACAAACAGCTTACAAAATGAAAGTATCAGAAATCTATACAAGAGTAGACTGGACCAAAAGATACAACGGACGGGATTTGTTAATATAGAAGAAGAATATAAGTATATAAAGGAATGCCTACACGCAGCCGCACTGGAAGCATTAGGGTACCAAGAGACAAGGGAAAAAAAAAAAAACAGCAAAAAACCATATTGGTGGGATGAAGAAATTAAATACGAAACTGAAGAAAAAACGGAAAAGCTATCACAAATACTTAAGTTCAAAGAGCACAAACGACAAAGTAAAATACAAAGAATCCCAAGCTAGAGTACGCAAAATGATTAGTGACAAAAAGAACAACCAATGGGAAAAGACATGCTCAAGACTCAACACTTACATAGGAGGAAGAAAAAGCACAGAAAGCTGGAGACTTCTTAAAAATATGAGAGCAGAACGAAAAAGAGAAATCTTCTCACCAATAACACCAGAAAAATGGAACCAATATTTTACAAATATGCTAACAGAAGATAGACCAGAGTTCAAAAGTAGCCAACATGGAAACCCAAATATAGTTATACGAGGATCCCCAATAAGGATAACAACATCAGAAGTTAAAGAAGTATGTAAAACGCTAAAAAATGGTAGAGCTCCAGGACCAGGAAACATCCCAGGAGAGATAGTAAAATACGGAACTGAAAAGCTATTTAGCGCTTTGAGGAACTTATTCCAAAGATGCATTAACACATCAGAAGTACCCGAGAAATGGAAAATATCATACATATCAACAATTCATAAGAAAGGAGACAAAAATAATTGCGATAACTATAGGGGAATAACGGTTACAGGATCTATTTAGCAGAATATACGGAAAAAAATACTTAAAAATAGAATAGAAACGGAATACGCGGACGTAGAAGCTGAAGAACAGGCAGGCTTTAAAGCAGGAAGATCCACAATAGACCATCTCTTCTCACTGACACAAATCCTAGAAAAGAAAACCGCATTTGATCAGGAAGTCCATGTCTTGTTTGTTGATCTAAAAAAAGGCCTACGACAGTGTGCCCCTAATGAGACTGTGGGAAACACTACAACAGAGTAATGTAAGCACCGAAATAATTAAAGCCGTAAAATCCTTATACCAAGACGCAAGAAGTAGTGTGAAAACCAAATATGGTATAACAACATGGTTCCCGGTCACAAAGGGTCTCAAACAGGGCTGCTGTATATCCCCAACGCTATTTAAAATCTATTTGGAGAGTGCACTGAAGAACTGGAAAAGGAAATGCAGCAGTATGGAATTACCACTGGATGACGATACTACATTGTACACGCTATCATTCGCAGATGACCAGGTAGTAGTCGCTCAGGACATCGATGATATGGAATACATGACACGAAAAACTTATGGATGAATATGAAAAATGGGGCCTAGAAGTCAATATTAAAAAGACCGAGTACATGTGCGTCGGAGGACAACAGCAGGACTTGAAACTGGCCACAGGACACACCATCAAACACTGTGCCAGTTATAAGTATTTGGGAACGAAAATATCTAGGGACGGAACACTGGAAGAAGCAATATTCGAGAGGAATATCCAAGGAAGAAAAGCGATTGCAATGCTTAATAGTATACTATGGGACAAAAACATAACCATTGAAAATAAGAAGAGAATTTAAAACTCAATAGTGAAAAGTATAATAACTTACAGCTCCCAGGTGTGGCCATTAAAGGAAAGAACAGAAAAAAATACTAAAAGCTACAGAATGGATTTCTGGAGACGAGCAGCCAGAAAATCCAGAAAAGACCGCATACCAAATGACACGATAAGGCGAGCTTTAGAAATAAAGCACGATATAGTGGACGAAATCAGAACCCAACAGTTGGTCTGGTACGGACATGCACAGAGAATGTCACAAGACCGACTGCCTAAAAAGATTTTAAATTGGAACTCTCATGGAAAAAGAAAGCGAGGAAGACCACGCCAAAGCTGGAGAGCAGGAATCAAAAGGCGAAGACCGTTCCTTCGGCCGGAAAGGTTATGGCGACTGTCTTTTGGGATTCGCAAGGGATAATCCTCATCGACTATCTGGAGAAGGGCAAAACTATTACAGGTGAATATTATTCATCGTTATTGGACCGTTTGAAAACCGAGCTGCAAGAAAAACGCCCGCGATTGGCCCACAAGAAAGTCCTTTTCCATCACGACAACGCACCAGCACACACCTCAGCAGTTGTGGTCGCAAAATTAATGGAAATAGGACGCCAACTCCTTTCACATCCCCCCTATTCTCTAGACTTGGCTCCCTCGGACTACTATTTGTTCCCCAATTTGAAGAAATGGCTGGCGGGACAAAGATTTTATTCAAACGAGGAGGTTATTGCAGACACTAATGGATATTTTGCAGACTTGGACAAATCCTATTATTCGGAAGGGATCAACAAACTAGAACATCGTTGGACGAAGTGTATAAGCCTAAAAGGAGACTATGTCGAAAAATAAAAAAGGTTTACCCCAAACACATAAGTAGTTTTTATTTTTGCACGGACTTTTCAAACCAGCCTCGTATATCCAGTGCTTTTATATGGAGTTGAGGCCTGGACCTTGGGAGTACGATCAATGAATCGTTTGGAGCCTTTCGAATTATGGGTCACGCGCAGAATATTGAAGATCTCTTGGACAGAGCGTGTTACTAATGAAGATGTACTTCGTCAAATCGGTAGAGAAAGAGAACTATTGTAATTTATTAAAAGACAAAAAACTCGTTACTTGGGACATATTTATAGGGGTCCACGTTACTCACTGCTCCGGTTGTTGATGGAAGGGAAAATTGAAGGGAAAAAATTTGAGGTGTGGGGCGTCGAAAATGTTCCTGGCTGAAAAATTAACGAGATTGGACAGGTCTGGATACCCATACTTTATTAAGAATTGCCCAGGATAGGGAAGAATTCGCCATGATTACAGCCCAACTTCAGTAATGGAGATGGCACTATAAGAAGAAAAAAAAACACATGAAGCTGTAGGAATTTAATTAAGGGGTAACACTACTGTAAAATTTTCAAAAAATGAAAAAAAAAAATTTTTTGCTTAAAAAAATCCTTTGAACCGTGAACAAAACGAGGAAAAAAAAACTGTTATACGTGAAAGTAATTTTTTTCCTCGAAATTTCGAGCTATTCACCGAACGCGTCGGGCGGCTTCGAAACGACTACCTGCGTCGGATGGATACCAGCTGAGAAGATATTGCTAATAATTTGCTTGTTGATTTCTAAGTTCTGTAATACATTAATAGATGTCACTGATGGTTTTTATGTAGTATTTTTATACAGAAGCAAGTTAGTACGTGTCATTATTGCGTCAGTGCACGAAAAAGACAATTCCCGCGCTTGAAATTATCACCATCGCTTGTTTTGTGTATAGTGCTACTCTGAATAGGTTTTATATAATTTCGGAGTGTTACGAAGTCAAAATGAGTGACAAAAAATTTATACGAGACAAAAAGGAACGAAAAGATCGTATCCAACGCTGCATCGGAGCAACGCGTCGAAAAGACGACCGCTGAACAGGTACGAGATTGAGGGTAACGCGGAAGGTGTCAGTGCTTCTTCCAAGAAATTACAAATGTGTGATAATGATTTCGACGTAAATAATCAATTAAGCTATAGAATTATAAATTTTTTGACCGTTTTTACTGGGATTACACAACATGTCAAGTGTAAAACATGTGGCTCTGATATTACGTTTTTCTCGAAACACGTTTTTTCACCGCGGCACGCAGCATAACTCGAACAATTTTCAATATTTTCATTCGAATTTTTTACTGTACATTCAAAACAATATTTCGAAGTACAATACGTAGCGGATTTTCGATACATTGCGTTGTATTGCCAAATATTTTTTTGCTCGAAAAATGAACGACATTATTCAAATACTCACCAATCACTCAAAAATCAATATTTCTAAAATCCCCTACATATTATACTAGCTATACCATTGTAGATTATATGTATTTTTTGCATTTTTCCAGGTGCAAATTTACGTGACCTATACTGCGTGCCGCAGAGCGCCTGAAATTTAAGATGCCTCGGGAGAATGGCTGCCATGCCACCATTTTGTAATATTTTTCGTTCAAAAAATTTCGTGATGTTCTTCAATACATACTTATTAAGTTTCCCACATATTATTAGTTTGTTTCATTTCCTTCCATCAAAATAAAATTGTCGAAAAAGCGTTTTTTTTTTAGGGCATTGCAGTGGTGTTAACCCTTAAATTTAAAATTTACTGGTAAACTATGTTAAGCGTTGTAGGTTGATTTGCCTGACTCTACTGAATGCAAATGTCAGTCATGTTATTTTCAAGTGCTGACATCTATTATAAAAAACCCCAGTAATGGCAGAGATTTACTTCATTTAGTTATGTCAGATTTGGAGTTCGCTACATTAGGTTATGTTAGGTTTGTTCTTCGCTATATTAGGGCATGTTTGATTTGTAGTCACTTATTTAAAAGCTTTTAGTTTAGGAAAACGTTCATCTGATCATTTTTCCTCTTTGCATAGCGTTAATAGGTTTGATGTTCTTGGTATAAATCGCTATATTTATTGAAAAATGAGTTCAAATCATGGTCAATAATCAAAAATCCGCCCAGACAGATCGATAGAGAAATCAAAAACGAAAATTATAAAAAAATATGGAGAGTCCTTGAAAATTGCGTGACTGAGACTCATTTTATTGCCGAAAGAGGTGTTTCTTAAAAAGCGATATATATTGATAAATAATCATAAATCCGCCCAGCAGATCGATACAAAAATCAAAAACGAAAAAAGACTATAAAAAAATATTGAGAGTCCTTGAAAATCGCGTGACTGAGACTAATTTTCTTGCCTAAAAAGGTGTTTTTTTGGAAAAAAAAAAAAAAAGCAATATATATTGATAAATTAATAAAATTCATGGTAAATAATCAAAATTAAACCCTAACATTCTGTAACTGTAATAGTTACTGCGGTTTTAAAACTGTTAACGTTCTATCAGCACCCTAAATGTATAAATATATAAATAAATTTGTTTTTTATTATTTAGTATTCATTTTTGGTTATGCCCATAATAATTCTTTTTTTTCAATATTTAAATTATACCTTGTTTAGTTGTTTCTCTTGATTGCGCTGTTCTTTGTCCGCCATAAGCTACTTGATAAGTCGGTTTCAACGGAGAAGAAAGAACTACGTTGGAAGATTTTCGGTTTGGCTTCCAGCCGATTCTCCTTTAGTGCCGGATCTTCTACAACATCTTTAGATAATGCGTCTTCCTTATGATCTGAGATTCTCTCACTGTTCGCTATTGCTGCCCTTACTAACGGGTGTTTCGATCTGGTGGTCAATGTGAGAGAGCTATTATCTGTAAAAGAATCAGAACCAAGTAGGTAACAGTTTAAAAATAAAAAATATGTTTACGGGCGTAGGGGTGACTAAAAAACATCTATTCGTTTTCAGAAACTACAAACGGTTTTCAAATTTCAGAAAAATCAGTAAAAATTTAAAAAAATATGAATGAAAAGGTTCTCAAAAATTGTCATTTTTTGAGATATTAATCCCTAGGCACTGATCACTGAACACAATGAGAGAGTACGCGCCGTAACTCTTATAAGATAAAAAGGAAAGTAAAGAAATACCTTTCTTTCAATATGAGCTACTAAGATTGACTGAACAGAACGTATTAAGATTGTATAACACGTAGACTGAAAAGTTTTTGGTCTGGCACATAGATGTCGCCCTTTTCAAAAAAATCCATATGATTTTTAGGAAGTACCAACCTTCAAATCCAACGTGTCCTAATTTTATGACATTTCGACGATTAGTTTACAAGTTACAGTGGTTTTAGTGACGCTACTTTTGATATTTTCAAAACAATGGAAAAAATCGAATTTCGTAGGTTGATTAAACACTGTTTTTTGATAGGAAAAAAAATACCGTTCAAGCAAAGCAATGGCTTGATAAGTGTTACGGGGACTCTGCCCCTAGAAAAATCACTCATCATTTACTAATATGCTGAATTTAAACGCGGTCGTACAGACACAAATGATGTTGAACGCTCTGGACGTCCAAATAAGGTGGTTACACCGGAAACATCAAAAATATCCACAAAATTGTTTTGAATAACTGTAAAGTGAAATTGCGAACGATAGCTGACACCGTAAAGATATCAAAAGAACGTGTTGATCATATTTTGCATGAACATTTGGACATGAGAAAGCTCTGTTCGAAATGGGCACCGCGTTTACTCACAGTGGACCAAAAACAACAACGTGTTGATGATTCTGAGCGTTATTTAGACTTATTTAAGCGCAATAAAAAGAATTTTTTCATGCGGTATCTGAAAATGGATGAAATATGGATCCACCACTACACACCGGGATCAAATCGGCAGTCAGCTCAGTGGACAGTAGCCGGTGAAAGCCGCCCGAAGCGACTAAAGACACAACAGTCGACTGGGAAGGTTTTTGGCCTCTGTATTTTGGGATGCGCATCGAATAATTTTCATCGATCGAAAATGGAAGCAAAAATGTAGTGGAATGAGAGTCCCAATACGAGAAGATTACTTATATACTCTAAGTTTCGTAGACGACTAAGTAATCATAGCGCAAGATGAGGAAGACCTCAGTTATATGGTAAGAAAACTGAAAGAAGAATACACTAAAGCAGGAATAGCAATAAACTTTGATGAAACGGAATATCTAACAACCAATGATGGAAATGTGGAGAATTTAAAAGTCGATAACGAAACAACAATCAAAGAAACCGATAGATTTAAATATTTAGGAACCATCATTTCAAAAACGCAACATCAAAAGAAGAGATCAAAGCCAGATTAGGACAAACGCGGACATGCATAAGACAATTAAATTCGATCCTGTAGAACAAACACGTTACAAAGAGAAAACAAAACACGCATACACAAATCAATAATACAAAGCATAATGACATACGGATCAGAAACATGGACGATCAACAAAAGAAATAAATCTAAAATTAATGCGGTAGAGATGGAGTTTTGGAGAAGATGTTGTAGAGTGACACGTATGGAGAGAATACCAAATGAAGAAATAAGAAGCAGAATGAACATAAAAGAGAACGCAGTAAACATCATTGAAGAAAAACGATTAAAATGATATGGACACATAAGACGAAGATAATAGGTGGATAGAGAAAATAACGTGGTGGATCCCTATAGGGAGAAGAAGAAGAGGAAGACCCAAACGATCGTGGAGAGACGATGTAGACGAGGCTATGGAGGACAGGGATCTAACAGATGAAGACTGGGAAGATAGAAATGGATGGAATTAAAGGTTGAGAGAAGGAAGACAGACAGCGTCAGCTGTAGAAAATCCTTGATCTATATATATATATATATATATATATATATATTATATATATATATATATATATATATATATATAAGAGAGAGAGAAAGCAAAAGTTGCCGTATCTAATAAAATCCTAAGTTATGAAACTAGTTGGGGAACTCGGCAAAAAGGGCATCAACAGATGTTCATACTATATTCATTTAGCCAATATTTCGGAGAGAGATAACGAAGCAACCAATAACGAAAGTCAGGCATGAAGAGCTAGTATTGTTGAGTTTAATTTTTAATTATTAGTTTCTAATTTGTAATTTTTAATTTCAATCTTATAATTATTGATAAAAATTGACGAAAAACTATTGCAATTTAAAGGCATTATTGTTCTAAAAAATGATAAATTATTATTATTATTATTATTATTATTATTATGGAGAAATGTCAAAAACAAAATGCAAGTAACTCACATGTAGCATGCAATTTAATCTAACAAGAATGACCATAAATAACAATTGCCATAAAAACGACTAAAACTGAAATAAAAACAGCCACTATTCACTAACATATTAAGATAAAAACATGGCATTTACAGCAAGGATGCCATTGAAAACGTTGGATGCTGAAAAATCAAAAAATTACCATCTATATGCAGTTAAGGACTCCTTTGCCTTCAGTGCAGAAATTAATAATTTTTCTATTACCTGAGAATCATGTCATCATTTCTCTCGATGTAGTCAGTCTCTTTACCAATATTTCATGGCAGTTAACCAAACAGATTATTGATTCCGAATGGGCACTAATCTCGCCCAACACAAAATTGGATAAATCCTTCTTCCTCACTGTTATGCAGTTTTTCTTCCAATCTACATTTTTCAAATATAAGGACAGTTTCTACCTACAAACCTTTGGTTGTCCTATGGGCAGTAACTTAAGTCCTATACTTGCAGCAATAGTCATGTCCTATCTTTTGAAAAATTGCACCGAAAAGCAATCCTTCAGACTTCCTTTTCTCTTTCAATATGTTGATGATCTTATTCTGTCCATACCAGAAAATGGTAAAGAAGAAATCCTCCATATTTTCAATTCTTTCGATCAACACCTACAGTTCACCATGGAAGAAGAGTCGAACAATGCTGTCCCCTTCCTGGACACAAGAGTCATCAGAGGTCCTGATGGTGTTATCAGATAGACTGGTATAGAAAACCAACTTCTTCAGGCAGATATATACATGCCAATTCCGGCCACGATTGGAAGGTGAAAATAAATGTCATAAAAGGCCTCTATCGAAGAATCAGAAACATAGCTCACCCAGATTATCTACCTCAAGCACAAACATTACTCACCAATCTCTTTATGGAAAATGGGTATAATAAGAAGTTCCTGCTCAAGACCAAGGACGAAGTTGATAAGCTCTTCCTCTCTGATGATATCTTACCAGAGCCCCCTCCTATGCGCTCACCCCCTCCCCTCCTTCCACCCCCTTTACCCCCTGCTAGCCATACGGAAACAAGTCCTTCGCTGCTCTCTTTGCCATTTATACCTGGTCTTACCTCAAAATTGGTTCATATTTTGCGTGCCATTCCCAATGTTAAGATTGCCAAATACTACTTCCACAAAAACAAGCGTATTTTTAACAAATTGAAATCTTCTCTACCCATTCTTTCTATGTCAGATATCGTCTATTCCATTTCCTGTCTTGATTGTCCTGCTGTATATATTGGCCAGACATCACAATCTCTTAACCGTCGCATCGCATTACATAAAAGCGACACCAGATGTCATCCGCAAAGATGTGCACTGGCGATTCACTCTGTCGACAATGGACATTCCTTCAACTTCAGAGAACCGAAAATTCTTCATATCCAAAAAAACCTTCTTAAAAGAGAATTTCTTGAGATGTGCTATATCAATGAGAATCCCCAGAATATCAATAAGAGAACTGATCTTGACGGCTTGAGCAACATATATAACTTTCTCCTTTCTTGCGATTTGCATTCCTCACATAATGTCTCTAGGTCATCACTCTCGTCATAATAATTGTTTCGTTTTGGTAGCTTACAGCTCTGTCTTGCTGCATGTTTTGTTTCTCTGGGAACCACCTTGTTTAAGTACATGTTTTTCTTGATTTCCCGTGAAATTCTTGATAATTACACTCCCACTTGTAATAACATTGATAATAATAACAATAATAACAATTAAATTGCTTAGTATATTCCCAATTAATGAAAAATCCTTTCCACTTGCCACCTCCTTCTCCTGTAATTCTATTCTCCCCTAGATGAAGAACATTCATTTCCTTCCTATGTCACTTAATTTCTATACTGGCGAAAATTTGCGTTCCTATTGGATACCTTTTCCCTTCATACCAAAATTTTACTATATGACGTAGTACCTAATTTGTACTAAACCGGTTCTTTCCTGGTTGTTTAACCTTTTCCTTTTATTCATTTTGAGTGATCCCTTACATCTGTTAGGTGGTCGTCCTTTGTCAGCGACCTGTCAAAATTGTCATTTTTCTTTTAGGAGGCAGGTGGTTAATTAATTTTGATTTTTTCAGCATCCAACGTTTTCAATGGCATCCTTGCTGTAAATGCCATGTTTTTATATTAATATGTTAGTGAATAGTGGCTGTTTTATTTCAGTGTTAGTCGTTGTTATGGTAATTGTTATTTATGGTCATTATTGTTAGATTAAATTGCATGCTACATGTGAGTTACTTGCATTTTCTTTTTGACATTTCTCCATAATAATAATAATAATAATAATTTATCATTTTTTAGAACAATAATGCCTTTAAATTGCAATAGTTTTTCGTCAATTTTTATCAATAATTATAAGATTGAAATTAAAAATTACAAATTAGAAATTAATAATTAAAAATTAGACTCAACAATACCAGTTCTTCATGCCTGACTTTCGTTTTTGGTTGCTTCGTTATCTCTTTTTCAGTTTGTGCCCTGATGAAGGTCCCAACCTAGGACCGAAATATTGGCTAAATGAATATAGTATGAACATCTGTTGATGCCCTTTTTGCCGAGTTCCCCAACTAGTTTCATAACTTAGTATATATATATATATATATATATATATATATTTATATATATATATACATATATATATATATATATATATATATATATATATATATATATATATATATATATATATATATATATATATATATATATATATATATATATTTATATATATACACACATATATATATATACATATTATATATATATACATATATATATATACATATATTATATATATATATATATATATATATACATATATATATATATATATATATATATATATATATATATATATATATATATATATATTATATATATATATATATATATATATATATATATATATATATATATATTATATATATATATATATATATACATATATATATATATATATATATATATATATATAAATATATATATACATACAATCAGTCCAACGTTTTTCTAACATTTCTATACCTTTCTTATAGAAAGATTTGTCTTTGCCTTCAAATAGGCCTCCGTTTCGACGATAAATTCTTCATTGGAGCCAAATCTTTTTCCTGCGAGCATTTTTTTGAGGTCAGCTAATAGATAAGAGTCGCTGGAGAAATACGATGAATGAGGAAGCAATTCGAACTTCAATTTATGCAATTTTGCCATCGTAACCATTGAAGTGTGACACCGTGCATTGTCTTGATGAAAGAGCACTTTTTTCTTGTTCAATTGAGGTCGTTTCTTTGCGATTTCTGTTTTCAAACGCACCGATAACTTTATCTAATATTCGCTATTAATGGCTTTTCCCTTCTCAGTATAGTCGATGAAAATTATTCCACGCGCATCCCAAAATACAGAGGACAAAACCTTCCCAGCCGACCGTTGTATCTTTGGTCACTTCCGGCGGCTTTTACCGGCTGCTGTCCACTCAGCTGAATGCCGATTTGATTCCGGTGTGTAGTGGTGGATCCATGTTTCATCCATTGTCACATATCGCATGAAAAAATCCTTTTTATTGCGCGTAAACAGGCCCAAACAGTGCTCAGAATCATCAACACGTTGTTGTTTTTGGTCCACTCTGAGCAAACGCAGTACCCATTTCAAACAGAGTGCATCATTTATATCTATACGACGGTGTTTAAATTCAGCATACCAGTAAATAATGAGTGATTTTCCAGGGGTAGAGTCCCCGAAATACTTATCAAGCCATTGCTTTGCTTGAACGGTATTTTTTTCCATCAAAAAAACAGTTGTGTAAACATCAACCCACGAAATTTGATTTTTTCCACTGTTTTCAAAATATCAAAAGTAGCGTCAATAAAACCACTATAACTTGTAAACTAATCGTCAAAATGTCATGAAATTTTGACAAATATCGTTTGAAGGTTGGTGCTTCCTAAAAATCATATGGATTTTTTGAAAAGGGCGACATCTATGTGTTAGCCCTAAAGCTTTTCAGCCTACGTGTTAACTTAATGTTGAAAATGTTTATTTACTCGTAAGCAAGTATTTTTTATTTCGACTTTTGGCCGGTTTTGTAGATTACGACGTTCTATTTTTTTTGGCTACAACTCTGGAAGTCTTTTTTCAAATACTAATCCTTATGTACTGAACACTAAAAACAACTAAAGCGTATGCACGAAATCCTACTTCTAATAAAATGAAGTATAATAAAGTAAGCAAGGGAATTTTAACATGGTTTGCTGACATTGGCTGCACAAAACCACACTAAGATTGAATAACAATAATTTTCTTACTTTGTTCATTTGAACCACTCTCATCAACCTTGGAATCACCAATCAACGATTTAGAGTTATATCTCCCAAGGTTTTCGTAAGTTTCTGCCTTTAAAGTTTCCTTATTGAATTCCTCAACTTTCGGCTCAATTGACTTCATTTTCATAGATTTTATTAGTTCACTAACTTGTATCAATTTAGGTTGTTTTTTATTCAACTTAGTTTTTCTTGAAACTACAATAATAGATCAATCAATCTTGTGAATATTAATACTAATCAACAAAAATTGGTAAACATTATCTGGTAAAATAAATGATGTCCCGCTCTGTACATCATACCATATCTATGAGAAAAGTCTTGTTGGTTTTTAAAAGAACAATCTTTCATATTATTTTTGCCATGCAGTCAATATTTCTCAAACCAATTTTAATTTAAGACAGTGGACAATTTTGTCACATGATGTCCATACACGTGAAAGAAAACTACATATACACATACGGGGCGACGGTTAATATATATATATATATATTATATATATATATATATATATATATATATATATATATATATATATATGTATATATCTATAATATATATAAAATGCAACGTCTCTCTGTCTGTCTGTCTGTCCGTTAGTGCGCCTATCACTGAAGAACCACTTATCCGATTTACGTACTTTTTTTTTTAAAACATACATATGTTCTCTGGCCAGGTTATAGGCTATATTTTATTACGATGGGTAGCATAAGGAATGAGCAGTGACGTAAAATAGTGAATGATGTCGGAAATAAGTTTGCCGCTAGCGCGTGCCTTTGCAATACACAGCCTAAACCATTAAATATGGAACAATATTATGTAGCAAAGAATATCTGTAATGTATAATCTATAATATACATAAAATGCAATGTCTCTCTGTCTGTTTGTCTGTCCATTAGTGCGTTTATCACGCGGGAACCACTTATCCGATTTACCCGTCTTTTTTTTAAATTCATACATATATTCTTTGGCCAGGTTATATAATAATAATAATCTATATCTATAATATATATAAAATGCAATGTTTGTCTGTCTGTCTGTCTGTCCGTTAATGCGCTTATCCCTCAAGAACCACTTATCCGATTTACGTAATTTTTTAAATTCATACATATGTTCTCTGACCAGGTTATAGGTGTATATTTTATTACATCTATAATATATATAAAATGAAACGTATCTCTGTCTGTCTGTCCGTTAGTGCGCTTATCACTGGAGAACCACACTTATCCGATTTTCGTACTTTTTTTTTTCTAAAACATACATATGTTCTCCGGCCAGGTTATAGGCTATATTTTATTACAATAGGTAGCATAAGGAATGAGCAGTGACAATAATAGTAAATGAAGTCGGACAAAGTTTGCCGCTAGCGCGTTCTCTTGCAATACACAGTCCAAACCATTAAATATGGAACAATATTATGTAGCAGAGAATATCTATAATATATATAAAATGCAATGTCTCTCTGTCCGTCTGTCTGTGTGTCTGTCCGTCCGTTAGTGTGCTTATCACTGGAGAACCACTTATCCGATTTACGTGCTTTTTTTTTTAAACATACGTATGTTCTCTGGCCAGGTTATAGGATATATTTTATTAAGTGACATAAGGAATAAGCAGTGACGATAATAGTGAATCAAGTCGGAGAAAAGTTTACCGCTAGCGCGTTCTCTTGCAATACACTCTATAAAGCATTAAATATGGAACAATATCATGTAGCAAAGAATACAATATATATAAAATGCAACGTCTCTCTGTCTGTCTGTCTGACCGTTAGTGCGCTTATCACTCGAGAACCACTTATCCGATTTACGTGTTTTTATAAATTTATATATATGTTCTATATAATTCAATATAAGCCTAGATAATGGGAGATAAGGTGAGATAATGGGAGATAAGGAGAAATAATGGGAGATAAGTCGAGATAAGCCTCGATAATGGGAGATAAGGTGAGATAATGGGAGATAAGTATAAATAATGGGAGATAAGGAGAGATAATGGGAGATAAGTCTAGATAATGGGAGTTATGGTGAGATAATGGGAGATAAGGAGAAATAATGGGGGATAAGGAGAAATAATGGCAGATAAGTCGAGATAAGCCTCGATAATGGGAGATAAGGTGAGATAATGGGAGATAAGTATAAATAATGGGAGATAAGGAGAGATAATGGGAGATAAGTCTAGATAATGGGAGTTATGGTGAGATAATGGGAGATAAGGAGAAATAATGGGGGATAAGGAGAAATAATGGCAGATAAGTCGAGATAAGCCTAGATAATGGGAAATAAGGTGAGATAATGGGAGATAAGGAGAAATAATGGGAGATAAGGAGAAAATAATGGGAGATGAGCGGAGATAAGCCTAGATAATGGAAATTATGTAGAGATAATGGGAAATCAGGAGAAATATTGGGAGATAAGGGGGAAATAATGGGAGATATTTTATTACGTTGGGTAACATAAGGAATAAGCAGTGACGATAGTAGTGAATCAAGTCCACGCGAGCGGAGCCGCGGGCCCGGCTAGTATATATATATATATATATATATATATATATATATATATATATATATATATATATATATATATATATATTTTTTTTTTTTTTTTTTTTTTTGTTGAGTGTAAGTTTCTTTGATCTTGGTATATATATATATTTTTATATTTTACGTGTTCTTGGAATTAGATCATTAGAACTGTTCTTGGTTCTGTTACATATTTATTAACGTTTCGACCTTCGGAAGAGGTCTTCTTCAAAATTTGCTCTTAGAAAGTAGTTCATTTCGTGGGGTGTTGTTGAGTTTAAAACACTATTAATATCATGGTTGTTTGTAGAAAGAAAAAATGTGATATTAATAGTGTTTTAAACTCAACACCCCACGAAATGAACTACTTTCTAAGAGAAAATTTTGAAGAAGACCTCTTCCGAAGGTCGAAACATTAATAAATATATAACAGAACCAAGAACAGTTTTAATGATCTAATTCCAAGAACACGTAAAATATAATATATATATATATATATATATATATATATATATATATATATATATATACACACATATATACAGGGTGTTATGGAATTCACTGCATATATTGTCCTTGTAGCAAGACCGATTGCAGAAAATTCACCTTTTCTTAGATTTTAAGATCATGTTACGACACTGTTTTTCTTTCTATAATTTATTTTTTATTACATTTTTATATTTGATTAGGCAGTGATTTAAATTTTTAAACAGTGTAACTCAACCGTGTATAACGTGTTGCTGACCTAACTTATTTAGTTTACATTGAATTTGCGTCCAGGAAGTGAGCCATTTTAAAGACGTCACTTTGAAGAAGGGACAAAAGATATATAAACGGCCATATGGAATTTTTAAGAGCTTTTTCCGCCAGTATGCCGTAGTGCTTTTTTCTCCAGCACTCCGTAGTTGCTTTTTATTTTCTCTTCCGTCCTGCCGTAGTGCAGTAACGGCATTTTTTTATCACCAAGTGGGTGTTGTTCACAGATCTCAAGTTTGATGCTTTTCCAATCTTAAAATATTCTGTTCATCCTAAGGCATTTCGGGACAAAAAGCGATTAGCTACCCAAAAAAGATTAGGAGAGCAGTGGCTGAGACATTATTTTTGATGTGAATCTCACCAGGAGAAGCCAAGCAGCTTATGGAAAACCCACGAGGAAAAGCCAAGCAGTAAGTCATAAGCACACCAGTTTAAATATATCACTTCCTGTCTACAAGTGTGTTTCCAACGACGACTCAACACGTGTAATCCGCGGAGTTAATTTTACAAACTTTTAGATCATGTTTTTTAAAAGTCTTTTGTTTTTTACACTTAGGATCAGTAATTCATAGAACTCTAGTGTGTACACTCTCATAGCCTAAGGGGTGTTTGTTATGATTTTTTTCCGACTTCATCCGATATTCATCATTATAGGTCGCTTAATTTGGATATAATATCCACAAACTATACATCCAAATCCTCCACGTGAAACACTTTATCCATTAGTGAAAACCAGAATAAAATTCGTTGAGTAGTTACTGAGAAAATCGTTTTGTAGAGACAGACAGATAGACCCGGCGGGGGGTTTTGTTTTTATAATATGTACGAGGCTGGTTTGAAAAGTCCGTGCAAAGTCCGAGAGATGGCACCACCGGCGCGTATCGAGGTCATGTTTAGTTAGTAGCATCTCTTGAATGAACGCACACCAAGTTTCAGCCATATTGGTCTATTTCTTTGTGTTTGGCATTCGTGTGAATCAAGGAAGTCGAGTGATTTTCAAGAAATAGACGAAAAAGAATTTCGTGTGGTGATTAAACATTACTTTATGAAAGGCAAAACGCCTCAGGAGACTAAAGAGAAGCTTGATAAACATTATGGTGACTCTGCACCTTCGATTAGAACAGTTTATAAGTGGTTTCAAAATTTTCGGGACTGGCCATATGGGCACAAGTGAGGCTGAACGTTCTGGACGGCCTGTGGAGGTTACGACTCCAGAAATCATTGATCAAATCCATGATATGGTGATGGATGACAGAAGAGTTAAGGTGCGTGAGATTGTTAGTGCTGTGGGCATCTCGACTGAACGGGTACATAATATTTTGCATAAACATTTGGACATGAGAAAGCTATCCGCAAGATGGGTGCCGCGATTGCTCACGCTTGACCAAAAACGGAATCGTGTGAAGTGTTGCAAGGATGGTTTGCAGCTGTTCCAGAAGAATCCGGGGGACTTTAAGCGTCGTTTCGTCACTGTGGATGAAACATGGATACATTACTATACTCCTGAGACCAAACAACAAACAATGGGTTACCAAGGGGGAATCTGCACCAAAAAAGGCGAAGACCGTTCCTTCGGCCAGAAAGGTTATGGCGACTGTCTTTTGGGATTCGCAAGGGATAATCCTCAACGACTATCTGGAAAAGGGTTAAAAACTATTACAGGTGAATATTATTCATCGTTATTGGACCGTTTGAAAAACCGAGTTGCAAGAAAAACGCCTGCGATTGGCCCACAAGAAAGTCCTTTTCCATCACGACAACGCACCAGCACACACCTCAGCAGTTGTGGTCGCAAAATTAATGGAAATAGGATTCCAACTTGTTTCACATCCCCCTATTCTCCAGACTTGGCTCCCTCGGACTACTATTTGTTCCCCAATTTGAAGAAATGGCTGGCGGGACAAAGATTTTATTCAAACGAGGAGGTGATTGCATACACTAATGGATATTTTGCAGTCTTGGACAAATCCTATTATTCGGAAGGGATCAACAAACTAGAATATCGTTGGACGAAGTATATAAGCCTAAAAGGAGACTATGTCGAAAAATAAAAAAGGTTTACCCCAAACACATAAGTAGTTTTTATTTTTGCACGGACTTTTCAAACCAGCCTCGTATTGGTGATATAACACGTCACATAAGGTACTAATTTAAGGTACATAAAAATAATAAAACAAATACGTTTTTTACTTCAACAAGTGTTTATCCTTTAATAAATATTACTATTTGTGTTTTGTTTTTGTCGAGGCACTTTGGCTATTGTAAGTGTCTGGAATGGTGACAACACCCTGAGAAGGGGTGCCATTCCCCGATTCAGGATTTTGTCCCATTCTTTTGAATATACGCATTGGTGGCACATACTGTCCAGGCACACTTGCACAACACAAGGCTTATTTTCCCGCTTGTGATTGCGCCGATATGTTTCTTCCTTTTTAATCCTAAAACCTTTTGCATTTTTTTTCTGAACGGTGGAAAATCCACTTTCATCAAGGTTGATATTTAATAATTTAATAATATTTAAATTTAGTGGGTCAATTTCCCTACTCTCCTCTACTTTGAAAAATTACTTGTTATGGGGCAATGATCAGTTATGCTTGGGCCTTCCAAGGAATTATTTTTTTTCAATGTCCGTATTTCATAGGCGGGTTAAATTTATAAATAATTTGGTAAAAGGGAGTTTTGCCCCTTTTTTTAATTTTTCAAAAATTTTCGATGATCCCAAGAAAACCACTGTTGATATTAATAAAGAACTAAGGCAGGAATATCAGGGTGTATTGGTGTCAGACATGACTATTAGGCGTCGTTTGTTATCTGAAAATCTTCATGGTAGGTGTGCTGTTAAAAAGCCACTCCTTACAAAGCGTCACAGAAAAGAGAGATTGAAATTTGCTAAGGAACATAAAGAATGGAAAATCAGTGGTTTCTAGTAATCTTTAGTGACAAAAGTAGGTTCAATCTCTTTGGAAGTGATTCTACTGGTTATAGTTGGGTTATAGTTATAGTTATAGACTAGTTGGTCTAAGATATGACCCAAAGTAACTTGTACATACTGTCAAACATGGCTGTGGAAATATCATGGTATAGGGTTGTTTTCGACGGTCTGGTACGGGGTCATTGGCAATGATAAATGGCAGAATGGATACTCAAATGTATCTTGAGATATTGGAAAATAATTTGATTCCTTATGAAGAAGATTTGCCACTGTCACGGATTTTTCAACAAGACAATAACCCAAAACACACATCTCGCTTGGCCAAGAATTGGTTTTCTGAACAAAGGATTCGGGTGATGCGCTGGCCTTCACAATCACCTGTTTTGAACCCGATAGAGGATCTATGGCACTATCTGGATAAACAAATTAGGAAAAGAAATATAAAAAAAAAACAGGGACGGACTTTGGATCGCATTAAAACAAGAATGGGAAAAAATACCATCCGATTTTTATGCTAGGCTTATTGACTCTATAGGCAGAAGATGTCAAGCAGTGATTGACGCAAAAGGATATCCCACTAAATATTAAATATTTTCAACATCTTAGTCGTCTTAGTGGAATTTTTATTTTATAACAAAAATGTTTCCATACTTTTGTTTGTGCATAATTTGGTTACGTTAAAAATAAAGCACATTTCTAATAAACAATAACTGTTTTAGTCTTCAAAATGTTTGTTAGCATGTACCCGATTAATACTCGTAAATAAATATAATTGTAAACCGTTTAAATGTTAAGAGATGGGAATTTAAACGTTTCCGTACTTTTGTTCGCCACTATATATATATATATATATATATATATATATATATATATATATATATATATATATATATATATATATATATATATACAGGTATATCCCTTTGAAAGTTACAATCATATGTTTCATGTCTAATAGTGACTCTATTCTAACCTGAACTGTTACAATGTTATCATGCCTACAATTAAAAGTTTGTTATAACAAATTAAAAAAATTTTATGCTCTTCATTTAAACGAAGCCTCTGAATTTGCAAAACAGACTACGTTTAAAGTTCAATATTAAAAAATAATTAACGCCAACTCTCTAAAGTCAACATTCACTACATTCTTATACATACTACGGTCAATAAGTTTTGAAAGCGGAAATGAAACAAAATGAATTAATGAGTCGAGATACATTTATTCTTCAGTATAAGTTCCCTTAAACTCATCTCTGAAGTGGTTTTCCGGAAGACCTTCACAATAACTTATCTACGGATGCTATCACCTCATCATTTGTTGAACAACGCATCCCACGTAGAAATCTTTTATGCTTTGGGAACAGATGGCAGTCAGACCGAGCCAGGTCAGGCGAAATAGGGTGGATGTTCCAACAATTCGTACTTTATTCCGACCAATTTTGCCGTTGTTAAAGCACCTCTGTGAGCAGGTGCATTGTCATGATAAAAAACGATTTTTTCTTCTGCAATCCGGGCCTTTTTTCACAAATTTTCTCATTCAACTGGTCCAAAAGGTTGCAATAATACTCTCCTGTGATTGTTTTACCGGTTTGAAGGTAACCAATTAACAAAATTCCTCTTGCATCCCAGAAAATTAATGCCATAATGTTTTTGGACGACTTTGACCACTGTGGCTGCTTTGGAGCTGAACAACCGGGCTCAGTCCATCGTGTGGTTTGTTATCGCAGTTCAGGATCATACTGATAAACCTAAGTCTCATATATAGTTACAAATCAAAGCACCAAATCAATTTTATTCTTTGTGAAATGAATACTATTTATAAAGTTTTTCTCGAGTGCGTTTTTGTTCCAATAATAGCAAATGTGGCAACCATCTTGTGAATAGCTTTCTCATATCCAAAACATTAGTTAAGATCTCATGTACTGATCTACGTGAAATGCCAATAGCCTCAGCTAAATCATCCACGGTTAATCGACGGTCTTCCATTACAATATCTTGTACTTGTACAACAGTTTCTTCAGTTGCTGCAGTTTTTGGACGTCCTGAACGTGGATCATCATTAACGCTTGTACGACACTTACACTCTAGAGTCCATCTAAGAACAGTTGAAAATGAAAGAGCAAACTCCTGTAACATTTTCACTAATTTTGCATGGAGTTCAGTTGCCGATAAACCTTCCAAAACAAAGAATTTTATCACTGCACGATATTCGATTTTTTCTATTTTTAAAAAATACTTAAACACGTCTACTTTACCCCTCAGGGGCTGGTTAAATCTCAGTATTTAACCAGTACGGGGACTGACGCCCCCGAGGTACCCGAGTTTCGTTGTGTGGTCCTGTTTCGTCAACTATGTGTTTGTTTGGTAATCTTAAAGTGTAAAGAAACCGTGCTGATAAGATGCATGGCTCAGCCAAAAGTGAGTCTCGAACGGTTCCTGTCGGACACCGGGCGCCCTCCGACAGTACACAGCCTTACTGCGGCATCCAGGCTCTGCCGTAGTGGACCGTTATTCCTAGGCTTCTCGTGGGAACAACATGTCTCAAACAATTCAAAAAAACCATAACAATTTTCCTCCTCTAAGCGGGCAAAAAAGGCCGAGAATAGATTCAAACCCAAACTCCCCAATCCCAACTAATTATGACCGATTTTTCAAAATCAGCATGAACTCAGGAACTTTTAAAACCTTATCCCCTTTTCTAATAAATAAATGTTTACATTCACATTTTGGATCTTTAGCAGATATCAGGAAGCAGTCAGATGGCTCTCTCCTGATCGAAGTCAACAATGAGCAGCAGTCCTTACTCGCACCAAATTTCACCACCATGCACACCTATGATGTTACCACATCTCCACATAAAACTCTAAACATAGTCAGAGGGGTGATCACTTGCTCAGACCTAGTAAATTGCAGTGACGATGAGATATTAGAAAATCTGAAAGATCAGGCAGTTATCAACTTATACCGAATTCCTCCCAAAAAAGGCTCAGAACTTCCCTCCAACACTTTTATCCTTTCGTTCAAGTTACACCAATTACCAAAGAGAATAAAGGCTGGATTCTACTCTTTAAGGGTCAGACAATACTATCCGAATCCCATGCGTTGTTTCAACTGCCAACGCTTTGGTCACACAGCAATCAGATGCACAAATCAAGCTATATGCCCTTCATGTGGTCATCCTAAGCACACAGAATCCCCATGTCAAACCCCGTCAACTTGTGTTAATTGTAACGAAAATCATTCCCCTGGATACAAAGGATGCAGCGCTTTTAAAAAAGAGTTTGAAATCCAGAAACTTCGCACGCAAGAAAAAATATCTTATTCTGAAGCAAAAAGAAAGTTCAATTCCTTATACCCACCCACAAGAACATCTTATAGTTCAGTAACACAGAGGAAACCCCAAATGTCCACTGCTGCGACACAATGTGACCTAACTAGGACCATGCCATTCATTGCTAACACCTCATCTTCTATTCCGCCTCTCCCACCTTCCTCTCAAACTCCTCAAAACTCCTCCCAATCCTCCTTTTCTCCCAAACCCAAACCTACGTTCACCTCCTTCTCAAACTCTTCCCTCCCCACTCCATCCGACTCCACTCCCGGAAAGCTGGTCAAACCAGCCTCTACAAAACCCCCAACTCCCACTCTTACCAAAAAAACCTCCACCAACAATTCCTCAAACACACAGAAAACAACTTCCACCAAAAAGGATCCTCCCAAGAAAAAACTAATCAGATCTGGGAAATCCACCCCCAACTCTTCCAGTGAGTCAATTCTCGAATTGACTACAAATGACTTCATGGAGATAGATCCTAACAAGGACATCAACAAAACAAAGAAAAAGTAAAACTCACCTTTTAAAATTCCATCCAATCATCCAATGGAATCTGAATGGGTTTTCTCCACGCTTAGAAGATCTGTCTCTTCTCATCAATAATTTCAAACCCTCAATTTTAGCTCTTCAAGAGACAAATTTTAAAAATCTGAATCACTACAAGATAAAAAAAAACTACAACCTAGAACACACTAACAGGATGAATCAGTCCAGAGCATCTGGCGGAGTGGCCTTATACATTCACAAATCTTTTGATTATGAACTTATTGGCCTACAATCAACATTAGAAGTTGTGGCCATCAAAACCCACTTAACTACTCCTACCTCCATATGCTGCATTTATCTACCACCCTCCGATTCCATATCTCTTTCATCATTACAAACCCTGATTGCTCAATTACCCCCTCCATTCCTACTGTTGGGAGACTTCAATGCACATAACAGCATGTGGGGATCCAACCACACATCAACAAGAGGCACCATAATAGAAGACGTAATTACACTCTCTCACATGACTCTCCTAAATCAACCGGTACCAACTCATATCAGCTCATCTACAGGCACTTTATCCAACATTGATTTATCCATCAGCAGCTCCAGTATCTCGTCTAACTTTGAATGGGATATTGCATCAGAAACACATGGTAGCGATCATTTCCCCATAATCATTCGATCTTCCCTTCCTTCTTTCTCCACCCACTCCTTTCTGCCAAGATGGAACCTTGGCAGGGCAAACTGGACAAAATTTTCTCAATCGTTCATCCCTCCAGTAACCCCCACACATTGCACAGAGGAATTTATCGAAGAATTCACACAATCAGTCATCAACGCAGCCAATGCCTCCATCCCACCACTCACTTACAATCATCGGAAAAAACTAGTGCCTTGGTGGACTAATGATTGTGCAACTGTCATCAGTAACAGGAAAAAAGCACTGAATCTCTTTAAAAGGCACCCTTCTCCAACCAATCTAATCAACTTCAAAAAATCGAGAGCTTTAGCAAAGAAAACTATTAAAAAGGCCAAAATGGACTCATGGCAGGAGTTTGTGTCTTCCATGAATCATACTGTTTCTTCAGGCTCTTTATGGAGGTCAATAAGGAAAATGAAGGGAACTAACACCTATCAAATCCACTCGATCAGTGACAACAACATCCTCATCACTGACCCTGCAGTAATAAGCAATATCCTTGCCCAACATTTTCCAAGCAAATCAATAACGCTTCCCTACAACACAACAGAGATTCCTCTCACATCATTTATCTCTCAAACTCAACAGCAATATAACGACCCTTTCTCCAGCACAGAACTCTCCATAGCTTTGAAGCAATCAAAAAACACAGCTCCTGGTCCTGATCACATTCATCTAAAAATGATTCTGGAACTTTCAACAAACTCTCTATCCTCCCTTCTAGATTATTATAATCAGCTCTGGACCAGCTACAAATTTCCAACCTCTTGGTCAAACTCTATCATTGTTCCTATCCATAAGGTGGGAAAACCCAGGTCATTGTCCAGTAGTTATCGCCCCATCTCCTTGACCAACCACACTTGCAAGATAATGGAAAGAATGATCAACAATCGCCTTTCATGGATTCTCGAATCGGGGAAAAAAACTACATCCTTTCCAATATGGTTTTCGTAAGCATCACTCTTCTCTCGATCATCTAGCCTCCTTATACCAAGACATAAATCTCTCTATACATAGAAAATGGCACACGGGTTTGATTTCCTTGGACCTCAAAAACGCTTTCGATGTCACTGACAAGAATTTGATTCTCCGAAGATTGAAGAAAATGGGGCTAGAGGGAAATCTTCCCATCTTTATCCTCAACTTCTTAAGTAATCGCAACACTCAGGTAAAGGCTAATGGTCACATCTCCAATACTTACTCCCTGAGACGGGGGCTACCGCAGGGCTCCGTTCTAAGCCCAACCTTATTCAACATAGCCATGACCTCACTAATTGAACACATCCCCCACCACATCAAATATAAGTTGTTTGCAGATGATATAGTCCTATATCACTCATCTCATTCAAATGAAGAAATCACTACCACTCTACAAGACTCACTACAAGCCCGTGAATTATGGGCTATAAAGAATGGCTTTTCCTTCTCACCTACAAAATCCTCCTTCATACATTTTTGTCATTCCAGAACTTGTTCCAAATTGAATGCTCTCTCCATGTACAATTCTCCGATTCCAAATACGAATACCCTCAACATATTGGGGCTAACCTTTGACTCCAGACTAAACTGGTCCACCCATATAAAACAACTGAGAGCAAGAACCTCTCAAGATCTCAATTTAATTCGCTCCCTCTCCAACACCTCTTGGGGATCTGATTTTTCATCCCTATCCTCCATCTACAAGGCTTTAGTTCTATCAAAACTTAAATATGGTGACTTCATCTACGATTCGGCCAGTATTTCCACGAAGAAACAACTAGATACAATCCAAAACCAGGCCCTGAGATCCATCACAGGAGCATTCAGAACTACACCGATCAAGAGCCTGCAGTGCATCTCCTCTTTTCCTCCACTGTCCTTGGTAAGACAACAATCACTACTAAGATATTACATATCCGTTCTACATCGCCCCCACCTTAAAACTTCAATAAACCTTACCAATGTTCATCGCAACCGACTTTTCCCGTCAAACTCCATTCAACAAAGAATCAAATCTTTACTTCTTACACACAATCTGTCTCCACCTACTTATGAATATCCCTTACAAAACTCTTTTCCCCCATGGCGCTCTCCAACACCCCACATAGACTTCTCCCTGAGACACCTTAAATCTTCTACACACAACAGCCAACTAATCAAATCAAAATTTCTGTCCATAATAAATAACCGATACTCAGGATATTCTACATCCTATACAGATGGATCAAAGTCAAAGGCGGGAGTAGGCGCATCATACATCATTGGTAACAAAATCAAAACCTTTAAACTTCCTCCCCACACTTCCATTTTTGCCGCCGAGTTGTTAGCCATCAAAGAAAGCCTCAGGCATATACTCAACTCAAACTTGGGCAGAAAGTTCATCATTGTGTCTGATTCTCAAAGTGCTTTGCTCTCCATCTTCGCCCGCAAACAGAACTATTCCTTCATTAGACAAATAATGGACTTATTGTATATAGCAGATATCAGAAACGTCCAAATTATTTTTCTATGGATTCCAGGTCATGCTGGTATAAGAGGTAATGATCTAGCTGACACCCATGCAAAACTAGCTACAACATCTGGCCAATCTACAGTAAGTGAAAACCACCCGAAGGATTACTTCAACCTCCTCAAAGAAACCTACAACAAAGTCTTCCAACTTCAATGGGATCTGGAAGAAAACCCTAACAAGCTCTGGGAAGTGAAACCCCTCGTATTTCCCCCATTCCACAATTTTGAAATGACTAGAAAGGAAAACACAGTCTGGAGAAGACTTGCTGTGGGACACACTTATCTCACTCATATCCACTTATTGAAGGGAGACCCTCCCCCCCAGTGCCACATCTGCAACAATCAGCTCTCCATCAAGCACATATTTGAATCTCCAGACTATCATCAAATCAGAACTAATCATGACATTCCTCACCAACTATGCCTATTACTTTCACCAAATCAAATCAATGTCAACATCAACAAAATCATCTCATTCCTCAAGGAAATTAACATGTATAACATGATTTAATACATTTCTATATGTGGCGCAAAATGACCACTGCAGTCGATGCGCCAGACACCTATAAAATCAATCACGTCTACTTTAACCAGCTGATAAACAATGAATTACTTGACAGATCGACTTTAAATTTAAGGTGTGTCCATATGACAGATGAAGCTTCAAAATAGTGTTCAATATTTGTTTCAGGTGATGTTCCATAGGTGTCGCTTTTAAAACTTATTGACTGACCTATATATGAACAAAATTGTTTAACTTTTGTTATAGTTTCATAATCGACCAAATGATACACTGTGAACCGATACAAAATAGCATTCTGTTTCACTAACTGAAGAATAAAAACTTTTCAAAATACTCGGTAGGGCACAAACAGACTCTAGAAAATAGAGATTGATTTGATTAGATTATTTTAGTTTGGCGCGTCGATATCGCGGATCATTTGGCGCCATAAGTAGGATGTTTAAATCTTAGAAAATAATTGTGTTTCTTTGAAGAATTTAATCAAACTGGAGATATTTGTAACATTTGGAATAAATATTTGATCGAGAGGTTTTAATAGATCTAACCTTGTCTTAATGTCTAAATATTCATTTGAAGTTAAAATATGGTTAATAGTTAGAATATTGTCGCAGTTTGGACATCTGGGTGGCGGATCACCTTTCAACAAATAAGAATGAGTTTTTTTTTTTTTTTTTTTGGTCTAGCACACGTGCTGCAGGGAAGTCCCTAAAACGCTCCAGGAGCGGCACGAGTGCGTAAAAAGCGATTCACGTTGTTCTTGAATCGCTGTAAATTGTACTCGGTGGGAAACACAGCGCTGGGCAAATTATTCCAAAGGGATGACGTTCTCCATATAAAAGATTGCTTGAAAAGCGTCGTACGCGGAGTAACAAGCTGAACCTCGTACGGATGCGAAGCACCAGCGCAACGTGTATTTCTAACATGCACCGCTTTGGGAGGAATTAAGCGGGCTACATCCTTCGAACACTTTCCATGAAAATACTTGTAGAACAGACTCAAGTCGCCAACCGTTCTTCGATGTTCCAGCGAATCAAGGCCGCCGGTCAATTCCGGGTCCCCAATCAGACGGACCGCTCTTCTCTGAACAGAATCCAACAAATGCAGTGTATGTTTGGGAGCGGAGCCCCAAACGTGGGAGCAGTATTCCATAGTTGGTCGAATTTGGGCTTTGTAAAGAATTAACAGTTGCTGTGGGGTGTAAAGCTTTCTGGTTCTAAATAATATTCCCAATTTTTGAGAAGCTCTCCTTGCTATGCCTGCAACATGTTCATGCCAAGACATATTTGCTCCCAAACTAACGCCCAACAAATTGAGCGACGATGCTAGGGGAATGGAGTGCCCCGACATAACTATGTCGGGTTCAGCAACGTTAACTTTTTTAGAAAAAACTGCCGCTTGGGTTTTTGTAGCGTTAAATTCCACTTGGTTACTGTCACCCCAAGATAGAATTTCTTCCAGGTCTTTGTTAAGTTGAATGACCTCCTGCTGTCTGCGGATATTCGCCTGAGCAGCCGATGTCCGAGCGTTCAAGGTGAATGAAGAGACAAGCGTACTGTCATCTGCAAAGCTATAGATTGGATTCCCGGTCTTTTCCAGCAGATCGTTAATGTAAATGAGAAAGAGAGTAGGAGACAGTATGGAGCCCTGGGGCACACCGGCGTTGATAGTGAGGGTGTTAGAAAGAAATCCGTCGACCGCCACTCGTAAAGAACGCTCTCTGAGGAAACATGAGAGCCACAAACAGAACCTTTCAGACATACCATAAGAGCGCAACTTAGCCAACAGTCCATCGTGCCAAACACGGTCGAATGCCTTGGATATGTCAAGAGCAAACCGCTCGAGATTCTCCAAAGTGTTCAATTGCGTTGTTCCAAACATGTGTTACATAAGTCAGAAGATCTCCTGTTGATCTATGTTTACGAAAACCATATTGGTGATCGCTAATAATATTGAATCCTTCAAGATATTTTAGAAGATGCTCATTGATAACCTTTTCCATGACTTTCGATATTATTGAAAGCAGTGCAACTGGTCGGTAGTTATTTGGCAAGGTCTTCTTACATTTTTGTGAGGTAGTGAGGTAGGTGTGTCCGATAGCTACCCTTCTCCATATTGTATTCTCTCTACGTGACAGAGCATCGAGCTGAAGGGGCGGAAAAACTAGAGGTTTAACCCCCCACAACTAGAAAATAGAGAATAAGAACATTTTCCACACTAAATAAATACTACAACGTTCATTATGTATTTTTAAGTTTACAAAATTATGAAACTACTTAATCAACTGATTAAATTTATTCAACTTGAATTTACTTCTTGTTTACTTTATCCTTGGAACCGTAATGTTATTATTTACCCTAACATTGTGTGACAACACTGTAAATACTGAATGCGGTTTTTAAAACTCTCAAGGTTCTGCGAGTATCTTGAACGTAAATAAATGAAATTTGTTAATCTAGAGTTCTTTTTATTAAGGCACCAGAATAATCTTTTTTTTTAATATTTAAATTGTACCTTTGTTAGTTGTTTCTTTAGACTCCAGTAGTTTTTGTATCCCATGAGCTTTCTGATATTTTTGTTTAATCGACGAAGAAGATGTACGTAGGTAGATTTTTGGCTTGACCTTCACTTGACCTTCCTTTAATGCCGGATCTTCTGTAACATCTTTAGCTGGTCCATCTTTTTTATCATCTGATATGCTTTCACTGTTTGCTAATTTTGCCCTTACTAACTGTGGTTTTGTTCCAGTGGTCAATTTGTGAGAGCCACTATCTGTCGAATAAGCAGAAACAAGTAAGTAACAGTTTTTTTGTTTGGGTTTCAAAAAACGATACTACGGCAGCTCTTAACATATCAATTGAGAAAAGTTTTCGGCTAAAATCTTTTTTTAGATGTTTGAACTAAAAGTCGCAGAGCGTTAAATCTGAGCCACAGGATGAGAAATTTCTTTCCTCACCAGTTTCTGCTTTTTTTGTCCCTGGATGCTTTAACAAAACGGACGAAGCGTCGAGACAATCAAAAAAGCAATACACAGCAAAATATCACACAAGCGAATCTCTCCGTATCGAAAAGGAACAACAAACCGCATCGGATGATTTCTTACGAAAACACAATATTTCCACCAACTACAAACCACAAGAAGTAATAGGATCATCGCTCAGAACCCAGAGGACAAAATAAAGCCAGAAAATCCGGGCGCATATGGTAGTCTACTATATGTGGCAATTGCTTTCTATATAGGACAACTAACAGGAGGATATCTAGAAACGACGAAGAAAACAACATTAGTAACAAAAGTGCTACATAAGCTCTTTTCCAACACCCGCTGCGACAGACCACAAAATCGATTTTAACAATGGCAAGTAAATAACCCCCATACAATACTGTAAAACAATGATCATCCGAGAGGTCGTCAAAACTGGCACCTCATATAAAAGAAATGATGCCCTCAATTACACAGAAGCATGAAAATGCGTAATAACACAAAGCACCAAATTAGCATATAGATGTAAGAAACAAAAATAACTCTGAACCTCTCAGTTTGCAGTCAACTACGACACCAACATTGATAATGAGATTATGGCGAAACATCTGCAACTACCAAATCAGAACAACAACGATCAATAGATGTACCCCTGGAACCACGAGGAAGCACATTTTTCCATTCGTGAATCCCTCCGGATTATAACAAGATATATATATATATATATATATATATATATATATATATATATATATATATATATATACATGTACAAGTATGAAATGCGGATTTCAGACAACAGATGGTGCACCAATGCAGTTTGTGCTATAAAGATTTGACACTGCGCCATTTTGTTGTGTCATCAACAAGTGTCAGACGCGCACGAGTAATAAATTGGAGAAAAGTGTGTGTTGTGTTCAATATGTCGAAATTTATACCGAACAAAGAGCATTCGCGGACAGCATTAATTTTTTGTTTTCATTTGAAGAAAACTGCTGTTGAATCATACCGATTACTTCGAGAAGCTTATGGTGAACATGCTCCATGGCAAGATACGTGTGAACGATGGTTTCGGCCTTCCAAAAGTGGTGACTTCGATATTGCAGACAAAGAAGGTGGAAAACCGCCAAAAAAATACGAAGATGTGGAATTGCAAGCATTGTTGGACGAAGATGATTCGCAAACACAAAAACAACTCGCCGAGCAATTGGGCGTTAGTCAACAAGCTGTTGCCAATTGGCTACGAGAGATGGGAAAGATTCAGAAGACCGGTAGATGGGTACCACATGAGTTGAACGACAGGCAAATGGAAAAGCGCAAAAACACATTTTGCTCGCTCGGTAAAAAAGGAAGTCGTTTTTGCATCGTATAGTTACAGGGGATGAAAAGTGAATTTATTTTGAGAATCCCAAGCGCAAAAATCTTGGGTAGACTCAGGCGCACCATCCATATCGACCGCAAGACTGAATCGCATTGGCAGAAAGAAAGTGTTTGGTGGGACCAGAGGGGCGTGGTCTATTATGAGCTGTTAAAAACCTGGGGAAACGGTTAATACTAAACGTTACCAACAATAATTGACCCATTTGAACTATTCGCTGCTTGAAAAAAAGGCAAGAATACCGAAAGAGGCAATACAAAGTCATTTTTCTTCATGACAATGCACCATCACATACGGCAAAACCAGCGCGACACGTTGGAAGCACTCAGCTGGGAAGTTCTACCCCATGCGGTTTACTCACCAGACTTGGCTCCTTCCGATTATCACTTGTTTGTATCGATGGGTCACGCACTTGCTGAGCAGCGCTTTGGTTCGTACGAAGATGTGAAAAAATGGCTTGATGAATGGTTCGCAGCACAAGGGGAAGATTTTTACTGGCGTGGTATTAAAAAATTGCTCTAAAGATGGGAAAAATGTATAACAAGCGATGGAGCATACTTTCAATAAAGCACTTTTTATCATTCTTCTGAAGTTTTTTTTAGAAAAAAAATCCGTATTTCATACTTGTACACCTCAACATCAACAGAGAAGCTACAGAACGCCAAGTGAACACCTCAAAAATTAAGTTTAATCGATTATGTTTCTAATTATTTTGAGGAAAAACCTGAAATCTGGTATTTGTGAGTTTTCAAGTGGAGAATAGAATTCAATTTCCTGGCTCATACTGCACTCTGTCAGTGACTTGTTTAAAGTATATCCGAGACCGGCCAGATCACAACTGGCACTTTTACAGAAACGCATCTTCTCAAGCTGAAGCAACTAAGACAAACTGAAAAATCTGCACCTGGTAGTTCCCTGAAGTGTTGCTAGACCATCCCAATGGGATGGCCTAGCAAATACGTATATATATATATATATATATATATATATATATATATATATATATATATTTATTTATTTATTTATTTATTATATATATAATAGGTGTTTCGGTTAATAATGTCGATGTTTTCGCAACTTTTAAGCGTTTTTTTTCCATCCCAAAATTAATTACCTTAATAATGAAAGTATTGGCAATCGTTAGCTATGACTTTTTCCCATCTTTCTGTCAAAGAATGGATCCCGCACCAGAAAAACTTTTCATCTTTTGAGGCCAATCATTCATCAAGCCAAATTTTCACTTCTTCGTAAGAATGTAAGCGTTGAAAGAATCCACTGGACTACCAAGAACTAACGTAAGTTATACTTTGAAGAAGCACAAATTCAGGCCATATAGGACAAGAAAAGTTCATCACCTTAGAGACGGAGATTTTCAACGGCGTATGGATTTTTGCCAATGGTTTCTGGAGAATTGTAACCATGTTCCGAATTTTTCATTAAATTGCATTTGGAAAGACGAAGCTTATGTAAGCAATGCAGATATTTTTAACCTTAACAATTCTTATACGTGGGCACAAGAAAATCCTCATTTAGTTGTGGAGCAAAGAAATCAAGGCAGATTTGGATTTAATGTGTGGGCAGGAATTTTTAGAGGCAGGGTTATAGGTCCATTTATTTACGAAGGGACACTCTCAGAAATATTTAGAAATTTTAAGGCAGCAAATAGAACCTCTTGTTGATGAACTGCCGTTAATGGACCTTAGAAATATGTTTTTTCAACACGACCGACGGAACATCCCCTCATAACCCTGCAGTTATCAGTAATTGTTTATCGGCCAATTTCGACAATAACTGGATAGCCAACCAAGGTCCAAACCGTTGGCCGACAAGGTCACCGGATTTAACACCCATGGACTTCTCTGGGGAAAATTGAAAGACCTAATTTTTAAATTGCCGACAAACAACAGGTAAGAGTTAGAAGTCGCAGTGATACAAAGTTTTGCAGCTCTCACTCCTCTTGAACTAATCAACTCGGTAAGAAGTGTGTAGAAAAGGTGCCGCCTATGTGTAAATGAAATTGATCGACATTTCGAACACCTCTTATAGAAAATTGTTTTGTTTTAGTTTGCTCTACTCGGAATAAATTGTTTTATTGTTGTTTTGTTTTATTTTCTACATAGTTTAAAGTACTATAGCATTTAGTAAATTTCACTGTAGTTATGACTCTCGAGTTATTTCTGGGAATTTTTTTTTACGATTTGACTGCTATCGGTAAAGAACTGATATTGCCGCTCCGTTCAAATCCCAACTTCACAAAATGTGCATTTAAAACTCGCGTAAAAACTGAAAACTTTTATATTTTGAAGTGGATTTAAGCAAAATATAAAGTGTGCTATATTTTTAGAATAGTAATTTAAAAACTCTATTTGGATAAGGAAAAATATACAGGGTATCCCATTAAAAAATATATTTTTGCCTTCATAACTATTAAAATATTAGTTGTAAAAAAAATGTAACTTACACTGTTGAAATCCACGTGAAAAAGTGCTCTGAGAATGTTTTTACAGAAATCAAAAATTTTCAATAGGAAAAGAATTACAAACATTTTTCCAAAATGCAGATTTTTGAAAAACACCCTGTATATCTGAAACGGTACTAGATATCGATATGTGGTTTTCACCATTGAGTTTATCATAAAAATTGAGCCTCAGACACCGACATCAGTTTTCGTCTATCTCCTTTAGATAAAGATACCCTATATGTATATATATATATATATATATATATATATATATATATATATATATATATATATATATATATATATATATATATATATATATATATATATATCCCGAAATACATCCGTTCGTTTTTTTCATTCCTGGTGGGATTTTGCCTGTGTTTCGCCAAAGTCTCCTTTGTCATTTTTAATGGTGAATAGTCAGGTGACTTGACCGTAGTCCAACGAGTCAGCATTGAAAATGTCAAGTGAGATCTTGGAGAAACGTCGGCAAAATTTCCCCTTAATATAATGAACGAACGGATGCATTTCCGAATTAATTCTTCTACGCGTATATATATATTTATATATTTATATATATATATATATATATATATATATATATATATATATATATATATATATATACTCGTATATATACATATATATACAGGGTGTCCTATTATTCCGTGGACATAGAACTACCACGTATTTTTGGAATGAAAATAAGTCGATTGGACACAATTTACTTCTATACAAAAGTGCTTCGTTTGTCCGTTAGAGGGCATCAAAGTGAAAAAAAAAATAAACACATTTTTTAAGATATTTTAAGAACCGATATTCCGATTTGAATGAGATTTAGGGTGCCCATGTCTTGCTAGGCGCTCTAATATTTGACTTTCACAAAAAAAACCGAAAGGGTTCGAGAAGGGTACCCCCTACATAAATTCTAGTAGAAATGTTTTGCAACTTTAACGATGACTCTGAATTTTTTTCATAAAAAGGTCCTTCTATTTACTTCATTTTTTGTCTCTTGTACAAAATTATTCTGGCTAATGATTTACGCAAAAATAAAAAGTCTAATAAGCATTTTACTTATAATTAAAATTGGTTGGTGAAATTAAACAAGTAAGTATGATATTAATTATTATTACGAGTTTTATTTAACACAGGTAATAGTATTTTTTACAAAAGTTGTTCAATATGACCACCACCTTCGTTCCTGTACATAACAATACGGCGCAAAAAATTGAAACTAACTCTCTCTAAAATATCATTATTATTTAATGTATTCGCAGCATTTTGAATCCTATCCCATAGTTGATCGGCGTTTTTACCTGGACCTCGTATACGTTTGTTTTCAACGCTCCCCATTTGAAAAAATGGCAAGAATTAAGGTCCGGGGAACGAGATGGCCATTGAATTGGAGTTTCTTGACCTCTACCAATCCATCTACCACAAAAATTCTGGTTCAGATATTTTCTTACAGCACGCGCAAAGTGGGGTGGAGCTCCATCGTGCATAAAAAACATGTCTCTTCTTACATTCAGAGGCAGTTCTTCTAATAATTCCGGAAAGAATACTGTAGAAAATGTAAATAGCTATCTCCGTTTAGGTTATCAGGCAACCTATATGGGCCAACTAAAAAGTTATTTCGTTAATTTTAAATTCTCGTTGAAAATGTCTTTCTGTAACTCCATGCGGATTTTCTTCGGCGTAAACATGTGTATTATGCAAATTTATCATGCCACGACGGGTAAAACATGACTCATCCGTAAACAAAATTTTTTTGTTAAATAGCCTATTAATTGATCTGCATTCTAAAACATTTCGTACAAATCTCAGACGTGAGTGATGATCAATGGGCAACAATTCTTGGACGGGCTGAACGTGAAATGAACGAATGAGTTGTTCATTTAAAATCCGGTTAACAGTGCTTTTCTTAACTCTTTGTTCAAGTTCTAACCTGCGAGTGCTGACACCTGGACTTGCTTCGACTACTTCAAGAACAGCTTCTTCCACTAGAGGTGTTCGGGCTTGCCGCAGTTTTCCAGCATTGACTCTCAAGGGTTGGAATCGTCCAATTTCTCAAAGTCGACGTTCTATGCTGGCAAAAGTCTGGCGATTTGGAATTTGTCGATTCGGATATCTCTCTTGATACACTCTAGCACTTTTCCTACAATTACCTTCGCAAAAACCAAGTACTAGCAACATATCAGTCTGTTCATCAAAAGAATATTCCATATTCACAGGGAAAACAAGCAACAACAACAACAAATTATCAATCAAAAATAAACCCAAACGTTAATTAATTTAAAATTTATGAAGCTTATTGTCAAAAATCATTTGTGACACTGACATAACATTCCACATTTTCGCCAACTAGATTATTATCGCCTACTAGATTTTAACGGTTGCTGTAACAAGGAAATTGTTTTGTAGGTCAGCATCGGAAAAACATTTTTTTTCTCAAGAACCATGCGAGGTGGCGTTTTTTTACATGAGACAAAAAATGAAGTAAACAAAAGGACCTTTTTATGAAAAAAAATTCAGAGTCGTCAAAGTTGCAAAACATTTCTACTAGAATTTATGTAGGGGTGAGGGTCGTTTTCACCCTTCTCGAACCCTTTCGGTTTTTTTGTGAAAGTCAAATATTAGAGCGCCTAGCAAAACATGGGCACCCTAAATCTCATTCAAATATCTTAAAAAATGTGTTTATTTTTTTTTTACTTTGATGCCCTCTAAAGGACAAATGAAGCACTTTTGTATAGAGGTAAATTGTGTCCAATCGACTTATTTTCATTCCAAAAATACGTGGTAGTTCTATGTCCACGGAATAATGGGACACCCGACATATACATATATATATATATATATATATATATATATATATATATATATATATATATATATATATAGCCGCTTAATAAAGTTTACCTTTCTCACCAAGGTCTTTCTTGCATTCGTTACTTTCCTCAGTTGGTTTTAAATTTTGTTCATTAGTTCCTGCTGTCCCAATATGTTTTTGTTTTGATAACCTAAGTTCGTCTGCTTGTTGTTTCATTTTCTGTGCCTCTTCATTCATTACTGCGAAGGGATTCTTGCGGAGTGACTCATGTCCTGCATCCTTATTCTACGATATGTATTTCTTAACCTAGCTCCCTCTGTGAACCTTATTTTTGACACTTTTGCTAATTCTTGTATTATTTTTAATCGTTCCATCTTTAACTGTTCTAGTTTATCTTCAGCACTAACATAATCTTTAGATGCTTCATTGTTTAATTTCAGTTGTTTTGTTGCTTCTTCATTCGTTTTTTTTTCAGGCTCTTCGTTCGTTTGTTTTTTATCGTCTTTGTACATTTCTTTTTTACCTTCTTCGGCACCTTTTTTAGTTTTTTCGCTTATTTGTTCTTCAACTTTAAGATGATTAACAAAATTAGACAACTTTTTAGCTTCTCGTTCAATATTTTCGTAGTTTAATTTGGGTTCTTCTGTGACGTCAATTTGTGAGACAAAGGCTACAAATTTAAAAAATCAGCAAAGTGAGTTGCCCACTAAAGCCATCGTATACATGTAGTTCTAAAATACGAGTATATATTTTTTTTTTAAATTTAACTTTCTTACACTAAAGACTGTTTTAATCCAAGTATTACAACTTGGAATTTTACATGATCTTTGTTTTTAAATATTGATAACAAAGTTGTTCAGAAGTAAGGCTTCAGACATATTTATAACTAAAAAGTGACATGTCTTCCACAAATTATTCCTGGTAAAATTAGAAATGATGAAACAATAACATAATTTTCATATTCTTCGATTCAAAGAAATGGAATTATGACAACACACGTTATAGCCTGTCCCAAAATATAAGATCCTGATTTTAGCCATTTTAAGTGGGCAATATAAAGATTTTGACCTTTTGTTTATGATAGGTTGCAGAGATGGACTTAAGAATTTTATTCATTAATGCTAATAAATAAAATTATAAGTGTTTTTGGAGATGTTTATTTATAGATGCATGTAAAAACAAATGGATAAGAAGGACAAATATACAGTTTGAATGAATGGGGTTTACAAGAGGGGACATATTGTATAAATAAAAATATATTTTAACTTAAGCCTAATTCGGTTTCACTATCACTGTCATCAGTTGAGGTAATTACCAGTGGTTTTATATTATTTACATAAATATATGAATCTTCAACTTTAACAACGTGCTAAATGGATTTCTTCCAGCTTTCACAAGGTATATCATTTATAACTTTTTTTACTAATTCAACCACTGACACGCTTAAAGTAGGAGAAACATTTTGTGCCCTTATTTTTGATTTAACTTGATGCCACATATGTTCAATTGGATTAAACACACAATAATACGGAGGAAACCGCAAAACAGTGTGTCCCATTTTCTCAGCCATACTATCACAAACATATTTCTTTTTCAATTTATAGTCTCTCAAAACTTCCAAAAGATCACTTTTTTTATAACTAAAGTCAAAATAAATGTCATTTTCCAACATATATTCCTGTATTTCCCATTTGGTGTTGGCTGCATTAAGAACCTTATTTAGTAGGCGACTATGGTAACTTGCATTGTCCATAACTAACACTGTTCGGGAACATTTGGCAAAAGGGAATTTTGAAACCAATTTTCAAAAAGTTCTGCGGTCGTGTCTTCGTGATAGTCCAAACTAGACTCTTTTATGTTTTTTTGCCTTTTTCAGATCCAGCATGCAAAATGATTATTCGTTTACCTTCATTTTGTACTGTTGTCAACCCACCCTTTTGCACAGTGTCATGGGTATCGAACTATGTTTCGTCAAGGTAAATTATTGGCCAACTCTCTGATCGATACTTTTTAATTTCTTGTAAATAAGTATGTCGCAAGATTCGTAATCTTTGTGACTCCATTACTACTTGTCTTTTGTTGATTTTTCGGAACGTGAAACCCATTCTTAAGAGAATTCTGTGAAGGGTTGATCAGCCACAATGTATATTGGTCCCGTCCTGCATCAGTCTTAATTTTATTTTGCCTAGTGTCGGTGCCAACTGCTCTTCATACATAGAATATATTTTTTTCTGGTGACGTCTTTTTCACAATCGCCTACATGATGCACTTGAAAATCTTTCTGTTTTTTCCTGTTCCTAACTGATGGTTTTCCTACAATACCCTTAATCGTAGAAATTGGGGTTTTTATTAGTTCACTGGTTTCTTGCAAAGCACTTTGTTTATTCAAATTTCTTTTTATCAAGCTGCCGTAAACATTTTTCACTATTTGTATAGCGTCAAGTGTTAAATGTTTTCTCTTGCGATAGCCACTACTGTAATTTTCCCATTGACGCCACATAATTAAAATAGAATGTTGTAAGTTGTAAGTAGAACCAAAAATAAAAATAATAAAAAGTATCTTTCGAATCTTAATGGGGACCTGTGGTCATTAAGCCTATATTATCAAATACTTAAAGGGCTCCCAACCGGGTTGCCAGGTAGTAAATATATAGGTAAAAAATAGATCCAATATGATTGCGGGTGCAAGAGAGGGCGGTATACAAAGCAGGTAAAATAAAAATACGATTATCGTAATACCTGGCAACTATGCACAAAACGATAATAAGGTCGTTTCTTGCCCCATTGAAAAAGCAAAAAGGCAGGATCTTATATCTTGGGATTTACTTTACAAAGTATACTTTTATTTTGTTAACTGACACATAAAAAAATTGCACTAGACGTGAATACAGTTTCGTAGCACTACTACATTCTCAAACGCAATAGATAACTTATAATCAATCAATAATATATATTTTTTGTTGACTATTAAAGATTAGGGGTTTTTCTTTTATTTTAATTACAGTCTTAAAGGGTAATTTCCCATTTTCTCGATTGACCGTTTCGTCGACTGGGCATTCTTACCTGTTTTGTTACCCTTTCGTCGACTGAGACCGTTTGACCGTTGACCATTTAAACCGTTCCCTTTTTGTCGACTCCCCGAATTAAAGCTACCAAGTAAAGCTGTAGGTGGTCTTCAACCCTGTATAGGTAGTTTTACCTTGGTAGTTATCTTCATACAATATAAGAGTGCGGCCGGTTAGATTATCGTAGGTGTTCAGGTTAGTTACGTTCAGGTTTGACAGTCCTAAGTCTGTAGAAAGTGTGAAGGAAAGAAAGAATTTTGCTCTATCGATTTTTTAAGAAATAATTAATATTTACCCTTAATATAGATATAGAAGTCGTCAAAACGGGAATTTCTCTTAAAGTCGACAAAGCGGGAATCGACGAAACGATACTAAATCCTTAAAAGTGAGAAATTTTTAATATCGGCCTGTAAATTTAATATATTTTATAGAAAGTTATGTAATATCTTTAAGAAATGCTCGGCAAAATTGGAATTTTGTTTTTTAAGTCTGTATGAAGCGTAATGTTTTAGTGTTAAAATTTCTTCCTGTTTGTCATATATACAGGCCTTCATTACATTTTAATCTATAAACTCCTAATTTTTTTAAATTTATCTCTTTTATACTTTTTACATTTAAAATCATGGTTGAAAGTTTTGTGAGGACTTAAAAGCAATACTATCGTTTTCATTTTTCTTTAAAATATTTAAGATTTTATTGGATATTTGTCCGAAGCATGTGAGTTGTGTATTTTTTGGGGGGAGTTTTGATTTTGAGGTAAATTAGACTAATACTTAGTGATGTTCGTTTTTGAGGATTAATTTGTTGATTTCAGTATCCGTTATTAGCAGAAATAGATCTAATGATCCTGAGTTTACTCTCCAGATCCGTTTTTTCTAAAGGAGTAGAGAAGACTTTATGTATCATTGATCTATAAGCCGCTAGTTTATGGGCCATTGGATGGAGGGAGTCTTTAGGTATTGTTGTATCTGTGTATGTGGGTTTTCTGTATATATCGAACAGTAAATGGTTATTAGATTTTTTTATAGTGATGTCTAGGAAATATGTTGCTGTTGTCTTGTTCTTCTTCTAAAGTGAATTTAGTTTTGGGGTGAATAGAGTACAGTCTGTTTAAGACTATTTTTAATTCTCCATTTTTTCCTTTTTCCTAATATATTTTCGGCTTTTCTATTTAAAATTTTTTCTTCAAAATTAGACATAAAGATTTCCGCTAAGAGTGAGCTTAGTGGAGATCTCATTGCTAGGCCGTCTGTTTATTTAAAGTACTTCACATTAAATTCAAAATAATTCTCATTTATACGTAAGTTACACAGCAGTAAAAACTCTCTGTAAATATGGAAATATGTCACTTATAAAGAATTATGACATGTGAAATTTAAAACAATTTCATCTAAAAATTATCGATCGCATAATCTCATAGACAGACTAAGACAGACGTAGCGAAGTGCCGAAGTTTTCGGACCGTCATTTTCCGGTGATTACCAGTAAAATTCGAGAAAAAATTAGTTGAAAAGTTATCCAGAGTTTAAAATTTAATTAAAATCGAAGGATTTCACATTCGCACAAAAACTGGATAAAATGGAAGCATGCAGACACTCTCATCTCATCTGATTATGCCTAAATATACACCGATAATTTTTTTTTTTTGGTTATGCAAATAACTGTTTTTCGTGAATATGAAAATTTCGGGATAATTTTTAGACGAATAGAATACTCTCGGATATTAATGCAATTCGATGCAGCTATCAAACGTGCAACGTTCTAGCAGTTTTTGACCGCTCGGGACGCGTTTCGCTGTAACGCGGCTTCTCAACCGAGTCATCAACGGAGAAAGAGAACATATTAAGTAATTATGGCAGTACGCTCACAAAGAATACGTAAGATACAACAATTTGCACCTCTGGCGGCTATAAACCTAAGAAGAAGACGTACTGCGCCATGTACTTTAAGTTCTGTATTCTCAATTTCCATCGATCCTAGTTCGGCTGAGAAGTCGTGGTACGGCAGAACGCGTCCTGAGATGGATTGGCGGGTGAGAGAACAGGAAAGAACTACTGAAAAATGGACTTTGTATTTTAGTGGTTTATACTGATTTTTATATACTTGAGGTAGAACCTAATAGAGCACTGCCAAGCGGTAATTGCTAGCAACTCGCTAAACAATTCCTCTATCGGTCTGTAGCCTTAAACAGCTCACGACAGAGGGCAGGTACGTCTACAAAGTTAAGCTTACATCCGCTAGAGGAGCAAAGAATAGCTTTAAAACCAGCTCAAAAATTATCTTACTTATTCTTTACTTTAAGTTTATGCTCTCTCTCTCTCTTTCTGTTCCTAGCTCGGATGAGGAGCTGTGATATAGCGAAACGCCATTTTTGAATTAAAACTACGATCTAACCAAGTTTTGGAACTACCTACTAAGTATTTTTGCTCACAAAAATTATACTTTATACTTTACTCGTAAAAGTCATTTTTACCATAACCATAACAGATGGCGTCACGTGAAAAAAAGAGGAACAATTTTTAAGCAGGTGAGGACTCGCGGTATATTTAAATTTATGATATTACAGATAAATAGATAGTACTATACTCTATTTATTTGGAACTGATAGTAATAAAAATTCCAATGGACTAACCGGCTGTCCTATAACAGAAGCATACTATCTATTCCGAAGAATTTTTCAGGTAATAATGCTCTTTTGTAACGAAGTTTGATTGCCGATCAAATCATTTTATTTACATATCTTCTAGGCGCCCCACCTATAAATACAAATTTAGAGCAGCATGCCCAAAGGTGAAGCCAGTTAGTGACAAGTCAGTTAGCATGTTAACACACACATAAAGCAATAAAACCAGTAGTATCGTACAACAACACCCCCTTAAAAAACCTAGCTACACATCTCAACTACATCTTTAGAAAAATAATACAATTCAATCCAAAATACAACACAAAAAATTTTATTGACCTCACAAATAAACTTAAAAATATCTCCATCTTAAATAATGCCCTTCTGGTTTTATTCGTTTATATGTTCTCTAAAATCCCAAATACAAAGATTGTTTAGAAATTATTGAAACTATGCTACAAAAAAAACAACATCAATATATAACAATACAAGATATATTGAAACTTTTCAAATTTTGTATAACCGGAAATTATTTTCTGTTCAATATCAATTTTTCAAATAAAGAGATGGTCTTGCCATGGGTTCTCCACTTAGTCCTTTGCTATCAGAAATTTTTATATCAGAACTGGAAAATAATTTTCTAAAAACTCAACACGCAAAAAATATTCTCTTGTGGTTTAGATATGTGAACTACATCTTAGTATGTTTCCACGGAAATGATATTGAACTAAATTCTACTTTAAATTATCTAAATAATATACACCCCAACAAAACATTCACACTGGAAAAGGAAACAGATAATAAAACAAATTTCTTAGATATTACAATTTCAAAGAAGGGAAATAGATTCGAATTTGACATTTTCCGTAAACCAACCTTTTCAGATGTCCCTATCCCAGCCGACTCAATACACTCTAACTCCCATAAACTGGCAGCTTATAGATTTACGATCCATAGAGCCTTTAATATCCTCTTAAAACAAATAATTTAAAAAAAGAACTGGACACAATCAAAAACATAGTACTCAATAACAGCTTTCAACCTAAAATAATTAATACTCTAATAAGCCGTAAACAAAAGCAAATCACTTTCAGCTTAACTTACCCGTAATACCAAGAAAGAAAAACATTCATACCTTTGACATATTTTGCTCCCATCTCGGATAAATATCCCAAGCTTTTACAGCCGAAAAAACAAGGATAGTTTTAAAACCCGCTCAAAAATTATCTAATATATTTTCTAATGTCAAAGATAAAACTAATAAACATAATAAATCAGGAGTTTTTAAATTTAATCGTCAAGAGTGTAATAGCTGTTACGTAGGTCAAACGGGATGGAATTTCAAAACAAGATTCGCAGAACATAATTGATCCTATAGGTAAAAAATGAAAAATCACACTTTGCTAAGCATTTTTTTTAGAAACAGGCCACCCATTTCCCAATATTAATTGTTTATCAATACTCCATAAGGCACCTGAAGGATCAAAACTTAATTCCTTAGAATCTATAGAAATTTAGACATTCAAAGAACCATAATATAAATTTACTGAATGGTCAAGTAGACGTCAGAAATTCTGTCCTTTACTAACTTTTATAGCACCTAAGGTCCATTTGTTTGGAGTTGATAGCACACAACATGGGATATAAACATTAAAATGTCATAAACCATAAGCGCCCGAAATTTCTCTACCAATTATTTGCATTTTCAGTTTTAATCACCTTTATTTTCTATCTCTATACCTGTGCCAACATGACGAGAGTTGGATCAGTAACTATTTATAGATTTCTAAAAGAAAGAAAACGCGGTCCTTGCAACAAACCTCAGAATCACAAAGGAAAGGAGTCCTTAGAGGTGGATGAAAACTTTAAAAAACGCAATAAGTAGAAAAGTATACCAATTTTTTATTAAGAAAGAAATACCTACACTACATAAAGTTTTGCAAGAAATCAGAGAAGACCAGGACTTACCAGATTTTAAAAAATGGAAGTTATGGAAATTCCTTCATAACCTGAATTTTCGTTGAGAAAAACACAATAGAAAGTCTGTTACAGAAACAGAAATAATTTGGTGGAGAAGAGAATATCTACGAGCAATCAGAAAATTTTGAGACGAAGAAAAAAATATTTTTTATTTAGATGAAACTTGGGTTATGAGGGACACACAGTGAAAAAATTCTGGATTGACAAAAACATGAAGAGAGCTTTTATGGAAGGATGGTCAACTGGATTACAACCCCCTTCAGGAAAAGGTCGCAGGCTAATTATAGCACATATTTGGTAGTGAAAACGGATTTCTCGACGGTGGCTCGTTGGAATTCGAAGTAAAGTCAACTAAAGATTACCCTGAGGAGATGATGGCAGATGTTTTTGAGGAGTACTTCCAACAAATGATTGAGTGTATACCAGCAGGATTGTCGTCTAGGTAGGGTGTATCGTGGCATAGATATTAGTTTTTCGCACAATATGCATTTTTTTAGTGAAGGTAAGTGTAGGTCTGCTCTCTAAAATGTCAATGAAAAAACTCATAATTATTCAAAATTGCGAGTTTATTGGTTCTTACAAAACAAACGAGTTCTAGTGTCTAAACTTAACTAAAGAGTGACTTTGGATGTTGAAGCGTGGCACTGCATGTCCTCAGCATACTTTTCATAAGATGGTACGTAATTACCGAGTGCTAATCGCAAGCATGATGACATATGTTCGTCAGTTAGTCGATTGCGATATTTTGACTTAATTATCTTCATTTCAGAAAATGCAGACTCGCACAAGTAAGTTGACCCAAACATTGCCGTCAGTTGAAGGGCGATTTGCCTTAGATTCGGATATTTATCTTCAGATATAAAACACCAGAATTTTGTATCAGATGCTGTGGCTTTGAGATGTATATTTGATATAATCTGCACTAACTCATTTTCAACAGAACATGAGTCCATGTTAACCTGACTTGCTATTTCAGTAGCTAATTCCTCAATGTTTTTACACGAAAAAGGATAACTCATAAATGATGCGATATTTGCCAATTTACTGAAATCATAAAAACGTATTTCGAATTGGCCCAAAATTTTTGATAATTCTGCCTCATAAATATCATAACTGAGGAATCCTTGCTTTCAAAGACGGAAAATTTTTCAGATCCTTTCTTTTCAGTTGATCTATCATAAGTTGCAATTTACTTTTGAATGCGTTTATTGCGCTAATCATCTCAATAATAGTTTTTCCTTTACCTTGAAGCTCCAAATTAATGGTGTTTAAATGCATTGTGGTGTCTGTCAAAAATGCCAAATCAGTCAGCCATTTTTCGTTTTTTTCAGCATCTGAGTGTCATCACCTCTTTCGTCCAGAAAAGCTGTTATTTCGGGCAATAATTCTTGAAACCTTTCTAGAAATTTTCCGCGACTCAACCACCTGACGTCCGTGTGAAGAACTAAATCAGTGTGTTCAGCTGACTCATTATCTTTCAACTGCAATTTAAAGAGAAGTCATTGCAAGCTACGTGCACGGATAGAATTCACAATTTTTATTGCAATGCCGACAATTTCCTCCATGTTTAGAACTTTTGAACACAAAACTTGTTGATGTATAATGCAATGGAAGGAGAAAAATGAAGGAAAATCATCATTAGCTCGACACAATGCCACAAAAACCGTTTTTGTTTCCAGTCATTGCTGGTGCTCCATCGGTTGTAATGCACACTAGTTTATATATTGGTAGCTTGTAGTTTGTTACAAAATTGAAGAAAACATCATATATATCTTTGCCACGGGTCTTTCCTTTCAGAGGAATCATTGTCAAAAACTCTTCCTTAGCCGACATGTCATTGAATACCATTGGAATAAAAATACACAGCTGGGCAGTGTCTGTCATATCGGTGAATTCGTCGAACTGTAAAAAAAAAAGTATGTACATTCCATGATATCATGTTTTAGTTCAACACGCGCCTTGTGACAGTCGGACGAGATAACTAAAGTTCTCTAATAGCAGACATAATCTCTGTTTTATTTTTAAAATCTCCAAATAAAGTCTCACCCGCTTCAATAAATGCTTCCTTCACAACCAGTCCGTCATCAAATGGTTTCTTGTGTTTCGCCAATATATGAGATATTTTAAATGACGCGATCGTTGCAGCTTTTGATTGTTTGGCTGGTCTTGTGAACATGGTTTGTTCTTTTTTCAAACAAGTTATCAAATCACGTACTTTTCGTTTTCTTAATTCACTCTGTGACGGAAAATCCTTTTCATAGTTTTTATGAACCGTTTTATGATGCCTCTCTAAGTTCCCACGCTTAGGTATTGCAACTGACGCACAGCAAATGAGACAAATGCACTTATCCTTTACCATACAAAAGAAAAATTCTTCCTCCCAATCGTTATTAAAATGATAAGTTTTACTTTTCTTCGCCGCACTTATTTTGGACTATTTATTAATAAACTTTGTATCGATGTATCGCCTTCAAGTTACAACTCAGACTGACTCCTATTCCTGCAGGCGCAACATTTATATCGGCGCGAACGAAGTCTCGAATGTTCCCGTCAAACACGCCGCCCGAAGTTTCTAGAAAAATCGGCGGGAATCAAAAACGCGGCTTTTCTTTGACAAGTACCGCGCGTTCCTTTAATAAAGCCGCCTTTTTGCCGCTAGCAGGAGGTTATTACGATAAAAAAAAGTGATGAGGGGGTTATTCTGGCCTAATTGTGGATCGAATAAATTTTAGTAGTTTATTCATTACATTTTGTTTTAGTTACCTAAAACAAAATCTGTGAATAGTTCTATATCGGAATTTTTTTCTCGAGGTCCACTCAAAAAGCACTCGCGATCGACCGTTTGAACACCCCTGAGTTATAGTATTAGGCAATGCTCCATATCGTTCTCGATTATTAGAACGACTCCCGACAAATTCATGAAAGAAAGCGGATATTCTTCAATGGATAAAAGATAAAAATCTCAAACATAAAGACAGTATGCTAAAAGCGGAACTTCTCAAAATTGCGAAACAAAATAAGGCACAGTTCAAGAAATATGCAGTCGACGAAATGGCAAAGGAACGAAATATCACGGTGCTTAGATTACCTCCATATCATTGCGAATTGACACCATAGAACCAATTTGGGCACAAATGAAAGGTTTCGTTGAAAGGGAAAACATCACGTTCAAACTTCAAGACGTAAGGCAATTATTACTCGCCGGAATAGACAGGATCAAAGAGGATAATTGGAAAACTGCCATTCGACATGTTATAGAAGAAGAAAATAAAATGTGGAACTGTGGAAATACAACTTTTAATTATCGATTTAAAGATGACGGTTGTTTTCGATTGTAATTAAAGTACTTATATATCGTGAATTGTAAATTTGTATATATATGTAGATATATAAATTAAAGAATTTTGTGGTAATAAATCTTATAATTCTATAACTTTATTTTTTAAGATAATTTTATTTATTAAACATTAAAAGCAGGTTACGCTCGGACGGCTATGCTACGGATGAACCCTCATTTACATTTTATGACTCTATTGTATAGCGAAGTTTTCTATCTAAAATAGGGTGAACCCTTAAAAATAATTAAAAACAGGTAGCAAAATACAGTAAAACGCATAAGAAATCTCTTTTTTTTCTGGCTATATAAACATAAATACCAAAAATCTGTTTAGTCTTAGGTAAGCGTTTGAAAATGTAGTTGTACTACGAAATCGCGATAACGCATTTGTAAATCTTTACGAAAATTTATTTAGTGTCAGTTAACAAAGAAATTACGTAATTTTCTTGTTAAAATATACTGTCACAAAGTAACGGACCAATTAATCAACTCTTTAAAAAAAAGGGTCGTTTTTTCATATTCAAACGTAAGAGATTGCAAATATTAGACCGATGCCAGATGGTATTCCAACAAAGTTGTTGAACTGCCGCATTACAGGTAAAATGTAGGTAAAACTCTGGGGCCCTTACTACTGCTTGATGCTAATTTGCAAATAAATAGAGTATAATAATGTTTTTTTTCCTTTCCCTGCTCTGTAGATTCTAGCTCAGCTGACGAGACGTAACGCGACAAAACGTCCTACCCGAGATGGTTCGAGGGATGAGAAAGCAATAAATACTTAACTGTCAAAATGTGGACTTCATTCAACACTTTGGTAGTTATTATTACTTAACTAAAACTTTTTTTTTGTTGATGTTAACCGAAAACTATAACACATTTTTTTTTATATTACCTGCCGTAGTTTTGGGACCAGGTTTCGTAATACAAACATTGTCGATATCAAAGGAGTTTGACGAGTCCACACAAACATGTTTAGGATATCTTAAAAAAATTTCTTGTGAACGTTCCCTTTTCGAAGGCATAAATGGGTGGGACGTAATTTGCTGCTTATCTAGAAAAAATATAGTTTTATAGACATAAAATGTTAATAACTATAATATTAGTAATTGAATAAATATATATCACCATACTCTAATACACAGGGTTAGATGAAAGTCCTGCATATCGTTTTGATTAAAAAAATTTTTTTTTCAGAAACGAAATAATTTTGAGGCTTTCTTGATTTAATAGGCAGATAGCTTACGGATTGTAATCCTTGAAAATTACATTGTGCAAAACATTAAAAAATTAATTTTTTAATTTTCTAGCTGTGGAGCTGGTGGAGGCTTACCACTCTCGACGTTGCTTTCCTAACAGATGCCGCGTTTACTAAACTACGAGACCTTGATTCGAAAGGGGTAGTCAGACTGCCGATTGCCCGCAGCCCATATTACGAGGGTCATTCAATAAGTACAGAGACAATTGGTCTCAGCTTAAACCCATTCAACGAAACCGCTCCATACCTTCTAGGAGTGCAAGTTGGGAATCTTGTGATGAGTTTTAAAATCAGCTGTTCCATCATGTAGTGTAAACATAACCTCAAAATATCCAGTTTACCATGGCGAGTCCCTTGGAAGACTGCACTTTAGAAGAGCGCATTCTGTCATCTGATTTTTAGTAGCAGAAGGTGTTATGCCAAGTGAAATACATTCTAGAATGTTATTCCAGTATGGATAAAGTTGCATGAACCGTGCAAGTGGATAGATCGGTTCAAAAGTGGCCGAACGAGAGTGTGTGACGAGCAGCGAAGTGAACATCCAGTCGAAGTTTCCGTTCCCTCGTTGGAATTGAGGATTGATGGACTTATTCGTGATAACAGAAGAATTACTGTTGAAATGATAGCTGAGGAGGTTGGGGTAAGCGTTGGAACTGTTCACAATATTATTCAGAGCCATTTACAATACCCGCCCAAGAAAAGCTTCAATAACTGGGCTGGGAAATCTTGTCTGATCCCGTATACAGCCCAGACCTGGGTTAGTGTGAACCGACAATGAAGAAGTAAAGGAAAAAGTGCAAGAGTAGCTTCGACGTCAACCGAAATCATTCTTTGCCAAGAAGCTAGCAGAAAGGTGGGACAAATGTATTAACGTTGGGGGGAATTATGTCCAAAAGTAGGTCAAATGTTATAGCAATCCAAGAAACTTTTCTTGAGCTAGAGTTATTTGTCTCTTTACTTATTGAATGACCCTCGTTCATTAAAGACCAAACTACGGGCTAGTCCGAGAATAACGATCAATTTTATAATAACGTGTGCTACAATGAAAGTTTAGATTTTAAAAAAAGTGAGAAATGATCAACAACTATCAACCTTTCGTCTGTATACTCTCTCCTTTTAATAAGTTTGAAAAAACAAGGTATTTCCACTTAAAAAAAAACTGGTTAAGTGCAAATTTGACTTGCGCAATTAGTGTTCCGTATTGTCATTACTTTTAAAATAAAATAAAATCCTTACCTAGGCTAAATTAATTAGGTCCCTGACATGTACATATCTTAAGATCCAAGATCTATTTTCACATTTTCCTTTAGTTAATAATGTATAATAGTTATAGCATCTTAGTTACCTAATAGCCAATAAATCAGTCTAACTCAATATAGGATCTAGTAATAAAAGCGTAAAACAATTATTTACTACCTACATATTTCTTTAACTATAAACAAATAAAATAAAATTATATCTCCGTACAAAAGCGACTCGCCACTCGGTTACAGTAAAGGATATTACCATACGCCAAGAAACATAGTTTTCATAGTTTTTTTTTATACCAAATAAATTATCAAATATAATGCACTCAATCTCAACGTTATTAAATTTTGTAAATGAAAATAACTTGTACGTTATGAAAACATTTTTCCAAAAGCCAGAACATAGACGATGGGCATGGCAAAGCCCAGATGGTATAATAAAAAACGAAATTGATTATGTTTTATTAAATGACAAGAATATTGTAATCGACACGACAGTCCTGAATACGATAAACATTGGCAGTGACCATCGGGTGCTCAGAGCAAAAATAAGAATAAATCTGAAGCAAGAGAGACATAAATTAATAATGCATACAAAGATAAAGACACCAACAGAAATAATAAAGCAAAACACAGTCGAATATCGACAAGCACTGGAAAATCATATAAAACACATAAACTACCAAACAAAATTTGATGAGTAAAACGCACAAATAACCAACAGCCTACTCATGACATAGACAAAAAAATAAAGAAAAAGATCAGAGAAGAAGTCAGACAGTACAGAAACTCGAAAATAGAAGAAACTTTAAAAGAGGGAAAAAGTTTGGTACATCTAAACAAATAATAAAATTTATAAATAACGATAACCAAGGGATCGCATAAATCAAAGAGATAAAGGAAGCTGCAGACAATTATCTTTCTATTCGCCTTCTGGGACCGATTATTAATTTCGGTAAAAAAAAGAGATAATTTAATGAAATTCCTAAATCTGAATAATGACGTTATCAGAAAAACCAGTAAAATAAAATGGCGGGTACGTACGGGAGATATTTTTTGTTACATGGATAGCCAATTATCTTATCTATACTTGGGTGCAAAAAATTTTTCTTGACACCAGCTGACAATAATACTAAAATGCTGGAAAAAAAGGGTAGTCATTAGGATGGCTATTTGAAATTAATAAAACTGAGTTAAAAATGGATTCAAATGTAAAATACTACAAAATACTATATTCAAAATAAAGTATGTACTTTCTACTTTCAGATCCATAACAAATTTGAGTACTTGCAAACACTCGTATATCATAAGTTATGGAATTAGCTGATACTTGATGCAAGTCAATTTAAATTAATAGAGATAAAACAATCTCTCCGACGCTTTACATGTAAAAAATAGTATCCTCTTAGAAAGAGGCTATGCCGCACATATTTACTTTAAAATGCGATCATAAAACGTTTCTAAAAAATTGTATGCCATTGTTGCCAAAGTTCCAAAATTTACTTTACTGGCTATCACAATGTTATTAAAAGTCTAGTATAATAAAATGCAGTTTTCGCCAGTAGAAAAGAAAGTAAATAATATTATTAAATACGTAATTTATAAGGCGACCCGTCGAGTTTTCGTAGCGGTATTGTACGAAAGCGGAATAAGTTTGCGATGGCGTGAAAATCCTAACACCATAAATCGTAACACCTTTATTCGTGCCCGGAACAGATGCAAAGAAATTATCGACGAAACCAAGGAGGCACACAATCAGCGAATTAGAAACAAACTTCTCGCTTGTCCCAACAATTCCAGATCTTTTTGGTCAGTCGCTAAGGCAGTTAGCCAAAATTTCACTAAATCCACCATACCACCACTCACACGGCCAGATAATTTTATTGCAACGACACCTGTTGAAAAAGCGAACTTGTTGGCTGAACTATTTGCTTCACATTCTACTGTCGATTTCAAAGGAAAAACACCACCTACTATTCCCATAGTGTAGTCAAGGACGCCTGATGTTGTCTTCAGACAGCATATCATAAAACGTATTTTAATGAAGCTAGACACTAAAAAAGCTTCTGGCGCTGACGGAATACCTGCCATAGTTCTCAAAAACTGTGCGAGGGAACTGACACCAGTTTTCTGTGGACTTTTCAACATATCCTACAGAAAGGGAATATTTCCTTCCTGCTGGAAATGCGCCACAGTTCAGCCGATACCTAACAAAGGCAAGAAAACCTTGCCAAATAATTACCGACCAGTCGCACTGCGTTCAATAATATCGAAAGTCATGGAAAAGGCTATCAGTCAACATCTAAAATATCTTGAAGAATTCAACATTATTAGCGATCACTAATATGGCTTTCGTAAACATAGATCAACAGGAGATCTTCTTCTGACTTATGTAACACATGTTTAAAACAACGCAATTGAACACTTTGGAGAATCTCGAGCAATTGCTCTTGACATATCCAAGGCATTCGACAGTGTTTGGCACGATGGGCTGTCGGCTAAGCTACGTTCTTGTGGTATGTCTGAAAAGTTCTGTTTGTGGCTCTCATGTTTCCTCAGTGGTGGAGTAGCGGTCGACGGATTTCTTTCTAACACCTTCACTATCAACGCCAGTGTGCCCCCAGACGCCATACTATCTCCTACTCTCTTTCTCATTTACATTAACGATCTGCTGGAAAAGACCGGAAATCCAATCTAAAGCTTTGCAGATGACAGTAACGCTTATCTCTTCATTCACTTTGAATGCTCGAACATCAGCTGCCCAGGCGAGTGTCCGCAGACAGCGGGAAGTTGTTCAACTTAACAGGGACCTAGAAGAAATTCTATCTTGGGGTGACAGTAACCACGTGGAATTTAATGCTACAAAAACCCAGGCGGCAGTTTTTCTAAAAAAGTTACCATTGCTGAACCAGTTATGGCGGTCCTTTAACATCGTTACTCAACTTGTCGGGCGTTAATTTGGGAGCAACTATGTCCTGGCATGAGCATGTTGCAGGTATAGCAAGGAGAGCTTCTCAAAAGTGGGGAATATTATTTCGAACCAGAACGCTTTACACTGTTAATTCTTTACAAAGCTCAAATTCGACCAACTATGGAATACTGCTCCCATGTTTGGGGCTTCGCTCCCAAACATACACTGCATTTGTTGGATTCTATTCAGAGAAGAGCTGTTCGTCTGATTGGAGACCCGGAACTGACCGGCGACCTCGATTCGCTGGAACATCGAAGAACGGTTGGCGACTTGAGCCTATTCTACAAGTATTTTCATGGAAAGTGTTCGGAGGATGTGCTCCGTTAAATTCCTCCCAGAGCGGTACATGTTAGAAATACACGTCGCGCTGATGCTTCACATCCGTATGAGGTTCAGCTTGTTACTCCTCATACAACGCTTTTCAAGCAGTCTGTTATATGGAGAACATCGTCCCTTTAGAATAATTTGCCCAGGACTGTGTTTCCCACCGAGTACAATTTACAGCGATTCAAGAACAACGTAAATCGCTTTTTTCCGCATATGTGTCGCTCCTGTAGAGCTTTAGGGACCTTCCTGCAGCACGTGTGCTAGACCCATAAAAAAAAGTTAATTTTTTTCAGAAGATAGGGTTGGAATTTACTCCATTGTTTTCTATTTATCCTTTTCTAACTCATTGAAATTGTAAATAGATGATTAATTTGAAGAGAAACGATTTCATGAATGATATAGTTTGTCTCCCCCTAGGTATAAAATATTTTTGGGAGAACTTTAAAACTGTCCACTGTGTGAAAGGGTCTTCATTATAACCCCCTCTCCAGCGCTTCACGATTTTTAAATCGGGTGTAAATATTTAAACTTCCACCAGAAAATGGGTTCTTTTTGTAAAAAAATCTCCCTCTCCCTTCCGGTCATTAATTTTAAGTTTGCTGTGTTGGAAAGGGTTTAAGTGTTTAGAGTTCCAGTGAACAAGGGGTTTGTTTTCTTCAAGAGGCCTCGCCCCCTGGTTGTCAATTGACGTACTTCCTCTATAAGAGGCTCCGCTTTTAGTGACATTTCTTTCTCCTTTAAGAAACACCCTTTGTATCCACTTACCGCCACCCGCCCCTTAAATCGGACTCCGCCACCGAACTGATGATGTAAATACAAGATCGAAAATTTGCCTTTTCTTTTAATAGGTTTGTAGTATTTAAGTTTGCGGATCTAGAAAAGTAAATAGTTTAGGTTTTTTATCTGGGTTTAATTTCATCTTCCAATATTTCATCAATTTTTTTTTAGTACGATACATGCACGTTGGAGTCTCAAAACCACAATTGCAAGTTGTTTTTCGAAAGTGTTTATCTGTGAATTTCATCCATTCCCAGGGCTTTCTCCATACCATTTTCGACCACCTAATGATCTCGTCAATAGTATTGTATTGGACCAACAAGACAAGAATGTAATGCACAGAGAATCCTACCTCTTCCTAACAATCCAGTATAGAATGAGGGAGGGAGATGTAACAGATGCACCAAGTAGATCGTAACAATTTTAAAAAACACCACACACATACACACACACACTTTTCTGACTGATTCGATGATTCTTTGTGAATTCCGCACACACCTATCGCTCTCTCCCTTGTTTTGGTTTTAACTACGATTTTAACCACATAATGGTTTTGCGAGTATGGTTGTAACAAACCCGACAAGGCCAATATATAATTCACAGAAATACGGCCCCCTCATAAAACTTCAATATGGAGCGAGCGGTTACATTTGATATATCCAAAGCATTCGACCGTGTTCGGCATGATGGATTGTTAGCTAAGCTACGCTCTTATGGTATCTCTGAAAAGTTGCGCTTATAGCTTTCATGTTTCCTCAGAGAGCGTTCTTTATAAGTAGCAGTCGACGGATTTCTTCACTATCCACGCCGATGTGTCTCAAGGCTCCATATTGCCTCCTAGTCCCTTCTTTATTTACATTAACGATCTGCTGGAAAGGAGCAGGAATCCAATCTACAGCTTTGCAGTACGCTTATTTCTTCATTCATTTTGAACGCTCGGACATTGGCTACTCAGGCAAATATCCGACAGTAAGAAATTTAACCTTTCAACCTATCCTACGAAAGGGAATATTTCCTTCCCGCTGGAAATGTGCCACAGTTCAGCCAATACCTAAAAAGGTCAAGAAGACCTTGCCAAATAATTACTGACCAATCGCACTGCTTTCAATAATATCGAAAGTCATGGAAAAGGCTATCAATCGGCATCTTCTAAAATATCTTGAAGGATTCAACATTATCAGCGATCACCAATATGGCTTTCGTAAAAATAGATCAACAGAAGATCTTCTAACTTATGTAACACAGGTTTGGAACAACGCAATTGAGAATTTGGAGAATCTCGAGCGGTTGCTCTTGACATATCCAAGGCATTCGACCGTGTTTGGCACGATAGGCTGTTGGCTAAGCTACGTTATTAGGGTATGTGTGAAAAGTTCTGTTCGTGGCTCTCATGTTTCCTCAGAGAGCGGTCTTTACGAGTGGCAGTCGACGGATTTCTTTCTAACACCTTCACTATCAACAACTGACAGTACACTTATCTCTTCATTCACTTTGAACGTTCGGATATCGGCTACTCAAACCGCAAACAACAGAAAGTCATTCAACATAACAAAGACCTGGAAGAAATTCTATCTTGAGGTGACAGTAACCAAGTGGAATTTAACGCTACAAAAACCCAGGCGGCAGTTTTTTCTAAAAAAATTAAGGTTACTGAACCCGACATTCCTCTAACATCGTCACTCAATTTGTTGGGCGATAATTTGGGAGCAAATATGTCCTGGCATGAACATGTTGCGGGCCTAGCAAGGACAGTTTCTCAAAAGTTGGGTATATTATTTCGAACTAGAAAGCTTTACACTCCACAACTGTTAATTCTTTCCAAAGCTCAAATTCGATCAACTATGGAATACTACTCCCATGTTTGGGGCTCCGCTCCCAAACACACACTGCATTTGTTGGATTCTGTTCAGAGAAGAGCTGTTCGTCTGATTGGAGACCCGGAACTAACCGGCGGCCTTGATTAGCTGGAACATCGAAGAACGGTTGGCGACTTGAGTCTGTTCTACAAGTATTTTCATGGAAAGTGTTTAAAGATTTAGCCCGCTTAATTCCTCCCAAAGCGGTGCATGTTAGAAACACACGTCGCGCTAATACTTCACATCCGTATGAGGTTCAGCTTGTTACTCGGCGTACAAACGCTTTTCAAGCAGTCTTTTTATATGGAGAACATCATCCCTTTCGAATAATTTGCGCAGAGCTGTGTACAGAGTACAATTTACAGCGATTCAAGAACAGCATGAATCGCTTTTTCCGCATACGTGCCGCTCCTGGAGCGCTTTAGGGATTTCGCTGTAGCACGTGGGCTAGACCCATAAAAAAAAACTCAGCTCTCCAAAGAAACGGTCAAACTAATATAAAAACAAAAATTGGGTGAAAATAAGTTAAAAACTTTGATTAACGATATAAGGAAAGGTATTAGAAGGAATGTAAGAAAAAGCTATAACAATGAGAAAATTGAAGAAACTCTGAAGAACAAGAAGGGTATAAAACTTTTACAAAGATCATTATATGAAGGACCACTACAAATAACAAAATTAGTAGATGAGAACAACCAAATAATAACTCAAACGAATGAACTAAGAATGAATATAGAGAGATTCTACAAGTACTTTTATGAGAGTAAAGTAGAGCCACCACCAGACAAAAGCGAGTCAATTTGAATACGAGTAATGAATGAAGGATCTGCAGATATTCCCAACATCTCAAAATACGAA
>CM032448.1:29111083-29203583 GCA_019049505.1 Pachyrhynchus sulphureomaculatus
TCGACAATAACAGGATAGTCAACCAAGGTCCGAACCGTTGGCCGGTAAGGTCACCGGATTTAACACCCATGGACTTCTATCTCTGGGGGAAGATTGAAAGACCTAATTTTTAAATTGCCGACAAACACGAGGTAAGAGTTAGAAATTGCAGTGATATAAAGTTTTGCATCTCTCACTCCTCTTGAACTAATCAACTCGGTAAGAAGTGCCCAGAAAAGATGCCGTCTATGTGTAAATGAAACTGGTTGACATTTCGAACATCTCTTATAGAAAATTGTTTTGTTTTAGTTTGCTCCATTCGAAATAAATTGTTTTATTGTTGTTTTGTTTTATTTTCTACCTAATTTAAAGTATTATAGCATTGTAGTTATGACTCTTAGAGTTACTTCTGGGAATTTTTTTTTACAATTTGTCTGCTATCGGTAAACAATTGATATTCCCGCTCCTTCCAAAGCCTACTTCACAAAATGTGCATTTAAAACCCGCGTAAAAACTAAAAACCTTTATATTTTGAAGTAGATTTAAGCAAAATATAAAGTGTGCTATATTTTTAGAACGGTAATTTAACGCTCTATTCGGATAAGGAAAAATATACAGGGTATCCCATTTAAAAAATATATTTTGCGTTATTAAAATATTAGTTGTAAAAAAATGTAACTTACACTGTTGAAATCCATGTGAAAAAAGTGCTTTGAAAATGTTTTTACAGAAATCACAAATTTTCAATAGAAAAAGAATTACAAACATTTTTCCAAAATGCAGATTTTTTAAAAACACCCTTTATTTTAGAAACGGCAATAGATATAGATATGCGGTTTTAATCATTGAGTTTATCATAAAAATTGAGCCTCAGACACCGACATCAGTTTTCGTCTATCTCCTTTAGATAAAGGGTTTACCTTTAAAAGTGTCCAATTTGGACCACCCTGTAGAAGTTATTAATGAAAATAATAACTGCGAGACTCACAAAGAAATTGGACGCTTACCAACCCAGAGAACAAGCCAAATTTAGAAAAGGCTTTAGTACACAGTAGTAGTAGATTAGGAGAAAGCGTTCGACTTCCTCGAAATCTGAGCAACATTAAATAGTCTAAGTAACTGTAGATTTGACAGTAGATACTCGTAGATTATTTAAAATGTATATACAGACAGTATTGAAAGAAAACACCAGTAAGATAGAAATGAAAAAAGAGTACGTCAAGGGGATACCATCTCGTCGAACTTGTTTACGTTGCGTTAGAAGATCTTTTCAAACAACTTCCCTGGACAAGTAAGGGTATAAATATAGGAGGAGAGCAACTCAATCATTTGCGATTCGCGGATGATATTGTGCTTATATCTAACAACAAAGAAGAATTGGAAGAAATGCTGAACGAGCTTAACAAGTCCAGAGAGATTGGTCTGAAGATAAACATGACGAAAACAATGTTCATGGCAAATGACGACTATGATAAAGTAGTAGTACTGAACATTAAAAACTCGAAAATTTCAAGATCGGATTTATACGTATATCTTGGGCAAAAAAATAGTAATATCTAAAGAAAACTTGAAAACGGATTTATCAAGGAAAATATCATTGGTTCGGTAGGCGTTTGGCAAATTGCGGAATATCTTCCTTTCCAATGTCCCAAATACACTAAAAGCGAACATATTTGATCCATGTGTGTTGCCAGTATTGACATACGGAACGGAAACGTGGGCTTTGAATCAAGAAATTTTAAATCGCCTACAAGTAGCTCAACGAGAATAAATAAATAAATAAATAAACTTTATTAAACCAGAAAATCATACACAATAGCATAGAACAAGTCAGGCACTATTTTAAATGAGTGAGAAAAAGTATTACAAATGAATTTACATAAATGTAATAAAGCAAACAAAAGTTATCATCTTAACATTAGTAGCCTCTATCTGTTAAAAAATCGTTTATACTATAGTAACATTTTTCCAAAAAAAATCAATTAACGTTCAATTTTATATCATCAATATTTCGAAAACGGGGGGGCAATTTATTAAATAGGTGAATGCCAATATAACGGGGATTGTTTTCCGTTGTGGACAAACTGTGAACTGGAATAGCATAGTTATCACCGTACCTTGTATTATAATCGTAATAATAATTGTTAGTAACAAAATTCTATGGTTTCTGCTTCACAAATAACAAAATTTCAACCATGAAAATACAGGGTACTGTGAGGATCCTTAAATCCCTAAAAATCCGCCCACAGGATGCACTTCTCTGAGCGTTTACTATCGCTCTCATAGCTCTCTTTTGTAGCCGAAAAACCCTCAGGTTATAAGAAGAACAACCCCAAAAAATTATGCCATACTTAATTCTTGAATAAAAATGTGCATAGTAATAAGACAACAAAACATTTCTATTGGTCAAATATTTCAGTTTATATAATGCAAAACACGACGATGATAAAGTCCTGCAAAGAGCATCAACATGGCTTTCCCAACTTAAGCTATTTTCCAAATATATTCCTAAAAATTTTACTTCATCTACTTGTTGGATACTTTTCCCTTGAATTTTTAATAGATAACTTTCAGGTATTGCTTTAGTTCGAGGAGTAAAATCAATGAATACAGTCTTTTGTGTATTTATACACAATTTATTTGCATTAAACCATTTTAAAAATTTATTTAAAATATCTTGTGTACACACTAGCACTTCTTCTTTACTTTTGTGAGCAAACGTAACTATTATCATCGGCAAACATGATGAGATTATGTTGCTCTTCTATATTAGGCAGATCGTTCACAAAAAGCAAAAACAACAGAGGTCCTATGACAGATCCCTGCGGTACACCTATATTTATCGGTAATATGTCCGACTTTGCTGTATTTACATGTACGAGTTGGGTTCTCCCAGCTAAGTAACTCCTAAGTAGTTCATTAATTTTTCCCCTCAATCCATACGCATTCAACTTATCCAGCAGAAGATCGTGATTTACAAGGTCAAACGCCTTACTTAAGTCCATAAATAGGCCTAATGCTTTCATTTTCAGATCTAGATTTGTGTAAACTTTATTAATAAATTCGTAAATTGCCGATATTGTGGATTTGCCCTTGAGAAATCCATTTTGTGCCCATCCAAGATGCCGTACTTTATTACAAATGCTAATATCTTACTAAGCATTACTCTTTCCACAATTTTTGATAATATAGAGAGCAGTGCGATAGGCCGGTAATTTTCAATACAATCTTTTTTACCCTTTTCATATACCGGAATAATTTTTGCAATTTTCAGCGCCTCAGGAAACACACCCTCGGATAGTATCATATTTATCAAAAATGTTAATGGACCTGCTATAAGATGAACACAAGTTTTTAGCATTTTAGTATGAACTTCATCAACTCCAACGGAATTAGAATTTTTTAGGTTATTTGTAACATCCACCACATCCTGCTGATTTATTGGTGTCAGAAACATGATATGAAGCTCCTGACAGTAGGACAGTGAACAGCTGGGTTTAACATTGGGTAATGTCTCGTTCAATTTTTTATCAATATTTATAAAATACGAGGCTGGTTTGAAAAGTCCGTGCAAAAATAAAAACTACTTATGTGTTTGGGGTAAACCTTTTTTATTTTTCGACATAGTCTCCTTTTAGGCTTATACACTTCGTCCAACGATGTTCTAGTTTGTTGATCCCTTCCGAATAATAGGATTTGTCCAAGTCTGCAAAATATCCATTAGTGTCTGCAATCACCTCCTCGTTTGAATAAAATCTTTGTCCCGCCAGCCATTTCTTCAAATTGGGGAACAAATAGTAGTCCGAGGGAGCCAAGTCTGGAGAATAGGGGGGATGTGAAACGAGTTGGAATCCTATTTCCATTAATTTTGCGACCACAACTGCTGAGGTGTGTGCTGGTGCGTTGTCGTGATGGAAAAGGACTTTCTTGTGGGCCAATCGCGGGCGTTTTTCTTGCAGCTCGGTTTTCAAACGGTCCAATAACGATGAATAATATTCACCTGTAATAGTTTTACCCTTTTCCAGATAGTCGATGAGGATTATCCCTTGCGAATCCCAAAAGACAGTCGCCATAACCTTTCCGGCCGAAGGAACGGTCTTCGCCTTTTTTGGTGCAGATTCCCCCTTGGTAACTCATTGTTTAGATTGTTGTTTGGTCTCAGGAGTATAGTAATGTATCCATGTTTCATCCACAGTGACGAAACGACGCTTAAAGTCCTCCGGATTCTTCTGGAACAGCTGCAAACCATCCTTGCAACACTTCACACTATTCCGTTTTTGGTCAAGCGTGAGCAATCGCGGCACCCATCTTGCGGATAGCTTTCTCATGTCCAAATGTTTATGCAAAATATTATGTACCCGTTCAGTCGAGATGCCCACAGCACTAGCAATCTCACGCACCTTCACTCTTCTGTCATCCATCACCATATAATGGATTTGATCAATGATTTCTGGAGTCGTAACCTCCACAGGCCGTCCAGAACGTTCAGCGTCACTTGTGCCCATATGGCCAGTCCGAAAATTTTGAAACCACTTATAAACTGTTCTAATCGAAGGTGCAGAGTCACCATAATGTTTATCAAGCTTCTCTTTAGTCTCCTGAGGCGTTTTGCCTTTCATAAAGTAATGTTTAATAACCACACGAAATTCTTTTTCGTCCATTTCTTGAAAATCACTCGACTTCCTTGATTCACACGAATGCCAAACACAAAGAAATAGACCAATATGGCTGAAACTTGGTGTGCGTTCATTCAAGAGATGCTACTAACTAAACATGACCTCGATACGCGCCGGTGGTGCCATCTCTCGGACTTTGCACTAAAGCAATTTGCTATTTGCTATTTCTGAAGGATTCTCAGCAACTACATCATTACTAACAATTTTGGTAATTCTATGGTTTTTTCCTTTTTTGTTTCGTATAATGTCATTGATAATTTTCCACGTTATCTTAGATTTATTATCTGATTCAAAATATGTTTTAATGTTATATAGTCTTTTTGCTTCAGAAATAACTTTTCGATATATTTTCTTGTAACTTTTATAATAGAATTATGATTACTGTCTATTAATAATTTGTACCAATATTTCAGATTTTATGATGATGTACAAATTCCTCTTGTAATCCAAGGTTTTTTTTGTGACTGATTTTTACATGAACAATTTCTTTTTACTGGAAATGCCAAAGAAATATAATACCTTAAAGGTTCTATAAAATAGGAAAATGCTTCATTTACCCCAGCAGACTCTAAAACCTCACACCACGTTTCCTGCCCAAGATACTTCCCCAACGTCGCATAAGTTCTTTCATTATACGACCTTTGATAAGTTATACTATTAGCTTCTGGCACTGTAATGCCCAATGTTACAGTTTGGGCGGAATGATCTGATAAGCAATTAAACAATACCGTGCCAGTCAAGTTGTTATCAGCACTGAGAGATGTTGAGAATATCGTTGAGGGATAGGCAAACTAATAAAGAAATTTGAGGAAGGTCCAAGATAACTGATGTAGCTGAGAGGGTAAGCAGATTGAAGTGGAGCTGGGCGCGTCATATCGCAAGACTTTCTCATAATCGATTGACCCATAAAGTAATTAACTGGAGGCCCTGGAATGAGAAATGAAGTAGAGGACGCCCGCAAACCCGATGGTCTGACGACTTCAAAAGACTAGTGGGATACAACTAGATAAACAAGGCCCAAAACCGAAGACGATGGACGTACTTAGGGGAGGCTAATGTCCGAGGATGGACTGCATACGACCTTAATTTCTTGGAACATCGAAGAACGGTTGGCGATTTGAGTCTGTTCTACAATTATTTTCATGGAAAGTGTTCGCTTAATTCCTCCAAAGCGGTGCATGCTAGGAATATACGTTGCACTAATACTTCACATCCGTATGAAGTTCAGCTTGTTACTCCTCGTACAACGCTTTTCAGGTAGTCTTTTGTATGGAGAACCTCAACCCTTTAGAATAATTGGCCCAGGATTGTGTTTCCTTCCGAGTACAATTTACAGCGATTCAAGGCCAACCTGAATCGCTTTTTCCACACACGCGACGCACCTCTAGAAGGATGCCCCTGCAGCCCGTGTGCTATGCCGATAAAAAAAAGGGAGACAGATACAGATTTATTGTCGTCAAAATCGGTAAACAGAAAAAGCCATGGGGATGAATGGGACTGTCGAAGAATATTGTCTTTTCCCATCGAAAAAGAGTATGTAATTTAAGATCCTTAGGGATTCATATTTCCCACTTACCTTTCGTACCTTCTTCTGTCTCTTTCTCCAAAATGTCCTCGTTGCTATAGGCATTCATATTTTCCAACGGTTCATCTACTTTCTGTGCTTCATCTTCAAAGTCCGCCGTTCCCTGAGGACTCTTAGTTTCCTTTTTTGGCAGAGCATTCCGTGCTGAGTTCAATAGAAGTTGTACGAACTTGTTTTTGAGCTTCATTTTTACTTCCTTAGTGGCATTTTCTAATCTCGGATGACTTTTTATAAGAGATTCAAAATCCTCCTCTATTGGGCTCCTTTCATGAGGAGGTTTGGACGATGTACTTTGTAAATTTTCATCTAAACAGGAGTTAAAAAAATATTTTATATTTGGCAATATTGCAAAAAATAAACTGCTCCATAGCTGCCTGCCTATTGCTCAACTTTGAAAAACAGTTTTGCGCATTTTAAAAGATGTTTTTCCATTGCATATTACTCTAAAAGTGCCGTTTAAATTTCTACTCCTGTTAATGGCACGGCCGAGAGTAAAAAGCTAGGTAAAAGCTCGCGAGTCCTCAGTCAGGCGAATGGCTTCCAAACATATTCTGGATAGAACCTAACAAATGCAGAATAGGTTTGGGAGGGAGGGTCCAATCTCCAAACGTTCCAGGACTGTTTTTAAGCAATAGTTACCTGATTTAAATCACTACTCGCATTGTGGGGTTCAGATTAAATAGTCTAGTCCCTTTATACAAAAAAAAGACCAATCTTCTGAAAAAGTCCAAGTGACGATTTTTCTTCAGGATTTTCTTTGTTTCGATATCAGAAATATTGTGTCAAAAGTCCATTGCGAGATTGTGTCGGCAAAAAAAGTTATCGTCAATGGTCAAGAAAATCACTTTTTCTCAACTATTTCGTAAACTATTGGTTTTACGTGAATTTTGGTGAAATGAGATTTATTTAGCATCAAAATCTGCATAAAAAAGACTCTATACAAAATTTACGCGGGACTAATAGTTCTCGAGATATACGGCTGAGAAAACTTGGGGGTTACGTTTTTTTTCTCAATGAGGTTGATCTATGCTTACGAGGAGAGCATTGAGACATTAAAGGAGAACCACTCATGCAACGTTTCTTATATGATTCAATGTTGAATTTCTTCATCTAGTTTTTACGACAATCAACACGCACAGTCACACTATTTACGCTTTGTAAATAATCGATATGTTCCTCACTCCTTTCAGTACTATCAGCCATTGTAATAGAATGACTACTGAAATATGATAAAAAAAATTTCAATTTTCTTTTCAAAATTACCGAAAAAAACGCAATTTATTTTAATTCGATTAATAAACAAATGTAAAAAAACGGATAAAATGACTCGACAAAATTTTTTTTGTAATGGTATAATGGAAAGCCGGCGTCAAGACCTAAATTTTGAAAATAAATATCCAATTTGGACCAAATGGCATAAAATGGCGGGCAATTCAAATTTTAAATAACAAATTCAATTGTACCCTCTGGATTCAATATTTTTGAACCAAAATTTCAGGGCATTTTTGCAATAACAAAAGGCATATTTTCTGAAAGTTTCAAGCCGATCGGTTCACTTAGTCGGCCTGCACAATAAAATGGAAAAAAAAAAAACACTTTTTTGTTGGTTTTTTCAATTTTGTAGGTTATGTACATACTTAAGCGACTTAAAACTAACGAGGATTTGTTGGAAATTTCATTACGCAGAGTTTGGTTTTTTTGTCTCGATCCGACATACGGTGTGACAATTTAAGTCCGCATCATATAATCCAAAGCCTCGGAATCGAACGGATATACGAAGACGAAAACAGCAAAGAATAAGGACAACGATATGTGGTACATGGAACATACAAGGTCTCTCTAGGAAAGTAAATGAAGTTGTAAATGAAATAGAAAATCTTTGAGTCGAAATTGCAGTACTGACGGAAACAAAGAAGAAAGGAAAAGGCTCCGAAAGTTGGGGGCATTACGATCACTTTTATAGTGGAGTGCCCAAAGAAGATAGAGCAAAACAAGGCGTATCCATACTAATACACAGAAAACTGAGGAAATTCATAACCACCTGGGAACCGATTAGTGAAAGAATCATAAAGATGAATCTCAAAATACTAGGTAATAACACAACCTTACTGGGGGTATACGCTGTCAACGACGACGATCGGGCTAATAACAAGGATTCATTTTTTGAACAACTAAATGAGGAAATACGCAAAATTGGAACATCGAGAGAGATATTACTTTTGGGTGATCTAAATGGAAGAATAGGAAGGAAAGAACACGATAAAGTGGTAGGAAAATATGGCGAAGAAGTTACTAACGACAACGGAAGAAGAATTATAGAGATATGTGAACAAAACAACCTTACAATATTAAACGGACACTACCAGCATAGGGATATTCATAAATATACGTGGAGACAAACAACAAGAGATTTAAAAAGTATTATCGACTATATGATAATACGTCAGAGATCTAGATTAAACTTCCTAGATGTAAGAGTCCAAAGAGGGGCTTCATGTGGCAGCGACCACTACCTCGTGAAAGGAAAAATAATCTCACGAACAACACGGGAAAGCAAACTGGAAGATACAAGTACACAGCACACAACAAGTGAAACAACAATAAGATATAATACAGACAGCTTACAAAATGAAAGTATCAGAAATCTATACAAGAGTAGACTGGACCAAAAGATACAACGGACGGGATTTGTTAATATAGAAGAAGAATATAAGTATATAAAGGAATGCCTACATGCAGCCGCACTGGAAGCATTAGGGTACCAAGAGAAAAGGGAAAAACAGCAAAAACCATATTGGTGGGATGAAGAAATTAAATACGAAATTGAAGAAAAACGGAAAAGCTATCACAAATACTTAAGTTCAAAGAGCACAAACGACAAAGTAAAATACAAAGAATCCCAAGCTAGAGTACGCAAAATGATTAGTGACAAAAAGAACAACCAATGAGAAAAGACATGCTCAAGACTCAACACTTACATAGGAGGAAGAAAAAGCACAGAAAGCTGGAGACTTCTTAAAAATATGAGAGCAGAATGGAAAAGAGAAATCTTCTCACCAATAACACCAGAAAAATGGAACCAATATTTTACAAATATGCTAACAGAAGATAGACCAGAGTTCAAAAGTACCCAACATGGAAACCCAAATATAGTTATACGAGGATCCTCAATAAGGATAATAACATCAGAAGTTAAAAAAGTATGTAAAACGCTAAAAAATGGTAGAGCTCCAGGACCAGGAAACATCCCAGGAGAGATAGTAAAATACGGAACTGAAAAGCTATTTAGCGCTTTGAGGAACTTATTCCAAAGATGCATTAACACATCAGAAGTACCCGAGGAATGGAAAATATCATACATATCAACAATTCATAAGAAATGAGACAAAAATAATTGCGATAACTATAGGGGAATAACGGTTACAGGATCTATTAGCAGAATATACGGAAAAATACTTAAAAATAGAACAGAAACGGAATACGCGGACGTAGAAGCTGAAGAACCGGCAGGCTTTAGAGCAGGAAGATCCACAATAGATCATCTCTTCTCACTGACACAAATCCTAGAAAAGAAAACCGCATTTGATCAGGAAGTCCATGTCTTGTTTGTTGATCTAAAAAAGGCCTACGACAGCGTGTCCCTAATGAGATTGTGGGAAACACTACAACAGAGTAATGTAAGCACCGAAATAATTAAAGCCGTAAAATCCTTATACCAAGACGCAAGAAGTAGTGTGAAAACCAAATATGGTATAACAACAGGGTTCCCGGCCACAAAGGGTCTCAAACAGGGCTGCTGTATATCCCCAACGCTATTTAAAATCTATTTGGAGAGTGCACTGAAGAACTGGAAAAGGAAATGCAGCAGTATGGGATTACCACTGGATGACGATACTACATTGTACACGCTATCATTCGCAGATGACCAGGTAGTAGTCGCTCAGGACATCGATGATATGGAATACATGACACGAAAACTTATGGATGAATATGAAAAATGGGGCCTAGAAGTCAATATTGAAAAGACCGAGTACATGCGGTCGGAGGACAACAGCAGGACTTGAAACTGGCCACAGGACACACCATCAAACACTGTGCCAGTTATAAGTATTTGGGAACGAGAATATCTAGGGACGGAACACTGGAAGAAGCAATATTCGAGAGGAATATCCAAGGAAGAAAAGCGATTGCAATGCTTAATTGTATACTATGGGACAAAAATAAGAAGAGAATTTACAACTCAATAGTGAAAAGTATAATAACTTACAGCTCCCAGGTGTGGCCATTAAAGGAAAGAACAGAAAAAATACTAAAAGCTACAGAAATGGATTTCTGGAGACGAGCAGCCAGAAAATCCAGAAAAGACCGCATACCAAATGACACGATAAGGCGAGCTTTAGAAATAAAGCACGATATAGTGGACGAAATCAGAACCCAACAGTTGGTGTGGTACGGACATGTACAGAGAATGTCACAAGACCGACTGCCTAAAAAGATTTTAAATTGGAACCCTCATGGAAAAAGAAAGCGAGGAAGACCACGCCAAAGCTGGAGAGCAGGAATCAACAAGGAAGTACTAGAGAGAGATCTGGAGGAGGAGGGATGGAGAAACCGGGAGGAGTGGAAATTAGGCATCGGAAGACGGAAGACGTTATAAAACCGATTGATATATATATATATATATATATATATATATATATATATATATATATATCATATGGGATTTTAAAAAAAGTTATTAGACAAAATGGTTTATTTTGTGATTCTAGATCTTTGTGTCAAATTTCAACGGCCTACTACAATTTTGAATTTTTGGCATTTTTTTAACATTTCGGCAATTGTTTTTCATCTTGATTTATTGCAACCTTATTTAAATCATTTAATTTGTCAAAAAACTAGGTACCTATAACCTACTTAAGAACAAAATGAAGTCGTGTCCATAATTTTTTTTATAGAATATTAAAATTCACACATTATGATGAATCATATTTGATGCAAAGTTCGATTAAGTTTTGTTTTCAAATAGAAAAATATTTCTCGCTTACGTAGTTTCATAGTGAACACACTTGAACCTTTGTAAATTAACACAAATCTTACATTTTGATCTTTTTAGTAATGTATTTAAAGTTTCAACAATGTAATGTTTCTTTCTATAAACGCTAAATTAACAATTGGCTATTTTAAGTTGGGAATGTGGAATCTTTGGCACAATGATACTACTCAGTATGGCTATTTTAACCTATTTAATAAATATTTTGTATCAAATACACGCATATTGCAATATTCTACATTTCGGTGTGTCCACCGTTTCGTTCAATGCAACGAATGCTTCTTTTAGAAATTTCTTTGACGGAATTTTTCACAAACTTGGGAGGTATCTCTTGAACACACTGCCTAATTATAGTTTTTAGATGATCGATATCTCTAAATGGTCTAAACTTGTATACTTTTTGTTTGAGATAACCCCATAAATAGAAATCCAATGGGGTGATGTCGGGCGATCGAGGTGGCCAACGATTATCCTGATCTCGCCCAATGACCCTGCTATGAAATGGTTCATTTAAAGTCTTTCGTTTGCAAAGTATTGTGTATTGGTGCACCATCTAATTGATACCATAGAGCATATCTTAGATCCACAGCCATTTTATCCAGAACTTCTAAAATTTCGTTATTTAAAAAATCTAAATATCGTTGTGAATTTAAATTATGTCTAAAAAAATATGGCCCTATTGTTTGGTCATTTCCAATGCCACACCAAACGTTAGTTTTAAACGAGTATTGGTCACGACACTCAATTATGAAGTTTGGATTTTCTTGGGCCGACCATTGATTATTCTGCGAACTTACTACTTAGTAACAGTAAACGTGGCTTCATCAGTCCATACAATATTATACGGAAATTTGAAGTCCTCTTCTATTTTTCTTGTTACTAGAATGAAAATAACAACCGAATATTAAAATCTCTATCCTGTAGTTTATCAATTTCGGTTTGTATGGTTTAAATTTATTTTTGTGTAAAATTTTATGTACACTTTCTCTGTCGATCTCAGGTTTAGACTTCGAAATAGTTCTAACACTGGTTTTGCCTTCTTACACTACACTTAAGCACACATCTAACTCAGTATCTTCGGTATGTTTACGTGCAACACGATTTTTTCGGAAAACATTTCCCACAGATCCAGTCGATTTAAACTCTTTTATAATTCGGCTCACAGTAGATTGCTGCAAGTTTTTTTCAGGATGAAGCTCGTTAAAAACATTTGCAACAGTGCGATGAGGTGTATTTTCCCCACATAATAAAACAATTTCAATTTGTTGTGACACCATCTGTTTATTCCTATTCTAGTTTGAATTGCTAACTAAATATTTGACAGCTTACGACACCATATTGCGATCTCTAGTTCTCAATTGTTTCCAGGGCCTACTATTAATAAACGCATAGTAATATCGAGTTTTGCTTAGCGTGTTAATTTCTCTGTTTAGCTCTTTTTCCTGTAGAAGTAAGTTTTCAGGAGGAAATCGGCACAACCATAAAGGGCCGTTCTAATTTTGCGAACGTTAATTTTGATAGCCACGACTAAAATATGGCTGGATTTATTTTAAATTAGCAGTTACGTCAACAATGACACCGAAAGCATTTTAATGTCATTTTTCGGTGGTATTATTAACGCGTAACTGCCAAATTAATAACTAGAATATGTGTAATATTTTTATTACGGTTGCTAATTAGAATCTAAAATGTATTATTGATCTAAAAAGTGGTTTTAACTGAAGTATAAAAAAAACAAATATGATAAAGTAGCAAGTTGTTAATTTGGTGTTTATAGTAAGAAACATTACATTGTTAAAAATTTAAATGCATTACTAAAAAGATTAAAATGTAAGATTTGTGTTAATTTACAAACGTTTAGGTGTGTTCATTATCAAAATACGTAAGCGAGGAACATTATTCTATTTAAAAACAAAAGCTAATCGAACTTCGCATCAAATATGATTCATGATAATGTGTGAATTTTAATATTCTATAAAAAAATTATGGACACGACTTTATTTTGTTCTTGAATAGATTATAGGTGCCTAGTTTTTGACAAATTAAATGATTTAAATAAGGTTGCAATAAATCAAGATGAAAAACAATTGCCGAAATGTCAAAAAACTGCCAAAAATTCAAAATCGTAGTAGGCCGTTGAAATTTGACAAACAGATCTAGAATCACAAAACAAACCATTTTGTCTAATAACTTTTTTTTAAAATTTGGCCAAATTATGCGTTTTTTTCAAAAATTTTTACGAAAATGTCATTTTTGACAAGTGACGTCATACGTAAAAATGACTTACTATACTTTATTTCTGATATTATTTGAAGCATAAATGGATGCCATAACCAGATCTGGGCTAAAGTGATTATTTAAAAAAAATCCCATATGATGCGGACTTAAATTGTCACACTGTATATAACAGGAGTTATTTGCATTTTAAACTCAAAAAGAGCACAAGTTTTTCGAGGTCCAAAACTCAAGACAATACTTCTGGTGATACCCCAGAGAGAATGAAATCATAATATGGCTGTATCTAAACTGTGCAATTTCAAATGCTTTTTTTACTGCACTATCAACTGAGTTTTAAAAGGGACAAAATGCTTCGTCAAATATTTTCAGGTACACATTAACCCATCAAATTACAGTGAAATTCTAGACAGCTGCAACTCAAGGTTGTTACTATCATTATTAAGAAGAAGGATCGGCTTCAAGGACCTCAGGAGGAAGAATTATGAGTGTGTTTGTGTGTATTAAACGGCTCTACGCATAACTGTATACACCACTCTACGTAAACGTATAGTGGAATATGCGCCGTTCTCCAAAATTTCTCAGCCTCATATTTCGAGAACTAGTAGTCCCACGTAAATTTGGTACAGGACCTTTTTTGCAGATTTTGATAAACAAATTTAAAAAGTTCACGTAAAACTAATAGTTCACGAGATATTTATAAAAAAACTGATTTTCTCGACCTTTAACCTTCGATAACTTCTTTTGCCCACACAATTTCGCAATAGACTTTTGACACCATATTTCTGATACCGAAACAAAAAAAATCCCGAAGGAAAATTTTCACTTGGATTAATTGGATAAAAAGAGGTTGTCCTGCAATTATTTTTGGTTTTATTTTATCCCAAAGAACTATTTGTTAAGGTAGTTCACTCGTGACAATCAGAGCCAAAAGTATAATCCGGCAGTAAATACAAAAAGTTTAAAATATTCAATGGCAGAGTATTTTATTTTTGTCGGAGAGTGTATTCGGTAGATGGAAACTTTCATATGCAGACAAACACTAATACACTTTTAATGAAAATAAATGTGGCAACGCTGCCAATGCGTATACCGAATGCTCTATAGAAGTAACTTTTTTATAGGTTATATTTATTATACTTTGTGTATGTTTACTCTTTAGATTTTACTTCAGTTTTAAAATAAAAAAAATATATATAATTAAATAAAAAATGTCTTTTGATTATAATCAGCTGCATAAAGGCAAATTTGCAAAGGAAAAACACATCAATATACGCAAAAAAATATTTCGGGAATGAATGACGCGAAAAAAGCAAAAACTGAAGAGCCTAACCTGTGTAGTGGTCGACGGATCGAGTTAGATGAGTTAGGAAAAAATTTGAAGGAAACGTTTAGGTCGTAATTACAAATTACGGATCGTATAAAGAGTGCGTCATGAAAAAATTAATATTGTCATCTTTAATGCCTTTAAAAAGTGTTATTTCAGATCTTATGATTAAAAAATTAAATTGGAAAATCTAAAAAGTTCTTATGATAAATTGGGGTTCTACAGGAATAGTGCAATTATTATCTGCTCGACAATGGAAAACCACGGGTAACCAAAGATACGCGAGTATTAAATAAAGTAATTAATTACTTTACAAATAGTTTATAATACTTTATTTATTTATCATTAGTATCATTAATTATTTATTTAGTTTTACCAAGAAAATTTATAAAACCTTTTTTTTTAATATATATTTAATATTGTTATCAACTGATATGTAACAATGTTGATAAATAAACATAATATTAATTTAAAATATTATCGAAAAATTATTGAACCTACAAACGTATTTTTGTTTAAATACAAATCTTTTAAATACTAAAGAAAAAAATAATAAATATCAAGATACAAATTCAAATTTTAATTAATACATTTACTATTTTTATTTGATGATTAAACATAAAGCTGATAAATATATTGTGTTTATTCAACAAATTATTTAACTTACAAATGAATTTCTGTTTAAAAGTTAACCATTTTAAACGCTGTTTGAATGTTGGCGCGTAAAGTATGACAATCTACAGCGTTGTCAAATTGTGATATCTGTCCCTCACTACGCGGTTAATCTTTTAAAAAAAAAAAACAATTTTAAATATTTAGATCTTTTCAACAAACGGTTAAAAAAAATTATTTTTATATCAAAATTTTTCTAATTTCTTTTAACTAAATATTAGTTTTTTAACGAGTTCGTAAGACTGGTTCTTAAGATATACACGAAACTATGCCATGTTAATTATGTGCATTTTAATTATGAATACCTAGTTTCACAATGGATCAAAAATATATTTTTTAATTAAATGAAAAACATTTAGAATAACATCACATTTTAATTTCATCAGATTTTTAAGGAAAGTGGATATACGAATGAACTACCTTAAAAGAACCCAATAAGACCTTTCTATACCAGGTGTACAAGTATGAAATGCGGATTTCAGACAACAGATGGTGCACCACGCAGTTTGTGCTATAAAGATTTGACACTGCGCCATTTTGTTGTGTCATCAACAAGTATCAGACGCACACGAGTGATAAATTGGAAAAGTGTGTGTATAGTGTTGTTGTGTTCAATATGTCGAAATTTATACCGAACAAAGAGCATTCGCGGACAGCATTAATTTTTTGTTTTCGTTTGAGGAAAACTGCTGTTGAATCACACCGATTACATCGAGAAGCTTATGATCAAAGTGGTGACTTTGATGTTGCAGACAAGGAAGTGGAAAACCGCCAAAAAAAATACGAAGATGTGGAATTGCAAGCATTGTTGGACGAAGATGATTCGCAAACACAAAAACAACTCGCCGAGCAATTGGGCGCTAGTCAACAAGCTATTTCCAATCGGTTACGAGAGATGAGAAAGATTCAGAAGCCGGTAGAGGGATACCATATGAGTTGAACGACAGTCAAGCGCAAAAAGACGTGTGACATTTTGCTCGCTCGGTACAAAAGGAAGTCGTTCTTGCATCGTATAGTTACAGGGGATGAAAAGTGGATTTATTTTGAGAATCCCAAGGGCAAAAAATCATGGGTAGACCCAGGCGCACCATCCGCATCGACCGCAAGACCGAATCGCTTTGGCAGAAACACGATGCTCTGTGTTTGGTGGGACCAGAGGGGGGTAGTCTATTATGAGCTGTTAAAACTTGGGGAATCGGTTAATACTAAACGTTACCAACAACAATTGACCGATTTGAACCGTTCGCTGCTTGAAAAAAGGCCAGAATACCGAAAGAGGCAACACAAAGTCATTTTTCTTCATGACAATGCTCCATCACATACGGCAAAACCAATTCACGACACGTTGGAAGCACTCAGCACGCACTTGCTGAGCAGCGCTTTGGTTCGTACGAAGATGTGAAAAAAATGGCTCGATGAATGGTTTGTAGCAAAAGGGGAAGATTTTTACTGGCGTGGTATTCACAAATTGCCCGAAAGATGGGAAAAATGTTTAACAAGCGATGAAGCATACTTTGAATAAAGCAGTTTTTATCATTTTTCCAAATTTAACATGTTTTTTTAGAAAAAAAATCCACATTTCATACTTGTACATCTGGTAAAAAACACAGTTAAAATGTGTTGCAGAAAAAATAAATAAGATTTACGTATTAAATGCATACAACTTACCTGTAGAGGCCTGAACTGGAACACGCGGGTTGGCATCTGTTTCAGCCTTCCTGAGTTTAGTTCGACGCACCATCCTGGCATTCAAAAACCCTTTCTTCAAAATGTTGCTGGAAGGTGGTCTTTTCATAACGTTGACATCTGGATCATCTTCTGTTGTATGTATTTTCGAGATTTTTTCTAAACGTGACCCCGTTGTGTCTTTAATAATGTTTATAAGACTTTTTTCTGGGGACGGCTGCGATGCTTTTTTCACAATGTCAATAAGCGTACCCTCAGGATCGAATTTAATTTTTTTCAGAACTTTTATTTGGCGTTCGACGGATGATTTTTTCCTAGCTCTTTGTGCTTTTTCCTCATTGACATAAAGATGTGCGCTTAAGTGCACTTTATTCTTCCTTTTATCTTCAGACGAAGGCGGCACCTTTTTTTTAAAAAAAAAAATAATAATAATAAAATAAAGAGTTTAGACTGCATTTGTATTTGTATAAGGAATTTATAGAAGATGACATTAATATGACATCCCAACACTATTCGAAAATTTCGGTTGGAACTCCAACGGAACTTTCTCGGGTATGTAATAGACCAAGAGGGCGACCCGAAATTTTGGCCTGTCAACTAACCGTCTGCCTAGTTGTTCATTCTATCGGGCGAGTCGAGTAAAAGCCTTTAAAGTGGATTTTACAGCCCCCGCGCCTTAGAATGCCCAGGTAAGGCCCAAAATGCTACATCCAAAAATAGACTGTCGTTTAACCACTTGAACCAAGTACAATAACGTTTGTTGACACTAAAAAAGTCGAGCGCCCGAAAGGGCACACGCCGCCGAGCCCGGACCCAGCTTTAGGACCCAAAAAAGGTCGATTCAAAAATGGACTGTCATTTAAACATATAAAATCAATAATTTTAGTTTGCTCTTAATAAAATAAGAGGGAATCTGCAAAAGACAGACGCAGGCTGAAAAACTCGAAAAACGACGGTTTTTGGCTGGAAAAAGCGGGTCCAGCTTCATGCTCCGGTATTGGCGACGTCTACCTTTTGCAGGTCCCCTCTTATTTCATCAAGAACAAACTAAATTTATTGATTTTATAAAGTAAAATGACAGTCCATTTTTTACCCAAATTAATTTTTTGGTCGCAATTTCCAAGGAATCTCAGTATTTTTTCTTTAACCTTCGTTCTTGATTTCTCTAGCGATCTGTCTGAGCGGATTTTTGATTATTTGCCATAATTATTATTAATTTATCAATATATATTGCTTTGTTGTCCAAAAACACCTTTTTAGGCAATAAAACGAGCAATTTTCAAGGAATCTGAATAATTTTTTTGTATAGTCTTCGTTTTTGATTTCTCTATCGATCTGTCTAAGCGGATTTTTGATTATTTACCATGATTTTTGTTAATTTAACAATATATATTGCTTTTTTTCCAAAAAAACACCTTCTTAGGCAATAAAATGAGTCTCAGTCACGTAATTTTCAAATAATCTCAATATTTTTTTTTTTATAATCTTCGTTTTTAGTGTTCCAGAAGGAACACTTATAAGATCACTTCGGTGTCTGTCTGTCAGACCCTATTTTCTCCGAAACTATTTGTCATAGAAAGTTGAAATTCGGTAATAATATAGGAATTGATGGCCTCATCAAAGCTGTGTAGTTTTGAGTGTCAAATTGTGACTTAAGGGGTTAGTTTTGGGGGGTGAAATTGGCAGTGAAAAAAAAAATTTTTTACTAGATCATCGAGTGTGGTGTCAAATGAAAGGTTGTGAGAACACGAGTAAAAAATATATATATATATAATGTAATACTTGCACGCACTTTTCTTTGTATTATTTTTAAAAAATCGCGAGAAATCGTTCCCCACCTGCCTTATCTCGAAAAGTACTTATCAAAAAATTTTGAAAAAATTCTGGAATATTCTCCACGGGGTGTAGATTCAACGAAAATTATTACGAGTACATTATCTTTAATAATTTATCTGGTATATAAAAAAAACAAAAATTTCAAGGTCATCAATTTTCAGTTGAAAACTCATTTAGGGTGTGTTTTGTGAAATCACTGATCATTTTATACCTCCGTAACAAAACTTTTTATTTCAACAGCAATCGACGTACGGAACAATAATTGCGTAAGTGCAACTTGCACTTGACCGGTTTTTGATATTTCTATCGATCCGTCTGAGCGGATTTTTGATTATTTATCATGATTTTACTAATTTTTCAATATATATATATATATATATATATATATATATATATATATATATATATATATATATATATATATATATATATATATATATATATATATATATATATATATATATATATATATATATATAAAACTTGATTGGTTTTTTCTTGGGTACTTAGGTTCTTTTGGAAAACACAAACTAGTTTATCTGACGTTTCGCCTTATTTTTTTTAGGCATTTTCAAAAACTCTTTATTTTTTAATATTCATTCTGTAAAATCCAAATGAGACAAATTAAGATTCAAAAAAGTTGGCACGACTCCCATATGCTTGCATCTTAGTAAAAAAATTCTTCGATTCTTTTGTGTGGCAAGTTTGGTGTTAATTTTGGAAATATCCTTCAAAATCTCTACCGTCTGTTGACCATACGAAAACCTTATATCTTCGAAGAAAGTCATTTTGTAGCGTTTTGCACCCTCACTACTATCAATATATAATAATTTTTTTGTTGAACCTTTTGTTTACATAAACTTGATTGGTTTTTCTTGGGTACTTAGGTTCTTTTGGAAAACACAAACTAGTTTGACGTTTCGCCTTATTTTTTTTAGGCATTTTCAAAAATTCTTTATTTTTTAATATTCATTCTGTAAAATCCAAATGAGACAAATTAAGATTCAAAAAAGTTGGCACGACTCCCATATGCTTGCATCTAGTAAAAAAATTCTTCGATTCTTTTGTGTGGCAAGTTTGGTGTTAATTTTGGAAATATCCTTCAAAATCTCTACCGTCTGTTGACCATACGAAAACCTTATATCTTCGAAGAAAGTCATTTTGTAGCGTTTTGCACCCTCACTACTATCAATATATAATAATTTTTTTGTTGAACCTTTTGTTTACATAAACTTGATTGGTTTTTCTTGGGTACTTAGGTTCTTTTGGAAAACACAAACTAGTTTATTTGACGTTTCGCCTTATTTTTTTTAGGCATTTTCAAAAATTCTTTATTTTTTAATATTCATTCTGTAAAATCCAAATGAGACAAATTAAGATTCAAAAAAGTTGGCACGACTCCCATATGCTTGCATCTTAGTAAAAAAATTCTTCGATTCTTTTGTGTGGCAAGTTTGGTGTTAATTTTGGAAATATCCTTCAAAATCTCTACCGTCTGTTGACCATACGAAAACCTTATATCTTCGAAGAAAGTCATTTTGTAGAGTTTTGCACCCTCACTACTATCAATATATAATAATTTTTTTGTTGAACCTTTTGTTTACATAAACTTGATTGGTTTTTCTTGGGTACTTAGGTTCTTTTGGAAAACACAAACTAGTTTATTTGACGTTTCGCCTTATTTTTTTTAGGCATTTTCAAAAATTCTTTATTTTTTAATATTCATTCTGTAAAATCCAAAATTATTATATATTGATAGTAGTGAGGGTGCAAAACGCTACAAAATGACTTTCTTCGAAGATATAAGGTTTTCGTATGGTCAACAGACGGTAGAGATTTTGAAGGATATTTCCAAAATTAACACCAAACTTGCCACACAAAAGAATCGAAGAATTTTTTTACTAAGATGCAAGCATATGGGAGTCGTGCCAACTTTTTTGAATCTTAATTTGTCTCATTTGGATTTTACAGAATGAATATTAAAAAATAAAGAATTTTTGAAAATGCCTAAAAAAAATAAGGCGAAACGTCAAATAAACTAGTTTGTGTTTTCCAAAAGAACCTAAGTACCCAAGAAAAACCAATCAAGTTTATGTAAACAAAAGGTTCAACAAAAAAATTATTATATATTGATAGTAGTGAGGGTGCAAAACGCTACAAAATGACTTTCTTCGAAGATATAAGGTTTTCGTATGGTCAACAGAGACGGTAGAGATTTTGAAGGATATTTCCAAAATTAACACCAAACTTGCCACACAAAAGAATCGAAGAATTTTTTTTACTAAGATGCAAGCATATGGGAGTCGTGCCAACTTTTTTGAATCTTAATTTGTCTCATTTGGATTTTACAGAATGAATATTAAAAAATAAAGAATTTTTTGAAAATGCCTAAAAAAAATAAGGCGAAACGTCAAATAAACTAGTTTGTGTTTTCCAAAAGAACCTAAGTACCCAAGAAAAACCAATCAAGTTTATGTAAACAAAAGGTTCAACAAAAAAATTATTATATATTGATAGTAGTGAGGGTGCAAAACGCTACAAAATGACTTTCTTCGAAGATATAAGGTTTTCGTATGGTCAACAGAGACGGTAGAGATTTTGAAGGATATTTCCAAAATTAACACCAAACTTGCCACACAAAAGAATCGAAGAATTTTTTTACTAAGATGCAAGCATATGGGAGTCGTGCCAACTTTTTTGAATCTTAATTTGTCTCATTTGGATTTTACAGAATGAATATTAAAAAATAAAGAATTTTTGAAAATGCCTAAAAAAATAAGGCGAAACGTCAAATAAACTAGTTTGTGTTTTCCAAAAGAACCTAAGTACCCAAGAAAAACCAATCAAGTTTATGTAAACAAAAGGTTCAACAAAAAAATTATTATATATATATATATATATATATATATATATATATATATATATATATATATATATATATATATACGAGGCTGGTTTGAAAAGTCCGTGCAAAGTCCGAGAGATGGAACCACCGGCGCGTATCGAGGTCATGTTTAGTTAGTAGCATCTCTTGAATGAACGCACACCAAGTTTCAGCCATATTGGTCTATTTCTTTGTGTTTGGCATTCGTGTGAATCAAGGAAGTCGAGTGATTTTCAAGAAATAGACGAAAAAGAATTTCATGTGGTGATTAAACATTACTTTATGAAAAGCAAAACGCCTCAGGAGACTAAAGAGAAGCTTGATACACATTATGTTAACTCTGCATCTTCGATTAGAACAGTTTATAAGTAGTTTCAAAATTTTCGGACTGGCCATATGGGCGCAAGTGACGCTGAACGTTCTGGACGGCCTGTGGAGGTTACGACTCCAGAAATCATTGATCAAATCCATGATATGGTGATGGATGACAGAAGAGTTAAGGTGCGTGAGATTGCTAGTGCTGTGGGCATTTCGACTGAACGGGTACATAATATTTTGCATAAACATTTGGACACGAGAAAGCTATCCGCAAAATGGGTGCCGCGATTGCTCACGCTTGACCAAAAACGGAATCGTGTGAAGTGTTGCAAGGTTGGTTTGCAGCTGTTCCAGAAGAATCCGGAGGACTTTAAGCGTCAAACAACAATCTAAACAATGGGTTACCAAGGGGGAATTTGCACCAAAAAAGGCGAAGACCGTTCCTTCGGCCGGAAAGGTTATGGCGACTGTCTTTTGCGATTCGCAAGGGATAATCCTCATCGGCTATCTGGAAAAGGGTAAAACTATTACAGGTGAATATTATTCATCGTTATTGGACCGTTTGAAAACCGAGCTGCAAGAAAAACGCCCGCGATTGGCCCACAAGAAAGTCCTTTTCCATCACGACAACGCACCAGCACACACCTCAGCAGTTGTGGTCGCAAAATTAATGGAAATAGGATTTCAACTCGTTTCACATCCCCCCTATTCTCCAGACTTGGCTCCCTCGGACTACTATTTGTTCCCCAATTTGAAGAAATGGCTGGCGGGTCAAAGATTTTATTCAAACGAGGAGGTGATTGCAGACACTAATGGATATTTTGCAGACTTGGACAAATCCTATTATTCGGAAGGGATCAACAAACTAGAACATCGTTGGACGAAGTGTATAAGCCTAAAAGGAGACTATGTCGAAAAATAAAAAAGGTTTACCCCAAACACATAAGTAGTTTTTATTTTTGCACGGACTTATATATATATATATATATATATATATATATATATATATATATATATATATACAGTGTCATTCATAAACTTTGCACCATATGGGAAAAATTTTTGAAAATTTAATCTCGAAATGTGTTAGTGCATGTGTTATGTTTAGGATTACACCCAAATACGGTCATGACGTCACAAGCCTTGCCTGTCAAATTTGACATTTAAAATTTAAAACTGAGAAAAACAGATTTTTTAAAAAAATATCGAAAAAAGTTGTAAAGAAAAAAAGATTGTATTTTAGTTTTACGTCTATATGCCAATTTTCCAAAAAATTTGACAAAATTCAATTTTTTCAATTATGTCCCCCGAAAATGATAATCGAAAAGCTGTTTCTTATAAATTATAATTATATACTTTTTTAGTGGTTAATATTTTACTGAATGTTACGAAAAAAAATTAATTAGGCCGTAAAATTAGGCTGAAAATTTTTTTTTTTTCAAAAAGTTGTAATTTAACGATGCAATATTGGTGCAAAGCTGCTTAATATTTATGACACGTCAATTTTTAAGGATTATTATCATAAAAAATTAATGTTATTTACTAAATAAAAAAACCTTCTTAAGTTTCTACGCTTCTTCCTTCCTTTTCAATGCACATAATAGTTCTGTTATAAATTTCATGACGAACATTCACATAGAAAATGGAATTCGCATAGAAAAATGGCTTGATTTCATTTGCAGACTGGCGGATAGTTTCTTCTAAGTGTGCGATATTTTCAAAAGGTCTCTGAGCATAAACTAAATTTTTTAAATACCCCCCCCACAAAAAAAGTCACAGGGCTTAAGATCGGGTGACTGCGGCGGCCAAGGTACTTCATAGGAAAACCTACCAATCCACTTCCCAGGAAAGTTTTCGTCCAGCCAATTTTTAATTTACAAGGTGCTGTGACTAGGTGCTCCATCTTGTTGGAAGTACATTTTCATTCTTTCCTCTAAACTAAAATCTTCCTGTTCATTGGAAAGTTCGTTGTTTAGAAACTGTAAATACCTCGCGGCTGTAAAATTTTCTCAAAAAAAAAAGGGGCCAATAATTCTGTTATTAAAAATACCGCACCAAACGCTAGTTTTAAAGAAATATTGATCTCTTGTATCTATTGTAAAATTTGGATTGCTATCCGCCCACCATCTACAATTTTGCGACGAGACAACACCATCAGAATTAAAAGTACATTCATCACTGAACAAAATATACTTTGTAAATGACGGGTCTTCTTCAGTTTTACTTTGCAGCCAGAAAGAAAAATACATGCGCCTATCATAATCATGTTCTTTAAAAGTGTGGACAAACTTTGGTTTATAAGGTTTAAACCTATTTTTCTTAAGCACTCTTTGAACTAAACTATAAGATAAACCTACATTGTGCGATATTTTGGCAACTGAAGTTCTAGGTGTTTCAATCATACTCTGCATAACTGCAAACTCAGCTTCCTTATTAGTAACCTAATGTTCATGTTGACGTTTAAAATTAATCTCCACACATCCAGTATTTTTAAAGTTGGTAAGAGTTCTTCCTACTGTTGTATGCGTTATAACTTTTTCCAGATGTCGTTGGTTAAAAATGACGGCAGCTTCTCTTTGAGTTTTGTATTGAGTTTTGTAGTTATCACCCACGACCAAAACTATTTCTATTTTATCTTGCTTAGTCAATTTAATTGGCATTTTTATTAAAGGCGAAAATTTAGAAAAATGCTATTATTGCATTAATAATAGTGAACAAACTGTCAGTTTGATGTTTTATGTGACAAAGGAACAAAACACGAAATCCATGGCAACTGCGACAAAGATACGTGAAAGCCTAACATATTATAATTTTGTTTGACTTAATAGCAAAACATAAATGTACATATATTCTTTCCACCAATATTGCGTTGCAAAACGTCGTAACAATTTTTAAAAATCTTGTTTTTGACCTTTTGAAAAAGTGTTAAAAAATATTTAGAATAAATTATCCCCAAAACCTGTATATGAAATTAAGAAAGAGCTTCTCGCGAATGTTCACCATATAATTTATAAAAAAACTATTTTGTGCATTGAAGAAGGTATTAAGAAACTTAAAAAACTACAAATTTGCTCAAATTTATTACATAACATTAATATCTATTATATTAGCCCTTAGAAGTTGAGCAAAATTAACGCAACAATATATTAAATCATACAAATCTGTATAATAAATTAATTTTAATAATTTTTTATGAACATTGGTTACACTAAAAGTTAGAAAAAACTTATTCGGATACTTTAAAAGTGAATTAGCTACCAAATTTCTCTATAAGATTCGATTAAAATTATTCTTAAGACTTAATAACAAAATCGTTGAAATTATGTAATAATGAAAAAAATAAACTGGGACACTAGTAGCAAAATTAATGGTGTAACTGGGACACTAGTAGCGTGTGTTGCCTCCTCTACTTCGGATGACTGCGCTTATGCGCCTAGGCATGCTTCTAATTAAATTTTGGATAAAATCTTGAGGAATTTGCTCTCATTCTGTGATAACTGCATTTTCAAGTTCTCTCAGGTTTCTAGGTGCAGGTATATGACGTTTCACATTTTTCTTAAGATGATCCCATACATGTTCTATCGGATTCAGATACGGGCTCTTTGATGGCCATTACATAATCGGTATATCAACTTGATTAGAATAATCGAGTACCTCCCTAGCCACGTGAGGTCGAGCGTTGTCTTGCATAAACAGGAAATTGGGCACCACAAAATGACCGAAAGGCATCACATGTTCTATTACAATATTCTCAAGATAGTAGTCAGCATTCATGGTTCTCGTACGGACAGGAACTAACTCTGTGCGAGCATCAAAGCAGGTGCCACCCCAGAACATAACAGAGCCACCGCAGCAAACCTCTCTCCTGGTCTTCGCCATACTCGCATCTGGATGTTTTAGACTAACCCTAGTTTCATCTGTGAAGAAAACTTGTTTCCAATCATCCACAGACCAGTTGTCTCTAGTAACCAAGGGAGCAGTGGCTGGTCTCCTACTGTTTAATCCACCTTCATTTAACCGTCTTCTAACTGTTTTAGAAGAAACTGTGCCATTGTGAACAGCTTCGAGTTCGTTTCTTATTATAGAACTAGTGACAGTCCTGTTTCTTAAAGCATATTGTCTTATAAAACGTTCATCTAGGTCGCTAGTGCATCGTTTTCGCCCTTGCCCTAGCCTTCTAGAATAAGTACCTACTTCATTCAAGCGTCTTACCATACAACTTATTGTGGAACAATGTTTGCCTAACAAATTGGCAACATAACTCTGACAATATCCCTCGTCCAATAAAACTGAGGCTCGCACTACCTCGTGTTCAGTTAAATTCCTTGTTCGATTCATTTTTCTAATTCTTCGGAGTTAAAAATAAAACAGTCTACCACAAAAACGTATTACTTTGAAAAAGGAAACAATTTATAAGCTTACTTTTAAAGAAAATCTATCGCATTATTACAGAAAATTGTTTATCTTCTAAAAAATTCTTTAAAACTATAAATCTAAACGAATTGTTTTGATTTCTGTCATGAACAACGAAACAAAATATACATAGCCTACTATTCAAATACTCGATAAACTTTAAAACTGACATAAGAAAAAGATAAATTAATTTTCAGATTGTTGCGTTAATTTTGTCCAGGAGTATATATATATATATATATATATATATATATATATATATATATATATATATATATATATATATATATATATATATATATATATATATATATATATACTAGCCGGGCCCGCGGCTCCGCTCGCGTGGACTTGATTCACTACTATCGTCACTGCTTATTCCTTATGTTACCCAACGTAATAAAATATCTCCCATTATTTCTCCTTATCTCCCGTTATTTCTCCTTATCTCCCATTATCTGACCTTATTTCCCATTATCTAGGCTTATCTCGACTTATCTCCCATTATTTCTCCTTATCTCCCATTATCTCACCATAACTCCCATTATCTAGACTTATCTCTGCTTATCTCCCATTATCTCTCCTTATCTCCCATTATTATACTTATCTCCCATTATCTCACCTTATCTCCCATTACTGAGGCTTATCTCGACTTATCTCCCATTATTTCTCCTTATCTCCCATTATCTCACCTTATCTCCCATTATCTAGGCTTATATCGAATTATATATAACATATGTATAAATTTATAAAAACACGTAAATCGGATAAGTGGTTCTCGAGTGATAAACGCACTAACGGACAGACAGACAGAGAGACGTTGCATTTTATATATATTGTATTCTTTGCTACATGATATTGTTCCATATTTAATTCTTTAGGGAGTGTATTGCAAGAGAACGCGCTAGCGGCAAACTTTTCTGCGACTTAATTCACTATTATCGTCACTGCTTATTCCTTATGTCACCTAATAAAATATATCCTATAACCTGGCCAGAAAACATACGTATGGTTAAAAAAAAAGCACGTAAATCGGATAAGTCGTTCTCCAGTGATAAGCACACTAACGGACGGACAGACAGATAGACAGACGGACTGAGAGACATTGCATTTTATATATATTATAGATATTCTCTGCTACATAATATTGTTCCATATTTAATCGTATATGTATATTTAAAAAATAAAAGTACGAAAATCGGATAAGTGGTTCTCCAGTGATAAGCGCACTAACGGATAGACAGACAGAGAGAATACGTTGCATTTTATATATATTATAGATGTAATAAAATATATACCTATAACCTGGTCAGAGAACATATGTATGAATTTAAAAAATCACGTAAATCGGATAAGTGGTTCTCGAGGGATAAGCGCATTAACGGATAGACAGACAGACAGACAAACATTGCATTTTATATATATTATAGATATAGATTATTATTATTATATAACCTGGCCAAAGAATATATGCATGAATTTAAAAAAAGACAGGTAAATCGGATAAGTGGTTCCCACGTGATTAATGCACTAATGGACAGACAGACAGACAGAGAGACACTGCATTTTGTATATATTATATACATTACATTACACATATTCTTTGCTACATAATATTGTTCCATATTTAATGGTTTAGGCTGTGTATTGCAAAGGCACGCGCTAGCTGCAAACTTATTTCCGACATCATTCACTATTTTACGTCACTGCTCATTCCTTATGCTACCTATCGTTATAAAATATAGCCTGTAACCTGGCCAGAGAACATATGTATGTTTAAAAAAAAAAACTACGTAAATCGGATAAGTGGTTTTTTTCAGTGATAGGCGCACTAACGGACAGACAGACAGACAGAGAGACGTTGCATGTTATATATATTATAGATAGATAGATATATATATATATATATATATATATATATATATATATATATATATATATATATATATATATATATATACTTAAGGATTTTCTTGAACCATCAATTTATATTTGTTTTCAATTCTTGGGCTTTGGGTTCGTTTTATGAATATTTGGTATTTAAATTAAACTTAAATTGACGTTTCGCCCTTTGGTTTAGAGCATTTTCATTTTTTTTCTTTAATTCTTGAATCTCACATATTTTATTTACTACTGACAAGTCGTAGTGGCGTAGGCCACTACGACTTGTCAGTAGTAAATAAAATATGTGAGATTCAAGAATTAAAGAAAAAAAATGAAAATGCTCTAAACCAAAGGGCGAAACGTCAATTTAAGTTTAATTTAAATACCAAATATTCATAAAACGAACCCAAAGCCCAAGAATTGAAAACAAATATATATATATATATATATATATAGAGTGTTATGAAATTCACTGCATGTATTGAAATGGGTGACTCATGGGGTCACGTAGAAGCACAATCGATACTTTTTTTTTAATTCGAAAATTTTTGAAAAATTAAAAAAAAAAGGCGAAACTTTATTTATAAATTTAACTCGCCTATGACAGACTGACATTATAGGTGCAGACCTGTGTTGTTTTTTTCTTTAATCTTTTAATTAATCTAGTAACAAATCGGCCTTTCCCAACGAATTTAATAAAAAAAATAGATATAAAAATTATTACCTTTTAAAATAACTGACCGACCAATTAATTACACTTATTGCAACCTACACTAAAATAAATGTTAAAAGTTTCACTTATTCAAAAAAACTTTAAACCGTCTATTTTTGGTTTGGCCCGTTTCTCCGTAGTAGCTTTAAGTTAATTTCTTTTTTAATGACACTGGTCTTTTAAAAAACTACTTTAAAAATCACTTTATAGATCTTAACTTATAGCAAAACTTTTTAAAAAGCCGAGAGCAGCAGCCATTTATTTATTCATCAGTCATAGGCAACGTAGTACACTCCCCCAAAGATGAGTTTTTGTTCAATTGCTTAACTTACTAAAAATTTTAACTCATTTACCCCAGAATGGTTTATTTTTCCATGAACGACTGTACACCAAAATCATCAAGGTTTTATAACCTACACTTATTCAAAAAACTTTAAACCGTTTATTTTTGGCTTGGCCCGTTTCTCCGTAGTAGATTTAAGTTAATTTATTTTTTAATGACGCTGCTCTTTTAAAAAACTACTTTAAAATCACTTTATAGATTTTAATTTATAGCAAAACTTTTAAAATAGCGGAGAGCAGCGGCCATTTATTCATCAGTTAAGATAGGCAACTCAGTACACTCCCCCAAAGGTGAGTTTTTGTTCAATTGCTTAAATTACTAAAAATTTTTTACGCATTTATCCCGGAATGGTTTCATTTTCCAAGAACAACTGTACACTAAAATCATCAAAGTTTTATAACCTACACTTATTCAAAACACTTTAAACCGTTTATTTTTGGTTTGGCTCGTTTCTCCGTAGTAGATTTAAGTTAATTTCTTTTTTAATGACACTGGTCTTTTAAAAAACTATTTTAAAATCACTATATATCTTAATTTATAGCAAAACTTTTAAAAACAGCCGAGAGCAGTAGCCATTTATTCATCAGTTAAGATAGGCAATTCAGTACACTCCCTCAAAGATGAGTTTTTGTTCAATTACTTAACTCACTAAAAATTTTTACGCATTTATCCCGGAATGGTTTCATTTTCCAGGAACAACTGTACATTAAAATCATCAAGGTTTTATAACCTACACTTATTCAAAAAACTTTAAACCGTTAATTTTTGGTTTCGCCCGTTTCTCCGTAGTAGATTTAAGTTAATTTCCTTTTTAATGACACTGCTCTTTTAAAAAACTACTTCAAAATCACTTTATATATCTTAATTTATCGCAAAACTTTTAAAAAAGCGGAGAGCAGTAGCCATTTATTCATCAGTTAAGATAGGCAACTCAGTACACTCCCCCAAAGACGAGTTTTTGTTCAATTGCTTAACTTACTAAAAATTTTAACTCATTTATCCTGGAATGGCCAATCATCAAGGCTTTATAACCCACACTTATTCAAAAAACTTTAAACCGTTTATTTTTGGTTTAACCCGTTTCTCCGTAGTAGATTTGAATTAATTTTTTTTTTAATGACACTGGTCTTTTAATTAACTTTTAAAAAACTACTTTAAAATCACTTTAGGATCCTAATTCATAGAAAAACGTTTAAAGATGCCCAAATAAACCGTTTATTACGTCACTTAGGATAGGCAACTCAGTACACTCCTTTGACTAGGCATGTCGATTTAAAATCGATTAATCGAAAAATCGATTTTTTTGTGTGAAATAATCGATTTTTTGAATCTGAATCGATTCAGTGAAGCGATTCAAAAACTTCTCGAATCAGGCCGATTGACGTTATAATAATAAAAAAGTTGCAATACACAATATGACTTATTTAAGTTCTCTACGTCATATATTTAAATAATCACAAAACATGTTTATTGTTAAAAATACTAAGTACAAAACATAACGTATTTTTTACGATTTTTTAAAAGTCTGTAATTGATAATCTTTAAATTGAACGCATCCAAAAATGGTGCAAAAAGAGTCCAGGAGAAGGATTACAAGACGAGTTAAAGCGTTATTTGACACAGCGCGCCGTCGACTTCAAAACAACGAATCCCATCATCTATTGGGATCATCAAAAAAATTCACTGGATAGCTCAATAAGGTCGATTGCTAATCAATAGTTTTGTATAGTTGGAACATCCGTTCTTTGTGAGAGACTTTTTTTCGTTGCAGGAAATGTTGCGATTGACGAAAGGAGTTGCCTAAATAACTAGATTTGAAATATTGGGAAATGTAATAATTTATTCGTTTGATCCAATAAACGCATATAATTTATCTATTGTTTTATTTCTTGATTGCAAGTTTGTACAATAAACTGTCCCACAGAACTATATATTTTTTCTGTCTAGTAAGCATATTCAAAAAAATCGACTTACGATTTGATTAATCGAAAATAGATCTTTTAACGCTCGATTTAATCCAGAATCGATTCTAGTGCGTTCGATTCGAATCGAATCGAAGATCGATTATTTTTAGAATGAATCGACATGCCTACCTTTGACGTTATCAACTAACTTCACTATTTTCGGAAAGTCATATTGACTGAAAAATATGATAAACGATTTTATTATAAAAGTGAAAAAAAAATTACATATACATAAAAAAATTACTTTGCTATCGTTTGTTAAAATATGAAGGCAGTTTACCACCTAGTTGTAAAAATATAAGATAAATATTACTTTTTATTGAATTTCATGAGGTGAAATTTCGCTGTGGCAACGTAGCTTGAATAAAACTGGCGTTCTTTCAAATTTTGAATCATATATAGTCCGGGAGCTCATAACCAAAATTTTGGACTTATCGAAGAGCGGCAGATAAATATATCATTACTTATTAAACGTGACAAACTGAACCAAAAAATACAACTAATAGATCCAAATTTCGGTTCCTGTCGTGGTTATGGGGGGGGGGGGGGGGGGGGGGGGGGGAATTGCAAAAAATTGAAGGTAGGTGAACACATCGCAGAGTGGCAGTTTTATATGTTGTAAGGATACTATAGCCTTAATATCTGCCACGGAGACCGGTTCCTGTGGGAGTAAACCTTTTTTTCTTGAAAAAAATGGGCTCAAAAAATGAACTCATCGCTGAGTGGCAGATATTCGAGATATAGTTAGTTTGGGACCCAAAAACAGAAGTGAAAAAATATTATTTGCCATAGATCCTGGTTCTTTAAATTTTTATGAATTTTTGAACCTGTAGAGTTTTTGGACCCACCTGAAGTCATTCGAGAGCGGCAGATAAATGAAACAATGTTCGAATACTATAATACGAGGTGAAATCACATGTGAAATGAAGTCCAGTCCCTGCTTTTATCAGCACAATTTATTTAAAAATTTATTAATTTCTGTTACAAATAAATGAGTTTTTTAGTGTTCCGTACGGAACACTTCGGAGTCTGTCCGTCTGTCTGTCTGTCACACCCGATTTTCTCCGAAACTATTTGTCATAGAAAGTTGAAATTTGGTAATAATATAGGAATTGATGGCCTCATCAGAGCCATGTAGTTTTGAAAGTTAAATTTTGACGTAAGGGGTTAGTTTTGGGGGGTGAAATCGGAAGTGAAAAAAAAATTTTTTACTAGGCAATCGAGTGTGGTGTCAAATGAAAGCTTCTGAAAACACGAGTAAAATATATATATATATATATATATATATATATATATATATATATATATATATATATATAACATATATATATATATATATATATATATATATATATATATATATATATATATATATATATATATATATATAATGTAATACTTGCTCGCACTTTTTTTTTGCATTAATTTTAAAAAATCGCGAAAAAATCGCTGTCCACCCGCCTTATCTCGAAAAGTACTTATCAAAAAATTTTGAAAAAAGTCTGGAATATTTTTCCACGGGGTGTAGATTGAACGAAAATTATCACGAGTGCATTACCTTTAATAATTTATCTGGTATATAAAAAAAAAAAAAATTTCAAGGTCATCAATTTTCAGTAAAGATTGGAAACAAACTTTGTTGAAAACTCATTTGGGGTGTGTTTTGTGAAGTCACTGATCATTTTATACCTCCGTTACAAAATGTTTTATTTTAAAAGCAATTAACGTACGGAACACTAATTGCGCAAATTCAACTTGCACTTGACCGGTTATTTTCTATAAAACTTAATATAATATTTAACTCGCTAAATTTAAATTCTCTGTTCATTTTTTCAAAAATCAAAACCTCAATTATTTTATTATTACTGACAATTTATTAGAATTATATTAATTTAACACAAATATTTTTATTTAAATGCATATAAATAAGCTGATTAGCTCTTAATTTTAATAAATTGTAAAAATGGATTAGAAATTCAGGCAGCAGGTCATAATTCACCTAAAAAACTCGGGTAAAGCTCGTAAAAAGCTTGCTGTTATGGAGATAAATTACATGAAATTCTGTTTATTAGCATAATTGTTTGTAATAAATTGTTTATAACAATAAAAAGGTTAAGTTTTTGCAAAAATAGACTTTAAATTCGTATTCAGTGGGTCGAAATACGTCTAAAAAAATTTGAGTGGAGCGCTCAATAAATTGTATAAAAATAAATTATATCAAATTCCTTTTTTTAGAAAGTTGCTTAAAAAAATGTTACTAACAATTAATAGGTCATTTTTTCAAAAAATTAATTGCAGATCGGATTCTGTGGCCCAAAAAAACATAAAGTACATAATCGCAAGTCGAGATCTTTTATAGTTCTTCGTAAAAAATTCTTAGAGTTCACCTTTTTTTACCTTTATAGTGGTGTTCACCCTTAATTTCAAAATTTACGTGAACTGTTCGAAGGTTAATCGATATTAATTGCTTTCAGAGTGCAAAAAAAAATAAAAGATAGGCTTTTTCAAGAGGAGACTTTCAGATATCCGATGATACTAATAGTTTTTATTTTTGTTGCTTTATAATTTATAAAACTTAAAACGAAATTTTTGTTTGCATGATTTTAAACGGGCATACAGTAAATTAAGGTACAAATATTTAATAAAATATATTATTGAAAAAAAAATCCTTGTGCATATATCATTATTATACCTTAAGTTTCAAGATAAGAATAATTAAAAATACCCACATTGTCTGTGTTATTTAAAAATTGAGTTTTGTACTGCGCCGCCGCACAGAATTCAACTTCATAGTCTAATTTATTTATACCAAACTAACTCTAGTGGGCGCTAAATGATCTTAGCTGTCGATGCGCCCTGCCCAACAGAAACAAACAAAAACAAAATTTGTAATACACTAGTACACTAGTATATTAGTAAAAGTTTAATTGTAAAATCGGCTCCGACAACTTTGTTCGGAATTTAATAAGCTTCAATTTAAAAAAAAAATCGTCCAAATCGAACCAAAATTGAAGTCTCTAGACAAATTTGATTTTTCGTTTTTCCCCACTGTGCGCCGGCCATTTTACGTTCAAAGCAGTACGAAATGGCCAAAACAAGTCGGACATTTTTTTTAGTTACAGTTAAAAGTATACTTGATATTATAAAATCATTAAAAAACATAAGGGAAGCTGTTTAGAAGGAAACACTCAAAATAACAACGAAAGTCTAAACGCTGTCATTTGGTCTATGGCTCCAAAAGTGCATTACAGTGGCACAAAAATTGTTGATATTGCATCTGACATTGCAAGTATATTTAATGATGGATATACTAGTGTACTAGTGTATTATAAATGATGAAATTATTAAACCTTGTAATTGGCCCAAGCGCGCTGCGATTTACCGAGAACTTGGATTCTCAACGAATATCTATAGCCAACATGAGAGCCTAACAGGAGACTAAAGAAGCCAGGAAATTGAAAAGAGCTGCTCAAAAGGAGTCAGAGGCGAGAATGGAAGACCTTATGTACGGTCCAGGAATCGCAGATTGAAGATATTTTTTTAAAAATATTAGGTTTTACGACGCTGACGTCGTATTGTCTTTCTGTTGCGTTTTTTTTTTAAACTAATTTTTTCAAACTGGTGTACAAGATATCTTAAGATCTACTTAACCGATTTTGTTAAAATTTACAATACATATTCTTTATAATATTATCTAAGACGTAGTATAGGATTTTTTTGATTGGGTGCCAGGTTCATAAGTTATAAATTTTTTAAACTCAAAATTTCGATAATAATCAGAGTCTTTTTTTTTCAAACAGCTGCCATTTCTACAAAAAAATTAAAATAAAATTTTCCTATGCTACATCTTAATTATTGTAACATTGGAACTTGCCCGCACGTTGTGGTGTCATTTTGTAACCTGCTAAACTGTCCTCAGTTTGAGGCATCTTTTTTTTTTTGTACCCTGTGAGAAGTTGTTTGTCCCACGCTTGAGCGCAGTTTTGTACCGTTTGAATATTGGATGCCCCAAGCCTGAGCGCAATTTTCTTGCAGCCCCCGCTTTAATTTCTGATAATGAATCGAGTGAATCCTGATTTTAAAAGAACTAAAGAAATTAAACACACACTAGCTCAGTTTTCCTTGGTAGAGAAATATGGGTAAGAGATAATTGTTTTACGTCTTTTTGGAATTATTTTCTATTAAAAAGCTTTAGCTGTACAAATTTTTTTTGGGCACCATTCATTTTAAAAATAGAAAGGATCTAACTTCAGTTAAAAAAATGAAAAAATACTGACGAAAAATAGTGCTTTTCACTTCACTTTTTAGTCAGTTTAAATTGCTGTTAAGGCACTACTCCGGGATAGGTCTATTGAAGGATGTTTTGGTAAACTTACTGTTCTTATTCCGGCTTTGATGGAATACGACCGATTTCACACTTTTCTAGCAAACACTTAGAGAGCCCACTACGGCTTTTCGTTAAGAAACTGGTGCTTTACTTAGCTCGCATGATGGTTGTTATGAGCCTTTACTGTAGCTCAGTCGAAGGAAGCCTACTTGGCGGCTTCGATGAAAATTAGCCTGGCTGCGGCTTGATGGTACTCCGCTTACTCGGCGGCTGGATGGAAATTAGCCTCGGCGACGGCTAGATGGAAATTAGCCAAGACAGTCGTTTCTCGGACCCTTAAATAAACCGTGCAAACTCTGCCGGTAATATGGCGACGCCGGAACCAAAACTGCGGATACACACATTTCACCAATCGCGGCGTAGCGGTAGATTCGGTCAGGAACCCGCACTGCACAGTATATACCGAACGTCTTGGAATCTCTGTTTAATATACCGTTCGATACAAAAATGAAAATAAGTACAATTTGAAGTGAAAAATCAGTAACATTACATGGTCTTAAAATCTAGGAAAAAATGAATGTTACAACCTTTCTAAATAAGAAAATAACCGGTCAAGTGCAAGTTGAACTTGCACAAATAGTGTTCCGTACGTTGATCGCTTTTAAATTAAAAAAATATTTTACGGTAGTGACTTCACAAAACACCCCAAAGGAGTTTTCAACAAAGTTTATTTCCAATCTTTATTGAAAACTAATGACCTTGAAAATTTTGTTTTTTTATATACCAAATAAATCATTAAAGGTAATGACTCGTGATAATTTTCGTTCAATCTACACCCCGTGGAGAATATTTCAGAATTTTTTAAAAATTTTTTGATCGGTACTTTTCGAGATAAGGCGGGGGGACAGCAATTTTTCGCGATTTTTTAAAAATAATACGAAGAAAAGTAAGCCCAAGTATTACATTATACATATATTTTTTTTACTTGTGTTTTCACAAGCTTTCATTTGACAGCACACTCGATGACCTAGTAAAAATTTTTTTTTTTTACTTCCGATTTCACCCCCCAAAACTAACCCCTTGAGTCAAAATTTAACTTTCAAAACTACACGGCTCTGGTGAGGCCATCAATTCCTATATTATTACCAAATTTCAACTTTCTATGACAAATAGTTTCGGAGAAAATCGGGTGTGACAGACAGACAGACAGACACCGAAGTCATCTTATAAGTCTTCCGTACGGAAAACTAAAAATATATTTTTTATTTTTCAGAATATGCCTGAAAAATAAAAACACCATCAGCAAAGATTTTCAAAAGGGGATCCTACTTAATGATTCATATCTCTGTCATTTTTTAGTTTTTTTTATTCGTTATTATTTCAAATTATTCATAAAACTACTATATACGAGGCTGGTTTGAAAAGTCCGTGCAAAAATAAAAACTACTTATGTGTTTGGGGTAAACCTTTTTTATTTTTCGACATAGTCTCCTTTTAGGCTTATACACTTCGTCCAACGATATTCTAGTTTGTTGATCCCTTCCGAATAATAGGATTTGTCCAAGTCTGCAAAATATCCATTAGTGACTGCAATCACCTCCTCGTTTTGAATAAAATCTTTGTCCCGCCAGCCATTTCTTCAAATTGGGGAACAAATAGTAGTCCGAGGGAGCCAAGTCTGGAGAATAGGGGGGATGTGAAACGAGTTGGAATCCTATTTCCATTAATTTTGCGACCACAACTGCTGAGGTGTGTGCTGGTGCGTTGTCGTGATGGAAAAGGACTTTCTTGTGGGCCAATCGCGGGCGTTTTTTCTTGCAGCTCGGTTTTCAAACGGTCCAGTAACGATGAATAATATTCACCTGTAATAGTTTTACCCTTTTCCAGATAGTCGATGAGGATTATCTCTTGCGAATCCCAAAAGACAGTCGCCATAACCTTTCCCGGCGAAGGAACGGTCTTCGCCTTTTTTGGTGCAGATTCCCCCTTGGTAACCCATTGTTTAGATTGTTGTTTGGTCTCAGGAGTATAGTAATGTATCCATGTTTCATCCATAGTGACGAAACGACGCTTAAAGTCCTCCGGATTCTTCTGGAACAGCTGCAAACCATCCTTGCAACACTTCACACGATTCCGTTTTTGGTCAAGCGTGAGCAATCGCGGCACCCATCTTGCGGATAGCTTTCTCATGTCCAAATGTTTATGCAAAATATTATGTACCCGTTCAGTCGAGATGCCCACAGCACTAGCAATCTCACGCACCTTAACTCTTCTGTCATCCATCACCATATCATGGATTTGATCAATGATTTCTGGAGTCGTAACCTCCACAGGCCGTCCAGAACGTTCAGCATCACTTGTGCCCATATGGCCAGTCCGAAAATTTTGAAACCACTTATAAACTGTTCTAATCGAAGGTGCAGAGTTCCCATAATGTTTATCAAGCTTCTCTTTAGTCTCCTGAGGCGTTTTGCCTTTCATAAAGTAATGTTTAATCACCACACGAAATTCTTTTTCGTCCAATTCTTGAAAATCACTCGACTTCCTTGATTCACACGAATGCCAAACACAAAGAAATAGGCCAATATGGCTGAAACTTGGTGTGCGTTCATTCAAGAGATGCTACTAACTAAACATGACCTCGATACGCGCCGGTGGTGCCATCTCTCGGACTTTGCACAGACTTTTCAAACCAGCCTCGTATATGTGTAAAAGAAAAATTATTTTATATATTTAATAGTTGTCAAAATTTTTTTTTATTTTTATACTTATTTTTCCGAGCACCAAAGTGATGTAATCCCTTAAAAAAAGTTCTCTTTTTTTGTAATTTTGCTCTTAAAAAAGTGTTTACGATATGTTTATTATTAATCGTACAACTTAAACTTAAAATAAAAAAAAATATATTTAAAGGTGGGAAATGAAAGATAAAAGTCTTAAGCTTTAACCATAAAGTATTTATATTTTATTTAAAAATCCAGATGCAAAGAAAACTGAATCAAAACACAAAAATTCTAAATTACTCGAGGTAATTAAATGAATTACGTACTCTCTGGCCGTCATATTGGATCCGCCATATTGAATTTTTCAAATCTGCTAAGGAAAAATCCCTTAATTTCAAAATATTTAGCGGTATACAGAAACGTTAATTTGATCATAAATTAGGTTGGAAGCATGATTCCAACTACAACTGAAGGGCTTAAACGTGCCGTTTTATTTTAAATATTTTTTTTTAAATCATGGTAAAGCGACTCTTTTTTTATGAAATGTCCCGTTCTTTCACGTAGTGCTATTAGTTTTTCAATATCTTTTTTATTTTTCGAGATATTTGTGAAAACCTAATTTTTCATTTTATTGTCGATTTTGTAGGCTTAGCGCACATTTCATTCAGGTACTTTGTTTTAGCCAAATCTTGCCGAATTTTTCTCTTCAAACATGACGTTTTAACAACAATATCGCATACTATGGATACAGATAGCGGTGCCATGTTACTAGTTTCTTTCACAGCACTTACATTATCGCAGCCCCTTTTCATTAGCGTCTCCCAGATATTTCTAAACTAAGAAACGATTCCGGATATCTCCGCCTTAATTTTTACAAAATTTAGCTTAATTTCCTTAAACCTCCTACATATATATATATATATATATATATATATATATATATATATATATATATATATATATATATATATATATATATAAACTCCTGGACAAAATTAACGCAACAATCTGAAAATTAATTAATCTTTTTCTTATGTCAGTTTTAAAGTTTATCGAGTATTTGAATAGTAGGCTATGCATATTTTGTTTCGTTGTTCATGACAGAAATCAAAACAATTCGTTTAGATTTACAGTTTTAAAGAATTTTTTTAGAAGATAAACAATTTTCTGTAATAATGCGATAGATTTTCTTTAAAAGTAAGCTTATAAATTGTTCCCTTTTTCAAAGTAATACGTTTTTGTGGTAGACTGTTTTATTTTTGACCCCGAAGAATTAGAAAAATGAATCGAACAAGGAATTTAACTGAACACGAGGTAGTGCGAGCCTCAGTTTTATTGGACGAGGGATATTGTCAGAGTTATGTTGCCAATTTGTTAGGCAAACATCGTTCCACAATAAGTCGTATGGTAAGACGCTTGAATGAAGTAGGAACTTATTCTAGAAGGCTAGGGCAAGGGCGGAAACGATGCACTAGCGACCTAGATGAACGTTTTATAAGACAATATGCTTTAAGAAACAGGACTGTCACTAGTTCTATAATAAGAAACGAACTCGAAGCTGTTCGCAATGTCACAATTTCTTCTAAAACAGTTAGAAGACGGTTAAATGAAGCTGGATTAAAACAGTAGGAGACCAGCCACTGCGCTCTTGCTTACTAGAGAGAACAGAGTTGCCAGGTTACATTTTGCTCGAAATCACGAAAACTGGTCTGTGGATGATTGGAAAGTTTTCTTTACAGATGAAACTAGGGTTAGTCTAAAACATCCAGATGGTCGTGAGCGAGTATGGCGAAGACCAGGAGAGAGGTTTGCTCCTTGCAATATCTCTGTATAGATTCCATTCGGCGGTGGCTCTGTTATGTTCTGGGGTGGCATCTGCTTTGATGCTCGCACAGAGTTAGTTCCTGTCCGTACGAGATCCATGAATGCTGACTACTATCTTGAGAATATTGTAATAGAACATGTGATGCCTTTCGGTCATTTTGTGGGGCCCAATTTCCTGTTTATGCACGCTCCACCTCACGTGGCTAGGGAGGTACTCGATTATCTTAATCAAGTTGATTTACCGAATGGCCACCAAAAAGCCCGGATCTGAATCCGATAGAACATGTATGAGATCACCTTAAGAAAAATGTGAAACGTCATATACCTGCACCTAGAAACCTGAGAGAACTTGAAAATGCAGTTATCACAGAATGGGAGCAAATTCTTCAAGGTTTTATCCAAAATTTAATTGGAAGCATGCCTAGGCGCATAAACGCTGTCATCCGATGTAGAGGAGGCAACACACGCTACTAGTGTCCCAGTTACACCATTAATTTTGCTACTAGTGTCCCAGTTTATTTTTTTCATTATTACATAATTTCAACGATTTTGTTATTAGGTGTTAAGAATAATTTTAATTCGAATCTTATGGAGAAATTTGGTAGCTAATTCACTTTTAAAGTATCCGAATAAGTTTTTTCTTTTAGTGTAACCAATGTTCATAAAAAATTATTAAAATTAATTCATTATAGAGATTGGTATGATTTAATATATTGTTGCGTTAATTTTGTCCAGGAGTATATATATATATATATATATATATATATATATATATATATATATATATATATATATATATATATATATATATATATATATATTGTAACTATGTATTGGGATTTACCATATTAGCTTGAAGATCCTTTAATCTTCGGAGCTGCCTTTTTTTCAGTTGGTATTCCTCCTCTAGTTGCTGTTGTTGCATATTGTGCGGTCCCTCTCTAATTCTAAACCGTTGCGTTACTTTTAGATTATGCTTGGCTATGTGAGTCGGATAAGTGATTTCGGATTTTAACGATTTATTTTTATTCTTCTTCAACCAAATTTCCGAGGGTACAAGAGGTGGTTTGTTGCTAACCTTAAAACAAAATTAATTATGTTAGTTGTAGTAGGGTCTACTTTAGATTTGCAGCGTATAAACGTAACATTTTATGTGTTAGAGATAACTCTCCTAAAAATTTCTGAGCTTTTAGATTTAATTTTTTATTTCCTAACATTTCCAGGTTTTCCAGTCGAATATAATCCCTATGAAAATTTAAAAAAAAATCAGAATCTCTCACCTGAAAAGCCTGTCAAACCGAGCTACCAACGAAGTGAGATAAGCCTTGTGCAAGTTACTTACTCGTCAATTGTTGGGAAGTTCGAGGAGCTGAATACTAAGAATTGTCAGGTATGGAAAACGACCACTCATCAGGGAAAAAGAAGGACAGTGTAGCCTGTTAACATTTAATGGCGTTAATATCGCAGTTACTGAGTTTTATAACAGACTTTATGAGCAACTAGATACTTATGTTCCACTTCGCAAAAATTTCAAGCGAAAATTTCCTGTTTGGTATACTTCAGAAATAATTACGGATATTAAATATAAATCCCTAATGAGATCAAAATATAAAAAAACCGGTGATCAATGGTATAACATCGAATTTACAAATATTAGAAGATTGATTAAGGTTAAGTGCAAATCAGCTTTTGATAGGTACATACTTGGTGTCCAGGAAGCATTTAAGAGTGATTCAGGAAAGTGGTCCTTTATTAATCAGAAGAATCGAGAATCAAGGATTCCCGGAGCAATTCATTTGCGTGGTGCTTGGTATGAAAAGCCGCAAGACATAGTAAATGTGTTCGCTTCTTATTTTGAAAGTGTATTCTTGCCTAACGAGAATGAAATCGATTTTGTTCCGGAGAGTGCTTATCAGCTTTTCGGTAGTGTTGACATTTCATTAGCTTCTGTAACAGACACTGAGATTCAACACGCCGCTAAAAAATTAAAGAATAGGCTGACAGCAGGACCTGATGGTATTCCATCTTTTACGGTTAAAGATTTTATGGGTGCACTTATGGTGCCTCTAAAATACATATATAATCTGGCATTAGGGACGTTAACATTTCCGGGGAGCTGGAAGGAAACGAGGGTGTGCCCCATTTTCAAGTCCGGCAAACGTAGCGAGGTAAACAATTATCGACCTATTTCTATTCTGAACAATTTTTTGAGGTTATTTGAAGTAATTCTGTATAATCGCATTTATACTCAGGTTAGAGGTATTCTGTCAACCCATTAACATAGATTTATTGATGGTAGATCCACTGTAACAAACTTTGGAGTTTATACAAACTTTACAGAGAACATATTAGACGCAGGAGGGCAGGTTGACGTAATATACACGGACTTTTCTAAAGCCTTTGATAGAATATCTCATTTCGTTTTGCTACAGAAGCTTTGGCGTATGGGTTTTGGTGTGGATGCGTGCAGTTTGTTTTCTTCATATTTGGGGGGGGGGGGGGCGCTCTCAGTCAGTACACTATAATGGATATATTTCCGATTCCTATACCGCAACCTCGGGCGTGTCACAGGGGTGGTCCCCTACTATTTTTGCTATATATTAATGACCTCTGTGATACTCTGAATTGTGGCAGGCTGCTTTTCGCTGATGATCTCAGGACTGTAAAGTGCTTCAAACTGAGCTTTGCGTTCTTGAGGATTGGTGTAAGCACAATAAATTAGACTTGAATATTTCTAAATGTAAAATTATGTCGGTGACGAGGAAAAACCATATAATAACAAATGAATATTCACTAGGAACGTAAACTCTCGGGCGCACAAATAGTGTACGGGACTTGGGAGTAGTATTCGATAACAAAATGAATTTTTCTAATCATATTAATAACGTAATGCTGGAAGCCAATCGTCTATATGGTTTTATAGTGCGCAACTGTAGAAGCTTTAATAGCGAACGATCTTTAATACTGCTATATGAGTCTTATGTGAGATCCAAACTAGAGTATGCCTCTCTTATTTGGTGCCCATATTATTTATGCTACAAACTAATACTAGAACGAGTTCAAAAAAGATTTCTAAAATATTTATCATATAAGGTAGATGGTGTCTATCCAATGAGAGGAATAGAGTACTCTTTGTTATTGGAGAGATTTAATTTTCAATCACTCGAGGCTCGCAGAGAGTGTTCGTCTATAATTTTCTTGTATAGATTGTTGCACGGAGTCATCGACTGTCCTCAGCTGCTATCGAAGGTGGTTATATTGGTGCCTAGAATTAATTCACGAAATACTGCTACTTTTGTTTGTTCACGTGCTAGGACTAATCTTAGGTTAATTGAACCAATCAATGTTATGTGCAATAAATTTAACTTCATTAGTAATGAATGTGACATTTTTGCAGACACCGAAAATAAGATTCGGTCAATATGTTTAGATCATTTCACTTGCTAGGACATTTATAAAAATTCTTTTAGAAGCTTGTTTTGCTTATTGGATGTATGTAACTAATATTCGTTTTGTTTCACTTTGATTCTAATTTGTACTGCGCTGATTCATTTAATTTCTTTATTCATTTTTATTTCTTTCTTTCTTCTTTTTTTTTGTTGTTACTTTAGTACCTTAGTTTTAAGAGAAAATTTCATTCATATTCTTTCTTGTTTTCCCTGTAAATGGTTCTTACTGTTGGGAATAAAGCTATTATTATTATTATTATTATTATTAATGAGAGCTTAAAACTCCTGGCGACTGAGCTAATAAATGATACTTATTGAAGACTTTAAGGTTATTCGTGAAAAATGAAATTGGGAATGTTGAAAACATATTTTGATATTATGATTGCCTTGGAGTACCCCCGATGTGGAAGTTAAACATCTAGTCTAGTTCCAGCAACTACAACAAGCTATTCCCTGCTCAATAGATAAGATCTGAACGAATTTACCACTTACCTCAGCCAATTTTTTTAACACAAATAATGATAAATTTTATCCAAAGCTTTGCTGAAGTCGATGTAGAACGAGTCAACCTGACTGGTGATAAATTCTAAATACACAATAAGAATAGAGCCTATAGATTTAGTTGAGTAAAACCCATGGTAGTGTACAGTAATTTGATTTTTTACTCAGAAATAGCTTTTTCTAAAATCTTCGCAAATGTGCAAAATTTGGAAATTATCAGATAATTATTTACGGAAGATTTACCGCCTGGCTTAAAATATAATATTATTTTTATTGGGTAGTTTATCTGTTTCTATTACTACTTACCGCCGATTTCCACTGATATTCGGTCTTTCCCCTTTTAATATTATAGACTTGCTGCATAGCTCTTCTATAGTTCTCATTGCTGTTCTCATCTTCCATAGGAACCTTTGAAGTACCTGAAGACGAAGAGTAGCGCTTCGATATAGACGCAGCCGGAGTTATGGAATATAGACGACAGTATTTCTTTGAAATGCTGGGTAATGGAGGTTCTACAGTCAAAAAATTGCCTAAGAAAAAAATAAAAGTAGATTTCAAAAGGTAAGGATATTCAAAGGACAAAATTTATGTAATGTTACAATGCTGCGGATAGGAAGCGCGGATTCATATCTAAGACAAAAACAAATTAGGACAGATCTAAAAGTTTGTTTGGACAAATGAATCCTTGCCTCTTTTTCGAGGTAATCAACATTTTTAAATAGCAGTAAATACACTCCTGGACAAAATTAACGCAACAATATATTAAATCATACAAATCTCTATAATGAATTAATTTTAATAATTTTTTATGAACATTGGTTACACTAAAAGTTAGAAAAAACTTTTTCGGATACTTTAAAAGTGAATTAGCTACCAAATTTCTCTATAAGATTCGAATTAAAATTATTCTTAAGACTTAATAACAAAATCGTTGAAATTATGTAATAATGAAAAAAATAAACTGGGACACTGGTAGCAAAATTAATGGTGTAACTGGGACACTAGTAGCGTGTGTTGCCTCGTCTACTTCGGATGACAGCGCTTATACGCCTACGCATGCTTCTAATTAAATTTTGAATAAAATCTTGAGGAATTTGCTCCCATTCTGTGATAACTGCATTTTCAAATTCCCTCATGTTTCTAGGTGCAGGTATATGACGTTTCACATTTTTCTTAAGGTGATCTCATACATGTTCTATCGGATTCAGATCCGGGCTTTTTGGTGGCCATTGCATAATCAATATATCAACTTGATTAAGATAATCGAGTACCTCCCTAGCCACGTGAGGTCGAGCGTTGTCTTGCATAAACAGGAAATTGGGCCCCACAAAATGACCGAAAGGCATCACATGTTCTATTACAATATTCTCAAGATAGTAGTCAGCATTCATGGATCTCGTACGGACAGGAACTAACTCTGTGCGAGCATCAAAGCAGATGCCACCCCAGAACATAACAGAGCCACCGCCGAATGGAATCCTTGCAGAGATACTGCAAGGAGCAAACCTCTCTCCTGGTCTTTGCCATACTCGCTCACGACCATCTGGATGTTTTAGACTAACCCTAGTTTCGTCTGTGAAGAAAACTTGTTTCCAATCATCCACAGACCAGTTTTCTTGATTTCGAGCAAAACGTAACCTGGCAACTCTGTTCTCTCTAGTAAGCAAGGGCGCAGTGGCTGGTCTCCTACTGTTTAATCCAGCTTCATTTAACCGTCTTCTAACTGTTTTAGAAGAAATTGTGACATTGCGAACAGCTTCGAGTTCGTTTCTTATTATAGAACTAGTGACAGTCCTGTTTCTTAAAACATTTTGTCTTATAAAACGTTCATCTAGGTCGCTAGTGCATCGTTTTCGCCCTTGCCCTAGCCTTCTAGAATAAGTTCCTACTTCATTCAAGCGTCTTACCATACGACTTATTGTGGAACGATGTTTGCCTAACAAATTGGCAACATAACTCTGACAATATCCCTCGTCCAATAAAACTGAGGCTCGCACTACCTCGTGTTCAGTTAAATTCCTTGTTCGATCCATTTTTCTAATTCTTCGGGGTCAAAAATAAAACAGTACCACAAAAACGTATTACTTTGAAAAAGGAAACAATTTAAGCTTACTTTTAAAAAAAATCTATCGCATTATTACAGAAAATTGTTTATCTTCTAAAAAATTCTTTAAAAATGTAAATCTAAACGAATTGTTTTGATTTCTGTCATGAACAACGGAACAAAATATGCATAGCCTACTATTCAAATACTCGATAAACTTTAAAACTGACATAACAAAAAAATAAATTAATTTTCAGATTGTTGCGTTAATTTTATCCAGGAGTTTACTATCACTGATAACAGAAATCTAGCTAGTGTTCAACCATCTCAATCCAAAATCATACATTTTTCGAAATTTGGTAATTTAAACCGTGAGATGAAAGTCCAAATAAGGCAGAAAAATAGGCTAAAAAATCTACCCTATAGAACAAATAACTCCAACGCCAAAAGACAAGCAAGCAAGTTATCATAGAATATTTAAGAATTGGAAACCACTGGTGGCAATAAAATCGGATTGTCCAAAATACTGAACGTTTCGAGGTTTACCATAAAAAACCGGTCAAGTGCAAGTTGAACTTGCACAATTAGTGTTCCGTGCGTTGATTGTTTTTAAAATAAAAATTTTTGTTAGGATGGTATAAAATGATCAGTGACTTCACAAAACATACCCCAAATGAGTTTTTAACAAAGTTTGTTTCCAATCTTTACTGAAAACTGGTGACCTTGAAATTTTGTTTTTTTTATATACCAAATAAATTATTAAAGGTAATGCACTCGTGATAATTTTCGTTCAATCTATACCCCGTGGAGAATATTCCAGAATTCTTTCAAAATTTTTTGATCAGTACTTTTCGAGATAAGGTAGGGGACAGCGATTTTTCGCTATTTTTTAAAAGTAATACGAAGAAAAGTGTGCGCAAGTATTACATTATATATATATTTTTTACTCGTGTTTACACAAGCTTTCATTTGACACTCGACTCGATGACCTAGTAAAAAAATTTTTTTTTCACTTCCGATTTCACCCCTCAAAACGAACTCCTTAAGTCAAAATTTATGTTACGGTGGTATAAAATGATCAGTGACTTCACAAAACCCAAATGAGTTTTCAACAAAGTTTGTTTCCAATTTTTACTGAAATCTGATAACCTTGAAATTTTTGTTTTTTTTATATACCATATAAATTATTAAAGGTAATGCACTCGTGATAATTTTCGTTCAATTTACACCCCGTGGAGAATATTCCAGAATTTTTTCGAAATTTTTTGATAAGTACTTTTCGAGATAAGGTCCGGGACAGCGATTTTTCGCGAATTTTTAAAAATAATACAAAGAAAAGTGCGCGCAATTATAATATTATATATATATTTTTTACTCGTGTTTTCACAAGCTTTCATTTGACACCACACTCGATGACCTAGTAAAAAAAATATTTTTTCACTTCCGACTTCACTCCCCAAAACTAACTCCTTAAGTCAAAATTTAATTCTCAAAACTACATGGCTCTGATGAGGCCATCAATTCCTATATTATTACCAAATTTCACCTTTCTATGTCAAATAGTTTCGGAGAAAATCGGGTGTGACAGACAGACAGACAGATAGACAGACAGACAGACAGACAGATAGACACCGAAGTGATCTTATAAGTGTTCCGTACGGAACACTAAAAACATCATAAGGACTTAAATGTAAAGAAGAAATCTATCAACAGATAGACTTAACCCAACCCTGGTCAACATGATGTTACACGTAAGCTAGTATGTGATTTATGCTTATCTACCTACCCCAATTAAAAACCCGAGAAAATTTTTTTTCCATCACCCTCAGTTTTTTTGTAATAGTGACAGTCACTTAATTACGTTGTAAGAGAAGATCGTTGAGAACATTGCTTTGAACTTAAGCCATCTTGGAAAAGAAGCAGTAATAATTATTTTTTGTTTTCATTTGAGTAATCTACGTTCAATAACATGTCGAGAACTTGTGTAAATAATCCTGATTGATTCTGTTACGTGTGTGGTGAACTTACATTCACATAATCAGCGGAGAAATTTTACAGACTTGATCAAGAAGTGTTATTTTGAATATTTCGGATTTCCAGTTCGTCACCGTGGGTTCCCCATATATGTTGTGCATCCTGTGTTACTCTTTTGACTGGATGGGCTAACGGAACACGTCACATGAACTTCGCAATTCCAATGATATAGGCCGAACCAAGAGATCACACATCAGACTGTTATTTTTGCTTGACTGCAATTAAGGGCTTCAGTAGTAAAACTAAACAAGCAATCAAGTATCCAAACTTACCATCTGCAAGAAGAGCGGTCCCCCACAGTGAAGTGATGATTTAATAAGACAAGGTGACCTAAACAACTTGGTGCATGATTTGAGTTTATCCAAAAAGCAAGCTGAAGTTTTCTCATCTAGATTGAAAGGATGGAATTTACTTCATTCAGAAACGAGAATTTGCTATTTCCGCAATCGTGATGATGAGTTCCGAAGTTATTTCTCTCAGGAAGGTCACCTTGCAGATTTGAAGGTGATTGCTATTATATTAGGGCTACAACTTGGATACACAAAATATTGCTGCTTCCTTTGTGAATGGAACAGTAGAGACAGAAAAAATCATTATATTAAAAAAGATTGGCCAAAACGTAACTTACTTACTCCTGGACAAAAAAACATTTTGTTTCCACCTTTGGTGAAACCAGAAGATGTATTGTTGCCACCACTACACATAAAACTAGGTCTTATCAAAAATGTTATCAAAGCGATGAACAAAGCTGGCGAAGGATATTTATATTTGAAAAAAAGTTCTCTAAAATTACTGATGCTAAAATTAAAAAGGGAATATTGGTTGGACCATAAATTAGAGAATTAATTAAAGACCGTATCTTTGAACAAAAAATAAATTCACTGGAAAAACCCACCTGGATATGATTCAAAAATGTGCTTAAAGATTTTCTTGAAAACAATAAAGCTGAAAACTACAAAGACTAGATCAGTAAACTTTTGACGCCCTATAAAGCACTAGGATGTAACATGTCACTCAAAATTCATTTTTTGGATTCTCATTTGGACTTTTTCCCCGAAAATCTGGGAGTAGTAAGCGATGAGCATGATGAACGTTTCCATCAGGATATTTCAGCCATGGAGAAGAGATAGTAAGGCAAATGGAGTCCAAACAAGCTGGCAGATTACTTTTGGACACATCGATCCTAAACCTGAATTTAAAGTTTCCCTTGAAAGCGGCCACTTGCGGCATAAACTCTTTCATGTCCGCGTGGAGTGTGGACAACCGGCAAATCCTTTGTCGGTTTTAGAAGAATAAAATAATAAAAATATTTTAATATTTTTTTTAATTAAATTTATTTTAGAAAAGCCGACTCAAATCTGAATCTTACGTCTGACTAATGGAGAACCACTTATCCGATTTACGTACTTTTTTTTTAAAACATACATATGTTCTCTGGCCAGGTTATAGGCTATATTTTATTACGATAGGTAGCATAAGGAATGAGCAGTGACGATAATAGTGAATGAAGTCGGAAAAAAGTTTGCCGCTAGCGCGTTGCCTTGCAATATACAGCCTAAACCATTAAATATGGAACAATATTATGTAGCAGAGAATATCTATAATCTATAATATATATAAAATGCAATGTCTCTCTGTCTGTCCATTAGTACGTTTATCACGCAAGAACCACTTATCCGATTTAAGTGTCTTTTTTAAATTCATACATATATTTTTTAGCCGGGTTATATAATAATAATAATCTATATCTACAATATATATATAAAGTGCAACGTCTCTCTGTCTGTTTGTCTGTCCGTTAATGCGCTTATCTCTCGAGAACCATTTATCCGATTTACGTGATTTTTTAAATTAACACCCTCTAACCAGGTTATAGATATAGATTTTATATCTATAATATATATAAAATGCAACGTATCTCTGTCTGTCTGTTTGTCTGTTAGTGCGCTTATCACTGGAAAATACTTATTCAATTTACGTGCTCTTTTTTTTTTAAACATACATATGTTCTCTGTCCAGGTTATAGGATATATTTTATTACGTTAGGTGACATATGGAATAAGCAGTGACGATAATAGTGAATGAAGTCGGAGAAAAGTTTGCCGCTAAAGCGTTCTCTTGCAATACACTGCCTAAAGCATTAAATATAGAACAATACCATGTAGCAAAGAATATAATATATATAAAATGCAACTCGGTCTGTCTGTCTGCCTGTCCGTTAGTGCGCTTATCAGTTGAGAACCCTCTTATCCGATTTACATGTTTTTATAAATTTATACATATGTTTTATATAATTCGATATAAGCCTAGATAATGGGAGATAAGGTGAGATAATGGGAGATAAGTATAAATAATGGGAGATAAGCAGAGATAAGGCTAGATAATGGGAATTATGGTGAGATAATGGGAGATAAGGAGAAATAATGGGAGATAAGGAGAAATATTGCGAGATAAGCCCAGATAATGGGAGATAAGGAGAAATAATGGGAGATAAGGAGAAATAATGGGAGATAAGGGGAACTAATGGCAGATATTTTATTACGTTAGGTAACATAAGGAATAAGCAGTGACGATAGTAGTGAATCAAGTTTACACGAGCTGAGCCGCGGGCACGGCTAGTATATATATATATATATATATATATATATATATATATATATATATATATATATATATATATATATATATATATATGATGGCCCATTTGAAAGGATCTACCTCATTTTTAATTCAATAAATATAAATAAATATTTTATCATGAGTACGTTAAAATTTGTTTTTCCCCTTTCACCTAAAGCAGGGCTGTCAAGGTCATGCACAGTTCGAGCCAATTTCGGAGGTAAAGCCTCCCGCTGCCCCCACCACTGCTAGACGTTAAGCGGCCGAGTCGCGGCTCGGCTGCTTACCAAACACAATGCGCTCCTCCTATGTCTCTCATAGCCGCTCCTGAGACTGCGCGACAGCAGCAGTGGTGGGGGCAGCGGGAGGCGTTACCTCCAAAATTGGCTCGAACTGTGCATGACCTTGAGAGTCCTGACCTAAAGCTATCTCTCCTTTTTTAAAATATTCAGTCGGAGGAAGCGTTTCAATTCGAATCTGATTAGATCTATGTCTCTGTCTCACGTATTTCACTTTCAGTACAGTTTTGAGTGTGGTTGGAGAGACTATAAAAGATATTACCTTACCACCAGAAAATACCAAACCTTATGTCGCAAGACTTGTACTTCATTTAATTCATTAGGTTAGTTGAAACTCAAAGTGATTATTGCAAAAAATAGTAAATCTTCTTCAGAATTTTTGCTGATTTTCACAAAACTAATTTGTTTTCCACTTATTTGGGGTAGATCCTTTTAAATGGTACACCCTTGTATATTTCACCAATGACTTTCTGCAACACATGCACCAGCTTACCTGTGTAAAACTTCGGAGGATCCTTAAATTTCAACATTGGTGATGAAGTAGCACCTTTGATGTTCCGTATTTTTGAAGCAAATTGAAATCGTCCGGTTGACGGTGGGCAAGTGGATGGTCTAACCTGTTCTGATAATACTCTGTAAATTGAATACGAAAAAGCAAGATACATTATTAATACTCGGTTGACTATCCTCTAAATTTAGAGTACTTAAGCAGCCTGTAAATGAAATATAATTAACCTGACTGGTGTTTAGTAGATCGTGACCCAATATCAGATTTGATAGTGTAATACTTTGGTATGTTTCGTCAATTTATTATTTCTTGATACATCTGAAATGTGGTATTAACTTAAAAATTTCTGCCACATATATCGCACCATAAAACCCCTCTAATTTTTATATGAAACAGCACCCGCGCTAGGAATCTCAGGAGCCATGAACAAAACCTTTTATAGAAGCTTAGCTTTGTCATACCAGACACGATCAAACGCTTTTTATACATCAAGCGCGGCCGATCAAAATTGTCAAATTACGTTATTTCAAAGATGTGTGAAACAGGTTAGATTTTCTTTTTAATATCCTATAGACTAGACAAGAATGCATTTTTACAATGTGTCATTGCCCCAATTACAAAAAAGTTATTACTATCACGGAAAAAAGAAGTTGTTTTATGTTTATAAATTAAAAATAAACCAAGTATAATAGTAAAATACAGTAGAACCCCGATTAACCGAGTCGCGATTATCCGAGCTCCGGATTAACCGAGCCAATCTAAGAACCTGATTATCCGAGGTACGCGCGTCTATGCTGCATATTAACCGAGCTTCTAAAATATGTATGTACATATTTCCATTTAAAATCGTCGGGGCCTTTGGGGAATTCCCCTGGCCAGTGTGAGGGGTTCCCCTATTTATGTTTTTGGACTCTTTTAGCATGTAAATTTGCGTGAATGCAGTGCGATGTAGCGTTTATTACGGAGAAGTACGATTATACTCACATAATTTATTTGGTTGGAGTTCTGGTAGTTAAGTGTAATTAATACGACCTGCTTTGTTTGAATTTTTGTTTGTCAAGCAGCAAAACAAGCGTAAAAGAATCGTCGTTCCTATTGAAGAAAAATTAAAAGCCATCAGAAGAATTGAAGCAGGAGAGACAATTAAAGTTGTTGCACGAGATTATGGAGTAGGTGAGGTAACAGTTGGAGATTGGAAAAGAAACCACACAAAAATAGAAGAGTGGTGTATAAATCAAGCCTCCTCGTCCTCAGGAAGAAAATCAATGAAAACCGGCGACTATGAAAAGGTTAACGAAGCTTTATTTATGTGGTTTAACCAACAGAGATCAAAAGGTGTCCGCTGTCAGGTCCAATTGTACAACAGAAAGCAATAATGATTAGTAGGCAATTCCCAGAGATAGATCAGTTTACCGCCAGTTCTGGTTAGCTTGACTGCTGGAAAAAAAACCGGTACGATGTACGACAACTGACTGTATGTGGTGAAAAACTTTCTGCTAATGTGTCATCAATTGAGAAGTTTAAGCAGAACTTTAAAAAGCAAATCGAAGATTGTGGATACACATGTGATCAAATTTACAACTGTGACGAAACTGGTCTGAATTATAAAATGCTTCCATCAAAAACATTGGCATATCGACAGGAAAAATCAGCCCCTGGGCACAAACGAAGTAAGGAAAGATTAACTATAATGGTATGTTCCAATGCATCTGGCAAGCACGAAATCCCATTTATGGTGATTGGCAAGTCTGCACGTCCAAGAGCTCTAAAAGACATCTCACCCAAAGCCCTACCAGTCTATTACAAAAGTCAGAAGAGCGCATGGATGGATGCGACCTTATTTACTAACTGGTTTGAAGAAGAGTTCGTGCCATCTGTGACTGAATTTTTGAACTGAAACCGTCTTCCTATTAAAGCAATTTTGTTAATGGGTAATGCCCCCTCTCACCCTGGAGAAGGACTTCATGTGGGCGAAACTGTTGTAAAATTAAACATTAAAAAAAATTATAGGCGTTTACATCTTGAACATCTGTTAGAATACACAGAAAAGGAGGATATTATCAATGGAATGAGAAAGGTTACACTGAAAAATGTTATTTACTGGGTAAGTCAAGCTTGGGATTCTGTGCGTACTACCACTATTCAAAAATCTTGGACACAAGTTATTGATTTTGAGGACTATAATGACAGTGAAGATGATACTCCATTAAATGAATTAGCTTTGAAATTGAGAAGCCATGGAGAAATGTCCTGTTCAAATTTTGACAGTGAGATAGAAGAAAAAGAAAAAAGTTTATTTGAATTAATGCAAAAATTAAAAGGTTGCGAAAATGTGACAAGAGAAGATGTTGTTGAATGGATTACAGCAGATGATTTAGAAAAGAAATGAATATTGAAGAAATAACGAATGCCTTTTCAGGAAACCGAAAAAAAATCAGATGACGACGGCGATGACGAAGCGGCGGTGGATGAACAGTCTCCCACTAAGATCTCTCATCAAGAAGGTTTTGCTTCTTTGGAAAAAGCTTTGAGGTATATCGAACAACAACCAGAGGCAACCCTCAGGTGCAGTTGCTTAGCAACTACACGTTGGCTATGCCCTTCTTCCGAAGTAATATCCATTTTCCGATGACGTAATTACTGAGCAGGTACAGTGATAGGAAAATGTAGTTGCATGTGTTTTTATAAGAATGAATAGCTCGCAACAGGTACGTTGCTGGGCGAGCAAAAACAGTTTTATTGAGCACAGCTTTAATCAGTAAACTTTTTTGAAAATCCAAATGTTTTTGGTATTATTGGAAAGAGTAGAAAATCAGCATTTTAATGATACTAAAAATAATATCACTGTTTGAAAATTAGATTCAAGGATCGGTGTTAAATGAGGCAAAATCGTTTGAGTCGATCTTTTTGCTCACCAATGTATATAAATTCAAAATAAACCAGCAAATGTTTTCTGAAAATATCTGGAAAACTAATTCTTGCAATAGAATTTCGTTTTCATATTCGGAATCTACCATCCAAAATTCATAAATCCTGAAAACATTGTAAAATTTCGCCTACTACAAGAAATCTAGAAAATTACCAAATTTTGTCAAGATTTATAAAAATATAATTTGTGTTATTTTATGGTCAACCCCGTATATTGTTACCATAACCTTTCAAGCAAATTCAATAAAACGGAAGAAAAATAATGATTCTGTAAACTTACCCAGTTTCCTCTTCATTCTGCTCCTGATTGTCTTCGATTTTTTCTTCGAGACATTCAGCGTTGGGAGCTGTCTTCGGACAACCGCCGTCAAGATGATATTTTTTGCTTTGAGCAAATTTTTTGTATGAATTGGTGAAGTTTCGGGATTTCGAGATGTTTGCACAGATAAATTTGTACATTTTTTTGGTGTATTTCACTTTAATTTTGATCGAATGGAGAAAAATTCATGATTGAACGTCAGGCGGACAGCCGCAATGGAAATGATGTAAAAAACCGAAAAAATGACTGGTGTGTATACTATTAAACATTGTTGGTAGATTGGTACTCTACTAAGCAAATAAAATTTTTAAGGGGATTACCCATCTAGAAAGTAAGTTTTTAATATAAAACTTTATAGAAAATTGGAAAAATCCAAAGAAATTTTGAAACTGGAAGGTAAGTAAGCATAAGTTCAAACATTATATCGTTATAATTGCCATTATACAGTTTAATATACGCTGATTTTTTTTGTTAACAGGCCGATCAAGAGATCTTGTCTTTCATTACGGTATTTAGAACTACTGGATGTGACAATTTAATTACCGGAATGCACCTTTTAAAATTATACAAGTGTACTTCGCACTAGTAGCTACTCTCATCTTCAAAGTAAATTTGTACACCTATACATTAACTTAAACGGCCTTCCCATTTCTGGAAGAAGATCTGTAACTCATTTTCCAAAATGATCATCATCATTAACTTATTCCATCCATAGTCGGATGTAAGCCTCCCTAAGTTGTCTCCAATGAGTTCTGTTGTTTACTTTTTGTATTCAATCGTGTCCCGCTAATCTTTTTATGTCATCCGCTCATCTTGTCTGTGGCCTACCTCTGCATCTTTTATGTTCTCTAGGCCTCCATTCGACTATACGGCGCACAGTGGAACCGAGGCGGCGAAAAGTCGATTTTATAAAAGTATGTGGAGAAGGATAATAAACACAAAAATTTGAAGAGAAATGTCTAAATTCAAAGAATCAAGTGTAATTTATTATGTTTACCTATCTGAATAGAGTATATTCCTTATATATAGATCACTCAAATAAATTACCTCTGATAACACATTACATTCTTACGTTTTCATTTCATATGCTGCCCACAATTTTTTAAGAACACTATGCTATATACATTTTTTAATTCAAAGTTTGATATAATAGCTGCATTAACACGTATTAGTTTCGTTTCTGACGCGAATATTTACGTGCCAAATTAAATAATGCCACAGAATCAAAAATATTCATAAAATTGTATCTTTATTTAGGCGTAACTATTTATCTACACTTTCCTACAATCTAAAATTAATTTTTATTAGAAGATTACATTGTTATTTATCATATCCAAATGGTTTTAAGTGCGATCAAGTGCGATTACGAGTACAATTAAATCATATATCCACGAACGTACAATTTGACTAGGTAAAAAAAGGGATATATAATCTCATTTTCGCCACAGTGCGAAAGGTTAAAGTTCTGTCAGTAGACGAAAAATTGCCTGTTTTATACAATTTCCTTTTAGGAGAGACAGTTAAATATTCTAAATGCTAAATATAACTTGAAATATAGAGAAATTAAATTATATAAGGATAGATATAGTGCACTAGTTTTTAGTGTTCCGTACGGAACACTTATAAGATCACTTCGGTGTATGTCTGTCTGTCTGTCTGTCTGTCTATCTGTCTGTCTGTCACAACCCGATTTTCTCCGAAACTATTTGACATAGAAAGGTGAAATTTGGTAATAATATAGGAATTGACGGCCTCATCAGAGCCATGTAGTTTTGAGAATTAAATTTTGACTTAAGGGGTTAGTTTTGGGGGGTGAAGTCGGAAGTGAAAAAAAATTTTTTTTACTAGGTTATCGAGTGTGGTGTCAAATCAAAGCTTGTGAAAACACGAGTAAAAAATATATATATATAAATATTATACTTCCGAGCACTTATCTTTGTATTATTTTTAAAAAATTCGCGAAAAATCGCTGTCCCGGGCCTTATCTCGAAAAGTACTTATCAAAAAATTTCGAAAAAATTCTGGAATATTCTCCACGGGGTGTAGATTGAACGAAAATTATCACGAGTGCATTACCTTTAATAATTTATATGGTATATAAAAAAAAAAAAAATTTCAAGGTCATCAGATTTCAGTAAAGATTGGAAAGAAACTTTGTTGAAAACTCATTTGGGGTGTGTTTTGTGAAGTCACTAATCATTTTTATACCACCGTAACATAAATTTTTGACTTTGAGGGGTGAAATCGGAAGTGAAAAAAATTTTTTTTTACTAGGTCATCGAGTGTGGTGTCAAATGAAAGTTTGTGAAAACACGAGTAAAATATATATATATATATATATATATATATATATATATATATATATATATATATATATATATACATATATATATATATATATATATATATATATATATATATATATATATATATATATATAATGTAATACTTGCGCACACTTTTCTTCGTATTACTTTTAAAAAATCGCTGTCCCCTACCTTATCTCGAAAAGTACTGATCAAAAAATTTGGAAAAAAAATTCTGGAATATTCTCCACGGGGTATAAATTGAACGAAAATTATCACGAGTGCATTACCTTTAATAATTTATTTGGTATACAAAAAAAAAACAAAAAATTTCAAGGTCACCAGTTTTCAGTAAAGATTGGAAACAAACTTTGTTGAAAACTCATTTGGGGTGTGTTTTGTGAAGTCACTGATCATTTAATACCACCCTAACAAAAATTTTTATTTTAAAAACAATCAGCGTACGGAACACTAATTGTGCAAGTTCAACTTGCACTTGACCGGTTTTTTTTTTATGAACTCCAGCTGTGTAGCGTATATATTAACCCCTTACTGCATGACTTTTTTTATTTTTGCAAAAAAAATATATATGTTAGATAATATTTTTAAATACACGAAATAAATGTTAAAAAAAAAATTGGTCACTTTTTTATCAAGATATGAATCACCTTTTGACATGTGCCAAATTTGGCACAAATTGGGAAAACGGAAAAAAAATTAAACTAGAGAATAAATTTCGGTAAAAATGTTTAAAACGTGTCATACAAAGTTTATTCAGTATGGAATTTATAAAAAACAGTTTCGGTCTTTATTTAGGCATAAAAATACCACACACTTGTTACAAGACACATGAGATTTTCCCTTGCACTCAGGATATTTACATCTTTGGCGATCTTCATTTACTTCTGGCCAGTGACTCAAGTTATCAGTTCTAACTTCCTGGGCTGGTATTTGTGAAAAGGGATACTTTCTTTGTTTCAAATCTAGCTGAGGCTGTAGGGGCAGGTGCTTGGCCTTCCCCTTTTTTTTTCTGCCTCACGCCAGATTTCGTTAATACTTCTGCAAGAGCAAGCTTGAATTCTGAGAGCGACAAATATAAGTTATCATTTTGCAAACTTCGTCTCCACAGTATCCAACTGTTAGCGCAAGTCATATCAAGAAAATGGCAAAATACCCTCATATACCACTTTTTTGATCTAATTTGGATTCTATAGTATCCTAGCATGCTATCTAGGAGATCTACACCTCCCATATAAGCATTATATACAGCAACGCTTTGGGGACGGGGGATTTTTATATGGGTATTTGATTTTTTGCAGAACCTCGTTGCTTCTGATGTAGGCTGACTGCCAACTTTATTATCATACCAGGACACTGCAGATATTTGCACACCATCGACAGTTGCCACTTTTTCCAGAAATGTACCTCTACCTTTTTTTTTCATTTCCGCTTCCTTAGGAAACTGCAAGCATGGTACACACGATTAGCTCTTACTGTACCCAATGGTAAAATGCCATTTTTGGTGAGATATGTTAGCAGGGGAATGCTTGTAAACCAGTTATCAAAAAAGAGTTTGTAGTTTAGATTTTTTTTCGGAATAGATTCTGAAAGTTTTACTACAACGTTGCTACTGGCTCCTAGATCAGGCTGATTATTCTCAAGCACCGTAGTTCCACAGTAAAAAATCAAAGTCGTAAGAAAAACCAGACACGCCGCTTTAGAACGAAAACTTTATATCCCCATTTATGGGGCTTTTTGGGATTATATTGTTTTAGAGTTGAGCGTGCTTTCGTTGGGATGATTTGTTCATCGACGGCCATATGTTCTTCTTTAGGAACAAGTAGAAATCTGTCACGAATCTTGTTCAGAAAGGGACATATTTTAAAAAGTTTATCATAGTCAGGTTGACCCTGAGGAACCTGCAGTGTGTTGTCGTTGAAATGCAGAAATCGTTTGATTTCTTCAAATCTGTTGCATGTCATAGCACTGGAAATATTGGGAATTTCCAACGAATTATTCCAATAAGACCTGGTCGATGGTAACTGAATAATCGACATATATATACAAATGCCACAAAAAACACGAATTTCTTCCTTGGATATATTGGGTGGCTTTTCAGGTCTACTTTGAACCCCGTACAAATTTGACTGTTCAGTTATGTAAACGAAAAGTTCTTCAGTAAAAATGAAATTGAAGAAATGGATAGGATCTTCTAATTCTTTTATGAAATCAGGAAGAACTGTACAACCTTGAAATTTTACAAATTCCTCAGAGACAGCTAGAAATTTATTCTCCCAATCAATGGTTTGCTTTTGCTTTTTTTTGGCTTCTCTTTGGTCGGTTTATTAGTCGATGTCGATGGTAACACATTCTGATGATCTATAAAAGTTTGCCCTAATGCGGACAATGGCATGTCATCACCATCATCTTCTATATCGGTTCGTCAATAATAACATCTTCGTTTGTCGAAACGATTCTTTCGTTTTCACTGTCTGACTCATACAGGAGAACGGACTTTCTAGGACCCAACAAGTCATTTCTTTGATGTTCATCGTCCGAGGATAAATTTTCATTGTCACTAACGTCACCATTTGGAATTCGGAAATTTCTGGTGCCATAAAACTTACTGGGGTCCATCTAAGAAAGAGATGTAATTATTATAAATTATCATGTCTTTATATAAAACTGTTCCAAATATGGCACAGGTAAACAAACTCATATTTTGTCTTCAATACGTCAAATTATAATTATGATATTACCTTAGTAGCAAAATTAGACACCTACCTTTATAAGAATATTTTTTTCACAACAAATTATTCACAAGAGAGTATGAAAACTGTTGATCTAAAAAACCACAAAACAGGATATAGCGTGTCACAAGCCGCCACTGGACTAATGGCTTTTCCTGGCGTCGAGATTTGACTGCGGTGGAGTCTGCGCGTTTTACGTCAAAGCAGCGAACGTGCCGGATATGGAACAATTTGAAATAAGATCCTTAAGCTACTCAGGGACTTAGAAAAAAAATATATTTTGATGTGTGACAAATTTGGGACAGTATGCGGTAAGGGGTTAAGCCCTGAGAAAGAGTCATTCATATGCGGAAGGCATGTATATAAATGTCTTAATTCACAATCAATATAAGAGAGTTGTCTGAAAATAATGGTTTTGACGAAAAACACCATCTTTATGTTGAAACTCAAAACTTCTCAGACTACTCTCGTAACATATTTGAATTATCGCCGAACTATATAATGTCTTTACGAACATATGTCGTGTAGGCATGAAACAAATGATTATTATGCAATCTTCCGATTGTTCTTTCCATCTAAGGAATTGCGTATCTGTTTTGTTACTATGGTGATCGTTTCAGTGACCGACTCACAAATATTATGCGTTTGGTTATAACGAACGGTTATCATTTCGAGCGCGTTGAAGCTTTAAGGTTTTAAAACAATTTGACGTTGATAGTCCTCTTACATTTGCAACTTTGCAGCATTATTAAACAATTAAAAATCACATTTCGACAGATTTCAGTTGGCTCCGCCTCGCCTATTCCCTTCATCGCATCGCTTCGCGCGCTTCTATAATATATATATAAAATGCAACGTCTCTCTGTCTGTCTGTCCGTTAGTACGCTTATCACTGGAGAACCACTTATCCGATTTACGTACTTTTTTTTAAAAACATACATATATTCTCTGGCCAGGTTATAGGCTATATTTTATTACATCTATAATATATATAAAATGCAACGTATCTCTGTCTATCTGTCTGTTAGGCGATTTTTTTTGGTTATTTTTAGTTAGTCTGTTTGTCAAGTATCAAAAATCATCAAAAAAATTTGAACTAGTTACTAACAGTTTCAAATGGCGGCTTGTTAATGTTTCTAAATTACGAATTTTTACCAAAGTGTTTCCTACTTTAAATCAATAAAGAGAAAAAAAAATGTTTGGAAGTTATTCTGCAAATTATTTTAAAAACTTTTACGTCTTTTTAGCTATCAAAAAAGGTATAATACTAGGAGTTTAATAGGAAATGACACCTAAAGCGGGCTCTGGTAGCAAAAGGTAAATTTTTAGTTCTAGGTGAAAATACTAAAAATACACACAAATAAAACAAAAAACCTTGCAATTTAATATTTTTTATTAATTATAATTCATGTTCTATATGGTCGCCCCTATTTCTAACACAAATTCTCATTCTTTTTCTTAAATTACTTTTCACAATGCTGGTTGTGAGGTGCCGCCTAACGAATGAGCAGTGACGATAATAGTGAATGAAGTCGGAAAAAAAGTTTGCCGCTAGCGCGTTCCCTTGCAATACACAGCCTAAACCATTAAATATGACACAATATTATGTAGCAGAGAATATCTATAATCTATAATATATATAAAATGCAATGTCTCTCTGTCTGTCTGTCTGTCCATTAGTGCGCTTATCACGCGAGAACCACTTATCCAATTTACGTGTCTTTTTTTAAATTCATACATATATTCTTTGGCCAGGTTATAAAATAATAATAATCTCTATCTATAATATATATAAAATGCAGCGTCTCTCTGTCTGTCTGTCTGTCCGTTAGTGCGTTTATCACTGGAGAACCACTTATCCGATTTACGTGCTTTTTTTTTAAAACATACATATGTTCTCTTTCCAGGTTATCTATATATAATATATATAAAATGCAACGTCTCTCTGTCTGTCTGTCTGTCCGTTAGTGCATGACGTACTTTTTTTTTAAAACATACATATGATCTCTGGCCAGGTTATGGGATATATTTTATTGCGTTAGGTAACATAAAGAATAAGCAGTGACGATAATAGTAAATCAAGTCGGAAAAAAAAAAAAAAAAAGGCTACCGTTAGCGCGTTCTCTTGCAATATATTGCCTAAACCATTAAATGTGAAACAATATCATGTTGCAAAGAATTATATATATATATATATATATATATATATATATATATATATATTATATATATATATATATATATATATATATATATATATAATGGGAGATAAGGAGAAATAGTGGGAGATAAGCAGAAATAAGTCTAAGTAATGAGAGTTATGTTGAGATAATGGGAGATAAGGAGAAATAATGGGAGATAAGGAAAAAGATTGCGAGATAAGTCGAGATAAGCCTAGATAATGGGAGATAAGGTGAGATAATGAGAGATAAGTATAAATAATGGGAGATAGGCAGAGATAAGTCTAGGTAATGGGACTTATGGTGAGATAATGGGAGATAAGGAGAAATAATAGGAGATAAGGAGAAATATTGCGAGATAAGTCGAGAAAAGCCTAGATAATGGGAGATAAGGTGAGATAATGGGAGATAAGGAGAAATAATGGAAGATAAGGAGAAATAATGGGAGATGAGTAGAGATAAGCCTAGATAATGGAAATTATGTAGAGATAATGGGAGATAAGGAGAAATAATGAGAGAGAAGCAGAGATAAGTCTAAGTAATGGGAGTTATGGTGAGATAATGGGAGATAAGGAGAAATAATGGGAGATAAGGAAAAATATTGCGAGATAAGTCGAGATAAGCCTAGATAATGGGAGATAAGTGAGATAATGGGAGATAAGTATAAATAATGGGAAATAAGGAGAAATAATGGGAGATAAGCAGAGACAAGTCTAGGTAATGGAAGTTATGGTGAGATAATGGGAGATAAGGAGAAATAATGGGAGATAAGGAGAAATATTGCGAGATAAGGAGAAATAAGGAGAGATGAGCAGATATAAGCTTAGATAATGGAAATTATGTAGAGATAATGGGAGATAAGGAGAAATAATGGGAGATAAGGGGAAATAATGGCAGATATTTTATTACGTTAGGTAACATAAGGAATAAGCAGTGACGATAGTAGTGAATCAAGTCCACACGAGCGGAGCCGCGGGCACGGCTAGTCTTATTAGAAATGCGATTTCGAATCCAGGCGCATTTTTCCTTTTGACGATCGATATAAATTTTTTTATTAATATTTTTTTGTAATTAGTGCGTTCAAAAAAACTTATATCCCAAATTTGAACACATTCATGTAGATAGATTTAATTTTGATTATTTTAATTAATTATAATATTTCTATAATTTATACCTTTTGAAACCTTTACATTTTCTAAATTTGAAAGCATACATGTCAATTTTCGAAAATTCAATCGCCATATTAAATCCGCCATTTTGAATTTTTGAAATCTGACAGCGTATTTGAATTCAACGACCTTAAAAACCTGTAATAACATGCATAATGTGAAGATCCGTCTGTTCCCCGAATTGCGAGACTGAAAGGGTTAAATATATGTGTTCGTATTATGTGAATTTTACACTAATATATTATTTTTAATTATTATAATGCCGCACAAATAGTTTATGTGATCATTCATTGCATATTTAAGAAGTAATATAATTTTTGCCGCGAATCGGGCAAATGGCTCCACTGTGCGGCGTGTCCATCTGTTATCATTCATCCTTGCGATATGACCCGCCCAATTCCACCTTAATGTACATAATAGTTGTGTAACATGTGGAACTTTGATCTTCTTCGTATCTCGATGTTAGGAATACAATCTTGGAGTCTAATATTTAGTATTCTCCTCTCCATTGCTCTTTGGGTTACCTGGAGTTTATTTATTATACTTTTATTTAAAGCCCACGTTTCAGTGGGCCTTAAGTAATTTAATCGTGCACCATCCATTAATATTCCTTTATTTTCCCACATTAACGATTTGAATATGCCTTCTCGAGTCAACGTGAAAAGCTTTGGGATATCAAGTCACCTTGTCTAATTCCTCTTTTAATCTTATTTGTTTTTGCTTCAAGCACTACTTGTGATGTGGCATTTTTATACACAGTGACTCACAGCTTAAATGATGCAGTCGCTATAAGAAAAGACTAACTGGTCTCAGTGCCTCTCTATTTATTTGAAAAAAACAACTTATTGAAATTATATTAGTAAAGAGTCTTCTAAAAAAGTATGAATTACTTTTTGTCTTAAACATGTCGTACTTAATTAACAATAAATAATTAATCAAATCATATGCAATTTTAACGTTACAGCTTAAATGATGCAAAATAACAACAGGGGTCAAAACTTATCGCATTTTGAAATTTACGAAGGCGGCGTTGCTTTGATTTCTTAGTGCAATTGTTTTTTGTTTAGTTTGACATTTTTTCATTCAATAAAACGAAATTGTTTAAGAATGGGTCGTCGAACTACAATTTCTGAGAGAAATTTAATTATTACTCATTACAGGAATGGATACAGCCAAAGAGACATAGCCAAAATGGTAAATAAATGTCCGTCAACTGTTCAGCATATCATTGAACGTTACCGGAATGAAAATAGAGTCGAGAATAAGTCAAGGTTGGCTCCAAATAAATTCTTCAATGAACGTGAAGAAAGATGGATTTTAAGAGAGGTATCAAATAATCCAAAAAAAAAAAAGTGCGCCAAAGTTGTGCGCCGAGGGGTGGAAAGACAGTTTGGAAAAAGGTGTAACCCCGAAACAGTTCGACGGATCTTGCGAAATAATAATTTACATGGTCGAACTGCTAGAAATAAGCCTTTCATTAGGTAAAGAAATAGACGCGTGAGATTGGAATTTGCCAGAGAGCATATCAATAAAGACTTGAACTTCTGGAATTCAGTAATATTTGCTGATGAGACCAAAATAAACTTATTTGGGTCCGATGGAAAAATATCAGTGTGGAGAAAGCCTAACGAAGAATTAAAATTGAAAAATATGAAAGCTACGGTAAAGCACGGTGGAGGTGGAGTGATGTTATGGGGCTGTATGTCATCTGCAGGAGTAGGTAACATGCATTTCGTCGAAGGGAATATGAACCAATATGTGTACTTGGATATACTAAGGCAGCATCTCGTCGCTAGTGCCTAAAAATTAGATATTGAAAACAATTATCGGTTCTATCACGACAATGATCCAAAGCACACGTCATTTCGAGTCCGCAGTTGGTTGCTTTATAACTGTCCAAATGTTATTAAAACACCAGCCCAGTCACCAGACTTAAATGTAATTGAAAATTTGTGGCTGACATTAAAAAATAAAGTAAATAGTGCCCCAATATCAAATAAAACTGAATTAAAAGTAAAAATTACTGAAGAATGGAACACTATTTCCTCGGAGTATATTGGAAAGTTAGTTGAATCAATGTCCAGAAGATTACAAGCCGTTATTGATAATGAGGGAGGCCCGACCAAATATTAGCAGGCTTATTTCAAATTCTACAGTTTGTTTTCTCTAATAATTTTGGTATATTGAATTTTGCATCATTTAAGCTGTGACGTTAAAATCGCATATAATTTAATTAATTATTTATTGTTAAATAAGTAAGGCATATTTAAGACAAAAAGTAATTCATACTTTTTTAGAAGACTCTTTACTAATTTAATTTCAATAAGTTGTTTTTTCCAAATAAATAAAGAGGCACTGAGACCAGTTAGTCTTTTCTTATAGCGACTGCATCATTTAAGCTGTGAGTCACTGTACATATGTATCCAAGCAGAGTTGTGTATCTTTCGTCGACTCTGCTGTTATTTAAGGCGTTAAGGCTTGCCCATATATCTACCAAATCAAATGCTTTTTCATAGTCAACCACTGCTATCCACAAGGTGACCTTACATTTCATTTGCTTTTTCCACTAGTAATCTAGTTATTTGAAGAAGGTCCAACGTGCTGTATTCCCCGTCTAAATCCCGCTTGTTCACGTGGTCGATAACTGTTTAATTTATTCGTTATGATTCTAGTAAGGATTTTGTATAGTACCGATAACAGGTTGATGGGTCTGTAATTCTCCAATTTAAATTTGCTCTCATTTTTAAAAATAAGCACAATCAAGGCGTTTACCCAAGGTTGTGGTATTTTACTTTTATTAGACACCTGTTAACTAGAGCTTGAAGAGATTGTATTATCGATGCCCCTCCATATTTTATCATTTCTATAGTTATTTCATCATCCTCTGGTTATTTGTTGTGTGCATATGTTGTAGGGCAGGGGTGCTCAAACGGTCGATCGCGATCGACAAGTCGATCGCGAGTGCTTTTTGAGTCGATCTCGAGAAAAAAATTCCGATATAGAACTATCCACAGATTTTGTTTTAGGTAACTAAAACAAATTGTAATGAATAAACTACTAAAATTTATTCGATCCACAATTAGGCCAGAATAACTCCCTCATCACTTTCTTTTATCGTAACAACCCCCCGCTAGCGGCAAAAGGCGGCTTTATCAAAGGAACGCGCGGTACTTGTCAAAGAAAAGCCGCGTTTTTGATTCCCGCCGATTTTTCTAGAAACTTCGGGCGGCGTGTTTGACGGGAACATTCGAGACTTCGTTCGCGCCGATATAAATGTTGCGCCTGCAGGAATAGGAGTCAGTCTGAGTTGTAACTTGAAGGCGATACATCGATACAAAGTTTATTAATAAATAGTCCAAAATGAGTGGCGGCGAAGAAAAGTAAAACTTATCATTTTAATAACGATTGGGAGGAAGAATTTTTCTTTTGTATCGTAAAGGATAACTGCATTTGTCTCATTTGCCGTGCGTCAGTTGCAATACCTAAGCGTGGGAACTTAGAGAGGCATCATAAAACGGTTCATAAAAACTATGAAAACGATTTTCCGTCACAGAGTGAATTAAGAAAACGAAAAGTACGTGATTTGATAACTTGTTTGAAAAAAGAACAAAACCATGTTAACAAGACCAGCCAAACAATCAAAAGCTGCAACGATCGCGTCAGTTAAAATATTTCATATATTGGCGAAACACAAGAAACCATTTGATGATGGATTGGTTGTGAAGGAAGCATTTATTGAAGCGGGTGAGACTTTATTTGGAGATTTTAAAAATAAAACAGAGATAATGTCTGCTATTAGAGAACTTCAGTTATCTCGTCCGACTGTCACAAGGCGTGTTAAAGTCATGAGTCAGGACATGGCAGATAAACTAAAACATGATATCATGGAATGTACATACTTTTCTTTACAGTTCGACGAATCCACAGATATGACGGACACTGCCCAGCTGTGTATTTTTATTCGAATGATATTCAATGACATGTCGGCTAAGGAAGAGTTTTTGACAATGATTCCTCTGAAAGGAAAGACCCGTGGTGAAGATATATATGACGTTTTTCTTCAATTATGTAACAAACTACAAGCTACCAATATATAAACTAGTGTGCATTACAACCGATGGAGCACCAGCCAGCAATGACTGGAAACAAAAACGGTTTTGTGGCATTGTGTCGAGCTAACAATGATTTCCCTTCATTTTTTTTCCTTCCATTGCATTATACATCAACAAGTTTTGTGTTCAAAAGTTCTAAACATGGAGGAGATTATGGGCATTGCAATAAAAATTGTGAATTCTATCCGTGCACGTAGCTTGCAACGACGGCTCTTTAAATTGCAGTTGGAAGATAGTGAGTCTGCTGAACACCCTGATTTAGTTCTTCACGCGGACGTCAGATGGTTGAGTCGCGGAAAATTCCTACAAAGGTTTCAAGAATTATTGCCCGAAATAACAGCTTTTCTGACAGACATCACAATGCATTTAAACACCATTAATTTGGAGCTTCAAGGTAAAGGAAAAACTATTATTGAGATGATGAGCGCAATAAACGAATTCAAAAGTAAATTGCAACTTATGATAGATCAACTGAAAAGAAAGGATCTTAAAAATTTTCCGTCTTTGAAAGCAAGGATTCCTCAGTTGAATTATGATATTTATGAGGCAAAATTATCAAATATTTTGGGCCAATTCGAAATACGTTTTTATGATTTCAGTAAATTGGTAAATATCGCATCATTTATGAGTTATCCTTTTTCGTGTAAAAAACATTGAGGAATTAGCTACTGAAATAGCAAGTCATTTTAACATGTTCTGTTGAAAATGAGTTAGTGCAGATTATATCAGATATACATCTCAAAGCCACAGCATCTGATACAAAATTCTGGTGTTTTATATCTGAAGATAAATATCCGAATCTAAGGAAAATCGCCCTTCAACTGACGGCAATGTTTGCGTCAACTTACTTGTGCGAGTCTGCATTTTCTGAAATGAAGCTAATTAAGTCAAAATATCGAAATCGACTAACTGACGAACATATGTCATCATGCTTACGATTAGCAGTCGGTAATTACGTACCATCTTATGAAAAGTATGCTGAGGACATGCAGTGCCACGCTTCAACATCCAAAGTCACTCTTTAGTTAAGTTTAGACACTAGAACTCGTTTGTTTTGTAAGAACCAATAAACTCGCAATTTTGAATAATTATGAGTTTTTTCATTGGCATTTTAGAGCAGACCTACACTTACCTTGACTAAAAAAATGCATATTGTGCGGAAAACTAATATCTATACCACGATACACCCTACCTAGACGACAATCCTGCATCACACTTACTTGCAGCCTCTCGGAGTCGATCGATCGTAGTCTAACAATATTGAGGTAAATCGCCAGCAATTCAAGTTTGAGCACCCCTGTTGTAGGGCGTTCATTATTTCATCCGCTTTTACATCGGGAATTTCTTCAGATCCCACATTTCTTACAGTCACTCTATTTTCTTCCTCTTTTCTGGGCGGTGGCGATATTCTCGTGTCATACAGTGTTTGATAATATTTCTCTGTAGCTTTCCTTTATCTCTTTGATTTGTGCGTTATTGTTATTTATAAGTTTTATTATTTGATGTCTCCCTTCATTTATTTGTTTGTTTAGATGTTTCAAACTTTTTCCCTCTTGCAAAGTTTGTTTTATTTTCGAGTTTCTGACGTCTTCTCTGATTTTTTCTTTATCTTTTTCATCTATTTCACCAATTCTAATCGGTCATGTGTAGGATCATTTCTTAATAGTCTTCTCTGTTTCGTAAGATTTTGTGTCTTCACTTAATTTTTGTGTTTTCTCTTTTTTCGATGTTGTTATTTGTTTTGTAGTCCTGCGTAGGCTGTTGGTTATTTGTACGTTTAGTTTATCAAGTTCTATTTGGTAGTTTATGTGTTTTATATGATTTTCCAATGTTTCTCGATTCGATATTCGTCTGTGTTTTGATTTATTCAGATTTATTCTTATTTTTGCTCTGAGCACCCGAAGGTCACTGCCAATACTTATCGTGTTCAGCACTTTTTTTTTTTATGGGTCTAGCACACGTGCTACAGGGAAGTCCCTAAAGCGCTACAGGAGCGACACGTGTGCGGAGAAAGCGATTCGCGTTGTTCTTGAATCACTGTAGATTGTACTCGGTGGGAAACACAGTTCCTGGGCAAATTATTCCAAAGGGATGATGTTCTCCATATAAAAAAGACTGCTTGAAGAGCGTTGTACGAGGAGTAACAAGCTGAACCTAATACGGATGTGAAAAATTAGCTCGACGTGTACTTCTAACATGCACCGCTTTGGGAGGAATTAAGCGGGCCACATCCTTCGAACACTTTCCATAAAAGTACTTGTAGAATAGGCTCAAGTCGCCAACCATTCTTCGATGTTCCAGCGAATCAAGGCCGAAGGTCAGTTCCGGGTCTCCAATCAGACGAACAGCTCTTCTCTGAATAGAATCCAACAAATGCAGTGTATGTTTGGGAGCGGAGCTCCAAACATGGGAGCAGTATTCCATAGTTGGTCGAATTTGAGCTTTGTAAAGAATTAACAGTTGTTGTGGAGTGTAAAGCTTTCTGGTTCGAAATAATATTCCCAACTTTTGAGAAGCTCTCCTTGCTATGCCTGCAACATGTTCATGCCAGGACATATTGGCTCCCAAATTAACGCCCAACAAATTGAGTGACGATGTTAGAGGGATGGAGTGCCCGACATAACTATGTCGGTTTCAGCAACGTTAACTTTTTTAGAGAAAACTGCCGCCTGGGTTTTTGTAGCGTTAAATTCCACTTGGTTACTGTCACCCCAAGATAGAATTTCTTCCAGGTCTTTGTTAAGTTGAACGACATCCTGCTGTCTGTGGATATTCGTCTGAGTAGCCGATGTCCGAGCGTTCAAAGTGAATGAAGAGATAAGTGTACTGTCATCAGCAAAGCTGTAGATTGGATTCTCGGTCTTTTCCAGCAGATCGTTAATGTAAATGAGAAAGATAGTAGGAGACAGTATGGAGCCTTGGGGTACACCGGCGTTGATAGTGAAGGTGTTAGAAAGAAATTCGTCGACTGCCACTCGTAAAGAACGAGGATGAGGAAACATGAGAGCCACAAACAGAACCTTTCAGACATACTAAAAGAACGTAGCTTAGCCAACAGCCCATCGTGCCACACACGGTCGAATGCCTGGAATATGTCAAGAGCAACCGCTCGAGATTCTCCAAAGTGTTCAATTGCGTTGTTCCAGACATGTGTTACATAAGTCAGAAGATCTCTTGTTGATCTATTTTTACGAAAGCCATATTGGTGATCGCTAATAATGTTGAATCCTTCAAGATATTTTAGAAGATGCTGATTGATAGCCTTTTCCATGACTTTCGATATTATTGAAAGCAGTACGATTGGTCGGTAGTTATTTGGCAAGGTCTTCTTGCCTTTTTTAGGTATCGGCTGAACTGTAGCACATTTCCAGCAGGAAGGAACTATTCCCATTCTGTAGGATAGGTTGAAAAGTATACAGAAAACTGTCGTATGGATTACAATATTAGAAGTTTTGCAAGAAGTAAAACACTACTTAAATTTCCACTAAATTTTTTATTTTTAAACACCATGAGATGTTTCGCTGTACGACAGCTTCTTCAGATGGTTTGTTACAAAATGAGGATAAACTTACTATAATAAATTGTGTTGTGTTCACAATTTATGGCAGGTAATAATATAATTTAATTAAATAGATTTAGTAATGGTGAATTATTTAAGTCTATTTGTTCAGTTATTAAGGCATCCAAATTTTTCAATTTGTTTATTTATAAAGATTCGAGGTAATTAAGTTTCAGGCCCTTTGGGCAAGTATGTAATATTTGGAGGTTTGGGTTGAATTGGTGGTTAATTTCAATTAAATGATTTGCGTAATTTGTGTTATTTTTTCTACTGATGTATGATGAAGCATGTTCTTTTATTCTTTTTGAAAAACTTCTTCCTGTTTGACCTATATATGTTTTTGAGCAATCCCCACAATTTAATTTGAATACTCCGGATCTATCGTCTCTATCTGTTTTAGTTTTGTTATTTTTTATAAATTTGCCAAGTGTGTTGGATGTTCTAAATGCTGTGTTAATATTTAATTTTCTCAAGAAGCTATTTAATTTACTGTTGCATCTACTATAGTACGTTATTGACTTTACGTTTTTATAAGGTTCTTTATTATTCGGAAAAACTGTACTAATGGCTTTTTTGTAAAGTTTTTTCTTGAGAATATTATCTATTATGGATGGTGAATAGTCATTATTTACTGCTAATTGTTTTATAATATTAAGTTCTAAACTACAAGTTTGTGACTTGGCGGATGACATGAGGTATTATGGATAATTATACGTGACGGTTTATGGTAAATAGAAAAACTGTGTTTGTTATTATGTCTTTTTATTGTTAGGTCAAGGAAGTTTAGGCTATTGTTGGCTTCAACTTCACTGGTGAATTTTATATTTTTGTGTATATTATTCAGCAAATTTTGAAATGTGGCAAATTGTCTATCACTTCCTGTAAAACAACAAAGATACCATCAACATATCTATGCCAGTATACAATTTTTTTAAACAGTGGGTGTTTGCTTATTTGGTTTTCTATGTTATTCATAAATATTTCCGCCAAAAGAGGACTAAGTGGATTGCCCATTATGAGACCGTCTGGACTGCTGTATAGGTCGTTATTAAATTCAAAATACTTTTGTTCTAGGCAAAGCTTTAAGCAACTTAAGATGTCTTGTTTTATTATTGGGTTAACATTGATTTCAGAAAGAAGTTTTTCAATTAGTAATATAGTTTCCCTACTTGATATGCTTGGAAAAAGATTTTGAACATCGAAAGAGATAATTTTGACTTGTCAGGTAACTTTAAAATGTTTGATGTTGTGAATTTTTTATTGCAAATTTAGCTTTAAAGTTAGTGTTGTCTATGAATATTTGAACAAGACGTTTTGATAGTTTATAAGATGAGGCTGACACGAAAGATACTACTGGCCTTATAAGGTAACCCGTTTTGTGAAGTTTTATTAGTGAATACAGTTTAGGTGTTTGTGGGTTCATAAGGATGAAAATAACATACTATGGTAGATGCAACACTAAATTAAATAGTTTCTTGAGAAAATTAAATATTAACACAGCATTTCAAACATCCAACACACTTGGCAGATTTATAAAAAATAACAAAACTAAACTAGATCTGGAGTATACAAATTAAATTGTGGAAATTGCTCAAAAACATATATAGGTCAAATAGGAAGAAGTTTTTCAAAAAGAATAAGAGAACATGCTTCATCATACATCAATAGAAAAAATAACTCAAATTACGCAAATCATTTAATTGAAAATAACCACTAATTCAACCCAAACTTTGAAATATTACATACTTGCACAAAGGGTCTGAAACTTAATTACCTAGAATTTTTAGAAATAAACAAATTGAAAAATTCAGATTCCTTAATAAATGAACAATTTGACTTAAATAATTCACCACTACTAAATCTATTTAATTAAATTATTTTATTACCTGCCATAAATTGTGAACCAACCATTTATCATAGTAATTTTATCCTGATTTTGTAAAAAAAACCATCTGAAGAAGCTGTCGTACAGCGAAACATGTTATGGTGTTAAAAATAAAAAAATTAGTGGAAATTTAAGTAGTGTTTTACTTTTTGCAAAACTTCTAGTTATGGATTTCCACCAAGTATCGGCTGAATCAATTCAAGATTAAAATATTCTTGTCATTTGATAAAATATAACACTGGTCAACAAAAAAAGGAAAATTGCTTGTTTCCTGTGATTTTTTTTTGTTTCTATCTCAAATTGACGCGTATTTTTTAAATATGGCAACAATTTTTCTCTAACAGCTTTTGTTTTTGAGTTATAGCTAACTACCCTCATTTACTATTTTTACTTAGATTTTCGTTTTTTATTGGACACTAAAATATATTTTGTTGTTGTTTTAGATATGGCTTCGTCAAGAAGATGTTGTGTGCTTAATCCCGATTGTTTTTGCTATATTTGTAGTGAATATATATTTGCAAAATATCAAAAACTTATATCGGACTTTGTGAAAACTGCATATCATCAATACTTTAAAATAAAATTGTGTAATCAGGACAAGCCATGGGTTCCTCATAATGTATGCCAGAAATGTGTGGTATGTCTACGGTTATGGTCCAGTGGAAAAAGAGATGCAATAATGTTCGTAACACCCATGATTTGGCGAGAACCTCGAAACCCTGATGACGATTGCTACTTCTGCGTTGTGAAAATAAACGGAATTAATCCTGGAAATCGAAGTAAGTGGTCATATCCTAACTTATCTTCGGCTCAACGACCTCAATTAAAATCACAAGAGGTACAACCCAGCACATCTAAATCTTCTGATGATCCAAATCTCTGTGAACCCGAACGAAATACATCAAGTGAAGACTCTGATTCAGACCACAAATGTAGCCTTTCAGAACCTCAACCATTTAAACAGAAAGAACTAAATGACTTAGTAAGCTATCTGAACTTACCAAAAGAAGCTTCTGAAATTTTAGCATCTCGTTTAAAAGAAAAAAATTTGCTTACTCCGGAAACCAACATTACATTTTATCGTACCCGAGAAAAAAATCTGTTACCGTATTTTTCTCAAGAGAAGGATTTAGTTTTTTGTAACGATGTTGGTGGTATTTTGCAGCAGATGGGATTAAAACAGTACCAACCTAGTGATTGGCGTCTTTTCATAGACAGCACCAAAAGAAGTTTAAAGTGTGTTTTGCTTCATAACGGTAACAAGTACGGATCTATACCTATTGCACATTCGACGACTTTAAAAGAAGAATACGTAAATGTTTCTAAGGTTATGGAAAAAATTAAGTATCAAGACCACAAATGGGTCATTTGTGTTGATCTGAAAATGGTTAACTTTCTTTTAGGTCAACAAGGGGGGTACACAAAGTTCCCTTGTTTCATGTGTCTCTGGGATAGTCGTGACACACAACACCATTGGTCACAAAAAGTTTGGCCAGTGCGGGAAGAGCTAAAAGTTGGTACAAAAAATGTTATAAACGTGCCTTTAGTTAGCCGAGACCGCATCATACTTCCACCACTTTATATTAAACTCGGCATAATGAAACAGTTTGTGAAGGCGCTTGACAAAAGTGGCGAATGTTTTAATTTTCTTTCACGCAAGTTTCCAGGATTAAGTTCATAAAAATTGAAAGCTGGTATTTTTGATGGGCCACAGATAAGGCAACTCGTGAAAGATCCTAATTTTGTCAAATCAATGACTAAAGTCGAATCCAAAGCTTGGAATTCATTTGTTTTGGTTATGAGTAGCTTCCTAGGCAAAAAGAAATCTGACGACCATGTCGAGCTTGTTGAGTGCATGCTATCGAACTTGCAAGAGCTAGGGTGCAACATGAGCATAAAAATCCACTTCCTGCACACGCATTTAGACCGATTTCCACAAAATCTGGGTGATTTTAGTGAGGAGCAGGGTGAAAGATTTCATCAGGATCTTCGGACAATGGAAGAGCGTTATCAGGGGCGGTGGGACTCACATATGATGGCAGACTACCGCTGGAGTTTGCAACGAGATCTACCTAAAGTCGTTCATTCAAGGAAATCTTATAAAAGATCATTTGCTAGTGTTCAATAGAAATTTTGTTAACATAATGTATTATTTTCTTGTATTTTTTTGGCCAAAATAATAAAACTGTATATTTCAAAAGGTAAAGCTGTTAGCAATCTCGCAGTATTTTTTTCATAGTCAGGGCCATAGAAATACCCAATAACAGAAAAAAAATAAAGGAAACAAGACTTGTGTTGACCAGTGTAATCAATTTCGTTTTTGTTATACTATCTGGGCTTTGCCACGTCTATCGTCTATGTTCTGGCTTTTGGAACAATGTATTCATAACGTACAAGTTATCTTCATTTACAAAATTTGATAACATTTCTCCTCTGCTGTTCTTCGACTTATATAAGCGGAGTTATTAACATTTTAAACTCAAAAAAAAAACGCGTTTTGAATACTTCAGTTGTTTATAAACAAAAGAGCAGAAGTTTTTCGAGGTCCAAAACTCAGGACAATACTCCTCGTAATACCCCAGAGACGATAAAATCATAATATTGCTGTATCTAGACTGTGCTTTTTTTACCGGACTATGTCTGGAGTATGGTACCGAAATAGGACGCTGTAGTCACTAATTTACCAGGTGTACATGTATGAAATGCGGATTTCAGATAACAGATGGTGCACCAATGCAGTTTGCGCTATAAAGATTTGACACTGCGCCATTTTGTTGTGTCATCAACAAGTGTCAGACGCACACGAGTGATAAATTGGAAAAGTGTGTGCATAGTGTTGTGTTGTTGTGTTCAATATGTCGAAATTTATACCGAACAAAGAGCATTCGCGGACAGCATTAATTTTTTGTTTTCATTTGAAGAAAACTGCTGTTGAATCATACCGATTACTTTGAGAAGCTTATGGTGACCATGCTCCATCGCAAGAAACGTGTGAACGATGGTTTCGGCGTTTCAAAAGTGGCGACTTCGATGTTGCAGACAAGGAACGTGGAAAACCGTCAAAAAAATACGAAGATGTGGAATTGCAAGCATTGTTGGACGAAGATGATTCGCAAACACAAAAACAACTCGCCGAGCAATTGGGCGTTAGTCAACAAACTGTTTCCAATCGGCTACGAGAGATGGGAAAGATTCAGAAGACCGGTTGATGGGTACCACATGAGTTGAACGACAGGCAAATGGAAAAGCGCAAAAACACGTGTGACATTTTGCTCGCTCCGTACGAAAGGAAGTCGTTTTTGCATCGTATAGTTACAGGGGATGAAAAGTGGATTTATTTTGAGAACCCCAAGCGCAAAAAATCACGGGTAGACGCAAGCGCGCCATCCACATCGACCGCAAGACCGAATCGCTTTGGCAGAAAGACGATGCTCCGTGTTTGGTGGGACCAGAGGGGCGTGGTCTATTTTGAGCCGTTAAAACCTGGGGGAACGGTAATACTAAATGTTTACCAACAACAATTGACCGATTTGAACCGTTCGCTGCTCGAAAGAAGGTCAGAATACCGAAAGAGGCGACACAAAGGCATTTTTGTTTATGACAATGCTCCATTACATACGGCAAAACCAGTTCGAGACACGTTGGAAGCACTCAGCTGGGAAGTTCTACCCCCATGCGGCTTACTCACCAGACTTGGCTCCTTCCGATTACCACTTGTTTGCATCGATAGGTCACGCACTTGCTGAGCAGCGTTTTGGTTCGTACGAAGATGTGAAAAATGGCTCAATGAATGGTTCGCAGCAAAAGGGGAAGATTTTTACTGGCGTGGTATTTATAAATTGCCCGAAAGATGGGAAAAAATGTATAACAAGCGATGGAGCATACTTTGAATCATTCTTCCGAATTTAACATGTTTTTTTAGAAAAAAAATCCGCATTTCATACTTGTACACCTGGTATAATCGTCTTAATCAAAAAAAAATATTACCAATATATCAATTGAATCATTTATTTTATTTATTGGACAAGAATGGATATGAAATGGGACCTTTGAGGCTATTTAAATAAAATAAAATGTCATCAAAAAATCAAAAAAAAAAAAAAAACATTTCTACAACAAAGTTTTCGGTCGTTTTTCATTGTAGTGATACAGAAAACTGTATTCCTCTTTCAGTGGTTCAAACTTCCCTGAACAATATTCGTTTGAATTATGACTTGGCTGACTCTTTTTATTATCCAGTTTTAACGAATTGTTATCACTCTTTTCTATCGCTGTCTGACTATTAGAAACCGGATTCGTATTGTTACTTTCTAAACTATTGTTGCTTTTCTGAATCATTCTACTGTAAGAAGATTTCGGACCATATATTGTTGATATATTATTGAATGTTACTTCTTTTTTAGGTTTTATCTTTGTAGGCAGATTTCTTCAGTATCGACTTAAAAAGCGGCATCTGGTCTTTTAGCTCTTGCAAACTATCATTAGCAGTTTTTCGTTCCGTTGTAGATGATACCGAACTAACGCTGTTAAAAGACCTCAACGATTGGTTAGATGACTTGCCAGTTAAACTTGTACTACTACTTACAGACATCATTGAATGATCTGAGAGGGACGACTTGACATTGTAATTTCTAGTCGTCAATTTTTGGGGGGTCCTGATGACATCTTCGTCTGATGAATTTGTTGAACGATGTTGAGGTTAAAATTTTGCCAAGGATAAGCTCTTTTCAAGCTGGGTCGTACTTCTTCACTTTCTCTAGAAGAGTTTTCAGATGTGCCTAAAGAATGTTGTAATTTTTTAAGTTTGAAATTTAGTTCTTTATTTAAGGTACTTCTGGAACTCCTCGGGCTTAAAGTTTCAGCGGAATGCAAGTCCAACGAAGTCTTCTTTCTATCTACTGATCCCTTAAAGCTATGTTCTGATGAAGTTTTGCTATAAGGTAAAGAATTATTGCTATCATCAGACTTCAAGACGTGATCTGAAGTTTTATTTTCTATGTCCTGACACTCAGATAAGCTTTTGGACAGTTGCTTCTGTAAAATCGTACCTGATTTTAGACTTTCCTTACTTACACTTCTTTTCATAACTTCTATTATAGCTGAGTCACTTTTATTTCTTTTGATATCAATTGAATTTGTTTCACCTTTTGTGGCAATTCGAAAATAACTCATGAATAATTTGAATGGGTACCGATTTTTGAGGTAATTCATCATAAGAGATTTTGGGTGGTGCAGTTTAAGAAGAATAAAAAAAAATAGTCGAAAGGGTAAAACAAATTTCTGACGTTCACGAAAAATCTTTCAAAAAAATTTGGTATTTTTGGAACTGGTTGATTAGTGTTGATCAGTTTATTAATACCTTGTACCTTGAAGGTGTTTCTGGATATTTTTGATGATGACCATGGACACGGCTAGATTGATTATTTTATTTTAAGAGTATTTTACTCATATTTTGTATACCTAATAAAAATAAGCATTTGTAATATTTTACTTCCCTCGAGGGAGCCTGTAACCCCTAGAGGGCGGGTCCTCAGGTGGCGAATCGAGGAAAGCCTCCTAGATATAGGTGGTAGGAGGGAAATGAAATACCTCCAGTGGACCAAACAGGCAATGCAGCTTCTAACCTACAGTGGGCGGCTGCAAACAGCGACGCTTCCTTAGGTTAGGATTGAATCCTATAGTCACCAAGACGTCTGGCTAACGTGGTGTTTTAAGGCTAAACCCCTCTCAGATAGATGGACACAAAGAAACACAAAAGGTCCCCAGTCCTCAGCGGTTCGACTAACCCTTACCAAGGCAGCGGCCAGGCAAGTTATCGAACGGGGAGTGCTAAGAATCCCTGTGTTAGATCAGGCTGCCAACTATACATAGCTACTTACAACGTTAGGTCATTAGGTGAACTGGAGTACGAGCTCAACAAGATAAAGTAAGACGTCCTAGAAATATCGGAAGTAAGAGGGAAAAGAGAGGACTGCCTAAGGCTAAATTCAAGACATGTCCTGTTCTACAGTGGAAATAAACAAAACAACACCCGGGCGTAGGAATCCTGGTTCATAAATTCTAAAATACAGACACTGAAAGCAATATCAAACAGGGTAATATACACCACCATAAGAATTACTTCCAACATAGCGATCAAAATAATCCAAATTTACGCACCGACAAGTGACCACGATGACGACCAGGTCGAAACACTGTATGAAGAAATATCACTAGGCCTGACAGAAAACAGAACGAAATTCACCCTGGTCAAAGGAGATTTCAATGCAAAAATAGGAAGTACACACAGCGAATCAAAATACATTGGTCTATTTGAACTTGGTACTAGGAATGAGAGAGGTAACATGCTGGCTAACTACTTAGAAAAGAACAACTCTACGCACTATGGGACAGAATCGTGCGTACCGTCTCAAAAATCTGTAACTTTGTCGTTGATTGAAGTAAATAGCTGAAATTTGGTACGTAGTATCTCTAATGTATATACTATCAAATAATGGTACATTCGTTGTTAATTTTTAACCGACTGCACGTGTGTATTTTTTTTTTTTTCCCTTTTTTTTAATGTTTGTTCCAATATTACTCCGCCATTTGTGAACCGATTTTAAAAATTCTTTTTTTGTTTGAAAGGTATGCAGTTGGGTCCCCTAAATTTTTTTTGGAAATCAGACGGACAAAATGTCCATCCGAAAAATTAATTTTTGAATATCTCGGCCATTTATAAACCGATTTACAAAATTCTTTCTTCTTTTTGAAAGAATTTGTCAACAGGCTAAACACATAAAAAAATTTTGGCAATCGGACGGATATTTTGTCCGTCCAAAATATTGATTTTTTAGATAACTCTATTGAAAATTTATGAAAATCGGAGGGAGGAAGTCGGTTTTCTTTTTTGCGAGAATTATTTTATTTATAATATATAAAAAAATAATACAAAAATATTTTCATACAAAAACATAGTTTAAAAATGACACTTTTTCATACAAAAACATAGTTTACTTAACTTATTGAATGATAAGTATACAGTTTTAATGATATACACTATTATTTCGTATTTTTGTTAATATTACATATGAAAATAGCATATAATAAATGACAAACATCTATTAATCCACTACATAAAATAGAAAAAAAAAAATTGATATACAAACCACAATTTAAATATCTAAGAGGTTCTTGGCTTCGTCTAACAGGTCCTTGGCAACAGTGACTGATGGTTTTTTTTGGGGACTGATACTTGATATGTATGGGGTCTGATGTAAATAAAAGACCATGAAATACGTCTTCATTCGTCGCGGACCTAGAGCACTTTCTAGTGTGACATAATCTGATATTTTTGTAATCTTTATTTTTTTATAAACGAGATTCTTGGGCATCCTCAGATAAATTACCAATAGGCAGAACAGCAAAATGTCTAATTATACTTTCCCCATGTATTAAGATCTTATGTACTGAAGAAGGCATGTTATACCACATATATTGTGTAACGTACAATTGTGCAGTAGCGCGAGTATATTCACCAAATTTTTCTGGATTTACAGCAATGCCGCATGCTTAAGTCTGAAGAATAACATAAAACCTTTTAATAAGATCCTCATTAACTCCTGTTATTTCTGAAGAGCAGTAGTAGTTCTCAAAAAAACATCGAGCTGTATTGTCGTCATTGCTATTTCCACTTCCTTGCCGGGGTTTATCAACATGTAATCCCATTCGGCTTCGAAATAGACTTTGTACAAGTTTTTTCTTGTCTTCTCTACTTTTTTTATCTTCCGGAGTTCTCGCAGCCCATTTTTTAAACGAAAGATTATATGAAATATGTAAAACTAACTCCATGCACCTAATCCATGCATGCAACGTCGACAAACCGTACTCGTAAGCATTCATATTATCTGGCTTTGATTCAATCTTCTCCAAATTATTCATATCGCTTGGTTTAGCCCCACACACCGGACACACAGGTCCAGAACTTGTGTTAGTTAGAACTTGTGTAACTTTTCCATTCACCATAGTTAAGAACAGCTCGTGACTTATTTCAATTAGCTGGTCCCCCATGTGTATCTCAGAAATTTTCAAATTATTAATTTGACCCCGAATATCACCGACCACCGAACGGGTTTTCTCGGGCGTTTCTTTTGCAAATTCCATCAGAATTGGTTGGAAATATCGAATAGAAGAGCAAGCCGGATTTTGCCAAAGAATCTCTTTTGTTTCTGTATCAATCAACTTTATTGGTACCAAAGACGCTATAAATAAGTTTGCATCTGAGCCAAGTTACTTTCATCTGTTAAAATTTAAGATTTCTTCTTGTTGGGTCGTAAATATTTTCAATTTTTAAGATACGGGCAGTAGTGTGATCCAGCAAATCTTGTAGATTTACTTTAGCGCCTGTATCGGTTATTTCAATGCTGGAGGGTGGAGGATAACACAGTTTTTTTTGCGTTTGTTAATATATTATATGACGGCAATATATCAAAGTTTTTGTTAATCAGACTTGCTCGAAGTAATCCGTATTGTGATTTCGAAAGATCTAAATCAGCAAAAAGACTTAAAGCTTCATTCGCCGTAAAATATGTTGCATTGCGAGTTTCATGCAACGATTTTTCCTTTATGATCTTTTTTTCATCTCTATCACAATTCCGCATCATTGCAACAACAAAAGCTTCTTCTAATTGTCCTTCAGACCGCAATCCTTGGACGTATGCGTTATGTATATTCTCGAGTCCATATTCTTGAATTAACTCCATATTCTTCCTTTTTTCGATTTCTCTGACAGATCTTCATAAGACTTTGATGGACGTCCACGTTCTCCAGATGTTGTAGGTTTGATATCCATTGGTATTTCGTCGAACTGTACCTTAAATTCACCGTCTAACCACGTTGTATTTTTATTAAAGAAACGTTCTTTAGTTCTGTTAGATGTGGTCCAGCGATTGTTAAAAGCTGATATAAGCGATTTTTGAATACTTTTCACAACTAATTCACTTTTTGAAGACGACAAATGATAGTGTTCATCTAAGTATTTTTGAATATCTTCTCTTTTTGTCCCATGGTCAATGAAAAATTCACATAATACTCGTCGAGGCACAACAAATTCACTCATTTTGTTGTATAGGTACTTCGCAAATATTGTTTTTACAGAGGTTGGTGAAGACTCTATGTCGAAGCACAATAAAGTACTGGTAAATGACAATTAAATCAATAACTTTTATACTTCAATTCCGTGAGAAAAAATATTATTATCTGCGGGTAGTCACATATTTATCGCGTTCTTATATATGATATGATTTCCAATAACAGTATTTCCACCTTACCTAAACTTTAATTTAGGTAGTATCTATCTTTATATATAAAACACAAAAAATATTTCTACCTACCCAAGGCAGCTCTACCAGGTAGTAGCAGTTCGGCAATAGCAACAAAGCCGAAAAAAATCACATGTATTTTGTTGGTAGAAAATTCACCACATTGTCAAAAATCACGAGAGCTTCTCTCAAAAAACAACCACTTTATGTATGTATATAGTTCATTCTCTCAAAAAACAACCTCTTTATATATGTATGTAGTTCAATGCGGTAGTTTGTAAACAAAATTTTGACAACTTGCTGGGATGTAAACAATAGTCACCTGTTCTAGTGATATTACCTGCTGAAGCTGCCTTGTACCTACCTACCTACCTACATATCTACCTGCCTACCTATGTCCGCTATAGACACTAGTAGACAATATTATTTAACATTAAAATGTCAGAAATAATCTATTTTTCGAAAAATCTCTTGAATCAAATCTTAAAAAAAAATTTTAAATATTTTGCATTTCCCTCCCCATCAGGTATTTTTCGTCCCATTTAAAAGGGGGCAGATTCGGGCAAATTTTTTTTTTGCCTTGACTTTTATATGAGCTGCTCTATGTGATGGTATCAAAATTACGACATCGGCAGACATCGCTAACTGTCAAAAGTCTATTTAAAGTTTCTAATAAGGTTAGGATATTTGATACTGCAAAAACAATCGTGTACCTCTCCAGTTTTTACATAAATATCTACTTAAATGCTTTTTAAATAAGGTACTTAATAACCATTCTAACCATATATCACACTTACATATTTGCATTGAAAATAATGAAAATATGACCGTGTAAACTGGTGCAATTCTGTTCTACATAATCGACATTATTTTGAGCGTCAACTTGCAAGTCAAGTTTTATTAAGAAAAAATGAGAAATAATCTATTTTAAATTCTATATAATATGTAATAGACATTCAGTTAGATATGTGCATTAACAAAATATTCAATATCGAACATTCGCAAAACCTATTTTTGAGACGGTACGCACGATTCTGTCCCATAGTGCTACGCACTTAACACCTTTTTTAAAAAAAGGACGAACAAAAAGTGGACCTGGATGAGCCCAGATGGTAAAATTAAGAATGGGATAGACATACCACAAGCACATAATCCAAGATGTCGATGTCCTTAGTTCCTTCGCAACTGGCAGTGATCATAGACTAGTAAGATGCAAAATCTTTATAAATGGAAAACTAGAAAGAGCCAAGAGATTTAGTAACAAAGAAAAGCCATCAGATGCGAGCTCACTGAAGGAACACGAAGAAGACTATAAGAGACAACTAACACAACAATTAATAAAGGGATCATCACAGCTTCATAAGAATATGGATGAAACGAATGGAAGACTGACAAAAGTGATAAAAGAAAGGGCAGCAAACCACATGACATTAAAGGAACAAAGAAAGGATAAATTGACACAAAATACAAAACAACTACTGGAGAAATGGAAAAAACTAATAGGGTCGAATAAAAGAAATACGGAGGAATACGTTCAAATCAACAGAACTGCAAAAAGAATAACAAAACAGGATATTAGAGAATACCAGGAGAAATGGATAGAATAACTGATACAACAGAATAGGGGTTTGACCATATTCAGAAAGAAAAACTCACACTGAAGGGAGATTAACAAACTGATAGACAAAAATGGAAACCCTATAGACGAAAGACCACAAATACTTAAAAGTGACAGAAACATTCTATGCAGATCTATACGGGTCGAAAGCCGAAAAGGAAACTCTGAGAAGATCAAGAGAGGACAACCGAAGGATGCTTAATATCGGTTCCGAAGATCTATCAGACATCGAAGTTGAAGAAATTGAAAAAGTCATTAACCAAATTAAAAATGAAAAAGCAGCAGGAGAAGACGGCATCCTGCCATTAATCAAGAAGCTTAAAAAAAAAGCTCTTCAATAAATGTCTAATCGAAGCAGTGATACCAAAAGATTGGGAAACTGCCATCGTTATATTGATATACAAAAAAGGAGATTCTAGCAATTTGGAGAACTACAGGCCAATAAGTCTTCTATCTCAAATATACAAACTATTTATGAGAAGAATCACAAATCGATTAGACAAGAAGTTTGAAAATTACAAACCTAAAGAACAAGCAGAGTTCCGAAAAAGATTCATCAGATCAGACAACTTATAGAAAAGGTAACTGAATACAATATCATAGCCTGGATGGCACTTGTCGACTCCCAAAAAGCTTTTGACACACTAGAAATTAAGAAAGCAAGGAAAAACGTTAGAGTCGATCAAAGATATATTAACATACCGGCAAAAATCAATGAACAATCAACACTGAAAGTGAGATTACACGAGGATATCAAGGAAGTAAAAATAAAAAGAGGTGTGACATATCACCCAAAATATTCAACCTGGTACTAGAAAATATCTTCAAAAGCCTTCACCATGAAAACAGGGGATTTAACACATCCGGAGAGAGACTCAACAACTTAAGATTTGCAGATGACATCGCACTTTTTGTCAAAAATGAAATTGAATTGAAAGAAATGCTCCAAGAATTACAAACTGAAGCAAAAAAGGTCAGTTTAGAGATGAACATAACAAAAACCAAATTCCTGACGAACGAACAAACAATCATTAATGACGTAATATCCATACACGGACAACAAATGGAAAGGGTGGATTCATATGTATAGTTGGGATAGGAAGTTATATTCGGAAAATTGGATCAAGGACTGGAAGTCAATCGAAGGACGCCTAGGATGGGCGATTTACGGTAAAATGAAGCAAGTCTTTCAATCCAAACTGCCTTTAAAACTTAAAAGTAAAATATATAATGAATGCATTCTACCAGTAACAACATATAGTAGCGAACCTTGGGTTTTGACACGGAAAGTAGTAGAAAATTGCAAGTTCATCAGAAAGCAATTGAAAGGAGAATCCTAGGCATATCACTTAGGGACTGCAAATTAAATGATTGGATCAGGAAAAAACAGGGGTCCACAACATAATTGAGAGGATATCTTCCTTCAAGTGGAACTGGGCTGGCCATGTGGCCAGAAATACCCATAACTGGAGCGGAAAAGTGACCAGATGGAGACCATCGGGGGAAAAAAGAAGCACTGGCAGAGTCATCATACCAACAACGTTGGTATGACGATATTAAAAGATCAGCGGCACTCAATTGGTATCAAATTGCTCAAAACAGGGACATATGAGAGCACATGAGAGAGGCCTATATCCGAAGGATAGAGAATGGCTAGAAGAAGAAGAAGACTATTTTACTTAGTACTAGTACAGTCGGTCAAGTAAAAATGTATCGCTTATAACTTACAATCGGTAAAAGAGGTTATTGTTGGCATCTCTGCAAACAATGGAAAGAGATTCATTTCTAACTTTATTTATGGTTAAATAGTACATTATCGAACATGAGCGCTGCATACGTTTCGAGGCTTACAGTGGCTGCTACAGTCTGTCAGCTAAGAACGTATCCGTGATAATTTATTTTTGGTAGATACGATTCTAACGATTCGACAAAAAATCGGTAGAGGGAACCTTTGAATACGACGCATTTTAGTAAATGGATCAGTCGATTTCGAACTTTCGTCGAAATCACGTAAAATCCAAAATGAGTCACTTGCTTGCGCGTCGATTCGACGTAATCATCCAAAGAGGCATAAAATGACACATTCCACGGTCGCTAAATATATTAAAAATCGTGAAGAAGTGGCATTTGACCGAGTCCAGCTACAAGATGTTGTACACTTACTATATAACAGACAATTACCCTACAACCTAATCATGGTCATAGAAAACATATATAGCGCCAACAAGGTACAGGCCAGAATCGATGGAGAACTAACCAGAACAATACCCGTAGAAAAAGGAATCCGACAGGGTGACTCTCTGAGCCCACTACTATTCAACGTGGTGATGGATGAGCTCATAACACAAATTCACCAACTAAAAGGGTACAAGATAGGCAATCGAAATATCACAATCCTTTGTTACGCTGATGATGCAGTACTGGTGACGGAGAACGAGGACGACCTACAACGGCTACTACACCACTTCAACTCTGCAGCCAAATTTCTTAATATGATAATATCTGCTTCTAAAACAAGAAGCTTGACGACATCTAAAACACCCATCAGATGTAAACTCGTTGTTGACGACCAAATTATCCAGCAAGAAATGAGATTCAAATAGTTTGGCATAGAGCTTTCTGGACACGGGGATGTCGAATCAGAAGTAAGACAACAAACAAACAAAGCATTGAAGGTAGCCGGGTGCCTGAATGACACTATATGGAACAACAAACACCTGCGAATCGGGACCAAGTCAAGAATTTATAAAACTGTCATAAGACCAATAATGACATACATAGCAGAAACCCGGCCAGACACAACAAGAACTAAAAGGATACTTGAAATATGCGAAATGACAGTCTTACGAAAAATAGCCGGAAAGACTATGTTGGACAGGGAGAGAAATGACAACATTAGACGAGCATGTCAGGTGGAAGATGTTAACAAGTGGATACTCGAAAGAAAACGCGAGTGGAACGCACATATAGACCGAATGGATCAAGAAAGAATCGTGAGAATTGCACGCAATAAATCACCAGTGGGAAGAAGAAGTGCGGGAAGGCCACGGAAAAGGTGGAGCGATAACCTTACCATCAATTACGATTAGGCAAGCTACGAAGTAAGAACAGGCAACTGTGCCTACAATGAAGAAGGAAGAAGAAGTGAAGTGGGTAAATTATTTTAACGAGACCAAAAATGACGATGACTTGCCAAAACGTAGCTCGTCACTCCGAGAGTCGAAAAAACGAATCGTGTCTTTGTTCTCACGGGGCTCGAAATTGACTATGACTATTCTACATCTCCGTGCTTATGATGTCAAATTCCTAAAATAAAGCAGAAAGGTTTTGATATACCGTATGAAACGATCGCACTCATCTCCGTACTAACCATTTGAAGTGGCGGAGTAAAATCAAAAAATCTTTGCTGAGCAAAAAAACCAGGAAAACATAGATTGAGACTGGGGCAATGAAATTTTTTCCGATGAAGCAACGTACGCATAAAATCCTGTATTTCAGCACATTATAGACGATGTAATATGCTTTCTTTCTTGTAAAAATCTGCAAGCCAGTTTATTTACGCGGGGCACATGCCTCTAGTCAGATATTGCCATTGACCATTTACTGGGTATTTAATTCTTCAGATTCGTTTCACAAGGATCCTTGTCAAAAGAAGATAAACCATGTGATTCGTAAAATACTTCTCGCCAAATTAATTTAATGAGTACTGTAAAGACGAGTAGAAAAAAGTGGAGTAAATTGCAGCTCTGTCTTATACAGAAAGTTACCTTACTTCGTTTCGGTGCAACAGCGCTAAGTACACCGCATGGAAGAGTGCTGTTTTGTAGTGAACATTGCCGTGGCTACGTACCGGTATTGCTACTTACACACATTTTGGGGTTATGTTACCAACCCACCGCTCCTGATCAATTTCCACTAAAGGATTGGTTCAGGCCACCGGGAAACAACTTGTAAAGATCCATGTTTTGGGGTTCCCATTAACATTAACAGATACTCGGGTTACGGTCTACATCACACGTGGAAGACGATTCTCATACCGGGCCACGGTAAATTCCAGTTAGGTATAAATGCTCGACTATTTGTGTTTCATCGAGCTCTTTCAGTCGAAACGTCGAACGTCAAAAAATAGTTAGGTCACGGTTCGATCAACCCCGTTCTGGTATAAGTGCGTGACTTGTACTTCATCGAGCACATTTAGCATTCTAATCTCGAAAAGCCAAAATCCCTGAAGATTTATTGTGTCCCAAGAATCACGATTTCTCGGCTTCAGTTCAATCTTCCTAAATGTAGGTTGTTCTTTAAATTGAAGCATTTATTTGATTTCCAAAATGATTAGAGATCCAAGTAGAGCTCGTCTAGCCCTTATAACTACCAAACACGACATAATTGTCTGCATTATCTTTTACGCCGATGATAGTAGAGTGACAGTCTCTTGTGACGATTTCTGTTAATATCTTCAGGTCATTTTCAATTAGTTTTAGTAAGGGCCAGGTTTATTCAAGATTTCGTCCGTTTATGAGTCCAATACAAACTTATGGTTCAATAAGTTTGGAATTGTCAAAAAGATGTTAAGTCTAGTGGCGCTCATTAGAACCACTTATTTAGCCAATATGTAAGGCACCTTATTCCTATGCACCTGCACATGCTCCCTGTCTGATTCAGTCCTCTTTCTCTCTATTATCGTACACTTAAGAGATTTATTGTTAAGTGCCCCCGTGAATCTGGTCCCTATGCTGCGATGTTCTCCTTCCATATTTATAGGCAGTCAATATGCCGTTCGCGACGCTTCAAATTTTATATATAGATGCATAGGTGGTAGATTAAGTAGAGCCTAACTAGGTGTTGTTCTCGTAACACTTGTAACTTCAATGTTCCACCAGCGTTAAATTCTGTTAAGTCTGCACCCAACTCATATTTTTCCGTGTATATCGCAGCCTTTATTATCTTGCTCTTCACATGTTCTTTACAAGTCAGTTTTAAATCCATGATTACTTCACAGATTATTTATATTGCAAAACATTGTCTAGATGTGAAAGGAGGAGTTCCGGCAATATTCTCGAGTCCTTTGATTTACAAAAAGGAACAAGTCAGTTTTGTAAGGGCTTAGACAAATATGGAAATCGTCTGTTCATAATGTTTTTTTTTTTTATTGGTCTAGCACACGTGCTGCAGGGAAGTCCCTAAAGCGCTCCAGGAGCGGCACGAGTGCGGAAAAAAGCGATTCACGTTGTTCTTGAATCGCTGTAAATTGTACTCGGTGGGAAACACAGCGCTGGGCAAATTATTCCAAAGGGATGACGTTCTCCATATAAAAGATTGCTTGAAAAGCGTTGTACGCGGAGTAACAAGCTGAACCTCATACGGATGCGAAGCACCAGCGCGACGTGTATTTCTAACATGCACCGCTTTGGGAGGAATTAAGCGGGCTACATCCTTCGAACACTTTCCATGAAAATACTTGTAGAACAGACTCAAGTCGCCAACCGTTCTTCGATGTTCCAGCGAATCAAGGCCGCCGGTCAATTCCGGGTCCCCAATCAGACGGACCGCTCTTCTCTGAACAGAATCCAACAAATAGTGTATGTTTGGGAGCGGAGCCCCAAACGTGGGAGTAGTATTCCATAGTTGGTCGAATTTGGGCTTTGTAAAGAATTAACAGTTGTTGTGGGGTGTAAAGCTTTCTGGTTCTAAATAATAGTCCCAACTTTTGAGAAGTTCTCCTTGCTATGCCTGCAGCATGTTCATGCCAAGACATATTTGCTCCCAAACTAACGCCCAACAAATTGAGCGACGATGCTAGGGGAATGGAGTGCCCCGACATAACTATGTCGGGTTCAGCAACGTTAACTTTTTTAGAAAAAACTGCCGCTTGGGTTTTTGTAGCGTTAAATTCCACTTGGTTACTGTCACCCCAAGATAGAATTTCTTCCAGGTCTTTGTTGAGCTGAACGACCTCCTGCTGTCTGCGGACATTCGCCTGAGCAGCCGATGTCCGAGCGTTCAAGGTGAATGAAGAGACAAGCGTACTGTCATCTGCAAAGCTATAGATTGGATTCCCGGTCTTTTCCAGCAGATCGTTAATGTAAATGTGAAAGAGAGTAGGAGACAGTATGGAGCCCTGGGGCACACCAGCGTTGATAGTGAGGGTGTTAGAAAGAAATCCGTCGACCGCCACTCGTAAAGAACGCTCTCTGAGGAAACATGAGAGCCACAAACAGAACCTTTCAGACATACCATAAGAGCGCAACTTAGCCAACAGTCCATCGTGCCAAACACGGTCGAATGCCTTGGATATGTCAAGAGCAACCGCTCGAGATTCTCCAAAGTGTTCAATTGCGTTGTTCCAAACATGTGTTACATAAGTCAGAAGATCTCCTGTTGATCTATGTTTACGAAAACCATATTGGTGATCGCTAATAATATTGAATCGTTCAAGATATTTTAGAAGATGCTCATTGATAACCTTTTCCATGACTTTCGATATTATTGAAAGCAGTGCAACTGGTCGGTGGTTATTTGGGGTTTGTGGCTCTTTGCAGTCGTTTTCTAAAGAAATCAACATTACCACCACTACGAGGGCTACCTTTTAAGTTTTTACAAAAACAATGAAAGAAAAAAAAATTGGTACCTGTAGTTTTATTGTTTCTGGAAATATTCGTCTTTAATATTTATATACTTTTGCACGCGTTCGAGCCAATTCTCGAAATATTTTTTCCACGCTAAAGTTGGTACCTCAAAAACATGAGTTAGGAACAATTCAACAGCTTCTTGAGGTGGTAAAAATCGCTGTCCACGCATTTTTTTTTTTTGACATTCGGGAACAAAAGCCGATTTTGATTGACCTTCACGAAATTATTCTGCAAACCAATTATAAACAGTCTTTTCTGATGGTGATTTAATTACTAAAAGTTGAACGAAGCGTTCGAGGCATTGTTGTTGAGTTAGGCCTTTACTAAAATCGTAAAAAATCATCCAACGAAAATCTTCATGTGAAATTTCCATTTTTTCACAAAACTGTTTTTTTTTTTCAAACGCTCTCTGTAAACAAACTACTCGGCCAATTTCCAAACTGCCACTCTTTTAACAATAACAAATGTCAAATTTTATAACAATGGTAATGACACATCCCAAGAGCGCCATCTAGTGATTGTTTCAAAAAACTTAAAAGGTGGCTGTCGTATAAAAAACTATCATATTAGCGGCATATACCCGAGTGTCCAGACTAGACTCGCTTAAAGGGGCCACCAGTTTGTCGGTTACACGGCACCATATTAGAGTACCCAGGATTTTTCCCCCTGCAGGCATCTTTTAATTGTAGTAGTCCTTAAAATTTTACCATTTCACCGAGCAATAATCTGTCTCTTCGAAAGCATGGACTTTATCCAGCGTATCGGGCTGTTTTCAACCTGTCTCTCCTCGGCAGCCTTGCCTATGGCACATCGTGAAATGTACTCTTAATGTCTACGAGTTAAATTCTCGGAAACTGTCTACTGTCGGTTGTGGTGAATCCAAATAAGCATTTGTAATTAAGAAAAACACAATTTTATAACACTCTAAAGCAAATAGCACAAGGAAGATGCTTACAGAAACCAGAATTTGGCGATATTAACAATACCAATCAAAACAGACAATTAACCACGCCAAATTCTGGTTGTTATAAACATCTTCTCTGGGCTTTTTGGTTTACAGTGTTATGAAGTAGTGGGCTTCCTTAATTACAAACGCGAACACAGACTTAAACACCGGCGCCGCCATTTCTAGAAGCAGGTTGGGAACTCATTTTTCTGAAATATGCTTGAGCAGCTGCTTCGAATATCGTGGACTGTCTTGCTGACGAACGAGGTGTTAAGAAGAGCAAATTCTGAACGTTTATGACACCACTGTAACATGTCGCAAAATTGCTTACTGCCACATACCGCGTAGGGAAAAATATTACCTCCTCCAGTTAATTATGAAGGGGAAGATTGAAGGGAGTCGTGGAATGAGTATAAGGCAGATGTCCTGGCTGAGGAATATCAGAGAATGGACAGGCATACTCCATAGTGACCGCCAACGAAGAGGCTGCCTCACACTCGGCTGGATATCGGTTATATTAGAAAATTTTCGTCTTTTAGTTCAACTTTTAATTTTGAAAAGTCAGAACTCACAGGAAGCTAAGTCGGGTGAAGAGGCAGGATGGTCTAATTGAATAATTGCTTTTTTGGCCATAAGGTTTCTCGCTATAACTTGACGTGTTGTCATGTATAAGGCTTGTCAAGCCACAGCTCGGATCTTTCTCTTCAAAAATAATCTCGTAATGTCGGCACTTTTGCTAAATAGCATTGCTGGTTGACTATTTGTTCCTGTTCAACAATTGCTAAGTGAACTCTTCCCTAATGATCGAAGAAATACACCAGCATGGTCTTAAACATTAAGCGCACGGACCATGTCAGGATGTAGTAAACCAGAGGATTTTCTTAACTGTTTCTCAATTAATATACAATTCT
>CM032448.1:29208583-29339489 GCA_019049505.1 Pachyrhynchus sulphureomaculatus
AACAGTCGTATTTCTAATTAAATTTACTTTTATAAAAAGGTCATGTTACTTAAAACAATGAACATTCGGCAACATTGTGTAAACAAAATCATAGGCATATAAATAGGTTAGTAAAAGGGATTTTAACTGAATTGAGAAAAAGAAGTACTGAACGTCTCTTACGCGGCCCAAAAAAGCACCCTTTTCAATATATTTAACAATTTTTATTACACCCTGTACATGTATGCATATATATATATATATATATATATATATATATATATATATATATATATATATACATACATACATACATACATACATATATATATATATATATATATATATATATATATATATATATATATATATATATATATATATATATATATATGTTAGTTATACTTATCTGTTATCCAAGTTAATCATCGGATTACCATACTTCACCAAATTCGCCAACTCGACAGCACTGTAACCCAATAATTGCTTCAGATCACACACAAACTTATACACGAACCTTTTCCCGTGTACTTTAGATATCATGTCACCATCGTAATAGTAACGTAAAGCTCTGGACAATTTTTCATAATTCATGGTTGGTTTGTTTTTACGCTCGCCCCATAGATGGGCTACAACTTCCGGGTGGGTCAGCTTAAATTCGGCGTCTCTGCCTAAAAATATGTCGGTAAGCTTACTGAATAAATATTTAGCTAGCTAGTGTGTGCATATTTATAACCAAAAGGCCTATTTCGCCAGTATTTTGTAGGACTGTAAGGGAGGATTCGATTCTCATTTTTTTTCTCTTTCTCGTACTCTTTTCTCTAATAAAAATATCTTTACCTAAAACAATAAATCAGCACATTCTCAGTCTCGTGTATGGTCCGAGCTCCAGCTACCCTTGGAGATGAACTATACCCTAGGTATTTTATACCCAAGGGAAAATTTGTTTCCCGCCAAATTAATTATATGATTGAAACGGCAATTAATACGATAAGGAGACATAGAAAAGAGTATAGAAAATTGCAACACTGAAAGAAAATCCTGGACGACGTAATACGATTATCAAATATTAAACGATGGTACAAGAAATGCATTTGTACTCAATGTGTTCTTTTTATGGGGCTGTACCAGTGTGATAATTTTAAAAAATAGATTTTTTTTACATATTTCGATGCTTCTATATGTATAGAATAAGAGGTCGAAGTAACAAAGTCGGCCTATCTTTAATTTTGAAAATACAGCTGTCGCCAGGTACAGCTGCTCGGGGGGCTATAAACTCAGTTTTGGAAGCGTAACGCGAACCGGAGCAGGTATTAAAATTCCAATGCCGTGACGTTATCATGTAAGTAAAAGTTACACATCTTATACTTCACCGAGCTCAAAATAGTCACAAAGGTAGGTACGTGCCAAGCGATCATTATTTATATGTTACACGTTAGTCATTCTTTAAAGGCGTTTTTTGCAAAACTGTATTTTTTAAATTTGCTGCAGTTGTAACTCGAAAACAATTTATTACATCGACTTATTTTTTTTTTTTGCATATTAACGACATGTTTTGTCGTATCACGAACCATGGAGTTTTTAATTGGACCAAAAATGTCAATTTGGCATGCAAAAAACACTTTTTTGGCAAAAATTTTATATATTTTTTTTTAATGCCGCCATTCTCATAATTTTCAATATTTTTTAAAGTCCATGATTGATAGTAGGAAAATTATATCTATTTTACTGATCATTTTGTGTTTAGTGTTCCTTACAGAACACTTATAAGATCACTTCAGTGTCTGTCTGTCTGTTTGTCACACCCGATTTTCTCCGAAACTATTTGACATAGAAAGTTGAAATTTGGTACTAATATAGGAATTGATGGCCTCATCAGAGCCGTGTAGTTCTGAAAGTTAAATTTTTACTGAAGGGGTTAGTTTTGGGGGGTGAAATCGGAAGTGAAAAATAAAAATTTTTACTAGGTCACCGAGTGTGGTGTCAAATGAAAGCTTGTGAAAACACGAGTAAAAAATATATATAATGTAATACTTGTGCGCACTTTTCTTTGTATTATTTTTAAAAAATCGCGAAAAAAATCGCTGTCCCCCCGCCTTGTCTCGAAATGTACTTATCAAAAAATTTTGAAAAAATTCTGGAATATTCTCCACGAGGTGTAGATTGAACGAAAATTTTCACGAATGCATTACCTTTAATAATTTATCTGGTATATAAAAAAACAAAAATTTCAAGGTCATCAGTTTTCAATAAAGATTGGAAACAAACTTTGTTGAAAACTCATTTGGGGTGTGTTTTGTGAAGTCACTGATCATTTTATATCTTCGTAACATTTTTTTTTTATTTTAAAAGCAATCAACATACGGAACACTAATTGCGCAAGTTCAACGTGCACTTGACCGGTTATTTTTATTTCAAGCAATGTGGCAAGCCAATCACGGCAGCGGTGAAGCTACTTTTTTTCACCTATCCCGTTACTGGGTCTTAAGTCCCATAAATTTCAATATTTTGGTCGGAAAAAAATTGTGTGCAATTTTAAACAAATAATAAATATGTACCCAACATATTAAAATATTTGACGCAGTAGTTTTCTTTAAAAAAAATTCTAGAAAAAATCCTTATTTGTAAGTTACACTGGTATAGCTCGTTAAGACAATATGAACAAAGAAATTTTTTAGTTTCTTAGGTCCTTATGACAATACAGTCGGTCAAGTCAGGAGGTGTCGTCTATAACTTGTCACGGTGTCCTGGAGCTGAATCAGATAAAAACATGGGGTGGTTCCATAATTTTGATATATTTTGATTCTAGCATGTATTAGCAACATTTCAAGCCATTAAAGCCATTATAGAAAAAAATTCGCTCACTCTTTTTTTTAAAGTAAAAAAAACATTTTTTAATATTTTCACTAATTTAATCAATTCCGCTGAGACTAGTTTATAAGATTTTCGTATTAAAACAAACCCGAAATTGTTTTTCTCAGCTAATATTAAAAATTATTATGTTTAAAATTCTATGAAAAAAAAAATTAAATATTGTTTAACAGATACTAAAAGCGACGTCTCATTCAGCTCAAAGTAAAAATAAGAAAATCACGACTCTAATTATCTGTATTAATATAATACGTACGTCATTATCGGTTGAAAAAGTATAATATAATCTATATACAGTCTGTCAAGTAAGAACGTGACAGCTCGTATTCTTGAAAAAAATGTGTATTCGTGAAAAAATTTGAAGAAACCGATAGTTAAATTAACAACAGAATTCCGAAATAGATGGCAAAAAGTACACAGAATCCAAATGTAATTCTTTGCAAAGTTTGATGATTGGCTCAACGTTTATGGGCAAATAAGTATAAAACGGAAAACAGAACCAACAGGAATGAACACCTCAGGGCGTCTTGTATTGGGTTGGGACGATTCGCCATTAGGAGTCCCCATTTTGTTTTTGAAATTTGGACTTCATATATGTAATCAGTGATTCCAAAAACCCATATATACAGAGTTTCATAAAACTAACTCGTTTTTCGAAAAAAAAATCCGCCATTTTGGAGCCACCATTTTGTTTTTTGAAATTTAAACTTCGTATTCGTAATCAGCGACCCCAAAAAACCCATGTATACACAGTTTCATAAAAATAACTAACGTTTTTTCCAAAAATAGTCGGCCATTTGGGAGCAGCTATTTTGTTATTTGAAATTTGCACTTCATATTAGTAAGCAGTGACCCCAAAAACCCACGTGTACAGAGTTTCATAAAAATAACTGACGTTTTTTCAAAAAATAGCCCGTTGTTTTGGAGCCACTATTTTGTTTTTTTGAAATTTGAACTTCGTATTAGTAATCAGCGACCCCAAAAATCCACTTATACAGCGTTTCATAAAAATAACTCGCGTTATTTCAAAAATAGTCCGCCATTTTGGAGCTGTCTTTTGGTTCTTTAAAATTTGAAGTTCATATTCGTGATTAGGAGTCCCGAAAACTCCAATATACTGAGTTTTGTCGAAATCGAATAATACCTTCATACACTCCTGGACAAAATTAACGCAACAATATATTAAATCATACAAATCTCTATAATGAATTAATTTTAATAATTTTTTATGAACATTGGTTACACTAAAAGTTAGAAAAAACTTATTCGGATACTTTAAAAGTGAATTAGCTACCAAATTTCTCTATAAGATTCGAATTAAAATTATTCTTAAGACCTAATAACAAAATCGTTGAAATTATGTAATAATGAAAAAAATAAACTGGGACCCTAGTAGCAAAATTAATGGTGTAACTGGGACACTAGTAGCGTGTGTTGCCTCCTCTATTTCGGATGACAGCGTTTATGCGCCTAGGCATGCTTCTAATTAAATTTTGGATAAAATCTTGAGGAATTTGCTCCCATTCTGTGATAACTGCATTTTCAAGTTCCCTCAGGTTTCTAGGTTCAGGTATATGACGTTTCACATTTTTCTTAAGGTGATCCCATATATGTTCTATTGAATTCAGATCCGGGCTTTTTGGTGGCCATTGCATAATCGGTATATCAACTTGATTAAGATAATCGAGTACCTCCCTAGCCACGTGAGGTCGAGCGTTGTCTTGCATAAACAGGAAATTGGGCCCCACAAAATGACCGAAAGGCATCAAATGTTCTATTACAATATTCTTAAGATAGTAGTCAGCATTCATGGATCTCATACAGACAGGAACTAACTCTGTGCGAGCATCAAAGCAGATGCCATCCCAGAACATAACAGAGCCACCGCCGAATGGAATCCTTGCAGAGATATTGCAAGGAGCAAACCTCTCTCCTGGTCTTCGCCATACTCGCTCACGACCATCTGGATGTTTTAGACTAACCCTAGTTTCATCTGTGAAGAAAACTTGTTTCCAATCATCCACAGACCAGTTTTCGTGATTTCAAGCAAAACGTAACCTGGCAACTCTGTTCTCTCTAGTAAGCAAGGCCGCAGTGGCTGGTCTCCTACTGTTTAATCCAGCTTCATTTAGCCGTCTTCTAACTGTTTTAGAAGAAATTGTGACATTGCGAACCTTCTAGAATAAGTTCCTACTTCATTCAATCGTCTTACCATACGACTTATTGTGGAACGATGTTTGCCTAACAAATTGGCAACATAACTCTGACAATATCCCTCATCCAATAAAACTGAGGCTCGCACTACCTCCGGTTCAGTTAAATTCTTTGTTCGATTCATTTTTCTAATTCTTCGGGGTCAAAAGTAAAACAATCTACCACAAAAACGTATTACTTTGAAAAAGGGAACAATTTATAAGCTTACTTTTAAAGAAAATCTATATCGCATTATTACAGAAAATTGTTTATCTTCTAAAAAATTCTTTAAAACTATAAATCTAAACGAATTGTTTTGATTTCGGTCATGAACAGCGAAACAAAATATGCATTCAAATACTCGATTAACTTTAAAACTGACATAAAAAAAAGATAAATTAATTTTCAGATTGTTGCGTTAATTTTGTCCAGGAGTGTATTTTGGCCAGCTTTTCGGGACATTTTTCTTCTATGTGACGGTGAAAATAAATAAATAACTTGGCACAAATGGCCTTCTAGCAGTAATTTCTTAATCTGAATACTCGATGTAAATTGAGACAATAGCAATAAATTGTAATTAAACTCTTATCTACAAATTGTTGAAAAAAATCACTGTAATATTAAGGGTCATATCATTACACTTACCTATCCACTGAATAATAGACTTGTACTCCTTACTTGTCAATAATTCCAACAGAAACTGCCACAGTTGTATTTGTCCGTTGTTTGCCGAATTTATTCCCAGCTTGACCGCAATACGGAAAATATTTTAAAGCCGAGTTATAACTTTGCATTACTTTCATCTGCAATAGTAAACATTATCATTATCCATTTTCCGAGTTCCATCCCGGGCAGGTTATTTATTTAAATTAAAATATTTCTTGAAAAACATATGGACATTATACAGGACCCTCTTCAACAGCGTATACAACCCAGGTGATGTACCTCATGAATGGTTGACATCAATTTTTATACCATTGCCAAAAAAGAATAACCCTAGAAAGTGCGAGGAATATCGGAATATAAGTCTCATGAACCACATGTTGAAACTCTTCCTTGAAATAACCCACCAAAGAGTATACAAAAAACTAGATGGACAAACACGGTTCGGCTTTAGGAACGGACTAGGAACGAGGGACGCACTATTCTCCAGCCGCGTTCCGAATGAAAGATGTAGGAATGTCAACTCTGATGTTTATTTATGCTTCATAGATTTCCAAAAAGCCTTTGACATGGTAAATCATGAGAAAATGATGGAAATACTACAATCGTGTAACATTGATGACAAAGACTTACAAATAATATCAACTTTATACTGGAACCAGACTGCCAAAATAAAAGTTGAGAATCGCATGTCCAAAGAAACAAACATAAAGAAAGGCGTATGCCAGGGTTGTCTTTTGTCACCCCTGTTATTCAATGTCTATTCGGAGGAAATCTTCAATAAAGCACTTTCTGATAAAAAAGGTGGAATTACAATTAATGGTGTGTGTGTAAATAACCTCCACTAGGCTGATGATACTCTAATTCTAGTGGACAGTGAAGAAGGCCTACAAAGACTCATGAATGGAATTGTTGATGCATGTGAGGAATATGGAAACTGAATACGAACAAAACAAAAACAAGGCTGGTCATCATCATGCAAACATAAATATTAAGGTATATCAACAAACACTTGAAAGAGTAACATAAATAACGTACTTAGGAAGCATAATTAGTGAAGATTGAGACCACTCTATTGAAATACGCGCAGCATACTATGTAACTGACAACTAAACTTAAACACAAGAACAAGAGTGCTAAGATGCCACGTGTTCTCGATCATGTTATACGATACAGAAGCTGCAACAATCACAGAGACAACACAACAAAGAATGGAGTCATTCGAGATGTGGTGCTATTGCCGAATGCTGTGTCTTCCTTGGATAACGCATACCACAAATGTGGAAACACTTGGTCGGATGGGAACAGAACGACAGTTGATTCCAGCTGAGAAAAAGCACTTACTTTGGCCATATTATGAGAAGCCAAAAGTATGAACTCCTGCAACTCATAATTGAAGGAAAAATAATCGGCAAGCGAGGACCAGGAAGGCGCCGCAACTTACGACAGTGGACAAACATGACATCTGTTTAGAGCGACAATAGTTAAAAATCAGATGGACAAATGTGATCGCCAACGTCCTTAGAAAATAAGGCACACTAAGAAGAAGATAATTCACATACTAAGTCATGCTGCCACATAGCGGACTTCAAAAAACTCTCAAAGCCAAGATTACTGTAAAGGCATGTTGTGGATGGGAGGCGCCCGAACTAGAAAAGAACTAACGATGAAAACAATGTCCTCCTCCCCCCGGTCTTGGGTGGGACGCATATCTAAAATCGGACTGACAGATTGAGGACCGATCCCAATGGAAACTGCCAACGGCATGTTATCGTTAGAGGACCACTTGGATCAGAGAAAATTCATGATGGAGATAGTGTCCTCCTTTTCAAGGGGAATGAATAACTAGACCAAACTGATAGGGGACCATCACCGACAAAAAATATTTTTCCGCTTCGAAGACATTTATAGGTAGTAGGTTATAGAAAAGTATAGAACAAGACCGTAAAACAACAGCCTGAAGTATCATCTGTCAAACATTTAGTTGAGAGCCAACGTTAAACTGTACGTCCCATTTGGCTGATATGATACAGACGTAAAATAGGGTTGGCAAAAAGTGGCCTTTACTATTTATTGAAATATACTGTAACTACAGTTCTTAAAAAAGATGATACAATTTAATACGGAATATATAAAAAAGAATCTTAGATTTTGGTCGTCTTATGAATGCTACAGATACAGTCTGTCAAGTAAGAACGTGACCACTCGTATTCTTGAAAAAATGTGTCACGAAACCATATTTTGCCATCAATGTATTCTTTGCTGTGCTAACAACGGCGCAATTACTTAGTGTCCAATCGCCTAGCATCTTCGAGACATTCTGCAAATTTTTCAAATCTCGCGATACAACTGAGTCAAAGTCCTCAGAGTCTTTGCTCTGAGCTTCCTCTTTACAAGGGACCCAATGTTTCCAATGGGATTGGCGTCCGGCGATGGTGAGGGCCACTCTAGTATCTTATCGTGGACCCAAGCGCGCCTCTTCGCGTCGTAATTTTCGCCCAGCGAAGGTTTCTTCAACGACCTTCGTAATTTGACATCATGAACACGAAGATGTTGTCGAATGGGACATATTTAAACCCGATTTTCTTAATTTTGCCACTCCGCTGAAACAGCATCAATTTCGGGTCCCGTAAAAACAAAATCACGATTCGTTTTTCGACTTTCGGAGTGTCTTTGCCTACCGAGCCACGTTTTAGCAAGTCGTCAACATTTTTCGTCTCGGTAAAACGATTTACCCACTTCACAAACGATACCGACTTTTCAATATAATGGAAACAAAGAAAGGCTGCTTCGAACCGACGCGCAAACAAGTGAATGATTTTGGATTTTACGTGATTTTGACGAAAGCTCGGAATCGACTGATACTTTTACTAAAATGCTTCATATACAAAGATACCCTATACCGATTTTTGTTGAATCGCTACTACCAAAAATGAATTATCGCCGACATGTTCTTACTTGACAGACTGTATCTACAAAAATAAAATAGTATTATGAAATCCTACCTTTGGTGGTTTTGTTGTTAATTTAAATTCTTTGTCCGGGGGAGCATCTGTGCCAGAGTCTTCACGTCTAGTAGCTAAAAATAAATATCAAACTCAGTATAAATAATATAAAGGATGTGACAAAACAGGTTCCTTGCGGAGAACGCTGGATTATAAATACTCATGTGTCAGAAAAAACACATCTTCGAGTAAGAACAGTAGCAAATAATGGGCGAATAAAAAACTTAGTCCTTTAGCCAAAAACAGTAAAGTTCAATACACGTTATACACAGACACATTATACCATTACTTACACGGCCAAATAATACCATCGAAACAATACCTGTTGAGAAAGCCAGCTTGTTAGCTGAATTCTTTGCTTCAAATTCTATTGTTGATTCCCAAGGAAAAACTTCCACTGGTCTCAATGTGTAGTCAAGGATGTCCGATACAGTCTTAAGAGAGTGTGTCATAAAACATATTTTAATGAAGCTAGATACCAATAAAATGTCCGGCGCTGATGGACCTATCCTACAGAAAGAGGATATCTCCTTCCTGTCGGAAATGAGCTATAGTTCCGCCAATACCAAAAAAGCAGAGATCATGCCGAACAACTACCGGCCAGTCGCACTGCTTTCAATAATACAGAAAGTTATGGAAAAGGCTATCAATCAGTATCTTCTAAAATATCTAGGATTCAATTAGCGACCATCAACATGGCTTTCGAAAGTTTGTTGATAATGTTGGCATATCATTCGGCTCATGCCAAGATATTTTTGTGGGCATGACACGTATGGCAGCAAAAATTTGTTCCGAAATTGTTGAATTTTGACCAAGAGCAGTGCAGGATGGGCATTGCTCGGGGTTGCGGAATGAAGTTAACGACGATCTACAACTGCTCAAACGAGTCATAACTGGGGAGGAAAAATAGCTGAATGGATATGATGTCGAAAGTAAGGCCCAATCGTCCCAATGGAAACTTCTTGAAGAGCCAAGACCGAAAAAAGCTCGTCAAGTTCGATCGAATGTTAAGGTTCTGATCATTGTTTTTTTTCTTTAATTTCAAAGGTATAATGTACCACGAGTTCTTGCCACCAGTGAAGCAATCCGAAAAAAATGACCAGATTTGTGGTGAAACAACTTATGGCAATTGCATCACGATAATGCATCGGCTCACACTTCACTGAATGTTGGTAGCTTTTTAGACAGAAACAACACTGTTATCATGTCTCAGCCTCCGTATTCGCTGACCATGGCCCCTGGGACTTCCTACTATTTCCGAAGATAAAAAAAAACATGAAAGAACGACTTTTTGCTAACATTGAGGAGATAAAGACAGAATTGCTAAGGGAGCTAAACGTCATACCGAAAAGTGAGTTCCAGAACTTCTTCGAACATAGGAAAAGTGCTTGCACAAGTGTATTGTATCTGGTGGGGACTATTTTGAAAAGGACAAAATTAATATACATGAATAAATAATGAGTTTTTGAGAAAAACGAAAGTTCAAACTTCGAACAATACAATATGTAAGCATCAATTACCAAGAATTTGTTGGTAAAAAATACTGCCTCCCAGCGAATTTATCTTCACCACATTTTGCTTCGATTTTGGAAATGGAAAAACTAGCTGTACAAGTTCATAAAACACTACGTTGTATGTACAGAATTAATTCCATAATAGAACGTGCGTAATAGAAATGATTTGTCACATTCCATTCCAAAAATTTTGCAGCACAGATGCGCCTCGATCCGGTCTATCAAATGTTATCGGATCAGATGTTCTCGAGGTCAACTTTGAAAATGTTCCGTCCAAACCAATAGAACAGAGAGCAGAAAATATTGTAAACCGTTTGCATAACCTGGGATATGTTTCTAAACTGATTGTGAAAGTATTGTACAATGCAAAAGAACTTGACTAGGTGCACCGACACCAGCGAATAAGCCAAGAAAACGACCTCCTTTTGAAAAGAATTGCGGCGGGCGATGAAAAATAGATAAGTCTACGACCACATTAAACGGATACAGTAATAGCAGAAGAGCAATAAGCCGTGTCGAGCAACACCAAAAGAAGGCCTACATCCAGGAAAGATCTTGCGTTCTGATTGAGAGGATTACAAAGATGCAATTTATTGCGAGATTTTACCAAGAGGGATAGAATCAGTGGCGTAGCTAGGGGGGGGGGGGGGGGGCGTCGGGGGCGGTCGGCACCGGGTACCACCTATTTGGGGGTGACACCAGATAGTGAAAAAAAAATTTAACACGAAATTGTTTACACCATACACGAGACCATATTTTTTTTACAGTATACACACTGTCTGTTCTTTTTATGTTGGCAGCTCCGTAGCTCTACGGCTCGTTCGGTCGGGGATTCTCCTGAAATAATCGTTGCTTGTCGCCTGTGTCATGTCATGTCATTTCTCATTTCTTTCGCGAATTGTGATTGACCTGAAGTGAATTATTGTTCTTTTAAGAGTGTTTTATAAAAGACTTAAGAAGATATCTTAGAAAAGCCCAAGGTAAGTTCAATGTTTTTTATAATAAACGATAACGAATAAATGCAAAACCTGAAGACAGTTATTGCAGAATCGATTGATAAATGACTGAAAAAGATCAATTAAGTAACAAAATAAATTTGAGAAAACTTTTAAATTATTTTATTCCCCTCAAACCTGGTTTGAGGGTTACTAAAAATGAATGACAGATGGTATTTTAGTAATACCTGTATAACCTGAAAAAGGATCGTGTAGTTACTAAATGTGATTTTGTTAAGACAGGTCATTTTTGGCGGAAACAAATTCAATAACGATAATTAAAAATAAACACGATATTCATTTAGGTTGTAAAAATATTCTATAGTATACTGTATCTTTATTTCCAGTAATCTTCAAATTAGATTTTTGATTTAAGTCTTAATTTTGAAAAAAAAAATTTATTACAATTGGCAGCCGTCAAGAGGCCACCCTCACGTATCTAGCGTAACGGTGTTGTATCTATTCGTTAGCACAGTGTATTTATTATGAAATATTATGTGTCCTACAAATAATTTATGACATCGACCTGCTTACTAATTAAAAAAAATTTTTAGAGTACTTGTACTCAAAAAGAGAAATATGCCTCGGGGAGTTCATACATCTGACAGAAAAAGTGGGTTTCAGCAGAGAAAAGCCAAACAGGCTAAGATGGATGTAGTTAAGAGCATGTCTGGATCCATCTTTAAATATGTTACAAAAACTGATGACAGTCAAAGTTCATTTCAAGAAATGGATTCCCGCGATGATTTAAGGAATGACTCAGATAATATTAGCTCATCTTCAGGAAACAACAGCGACAATACAGAATTAATGATGATAACATATGACAAAGACTAATCAGAAAAAAATACTGAAAATGACAGTGATAATACTAATAATGTTTCTACTATCGAAGACAGTATTTGCAGGACTTGAAGGATGTCTCACATTGGAGTATACCCGTTCCTGATAATGTTCGCATTGAGGTCATAAAAAAAGGAAGTAAACATTTTCAAAACAGAGAAGGATCGTTTGCCACCGTATCCAGACACGGGTTAAAAATAAAAGGTGATGTTTGCCATCACAAAAATAAAAATATAAATTTTGACGATAGGATTTCTGAGTTTGTAGCTGTTAAAGCTAGAAAGAAGAGATTTTAAGCATTTGTTTTTTGTGTTTGTTAATTATACTCTCATTCTTCTTTCGCCATACCCAACTTTCACTTTCATGCATCAATGTGAAAGAATGTATAATTGAAGCAGTATTATTATTATCATAATATTGTACCTTAATTATAAAAGACTCTCATTTGTAATAATTAAATAAAAACATATTTTACGTTTATGGAATTTTTATTAATGTTAACAGTTTTCATTCTTGGGGTGACCACACCGTGTTTGGCACGATGGACTGTTGGCTAAGTTGCGCTCTTATGGTATGTCTGAAAGGTTCTGTTTGTGGCTCTCATGTTTCCTCAGAGAGCGTTCTTTACGAGTGGCGGTCGACGGATTTCTTTCTAACACCCTCACTATCAACGCCGGTGTGCCCCAGGGCTCCATACTGTCTCCTACTCTCTTTCTCATTTACATTAACGATCTGCTGGAAAAGACCGGGAATCCAATCTATAGCTTTGCAGATGACAGTACGCTTGTCTCTTCATTCACCTTGAACGCTCGGACATCGGCTGCTCAGGCGAATATCCGCAGACAGCAGGAGGTCGTTCAACTTAACAAAGACCTGGAAGAAATTCTATCTTGGGGTGACAGTAACCAAGTGGAATTTAACGCTACAAAAACCCAAGCGGCAGTTTTTTCTAAAAAAGTTAACGTTGCTGAACCCGACATAGTTGTGTCGGGGCACTCCATTCCCCTAGCATCGTCGCTCAGTTTGTTGGGCGTTAGTTTAGGAGCAAATATGTCTTGGCATGAACATGTTGCAGGCATAGCAAGGAGAGCTTCTCAAAAATTGGGAATATTATTTAGAACCAGAAAGCTTTACACTCCACAGCAACTGTTAATTCTTTACAAAGCCCAAATTCGACCAACTATGGAATACTGCTCCCACGTTTGGGGCTCCGCTCCCAAACATACACTGCATTTGTTGGATTCTGTTCAGAGAAGAGCGGTCCGTCTGATTGGGGACCCGGAATTGACCGGCGGCCTTGATTCGCTGGAACATCGAAGAACGGTTGGCGACTTGAGTCTGTTCTACAGGTATTTTCATGGAAAGTGTTCGAAGGATGTAGCCCGCTTAATTCCTCCCAAAGCGGTGCATGTTAGAAATACACGTCGCGCTGGTGCTTCGCATCCGTATGAGGTTCAGCTTGTTACTCCGCGTACGACGCTTTTCAAGCAATCCTTTATATGGAGAACGTCATCCCTTTGGAATAATTTGCCCAGCGCTGTGTTTCCCACCGAGTACAATTTACAGCGATTCAAGAACAACGTGAATCGCTTTTTCCGCACTCGTGCCGCTCCTGGAGCGCTTTAGGGACTTCCCTGCAGCACGTGTGCTAGACCAATAAAAAAAAAAAAAAAAAAAACCTAAATATCCGCACCAGGTACCACCCATGCTAGCTACGCCACTGGATAGAATTAATTCAGCAGTATATTTCTCGCAATTAACAAAATTAGACTAGGAAGTCTGCAAGGAACGTCCAGAATTAGCGAATCGTAGGAGTGTTCACGTGATCCATCACAAAGCTACACCCCATCTTTGCGCACGCGGAAAAAGCTTACATGTGTAGTTTGACCTTACCCTCCGTATTGACCAGAAGTCCTTCCTTCTTCAGATTATTATCTACTATGCTTGTTAAAAAACTACAAAGACGGGAAACCCTTTGCAGGTGAGGACGATGTCAAAAAGAGATCTCGATTGATTTTTCCAAACTGAGCATAAAGTTTGGTGACTGATGCCCAGAGACCATCAAAAATCATGATAAATATATTACTAATTAGAATTAAATTTAAGTTTTATTTTACCCTCAAAAACCGGACGAACTCAACGCCAACCCGATATAACACAGGCCGACCGCTTACTGGTATGGAGTAGTTGCGTTTTTTACTTAAGCCGGTCCATTCAATCGTGCGAAATGCGCAAACTCGGGAGTCCGAAATAAAGCTCCATATCGACATTAGTAAATATTGTTTATAAATACAGAGATCTTATGGACGCCCTGAACAACAAAATAAAATAAATTTTAAAAAATATTCTGATGAAGAATTTACAAAAATTTTCTTACCGACTAACTTCATTTTCCTTAATAATTCCAAATGTGTCCAAAATACATCTCCTGGATCGTTGGGAACAATTTTTTGAAAATCTTCCATAGTCAGATTGTACAGTTCTTTTCCGGACATACTCCAATCGCTTAGTTTAATGTTGGATAGGTTGAATTGCCTAACGGCCCATTGAAGCCAGTGCCTTACGTGTAAAACAGTCCTAAAAATATACAGAGTTCATTAAGTTTACTAAACCATCGACGTACAGTTGCTTTCGACGGAGCAGATGTGGCATAACAGTTCTCAAGCCATTCTTGGATTCAGGCTGTATTTTTTTTTTCATCAAAAAGCAATGTTTAGCCAGCAGTTCCATCGTCTCGTAAAAATCGAAAGTATCATCACTCAACCAGTCGTAACTCGCAAACTAATACACAAAATGTCATGAAAATTTTGCACGAATCTTCCGAGAGTTGACACTACCTGAAAATCATATGGTTTTTTTGCTTTGCTGCCATCTCTCAAAAAGTCTCGGGAGTGGTCACACCAAGAGTATGTCGCGACCCTTCACTCGTCATTGAATTTACTAGTCATTATTTTGGAGACAAATATATATGGCCATCCGATTAAAATCTGCAGCGATTTAAAACCCACGTCTTCGTCTACAGTGGAAGCCCCGCTCTGGCAGATATTGAGCCAAGCGCAAAATCCTGATCAAAAATCGATTAATCAAGTTGTGATATATCGACCTTTAATGGTCAGAATAGTTCTAATGAGGTGTCTAGCATTGTATTCCACCCACAACGAAGCGCAGGTATTTGCACCATCTGGGAATCTGGATATAAATAATCTGGATAATCTGAATAATTAAAATAAAGATTATTAAAAATATTTGACACGTTTAAAAAAGTATGTTACAAGTTTTTTATGAATTGTTTCTGATGTTTTTGTTGACGTAACGTTTCAGGAACCAAGCAAGATGGTGGAGAGTCGACAAAAAGACTTATTCATTTTGATAAAAGGACAACTAGCCAACAACAATGAGTGTTATGAAACTATCGAAAAAATCTATCTGTGAAAAAATTTCACCTGAAATTACCAAAACGGAAAATTGATACCAAAATTCCGAGAAAAGTGGAAGCAAGTCCATAGAATGGAAAAAATAATCTTTGAAAAGTACGCAGATTGGCTGAACGTCATGGTGTCTTTCCCAGACAGCAGGTACGTCTAATGATGAGAGTTTCGGCCGCCCATCGCTGACCTTCCAAGAATCGAGTGAACGAACTAAAAGAAAATAGAAAACAGTCGTCAGGAGTTCGGATATGATGTGTTGGATTTCGGTACACAAATGCAACTTCGAGCAGATGGAAAATTGGATGCAGCGAAAGTGGTGCAGGACGTTTTGACCGGAACCCCCACAAACGTCACAAAAGAATACAGTCTGGAAACAGCGCGCAGGTTCGTGGAATTGTATCTGTGGTATTATATGCCCACCACTGTCCACAAAATTCTAATTCATGGTTCGAAAATTATTGAATCATCGCTGCTACCAATAGGGCAAATGTCGGAGGAAGCCCAAGAATCCTGCAACAAACTGATCAAAAAATTCCGTGAAGAATATTCACGAAAATGCAGTAGGGTAAAAACTATGGAAGACTAGACTTTCAATAACGTCTGACCCTGTGATTTCCGGTTTACGTAAATTGCCTTTGAAAAACACGAAGACGTTCTTGCCTGATGCAACAGAATTGCTCCAGCTACCAGCAATAAATTTAGAACATGTGAAAACTTAGACAATGCAATGCGCAGACGAAGATAGCGATTCTAATACCGATAATTCGTCCGATAGTGATTAGATTTTAGTCGATAATTTTAGTAAATAATAGTTGTAGGAAAACATTTAAGTTGATAACAACAGTCAATGATGGACGTTAATAAACGTGTTTTTGAATAACATGATGCGTTATTATTTTTGATCCTTCAATACATGAAAAATCCAAACTGATCATTACTAAGACAGACGACGTACTGAATTATTCTTTTTACAGTTGAGTCCGTCATTTCGCGGCCTCCATTTTGTTTTTATAGAAAATCGAGCTAATAATCATCGTGTGTTACGAAAAAAACCCAAAGTCACTAAAAAAAAGTACTTTTGTTGTACACAACTCCGCCATATTGGAACTGCCATTTTGTTTTTGATTTTTTCGACCGAATTTGTTATCAGCTACCACGAAAACTCCCATATGCAAATTTTCATATCAAAATATCAATACCTTCGTCTTTTGACCAGGATTTTGCGATTTGGTCCCAATGTGCGGCCCGTTTAGTCTCCATATTGAAATGTTCTCATACGAAATTAGAATATAAAAAATACAATACTTACCATTCCTCGGGATCTAAAGGTATTTTCAATCTCTCCTGCTCTTTTTTATACTGCAAATCAACCTGCCACTGGACTATACTTTTCGCTTCTTCAGGTGATATTTCTTCCGGTTCGTCTTCGTCTATTTGTTCATCCTCGGCAACGGGGGACGTGCTTGATTCTTCTAAAATATTACAAGAATACAGAACCACATAAAAGTAATGCCTGGGCCAACATTGTATAATTTCTAAACGATACATCGTAGAAGATTCCTATTAGTTTTTCATCTATTTAGAAATAACACATTTTAATCGCTTCCTGTTTATCCGGAAGTAAATAATTCCCGGTTATTGGCACTTCTAGTTAAACCGGACGTCAACTGTTAGCAGTAAAGTGTAAACTATAATAGATATACCATCCAGTTTAAAATATGCCGTTTAGAATAGTCTGGTCGTCAAAGATTCAAAAATGTCGATTTTTATATCTTAATATCTTGAAAACAATTATATACTTATAATATAAGCAAGATTCCAATACTGTCTTAGAGATCATTGCATATATTTAAAAGAGTAAATCCTTGCAACTGCAAAAATAGTGATAAAGGACGCTCTTCTAGAACTAATGAGGAAATTTGAGAATTATGGCTTTTCAGCATGTACGCCAACAGTTACAGTAAACAGACACATCAAAAAGAAATCGGACAAAGGCAATTGTAATCATCTATGGCGTTAAATTCTACTCGCTTACCGTCACCCCAGATAGGATTTCTTCCAGATATTTGTTAAGTTGAATTCTGATCCTTTTCAGCAGATCGTTAATGTAAATGAGAAAGAGAGTAAAAGACAGTATGGAACCTTGGGGCACACCGGGGTTGATAGTGAAGGTATTAGAAAGAAATCTCTCGAATACCACTCGTAAAGAACGCTCTCTGAGGAAACAAGGCGACAATCCGTCATGCCAAGCACAGTCGAACGCCTTGGATATATCAGGGCAACCGCTCGAGAATCATTAATCTTTACTTACGGAAAATGTATTTATGGTCGCTCATAATACTGAAGCCTTCGAGATATCTTAGAAAATGCTGATTGATAGCCTTTTCCATGACTCTCGATATTATTGAAAGTAGAGCGACTCGTCGATAGTTCTTTGGCAAGTTTTTCTTGCCTTTTTTTGGGTATCAGTTGAACCGTAGCGGAGTTTCAACAGGGAGAAAATATTCCTGTTCCTGTAGGTTGAAAAATCTGCAGAAAAACTAATGTTAGATCGCTCACGCATTCTTTGAGTACTATGGCAGGGTTCCATCAGCGCCAGAAGCTTTTTTGGTATCTAGTTTCATTAAAATATGTTACTTAAAACACACTAAGTGGCCGCAAATATTGCTAACTAAGACATTTAACAAACTTTTAATTGAGGAAGAAAAAGTAGTGAAAGTCTCTTTAGTTGACCCAAGAAATATCCAATTTCAATATAATAAATTATTCTTAAAACATTCCGTACATAATTAACTCATACGCCATAAGCTACCACTGCATACAATATGATCCGATTCTAAGAACCAGAAAACTACCCGATATCAAGTTTTTAGAATATCATCTTTACCACTGTCTACAAATTTTTAATATGCCACCGAGTTTGAAACACACTACAAGGCGTATTCAAAAAGTAAGCTTATATTTAAATATTGGCGTGCCTGAACAAAGTTGTACACATGCAGCGCCATCTATTGATTGTTTCCGTTGTTTTGACTCAGTAGTCGTTTGTCTATTGGTGACTGCAAACAACAATGTCCGCGAAATTCGTTGCTCCCGTCAGTTGCGGAGTGCGTGCTGTGGTTCGATTTTTGTGTGCAAAAGAATCATCAGCATCTCAAATTTATCGGGAGCTGTGCCTAGTTTATGAACCTATAGTAATGAGTAAAGGAAAGGTTAGATAGTGGTGTCGAGACTTCAAAAATTGTCGCACAAATGTGCATGATGAAGAGCGGAGTGGCAGACCGATGAAATCGTGGACACTTGAAACAGTGGCTTGGTGGAAAACGATTTAAAGGCGACGAAGAACTCAAAACCGCCGTTGTCAACTGGTTTAATTCCCAGAGGGATTAAAGAAGCTGGTGCAACGTTACGAAAAGTGCTTAAAAGTGAACGGCGATTATGTGGAAAAGTCAAGTAGGTTTGTAGGAAACTAAAACCGTCAATAAAAACTTTTTTTAACAAATATATTTGTTATGACCAAACGGCCCTTATTTTTCGAATATGCCTCGTATTTACTCTAAACAAACACAAACTGTTTTTATTCTTACCCATATGCACATAATCTTCTGCAGGTTTTAGAACGTCCACTATATTGATTTTCTTTAAATTAGGCTGAACTTGAACATTAACTTGTACCAAACCTTCTCCTTGCACGCACTGATCTACCAGGTTTTTATGATCTTCAAGCTAAAAAAAGAAGTTTTGCTTTCCTGTGTTCTTCTGATATGCTTTTGCTAAGAATCGTCTATAATTACGTCATAATGGTAATTTACATTTATCTAAGAAAAACACAAGAAAATACAGGTCAATTTGTCTCATACATGACAATCCCCGTGACGGAAAATACAGTCCGTGCTATTCGGGTATGGCAGCATTTGGGCAGGTTTATAGTTGAACTGGCATATTCAACAATGGCCAACAGATTGGACAAGATGTTCTATAAAAACCCTGTACAAAAAAGGATCTATTACAAATTGTGACAACTGCCGCACAATAACTTTAATTTCTCATGCCAGTAAAGTCTTCCTACAAATTATTAATGATCGTTTAGACATTCAACCACAAATTCCAGCAGAGCAAGCCGGCTTTTCAAGAGGTCGGGGAACCAGATAATAGACTATTAAACATTCGCCAAATAATTGAAAAAGCGCGTGAATTTAACAACTCTATTTATGCGTTTTAGACTATCGAAAAGCTTTTGATAAAATGAAATGGCAGGGCTCTGGTCAGTCCTTAATGACATGGCAGTTCCTATCCATATTACAAGCCTAATTAAAAATATGTACACCAATACTAAGTGCCATGTTATTGTTAATGATACAAAATCTGAGGAATTTCAACCTCACTGAGGTGTAAGACAAGGTTGCATCCTATTTCCCAAACTTTTCAATATATATGGCGAATATATCATGCCAAGAGCCTTGGATGATTGGCAAGGGGGATATCAATTAACGGTAAAATGATTAGTAATTTGAGATTTGCACATAACAAGGTTCTTTTGGTTGGGAGCTGGAAGTGAATATAAATAAAACCAAAATTATGATTGTCGATAGGCAAAATAACAACAGACCAGATGTCAGACAAATTGACCGCCTTGAAGTTGTTAGTATGTATACTTCGGATTCTTAATTAGTAATGCCGGTACAGTGGAAAGGGAGATTCGTCGAAGGCGTGCTCTTACAAAAGTTGCTGTGCAAAAGCTCAAGAAAATCTGGCAAGACAACCACATATTCAAACAAGTGAAAATCAGACTGGTAAATTGTCTTGTTTTTCTTATTCTCATATATAGCTGAGTCCTGGACATTGAGAAAGTAGGAAATAAAAAAAAGTAGGTGCCACAGAAATGTACTATTGGCGAAAAATGCTTAGGATTTCGTGGACCGCACCACAGATCAACGACTCAATTATATAAGAGCTCAATGTCAAGCAACGTATTTTAAGTTTTATTCAAACAAAAATGATTAAATTTTTCGGCCATATCATGAGAAAAGATCAGGAATATGTAGAAAAACTTATCATTCAAGGGAAAATTCCCGGTAGTAACTTCGAGGACGTTCTCCGTCTCGTTGGGTTATCCATCTTGCAAAGAAACCTCTTCACACTGGTCCACGAAGCGCAGGTTAGAGAAATGTAGAGAAGAACATCCCACAACGCAACAAAATGACCACTACATTCCCTGAAGGGAATTGAGACTGAAGAAAAATAGCCAGACAAATGGACCCAATAAATCCTTCTTGCCTACCCCAATTAACGTCTGGGTAATGTAAGCCAGGCGAGACCTACAATTTAACATAGGATCCAAATCATATGAGGGCAGATGGTACTCTTGGCCCACTGTACTATGTTACAGTATTGTTTTACATTTCGGTTTACCACGAATATCGTCGGCGATCATCGTACTACCTATTAACATCTTCGTAGCATTTCGGCCAGGTATGCTTTTGTAAAGGACAGTTTTCATTCAAATCTACTTCAGGTATGTGCCCCTCTTGAGACTGAGAAAAACACTGTATCTATTGTTAAGATTCGAGTGGCGTCCCACCAGCAGTAATGTTAGCTTTAAAAGTTTTGCTGCGTGGCAGCAAAACGTGGTATGTAGTCTATCCAAAAGTACTGAAATAAAAAAGCATATTCATCCGCCAATGGCTCAGGGACTGTACGTACGACATGACTATTGAAACTTCTATCTATGAAGCAATCGAACATGATTCCTATATTCCGGTATTGCTCTAGCGGAGTGATATGAAATATTAATGATTTTTCTAAGAGTAACCTACAATTAGGTCATAATGGTAGTTTACGTTGATCTAAGAAAAAGGCAAGGAAAGACCGGTCTATTTATTCACGTGCGGTCGGTCAACTAAAAACGTGTCGCGTATAACTTCTAGTCGGTAAAAGAAATTCCTTCTTTTTTGAGGTTATGGTTGGCACCGCTGCAAACAATGCTTTGTGGAAAGAAATTCCATTTTAATCTTATTTATAGTTAAGTGCTGCATACGATTCACGCTGTGTTCCTATGTAATCATCCAAATGGTCCAAAAATGCGGCTGCTAAGTATATGGGTACGTCGCGGACGCAAATACCTTTTGCAAAATTATTTTCTCTTAGCTGGTCAGCTGACTCACGCAGTGCTGTCAATTTTATATATATATATATATATATATATATATATATATATATATATATATATATATATATATATATATATATATATATATATATATATATATATATATATATATACATATATATATATATATATATATATATATATATATATATATATATATATATATATATATATATATATAGTTGAACCTCCAACAACGACCACTTCAGTTAAAGACCGATTTTGGGAATCATCAAATGAAACCCGAAGTAAAACTGTAGTCTGTAATCTCTGACTAGCGACTACCATGAATAATGACTGCGACCAGGGATTTTGGGGTCCCAATGTGATTTACGACCTTTCATAACAACCTGGTACGGAAAAAATTATATATATAACAATTTTTTTACGTCTAATATAAAATTAAACCGCATTGATAATTACTATTTTCTACCTGCCTGTAGACAGTACCGTTTTTGTTTACATTTTGTTTTTCAAAATGTTTAAATACACGCGTTCTTTTCTCTAGATTCTGTAGTTTACATTTGGTTTTGCGCAGTGATGAATAAAAATATTCCTGCGACGCGCCCTATAATACAAAAAAAGGCTTTAAAATTAACAGAAGCTCTGGGACAATCAGAATTTAGAGCGTCAAATGGTTGACTCCAAAAGTTTAAAGTTCGGCATAACATTATATCTAAAGCGATTTGTGGTGAATCAGCAGATGTTCCTCGACAAATTACCAAGCAATGGAAAGGAAGAGTATGCACACACTGTGCTGGCTATTCACCAAAGGATATTTGTAACTTTGACGAAACAGGGCTTTTTTCTGTACTTTACCAAAAAAAATAAGTGCTTTGGTGGAAAATCATCTAAGAAACGTATAACTGTGTTTCTCTGTGCAAATATGGAAGAGGAGTTTGAAAAACCTATAATTATTAGAAAATCGCCAAACCTCGGTGTTTTCAGCGAATTACACTACGACATTTAAAAATGACCTACGGGAATAATAAAACATGTTGGATGACTATTATTACAGAGTTTTGGTAAGACTTTAATCGCAGAATGAAAAGAGACAGAAAAAAATGTTGTGTTATTCTTAGATCACGCGACATGCCATCCAGACCTTAAACTGAGTAACGTAAAACTCGTTTTTTTCCAAAAAATTGTAGTTCAGCGGCAACCTTTAGATTTGGGAATCATCAATAATTTTAAGGAACTTTACAAAAAGCTACTTTTACGTCATGTCATGGCAAACATGGATAATGTTGATAAAAGTGTGATAGTTTTAGATGCCCTATACTGGACAATATCTTCTGTAAATTCAATAAAAACAAGTATGGTAACGAAGGGCTTTTACAAAGCTGAGTTTCCAAAAATATCGGAAGAAGTTGAAAGTGAAGCAGAAGTCTCAGAGAAAAATGAACTTGAATGCTTGCAAGAAATTTAAGATCTTGTGCAGTTTATTTATCCGTAGATGACAGTAGAAGAATTCATGATATTATTTCTAACATTGCAAATGGAGCATCCGATGATGAGGTAGATTCTACCGATAAAAGTGGCGAAAATGAAAATCCAATAGAAGAAGTTATGAGGCTACGCTCAAAAAATCATTTAGAGGCACATGATTTATTGTCACAGTTGTTGAATTTTTTCCAACATAAGGAAGAGACTTCTGCATTGTTAAATTTATTGAGATAGAAATTAGAAAAAGCATTTTGTCTGGAAAAAACCGCAAAACAAACTCATAAAAACGATTATTTTTAAAAAAAAATTACAGAAAAAATAACAAAATTAAAAAATATATATATTTTTAAACATATCTGCTTTAAATAAAAAAGTTGGCAGTCCTAAATCTGCATAAAATGTGAAGAAAAATATATATTTTTTTTTAATATTGATAATTTGTACTTCTACTAAGCAAATCTCACAATCTTATGGGACCCCATTCCACCCAACTTCCTATAGAGACTATTTTCAAATTTTCCAGATGGTGGCGCTATATATATATATATATATATATATATATATATATATATATATATATATATATATATATATATAATAAAAAGTTATGAATATGACCTATTTTAGAGCTATTTTTATAAGATAGTATTTATGACACTATGGCATTTACTAACAAATTCAAATTTTAATATCTCAAACAACCGATTAGAAATCTCTACCCCTAAAAATATGGTATTGATCAGACTCTAACAGTTTTCCAGACTGCAATTCCACAAAATTTGTCACACTATCTACATACACTTAAAAGCTAAGAGCAAATAATCAATACAACATACAATTTGAGTGTCCTGCAGCGAAAATGTAAACTTAGACAGATCCAAATCCAATTTCTGCTCAATTAATTTTCTTAATTTGGATAAAGGGTCTCTGATGTCCATGTGTTGCATTAGGTAATGGGACGATGGGTCGACCATACTCATGAAATCGGAATCTAATTCGTTCATTAAATTCTCTTCAAAATCTGCGACACTGTCCAAATGAATCATGCCTGGAAACAGGTAGGTATATTTTTTAATTAGTATTTTGGGGGTTAAGGCCACTGTAGGTCCCAGGAAAAAAGGCTAATTTCGGGAATTTTTTTCAAGCCTTTATTAAAAGCAGTCGAAAATTTATTTGAAGTACTTTATTAAGCAAATATTTAAGTGTCCCAAAAATTTTTTTTTGAATCTTTTTAATTCAAAATGGCCGCTTCAGAATCCAAGACGACAAGGCACCTTTTATGCGAGGCCTTAAACGGGCGAAACTATTGCTCCCGTAGATTTCAATCTAGAACAAAAACCAAAAAATTTTCATTAATATATATATGTCAAAAACTAGTGGATAACTTATGATAATTTGGAAATATTGATTTTTCGAAAAATGGTGCACATTTTTTGAAAAGTGAATAACATACGGAATTTTGAAAATATCGTTTTTCGAAAAATGTGCACCATTTTTCGAAAAATCAATATTTCCAAATTATCATAAGTTATCCACTAGTTTTTGACATATATATATTAATGAAAATTTTTTGGTTTTTGTTCTAGATTGAAATCTACGGGAGCAATAGTTTCGCCCGTTTCAGGCCTCGCATAAAAGGTGCCTTGTCGTCTTGGATTTTCGATATTTTCAAAATTCCGTATGTTATTCACTTTTCAAAAAATGTGCACCATTTTTCGAAAAACCAATATTTCCAAATTATCATAAGTTATCCACTAGTTTTTGATATATATATATATATATATATATATATATATATATATATATATATATATATATATATATATATATATTAATGAAATTTTTTTGGTTTTTGTTCTAGGTTGAAATCTACGGGAGCAATAGTTTCGCCCGTTTCAGGCCTCGCATACAAGGTGCCTCGAATTCTGAAGCGGGCATTTTGAATTAAAAAGATAAAAAAAAATAAAATTTTGTACACTTAAATATTTATTTAATGAAGTATTGAAATTTGAAAAAATTCCCGAAAGTTATCTTTTTTCCTGGGACTTGGAGTGGCTTCACCCCTTAAGGCATAATGGATGGCAAAATACAATTTAATGCATACAAAATACGTTTATTTATCAACGAACAATCTTGGGTAAAATTACAATTCATGCTACTTAAGACTAGCAGAGTAAAATTATACTGTAGAAACTTTATAACTCGAATTTCAAGGGAAAAGTTAAAAATTTGGAGTTAACGAGCTTTCAATTTATGAAGGATTTCTAAATAGAGTTTTTAACATTTTCAGTTTCGACTTACGGAGGTATATTTTCGATGTGTGATTCTTCACGTTATAGAGTCATAAGGAAATAAAAATTCCACTTACAGGGATTTAGTTTTATTACATACTTAACTTAAGAATATTAAAAGAAATCTGTAATCTCCTTTTGAGTTAAGGATTTCACAGATTCTCTGTCAATTGTATTTTTAATAGTAAACCAGGCACTCGATATCACTACATCTTTTAATGAAACTATGTAATGCATTTATAGCTGCTTTCGCTTGTTTTCATCAGCCTCATCGTTCTCATCATTTTTATTAACTGTGTTTTCATTTTTAAAAATTAGCGTTTTATTAGGAAGACACTTAAAAAAAAGGCTTTATGAAATTTGGCAGCTCAATCTTCCATTCATCGCACACTTCATTGTTGACACTTGGACTTTCCCCGAAAATTCTTTAAACACTAGTTCATGATCTTTTTGGAATTTTTCTAATCAACTATTGCTAGCTCGAAAAGTATCGTGTCCCAATGATTTCGCTAATTCTTCAGCCTTTTTACGTAAAATCGGTCCACTAATACTTATGTTTTTATCGCGACACTGCTTGAACTAGGTCATTAAATATTCTTCTAAATCAGGAAATTCTGCAGTTCATTGCCTTTTACAGGATAAGTTTTTACCCGATTCATATTTCATTCGTAAAGCCATTATATCTATTATGCAAAATGATATTTTAAATGATCATGAATCCTATTCTTGGAAATTAGAGAAGCAATTAAAAGAATAAAAGTAAATAAGTCAGTAGCGACTGATAAGTTGCCTGCTTATGTTATTAAGGGTTGTGTAGATTTTTTCATAAGCCCATTAAAATACCTTTTCAACCTATGTTTGGAACAAAGTATCTATCCCACAAAATGGAAAGAAAGTAAGGTTATCCCGATATTTAAAAAGGGTGACAAGAGCGAAATTAGTAACTATATATGTAACTGTTAGTGTAGTCTCAGCCTGTTCAAAGATATTTGAGATTATTATTGGTAATAGAATATACAGTCATGTTAGACACAGAATCTCAAACGAACAACATGGTTTCTTGCCACATCGATCAACTATCACTAACTTAGCGAATTTCACTCAATAAGTTCAGGAATCATTCAAGGATGGTGCCGAGGTCAATGTAATTTATACAGATTTAGAAAAAGCATTTGCCAGGGTGGACTTTGGGGAAATAATAAAAGCTCTTAGTGAACCCTCTGTAGATAATAATATAATTTTATTGTTATTATCATATTTGGGTAACAGATCCCTATTTGTTGAGATTAAAAGTTACAAATCTAAAACAAATACACCAACTTGGGAAGTACCACAGGGTTCAAACCTTGGACCCCTTTTGTTTTTACTAGTTATAAACAATATAGGTGGGAATCTTAGTTTCTCCAATGGTCTCATCTTTGCTGATGACTACAAGCTTTTTAGTGTAGTAAAAAATGAATTAGATGCACAAAAGTTGGAACGAGATTTGGAAGCAGCTGAGCACTGGTGAAAAGAGCATAATCTGAATATAAATACAAATAAGTGTTCGGTGATGTCTTTTACACTTAAAAGGGCTGTAATTCAATTTGACTATTGTATGATTGATGATGGTCTAGCTTTGAATAGAACGGAGATGCATCAAGACCTTGGTATCCATTTTGACTCAAAACTCAACTTTAATACACATATAGATAAAATAACTACCAGTGCTATAAAAATTCTGGGTTTTATCATAAGGATTTTTCAATAACATAATAATTGCTTTATACAAGTCGCTAGTTATTCCAAAACTCCAATATGCATCCATTATATGGGATCTGCAATATATGAACAGAGTATGTAGATTAGAAAATGTACAGAGAAGATCTTTAAAATTTTTACATTATGACTTTTTGATTTTATCCTCAAAGAGGAACGGAACAAGGACTGTTACATGGAGTGTTTGGCTTCCCTAGTTTGCAACAATTACGTAGTGAAAAGAGCATAGTATTTATGCACTGGATATTAAGAAACCACATTGATAATAAGCAATTTCTAGAACAACTTCCTTTTCGAGTAGGTAGAAACAACAACAGTAGATCCACTGACATGTTTTATATAACAGCACATAGGGGGAATATCTATAACAATTCTCCACTTGTGAGGCTCTGTTGTTGTTTCAATAAATATTGTGGAGATATAGATGTATTTGGCTTATCCCAAAGAATAAAAAGCAAATAAAAATAAACATCAGACAATTGCATTAGATATTGGCAGTGTGTTACGGGTATTTTGAGTTTTTTGATGGTAGTGAAATTAATAATAGAGCAAAATAATTAAATTTTAGGTTAGATTAGTTAATTACGCATATTATTAGTGTAACTAGTTAAGTAAGATATTAGTTTAGGATATGTACCTATTAATTACATGTAATGTTGTTGATACATTAATAAATAAATAAATAAATAAATAAATAATATTTTAAATAATGGTGAGCCCTAAAACAGGACATATAACGCGATATATTCGAAGAAAACCCTCTAACCCCTCTTCCACACTTTAAACTCCTACATGTTCCATGAAAATAATCGTGACCATTTCCACTTCAAATATTACATGTGTACTAAATTTGAAATCAGATATCTCATTTTGTTCGAGAGTTATCGTGCCAATAGAGCGACAGACTGACGAAAATGGAGAACCATGTTTTTTATAATCTAGAAATCCTAAAACATGTACGTTAAACGGAGATTACGCTAAATAAACAATTTTTGTTTTTAAAACTTGCTTGTTCTTCCTTTATTAGGCTAACAACTCAATCAGTCAATACACCTTTCTTAACTAACAAGAATGTTCAACAGGAATCAGTAACAACAATAATAATAAAATACATAGAGAAAGCAGAGGCCCTAAACTGTGTCTCATAAATACCACTTTACTTGAAATTAAGTCAAGTCCAGAACCTGACATGAGTTTGTTACAAAATTATTATGCTCACAGTTGTTTCTGCGGGTTGGTATAGAAAAAGTGAGCTTAAGACAAGTCTCACGAGAAGACATGTAAACTTATTTTATTTAATGGAATGGGGCAAATACTCACCAAGCAAAATGATATTTTAAACGATCATGAACCCTATATATATATAACGTGATATATTCGAAGCACACTCCTCTCCGACCCTTTAAACCCCTAGAAATTAATAGTGTCCATTCCCACTTCAAATATTAAATGTGTATCAAATCTGAAATCGGATATTTCATTTTCTTCAAGAGTTATCGTGCCAACAGAGTGATAGACCAATGGAAATGGAAAACCATGTTTTTCAGGATCTACACATCCCAAAAGTGAGGAAAGGTATAAATATGGGAGAGGGCTTGTTTACAAATACTTTATTTTAACAAGGAAATTGAAAAAAAGTTGAGGTTAGTAAAGGGTTCATTTTTACGCCATTTAAAATGGTGGATTTTTAAAAAAAAAAACTTCAGCCAGGGTTTTTGTAACGTTAAATTCTACTTGGTTACTGTCACCACAAGACAGAATTTCTTCTGGGGCTTTGGTCAACTGAACAATCACCTGCTGTCTGCGGATATTTGCATGAGTAGCTGATGTTCACGCATTCAAAGTCAAGGAAGAAATTAGCGTACTGTTATCTGCAGAGTGGATTCCTGGTCCTTTTCAGTAGATCGCTCACGTAAATGAGAAAGAGAGTAGGAGACAGTTTGGAGCCTTGGGACATAACGGTGTTGATAGTGAAGGTATCAGAAAGAAATCTGTTGACTGCCACTTCTCAAGAACATTCTCTGAGGGGACACAGGAACCATAAACAGAACTTTTCAGACCTACCACAAGAGAGTAGCTTAGCCAATAATCCATGGCGCCACACACCTTCAAATGCTTTAGATATATCAGGTACAACTGCTTGAGATTTTGCAAGGTGTTCAATTGTGTGGTTCCAAACATGTGATTTATTAAATACACAAGGATTAAGTCACAGCATGGTTCTTACCTAATTGTGATGTATCTGTTAGCCGGGCAATTCCATCGTTTTCTGAATCGTTGCTTAAGCTGTTTTCTTCAGATTCAGCTTCAATGGTCATTGCAGATATTGTTGTTGGGGGTTCATATTCTCTCATATTACCTTCGTCATCTAATATATACCTAAAAAAACAATACCGCCATGTAACCAACAATCAAGCGGATAACACTGACTTTCCTTAAACTTCTAACTACCATAAATGAAACAGAATTTAAAAAACGAGCAACAAAACCATGTACACAGGTCATAAATTCTATGATTTTTGATGAAAAAACTAATTTACACTGTTAGGAAATGATGCCGCAATATTTTCACTGAAGCTCAAAACAATGTTAGGAGTTACATTCCTAAGGTAAAACAGTGGAATGATATAAAATTACTAAAACAAATATATTGTTTTTAAAATATTTTTTTAATTAAATGATCCTCCACACACACAGAGGTGGGGTTTATGGATTGGTCAGATATACTCGAGTGTAACACATGGGCTGAAAAGTCCCGGGCCTAACACATAGATGGCGCTAGTTTTATTGCAGTCACCTTTTTTTCAGTTAATACTAACCTTCAAAAGAGACAGCTGTTAAAATTTCATGATATTCTATTCATTAGTTTGTGAGTTATTGTGCTAAGAGTGACGCTACTTTTGTTATTTTCAAAACAATGGATCGAAAACAATTTCGTGTTTTAATTTTACACTGCTTCTTGATGGGAAAAAATACCGTTCAAGCGAAGCAATGGCTTGAAAAGTGTTATGGGGACTCCGCTCCATCAGAAACAACAATAAAACGTTGGTTTGCTGACTTCAAACGTGGTCGTAGAGACACCGATGATGCAGAACGCAGTGGACGTCCAAATGAGGCGGTAACACCAGAAAACATCAAAAAAATCCATAAAATCGTTTTGAATGATCGAAAAATGAAGTTGCGTGAGTTAGCTGACATCGTAAAGATATCAAAAGAACGTGTTGGCTTTATATTGCATGAGCATTTGACTATGAGAAAGCTCTGTTCAAAGTGGGTGCCGCGTTTGCTCACTGTTGATCAAAAACAAGAACGTGTTGATGATTCTGAGCAGTGTTTGGCCATGTTTAAAACGTAACAAACCGGAATTTTTGCGTCGATATGTGACAATGGATGAAACATGGATCCATCACTTCACTCCGGAATCAAAACGATCGTCATCTGAGTGGACAGCAACTGGTGAACCTCGTCCAAAGCGCCCGAAAGCACAACAATCGGCTGGAAAGGTTATGGCCTCGGTATTTTGGGATGTGCGTGGTGTAATATTCATTGACTATCTTGAGAAAGGAAATACCATCAACAGTGAATATTATATAGCGTTATTGGAGCGTTTGAAGGCCGAAATTGCAAAGAAACGACCGCATATGGCAAAGAAAAAAATTTTGTTTCATCAAGACAACGCACCGTGTCACAAGTCAATCAAAACAATGGCAAAACTACATGAATTGAACTTCGAATTGCTCCCACATCCACCGTATTCGCCAGATTTGGCTCCCAGCGACTACTGGCTGTTCGCAGACCTGAAAAAAATGCTCGCCGGTAAGAAATTTCGCACGAATGAAGAGGTTATCGCTGAAACTGAGGCCTATTTTGAGGCAAAAGATAAATCGTTCTACAAAAGTGGTATTGAAATGTTAGAGCGGCGCTGGAATGATTCCGTTGCTCTTGATGGAGATTACGTTGATGAATAAAGCTAAATTTGAACCAAAAAACCGTGTTTTCTTTGTTAGGCCCGGGACTTTTCAGCCCATGTGTTACTAAGATCAATCAAGCATATACCTTCTCTCAAAATTGAAAATTACAGACTCCACTGTTGGGTAGTTTTCTACCTGGAAGCACCCAGGATTTTAACACATAAACAAAGTGGTTTTAGGAAGTGATAAAGTACACTGCGTGCAGTTTATCAAGCACTAAAACAAACTTTACTATTCTTAAATGAGAAAAGTTAAACTGTGATGCTGAGTTTGGACCTTTCCAAAGCCTTTGATTCCCTAGATCACATAGTGCTGGGTAACATGATTTACATGTTTGGGATAAGAGAGGTGTCACTGAGTCTAATAAAATCTTATGTTCAAAATGGAAAACAACAAGTAATAGAACTGGATAAAAGTGGAATACCCATCAAATTTGATAAACTGAATGTGCAAAAAAGGGTTTCATCCTGGGTCCGTTCCATACATCTTGTATGTTAATGAGTTACCTAATTTCATAAATCAAAATATAGGCCTCTACACTGATGACACCTCCCTAATCATAAGTGAAAAAACTAAGGACTAACAACAAAACCAAGAACGGAGGTTTATTGCAAGTATTTATGAATTCTTGAATAATAAAAAAAATTGTATTGAATTAACAACATAGACGTTTAAGAACTTACTTTTTGCTAGGGTCCGATTGTGATGTGCAAATCTTTTGCCCAAAATCATTCACACTTAAAATAAATGTCTGGGTATTAGGTTTACTCATTTTTAAATGAACAGATTAAGAAAACCCACAAAAACTAACAAACCACAACAAAGTAAATAATATAACCTCAAACTTCTTTTTTTTCCTTTTCCCTTGGTCTTTGTTCTGACATTATTGCATTTCTGCATTACAATTTAGGTTTAAAGGACCATAAAGCTCATATTTTTGATGTTTTGCTCTTGACCAGTAGAGGACACTTTATTTGAAAGGTCTTTTTTTATTTATACTATTCCTAGATGTAGAAATTAGGCATAATTTTAAATATTTTTGGGGATAATTTACGGATTATTATAAATAAAGGTTGCATTTATTTTTACTTGCTTACCAAAGGGAATTATTGTATTCCAGAAAAAATAAGCTTCCCAGATTTTTGCATTTCTCTACGTTTCAGGGTCACTATGTCTGTCGGAATGTTGGCATGATAGCTTTCGAACGAAATATCACATCGATTTCAAATTTGGTACACACATAATATTTAGAGTAAGGATGAAACCTATAATAGTTGGGTAATATCGCTAAAGGAGAAGATGGTGAAAAGGGTGGGGGTACATAAATTTTCTTTTATTTTGTAAACCATTTTGAGATTTTTTCTTTCGTTTGGTTGATATAATGAACAAATTTTAGTAAAACGCATAAAGGGTTAAAAGAGTGACAAAATGTGTGTCTCAAATATATCGTGATACACTCCCCACCCCCGTTTTAGGGTTCCCGGAGTAGAGAAAAAATTGAATATTTTTCCATTATTTTCAATTATTTATGATCAAACCAATAAGAGAATAATGAAGTGGGGGTGATAGAGTTGCTTCGTATATATCGCGATATATATCCTTTTCAAGGTTCTTTGAGTAATATAGAGAGTTCAGAAAGTTGTATTTTTTCACTGTTTTTAATTATTTATGACCAAACATACGAGGGCGTCTTTTAAATTTCTATAAACGACTACTAGAGGGCGCTATTAAGATGTGACAATACCATTGTTGTAAAATTTGACATTCGATATTGTTAAAACAGTGGCAGCTCAGAAATTGGCTGAGTAGTTTATTTGCAGTGAGCGCTTAAAAAACAGTTTTGTGAACAAATGTAAATTTCAAGTGAAGGTGTTCGTTGGATAATTTTTTTACGATTTTAGCAAAGGCCTAACTCGACAACCATGCCTCCAATCGTTTCGTTTAACTTTTGGTAATGAATCATCATCAGAAAAGATTGTTTACTATTGGTTTGCGGAATTTCGTCATGGTCGTGCTTTCATCAGCGATGAATTTTGGGAAGGTCGACCAAAATCATTTGTTGTTTCAAAAAACATCGATGATGCGCGACATGATTGAAGAGGATCGGCATCCTTTGCATGAACATTTAGCTGTGAAAAAGATCTGTTCCCTACGGATTCCGCATAATTTTACCTAAACTCAAAAACAGGCTCGTGTCAACTGGTGTAAGGAAATGCTCAAAAAATTCAACCAAACCACAAAATCCATATACAATATCGTAACAGAAGACGAAACTTGGATATATTCGTACAAGCCGGAAACTAAGCAACAGTCAACTATTGTAATAACCTACAATAGTGATGTCCCATCTGGCAATCGGCATAGAATTTGAAATGAATTTGCTGGGATCCTTAATTCTAGACAGTATAATAATATACCCAATGCCTATAGGCGTTACTTGGGCCTCGTTTTTGCCAATTTGGATACTGCTGTGTTAGCAAGTGATATTCCACTTGTGACTGAGGATCTGTATCATCCTTCACTATTAATTAATTTCCACACGTGCTCCATGCGTGTTAATATGATTCCCACTAATAATGATCATGCTGAGTTAAACTTGAATTTTAGAAGAGCTAATTTCCCACTTATGTATGACTTAATACTAAATACAGACTGGTCCCCTGTCTCTGGAGGACGCTTGTCAGATCCTGTATGAGACATTAAATAACATCTTTGTTGCAAGCGTGCCTCAGAAGTCACAAAGTAGAAGGCACTTCCCTCTTTGGTACACCAAAGAAATCATAGATAACATTTATAAAAAAGAAAATGCTTTTTGTAATTTTAGGTTGTTCAAACTCAAGTTTTACTATCAGAAATTCACCTCTCTTCGTAGATTAATCAAGCAGCAATCTAGTGTTGCCTATAGAGAATACATCCGCAGTACTAAGAATAACATCTCTAACGATCCCTCCAGCTTCTGGGCGTTTATTCAGAATAAACTCTCTCGATCTGGCATTCCTAATAACATGAGAAATAATGATCATGTTTATAATGACTCACCCAGCATAGTCACTGCCTTTGGTAATTACTTTCACAGCGTATTTATTAAGTCGTCTAGGCCTGAGGAGTATAGTTTTTGGAGAGCTTTTCTTTGTTGACGTTCCCGAAATTTCCGAGAAGCATATTGTGGTTGCGGCTAAGTCTCTCAAGAATAAACTGACCTCCGGTTTCAACGGCATTCCCAGTTTTATTGTCAAGGATTGCGTGTCCGCTTTATCCGGTCTTTTACTCCAGATCTTTAATCAAGTGTTGACGATTCATACATTTCCTGCCACTTGGAAGGTGACCGAAGTCTGACCTATCTTGAAATCTGAGGATCCAGGTGTGATTGATAATTATCGACCCATATATATTTTATGTAATTTCTCTAAAATTCTTGAAACTATTCTGCATAAATATATTTTCTCAAAAATGAGAAATACGCTTTCTATTGACCAACTGGTGCTCTACTAACAGGCGAACCTTAAACGTTTCCAAATGCAATGTCGTCTGATATTCCTATCGTAATAACCCTATATTTTTCAATTATTCCGTAGATGATACTGTTCTACAGAATCTTCATTCAGTTAGAGATTTGGACATCATCTTTGATGAGAAATTCTCTTTTGCTGACCATATTGAACAAATGATTGCTGGTGCATCAACGATGCTGTGTTTCCTGATTAGAAATTGTAGAGACTTTACTAACATATCTGCAATCAAGCTTCTCTATTATTCCTTTGTTAGGTCTAAGTTTGACTATGCTTCTGTTGTTTGGTATCCGATATACAATTGTCATAACAACTCAATCAAATCGATTCAGAGGCGCTTCATTGAGTATCTTATATTCAAGGGGAATGGTGTCCATCCGGACCGCGGTGTTGATCACGGCCTAATCTTGTCAAAGTTTACAGTAACAGATAGATATATTCCTAATGATTCATTTCATTGCAAACAACATAAATTAGCCTCATTACATTTTTTAGTTCATCGTTTGGTCACTTTCCCTCTGAACAGAGTAAACTTCAATAAAGAAAGGAATCGTATTAGAAATATAACTAGAGTTAATGGTTACGACGATGACTTAGTAAATAAGCTAATAAATAGACATAAATTTAGGTTTAATATTCAGAATTCCACCTTTTTTACACGCGAAGAAAATAACACCCAATATGTCTCCATACCATATAATCCGAAATATAGCAAGGGACTCAATAAGGTATTTAATAAGGTAGGCCTCACCTTAGTCTATAAGTCATCAGACAATCTGAGGAATATCTTAGGAAATCCCAAAGATAAGATTCCTAATTGTGAGAAAAGTGGAATTTATGAAATTAGTTGTAATGATTGTGACAAAAAGTATGTTGGGCAAACTAAAAGGTCAATTAAAACACGATTTAAAGAACATTTAGCACACTTAAGATACAATAGAACAGAAAAGTCTAGCATTGCCGAACATGCCCTTGAAGCTGATCATACTGTAACATTAGATAATCTAAGATTAATAAAAAATGTATCTGATAGGAGATTGTTGAACGCATACGAAAGTATGGAAATCATAAAATGTAAAAGTAGTTTAAATAAAGACAGAGGGCCTATTCCTTATAGTCCTCTCTACTGGGTACTTGACCGGAACTGAGGGCCTTGCCTATGTCATTAGTTACGCTTGAGTAATTCAAGGGTTAGACTAAGTATAAATAGGGTAGATTTGTAGTTTTAGCTTTAGTCAATCATCGCTCCTGATGAAGCTAACTTGGTTAGCGAAACGCGCGTCGAGTGCAAAAATAAAGTGTTTGGTGTAGTGGTGATATATACTGAGTAGTAATTTGTAGATTGTTTAAACTGTTAAAGGTTCTTACTTGTATAGTCTGGTTATTATTTGAATTTGTATCATACTCTTCTTTTATATGTAGCTCATTAGTATAAACGTTATTCCTGTAATTGGGCCTTGGCCTGTTGGAATTGAATGTATAAATAAATAAATAAATAGGAGACGAAACTTGGATATATTCGTACGAGCCGGAAACTAAGCAACTATCAACTATTTGGGTGTTCCAAAATGAACCGAATCCAACAAAAGTGATTCATTCGCGACGCACTTCCAAGAAAATGATCTCTTGTTGTCTCTTTGGTTATTTATTTATTTATTTATGTACGGGTAACCCAATATAATAAAAATTTGACAAATAAAAAATCAACAACAAAAAATTACCTATACTAGCTAACTAACTAACTTAACTAAGGTAATAAAAACAAAACATAATTAAACAAAGAGTAAAAAGTAAAACTTAAAGTAAATATGAATAAACGCTTAGAAAACAACAACCGAAAGATAACAAACAAGAGACCAAGGCACAAAACACAATGCACAAGCATCCGCAAGTGTCATAGCTGTCGCAAAGAGTCATCCCACAATATACGCCTGAGGCCGCCAAGTGACACATTAAAAAAATCAACGTCAGCCATATTGCCTCTGGCGTGAAGCCGTGCGATGGTGAAATGTAAAGCATATTTGGATCTATAAAGAAACTGTGAAAAGGTACAGCGAAGAGATCAGGACAGTCCAGCTGAGAATTAACAGTCTTATATAGAAAACAGTTCCGCATTAAACCTTCTCACAGACAGCCTAGGGTGCCGGGTCAGAAAAATTTGAATAGTGGATATTAAGCTTCCTAGAAACAAAACGCAAGAACCTGTTCTGCACCAATTCATTTGAGTGAATTTGGCACTCATTCAGGGGAACAGTATTGTTTCAAATGTTGGGTAGTAAGATTGTGTCTTCGACCACTTAAAATCTTTTTATAAGTGGAAAAAGACCGTCCACATCCACTGAGGTAACTGGGCAGTATTTGAATTTGGGTGCTATGTTAGCACTTATTGTTTCTGGCAAAAGTTCACCCGTCCCATTAATAAAACTATCAGTTTGACACAAAGGTTCAAAGCCTGGGTTATTGCACAAAATGTTTTCAAAGTTTTCTTTAACTCTACGCGGGAATACATCTGGCAATGTGGAGTTTATTTGACGGATTTTATTCATTAACTGAATTGATTCGGTCAGCGCCAAACCTCGAGTTTCAAGCTTTTTAATACCCGCAGATATGTGGGAAAAGTGAGTGCTAATCGAAGCTATGTTTTTTTTTAATATCAGAATCATTCTGCACTATCGAAGTCATTTATTACATCTTTGATGGCCTCGAAATGTTCATTGTAAAATAATACACCTTCAATCCATGTTCCCCATCGAGTTACCACTGGTTCGGGAGGTAAAGGCACATTTGGAAGTTTTTCTTTATAGGCGTTATTGCGAGCAGGTGCCTTAAGAAATACTTTCTTTGCCGATGAAATCAGTTTATTTACATTTCGAAACGTGGATCGTACATCTTCAGCGAGTGGATGGACTCCGTGAGCAAAGCACGTCACATGAATTAAATTTTGATAAAATACTTGGAAGATTTTGGCTGCCTTGATCATATAGGGAGCAGCATCTGAGAGAAATATAAACACTCTTTCATCTGCAGAAGATTCAGGAAATATTTTTTTAATACCCTCATTCACAAATCTGGCGATCGTAGAATGATTTAACTTGTCAAGTTTTTTGCAGTCCACCAAATAGGAAGAAGAAGGTTCTAATCTTATGCACCCACAATTAAATTCGCAATATAGCGACCACAACTGTCGGTAGTTTCATCAGCTGAAATCCAAATAATGTCATCCTTAAGTTCATTACGTATTTCTTCCGGAGCATGTTGGTAAATTATTGGTATGTAATTTTTACGTAGTGTTGATTCGTCTGGTATTTTTTGTTTCAAGCAATATTTTCGCAGAAAATCTTTGAATGTAGGATTTGTAAGTTTGTGGGGAGGAATATTACTTGCGAGCAATGCTTCACATAAATCCATGCTAAAGTGGTTTTTTTGTTTCCCTGTTGAAGTGGAATCACTGCTACTTGCTGCTGTTATAAGTTGTTGTCGTGCCTTTTTTTTGCAATCCTGCGATATGAAGACTTGTCTTGACATGCTGGTCAATTTGAAACTTTTTTGAGCACGAAACATTTTTCCCGCAAACTCGACAATATAAAACATTTCCGTCGTATGTAAATGTTCCAGGATAATCAGCTACCCACGAAGAGACACTTTTTTTGCGGGTGGCATGGTACACGTTAAACTTTAACACAACACGTTAGAAATTACAAAAAGACTACACTGATGCAAGCGCGTCAACAATAATGTTAAAACTGATATCTTGTTTTAAAATAAAAATTCGTCTTCGAGAAAATTGTTTATTTGATCCACGCTCAAACAAATATTGTTAGAAACTAACTAGTTATCACTTAATATCCCGACCAAGAAACAAAGGAATAAAATACCGTCGTAATTTTGGATATTCTCTTGGCACTATAACCTAATCGATGTTTAGACTATTGTAGGTAATGTCCCGGCGATAAGATCGGTTCCAGACGGCGACATTAACAATACCCTGAGCAATTCAATTGCCTAGTAATACCGATAAATATTATGAATATAGGGAGAATATGCATCATTACTAGATTTTGGGTAAAAAATGCAATAATCGGTGAGAATGGTCTAAATATGCAAATGCATATGAAAATATGCAAATGCATTAAATCCGGTCTCTACTTATTACTCTTTAGGGAACAAAGCATGTTGTAAACTGTCTGCAAATCAATAGCACAGTTAATAATGTCAGTGATCCTCGGTTTGTTGATTGATTTAAAATGCTTGGCAAACGAAGAAGCAATGTCGGCAGACGAACTGCACTCAACCTCACCCAAGAACATGGGCTGTGGCAATCTGTTATCAGTGCGGTTATCATTGACACAATTCCAAAATGATTTTATGTTGCCAGGCATAGCCTCCTCCGTGACACCAACGTATTCTTGATAGCATCTTTTACTGGTAATTTTACATTGTTCACGGAGACGAGAAAACACCATGTAGTCACCAAAACGACTCGACGCTTTATACCTCTTATGCGCCATTTTGTTCTGTAATATTAACGATTTTAATTCGTCATTATACCACCATGAAAATTTGGGAGTTTTTAGCCTAGAAGTAGGAATAAATTGGTTAACACCATAATAACAACAACACAATAACATCAAAATAATAACAAAGACCTGGAAGAAATTCTATCTTGGGGTGATAGTAACCAAGTGGAATTTAACGCTACAAAAACCCAGGCGGCAGATTTTTCTAAAAAAGTTAACGTTGCTGAACCCGACATAGTTATGTCGGGGCACTCCCTTCCTCTAACATCGTCACTCAATTTGTTGGGCGTTAATTTGGGAGCAAATATGTCCTGGCATGACCATGTTGCAGATATGCAAGGAGATATTCTCAAAAGTTGGGAATACTACTTGTTGGATTCTATTCAGAGAAGAGCTGTTCGTCTGATTGGAGACCCGGAACTGACCGGCGGCTTTGATTCGCTGGAACATCGAAAAATGGTTGGCGACTCTATTCCCCTAGCATCGTCATTCAATTTGTTGGGCGTTAATTTGGGAGCAAATATGTCCTGGCATGAACATGTTGCAGGTATAACAAGGAGAGTTTCTCAAAAGTTGGGAATATTATTTGGAACCAGAAAGTTTTACACTCCACAACAACTGTTAATTCTTTACAAAGCTCAAATTCGACCAACTATGGAATACTGCTCCCATACACTGCATTTGTTGGATTCTGTTCAGAGAAGGACTGTTCGTCTGATTGGAGACCCAGAACTGACCGGCGGCCTTGATTCGCTGGAACATCAAAGAACGGTTGAGAGTGTTCGAAGGATGTAGCCCGCTTAATTCCTCCCAGAGCGGTGCATGTTAGAAGTACACATCGCGCTGATACTTCACATCCGTATGAGGTTCAGCTTATTACTCCTCGTACAACGCTTTTCAAGCAGTCTTTTATATGGAGAACATCATCCCTTTAGAATGGCTTACCCAGGACTGTGTTTCCCACCGAGTACAATTTACCTCGATTCAAGAACAACGTGAATTGCTTTTTCCGCACACGTGTCGCTCCTGTAGCGCTTTAGGGACTTCCCTGCAGCACGTGTGCTAGACTCGTAAAAGAAAAAAAAATAGAGAATGTCATAAAATCGATCCAGCATAACATTTATATCATCGATTAGTCTTAGAACAACATCCCAAATAACACCAGCCAACAGATGATTCAATCCAACCCAATCACTCCCTTTTAAAATCAAAGAAAAGAGAATCATACTCAGCAACCTCCATAGTCGAATGGACCTGGACAGTAGAGAAAAGGGCAGGATGGTGATGGATATATTGCAACCATTGCTTTAGAGGATCGAAGAACAGTTAACGCTGAATGGTATACAACATTTTGTTTGTCAGAAATCATCGATGATATCAGAAAAAACAACAGAAAACGTCGCATCATTCTTCATCATTACAATGCCATCTCCTACACAGCACGTCAAACAATTGATTACTTGACTGAGAAAAACATCGAATTAATGGCTTATTGCTCGTATTCAGCTGATTTATCGCCTAACGACTTTTTTTGTTCCCGAATGTCAAAAAAAATGTAGTATATGCGTTTCGTTTCCCTGCAACGATTTATTAAGGACATTTAATTTCCCAAATATGTCACTCTACCATTTCCTTAAGTCCAGCAAATTATCAACTCACAAGTTAACAATCTGATGATCATCCGAGCGGGTTTGACCTACTCCAGCCCAGCATGATGCCAGAAGTCACTATCCCGCAGATCCACCTTCCAAACCGTCCAAAACAATGCCCTCCGTATCATCGCCAAACCTCATGGTTTGTTGGCAACACCTAGCTTTACCGAGACTTCCAGATGCCAACTATCCTGAAATTTATGAACAACGTTCAACTCAAATTCCTGGACAACCAGGCCAACCCCACAGTCAGGATCGCCTATCGCCCTTCTCCACGCCATGTCCGATGTCGTTTCCCTAGATCCTCGGACTCCATGCCACCAGATTAGCTCAAGTTGACCATAATTAATTTCAAGTTTAATTTAAATCTGTGTTCATGAAATATCTTAAGTTTCCTCTTCATGAAATATCCACAGATTAGATATCTTCAACGTGTCCAGATTCTACATAAGAGACTGAGTTACATGAAAACGAGGACAGTCTTTAAGAAGTTAAAGAATTAAGATATTTTATCAAGGCTCCGTTTGTTTATATCTAAACGCGATCAAAAATTACGACTGGACTCGAACACGGCTGACAAGAAACGATAGGTTACGACTGATATTTCTAAATTTTAAAATATTCAATGGTTCATCGACTTTCGTCATATCATGAAAAGTCTAATTTAATGAACTAAAATTTTCGCTAACAGAGAGGTAACTAGTTTTTTTATAAGCATAGCAGACGTGCTGCAGGAAAATCCCTAAAGCGCTACAGAAGCGACGCGTGAGCAGAAAAAGCGATTCCCGTTAGTCTTGAATAGCTGTAAAGTGTACTCGGTAGGAAACAGTCCTGGACAAATCATCAAAGAGGTGAGGTTTTCCATATAAGAGACTGCTTGAAAGGGGTTGTACGAGGGGTGACAAGCTGAACTTCATATGGATGAGAAGTACTTTCCATGAGAATACTTATAGAATAGACTCCAGTCGCCAACCGTTCTTCGATGTTCCAAGGAATAGAGGTTGCTGGTCAGTTTTGGGTGTCCAATCAGGCGAACGGCTCTCTTCTGAATAGAACTCAACAAACGCAAGTTATAGTATGTTTGGAAGCGGACTCCCAAATATGGGAGCAGTATTCCATCCTTGGTCGAATTTGAATTTTGTACAGAATTAAAAGTTGTAGAGCATAAAGGCTTCTAGTTTGACATAATATTCCCAGCTCTTGCTAAGCTTTCTTTCTTATGTTTGCAATATGTTCATGCGAAGACATATTTGTTCACAAATTAACATCCAGGAAATTGAGTGACGATGACAGACGAATGGTGAGCCCTGACGTAATTATTCTGGGTTCAGTACTCCAAAGTCTTGAATTGCATTATTCCTAACTCATGTCACATAAGTTACAAAATCTGTTGATCTTTATTTACGAAAGCCATATTGATAGTTGCTGATAATATTCAATCCTTCAAGATATTTTAGAAGATGCTGATCGATAACCTTTTTCATGAATTTTGATATTATTGAATGCAGCGCGACTGGTTGGTAGTTTTTTGACATTCTTTTTAGCTGTCGGTTGAACTGTAGCGCCTTTCCAGCAGGAAGAAAATATTCCCTCTCTGTAGGATAGATTGAAAAGTCCGCAGAAAACTGGTTTTGGGTCTCTCGCGCATTTTTTGAGTTCTATGGCAGATATTCCGTAAGCGTCAGAAGCTTACATTATATTTATAAGAAACGGCTAAATATTTCATTTGTACTTCAAAAAGATATATATATATATATATATATATATATATATATATATATATATATATATATATATAAATATATATATATATATATATATATATATATATATATATATATATATATATATATATATATATATATATATAGTGCCACCTCGATAATCCGGATCTCCATTAAAACCGGATTCTTTAATAATCCGGACAAACATTTCTATTGCATTGTGTACTTTATAATCAGGATTTGATAGTACTAGGTAATCCGGACTTGCGTTTTTAGACATCTACTTAATTTAAACTACATGGGAAAACTGAAATCGATAGTGAGGGTATTCCCCTAACTTCCAGTCTAATACATCTGGGATTCACACAAACTGTAGGTGCCTTTGATTTGCCAACAACGCATCGCGTCTAAAGGTTAAGGACTTTGTAGTTGTTTGTTTATTGTCACAAGTACAACATACCTATGTTCTATTTTACTTTATGTGGTTCATATAAGTATGTAAACGTTTTTTTACGTATATGTACCTACATATTAAAATGCCTTCTAAAAGAAAACATATTACACTAACAATAAAACGAAAGTCCGATATATTAGAAAGATTAATTCTTGGTGAAAGAGGAAAAGTGTTAGCAAATGAATACGGAGTAGGAACATCCACAATTTCGGATATAAAAAAGAAGTAAGGGAAAATCAAAAGGTATGTATATATGATTTATTTTAAAGATAATTTTGGACACTCACTATGGACGTGTAACTTCTTTTAGATTTATTTCCAAATGTGATTCCGGTCCTGGCGTCAGAAAAACCTTACGAAAAGCCGAATATCCAGAAATGGAAACTCGTTTGTATACATGGTTTTGTACGCAACGATCAAGGCAGGTCCCAATTTCCTACGAAATTTTATCAGGCAAAGCAAAACAGTTTTACACTGAAACCTACGGGAATGATAATTTTAGAGCTAGCAGATGCTGGATTTCTAACTTCAGAAAAAGACATGGTCTGTGTGCTTTAAAAGTTTGTGGCGAAAAAACTATCCAATGATGAAAGTGCCGTCGATCCTTTCCTAACTTTATTCGCAGATAAGATAAAAGAATTAAATGTTAGACCTACTCAAATATACAATGCAGATGAATCAGCTCTGTATTGGAAAATGTTGCCTGAAAAAACGCTGGTTCGTTCTCAGGAAAAGACCGCACCAGGTCGAAAAATAAACAAAGAACGCGTTACCTTTCTAGCATGTTGCAATGCTGATGGATCACAAAAATTAAAGTTGTTAGTGATAGGAAAGGCAAAAATCCGAGGGCTTTTAAAAATGTGAACATACCTGTTGAGTACAGATCATCTGCAAATGCATGGATGATTACAGCAACTTTCTTAGACTGGGTTCATCATTCTTTTATTCGTCAAGTCAAAAGTCATTTAAGAAGTCTCAACTTGCCTGAAAGAGCCCTGCTAATCGTTGATAACGCTTCGAGCCATGGAACTATAGAAGAGCTGAGTAGTGAGGATGGACAGTTTACAACATTATTTCTTCCACCAAATTGTCCTGCACTTTTGCAGCCTATGGACCAGAATGCAATCAGACTGACAAAATTATTTTATCGGGAAAGTCTTTTAGCCCATATTTTATCAAATAATGAAGAGAACCTTGTTAGGTTATTAAAAAGCATTAACCTAAAAGATGCTGTATGTCTACTATGCAGTTCATGGGAAAAAGTCTCCCCTGAAGTCTTGAAAAAGTGCTGGCACAAAATTATGGCTTATGTGGCAGATACCAACCCAGACACTGAATATGATGCTGAAGATCTGATTCCTCCGAGTGAATTGCAGTACAATTTGCTTTCCACGAATGAAGAAATGAAAGGTAAAGCCTGAAATTCTTCTTTTAGTATTTTTTTGGTTAATTCGTAAATATTTAACAGATGTTTCAGATATGCTGAATGTTCTCACTGAGCAGAATCTCACGAACGTGGAAATATGTAATTGGCTTGAAAATGATGAAGATTTGTTACCACTGGAAGACATAGATGATACAGACGAACAACACGAGAGTGATAATGAAGGTTCAGAGTTAAATACTAATACAAACCAGACTGTTAAGAATGATGAGGCAGTTAAAAGTTTCAATGTGTGCATGAGATGGGCAGAAGAAAATGATATCCTTCTAAGTGATATTCTTGTACTTCAAAGATTAAAAGAAATTGCTTTTATGATGAACCAGAGAAGGGTCAAGCAAACAAAAATTACATTTTTTTTTACAAAATAAGATAAAACTTGATAAGATATGCTTCTATTTTAAATATTATTCTATGTATGTACTATTTTTTAGTTGTTTAGTATAAATGATGTCCTGCTTCAGTAATTCAAATTATTTACTAATTCGGATCACCACGGTTTTAATTAGTCCGGATTATCGAGGTCGCACTGTATATATATATATATATATATATATATATATATATATATATATATATATATATATATATATATATATATATATATATATATGTACGCGAAGAGGAATTACTACAAATACTTAAGAAGGTAGAGAAAAAAAAAAGCGTAGAACTCGGACTTGAACTGAATATAAATAAAACCAAAATTATTATTGCCGATAAGCAAAATAATGACAGACCAGACGTAAGACAAATGGACATCCGTCAAAGGTGCACTCTTGCAAAAGTTCAAGAAAATCTGGCAAGACAACTACATATCCAAACGAGTAAAAATATATGGTGTCCTAGATGGCAGCATTGGTATAACAACTAAAGACGAAACGAAAAGAATCGTATTTTTAGAAGTTACCAAAAGTGTTCTTCGTTCTTGGTAACTTCTAAAGTGCGTTTCTTGCAATAAGTGCCAGCTGTGCTGTGTAAGTCACCGACAGAGTGCAGTATAAGCATCTATTTGTTATAGTTTTCCGTTAGTTGCCTGGAGTCCTAGACATTGAGAAAGTCGGAACTAAAAAACTAGATGCCACAGAAATGTACTGTGTGCGAAGAATGCCGAGGATCTTGAGGACCACACCGACGGACCAACGACTCAATTATATTAGAGCTCAATGCTCAGCAACGTATTTCAAGTTTTATCCAAACAAAAATCATTAAATTTTCCGGTCTTATTATGAGAAAAGATCAGGAATGTTTAGACAAACTGTTTCGAGGAAAAGTTCCAGGTAGAAGACCTCGAGGATATTCTGCGTACCAAGTTATACATCTTGCGAATAAACCACTTCACACACTGGTCCACGAAGCGCAGGATAGAGAAATGTGAAGAACATTCCACACTGCAACAAAATGACCACTACATTCCCTGGAGGGAATCAAGACTTGAAGAGGGAGAGAAAAGTTATATATAACCACATATAATATATTAAAATTAACAAATATAAGTAGCAGCGGTATGTTTCCGCAGCCATTTGTATGGTATACAGTAATTTCTTTTTGTAAGACAGGGTTGGAAATATGTCCAGTGTTTTATACTTGTCCTCACTGCACTCATTGAAATTTCCTCTTGATCATTCATTTTTCTGGAAAAGATGATATGACTTTCCATGCCTATTTTTTTTGTATCTGGAATTTGAAGTTTAAGATAAAATGAAACGAACAACATTTAGATCATTATTTATTATGAAAGGAAACTCATTTTAATAATTTGCACAGTATTTCGAGACTCTTCACACGTTTTTTTTTTTTTTGTAATAAACATGAATTTTAAAAGAAAAACCTTTTTTAAAATTTGTGTTTATAAGAAAGATTTACCAATATAGGAACAGTGAGAAAACTATGATAATCTGTTAAGGCCACCTTAAACAGTCAAATTAAATCAATAATCTCTGATAATTTGATGTTCAGATGACGCAATCTCAGACCTGCTTAAAAAAGGTTGGTTTGACAGCCTAAGGAAGCTTTCATAAAATACACCGTCAAGTATAGCCATGCTTGTGTTTGAGCTGAGAATTTTTTGAATGCTTCTATTATTAGAATCATTATTAAACGCTTGACGTCATACTCAAACAGCTACCAAAGACTTTCAATGTTCCGTGTGAAACCTAACCTATAAATAATCCTACTAAAATTTATATCATTGTCTACAATGGAAACCACTTAATAACTAATAAAAAAACGAACATTATGGCGCAGCCATTTAATGTGGCTTAAAATTTACACTTACAAAACTACCGTTTAACCATTTTCTACATTGAACTGTCACAAATGTCACATACATCAAATGCCAAAAGTTAGTTTTCTTTTCATGTATTATAGAAATACAAAATGGAAATGACTGGGTGTAATTAAAAATGAAAATGCTGATGTAGCCATTTAAAATTATTTTAAAAATATATTTTTTATTTGTGCTTTTTATAGTAAACAGATATGATCGACATGGAATTTGGTTCGATTAAGTGGTCTTTTTTTTTCTATAGTTTTATGGCTTTTTCCATGTGAGACAATTACGGTCGTTGGTGTTTAAGGTTACAAAGATGCAAGGTAGTTCGTCAACTCGCTCAATTTGTAATCTGTGAAAGCCAGCTGGTTTTAAATATATTATTAATTATCAACCGAAGACCATTCATTATCCGGATTAGGTCAAAGTTGCCTCTAAAATATAAACAATATTAAATGGCTATAGGCACGTGTCTATATGATTTTTGATATTCAGAACTATTTCATCGGTTTGTGATTTGCTTAACACTATAGATTAATAATTATTCAATTGTTTATTCATCATCACCCTCATCTTCTTCATTGTCTTCGCCGTCTTCTTCGGAAGATTTGGGTTCTTCTTCTTTTCTCTTTGGTCGCCCGCGACGTCCTGAAAATGAGTAGATGTAAGTATAAAAAAAACTCGCTTAAGTGCAAGTCGGACTTGCGCAATTAGTGTTCCGTGCGGCGATTGCTTTTGCAATAAAAATTTTTGTTACGGAGGTATAAAATGATCAATGACTTCACAAAACACACCTCAAATGAATTTTTATCAAAATTTGTTTTCGATTCTTATTGAGAACTGAAAACCTTGAATTTTTTTTTTAATATACAAATTATCAAAGGTAATGTACTCGTAATAATTTTCATGCAATCTACACTTTATGGAGAATATTCCAGAAACTTTTCAATTTTTTAATCAGTACTTTTCTAGAATTTCGAAATAACACAAAGAAAAGTGTGAGTTGAGTTTCGGATCGCGAAGTGTGTGCATGTGAATCGAACGCCCGGCAATGGTCAACTCGTTCAACGAGCATTATTACGGCAGTGTGTCGATCTACTTAATTATTTTTGTCGATTGCAAACGAGAGAGACTAGAAATGAAGCAGAGTTCAGTATTAGAATTAAGACAATAAGTAAAAAATTTGGAGGTTTAATGAGAATAATTCTGTAAAATTGTATGAAGCTAACAAAACGATAAGAGACGACCTTGATCGGTTTACTGTTTACGGCGATAAGAAGTATAAACAACGATTTTTTTTCTGTTTTCTCCCGTGTTTGAAAATTGAATATACGAGGAACACACGTAAAGTTTTTATAACAGAAAGAACAATGGATAGAGATGATTATGCATCAGGAGACTTGAAGAGGAAGAGTCGAATAAAAAGAAGAGAAAATGGGATTATTCAAGAAAAGTAAAAAGCTGATAAGAACACCACAGAAAGAGAAAAACGAACGAGTAGATAAGATAGACAATTTGATAGAAATGATCTATGTCAGATATAAAGGATATAAAACAACATCAGAAGAGATACCAACAAGAGTTGAACTAACCTGAACTAAGAAAGGAGAATGAAGTATTGAAAAAGGAAAATAAGATAATTAGAGAAAACATGAGAAGTATGGATTTGAAGATGAGTAGACTAGAAAAAGACAACGTAAGGAATAATATTGTAATATCGAGAGTGAGATTTGAAGCGAATACCCAACCAGATCTGAAAATGGGCGTAGAACATTTTATGGAGAGGGGTATGGACATAAAAGTACAGATTAAAGATGTGATAAAAAGAGGAGCGACTATATACAAGATAGAACTTGGAAACACGGGAGATAAAAACTTTGTAATGAAAAATAAAAACAAACTGAGAAACCTAGGGAGAATTTATATAAACAACGATTTAACAAAAGATGAACGGGAAATTCAAAGAAATTGAAGCATATAGCAGAGAACGAGAGAGAGAATGGAAAAAGGGTGAAAATACGATATCAAAAAATCGTAATCGAAGGAAGAGAACATAAATGGGACATTGAGGAAGAAAAACTGAAAGAACAAACACAAGAATACTACGACCATCAAGTCAAAAAAAACTGAGAAAAAGGAGAGAAATAGGTAGATTGAGGACGACTCTGGCAAAGATAAAGGATACGGAAGAGAGAACTAGTAAAAGGAATACAAATAAGAAGATAATCAAAGAAATAGATAGGAAGAAAGAAATGGGAAATAATTATCGAGTTATTAATTTGAGAACACGGAATAATAGGGGTCTAAACGGAAAAGAGGATGAAATGACAGAAGAACAACAAATTCACTATGTAGGAATCACAGAAACAGAAAGGAAAGGAAATGAATACAAAAAATTAGAAGGAAAGGTCATAAAAGAAGAAGAGAAAAATATGCAAATATAGCATACAAAAATCAACATAGAGACATAACACCGGAACAAGATACAGAACCCATACAAACAGAAGAAACTAATACAGAAGAAACAAAAGAGACAATTGACAATTTAAACAGGACGGAAGGATATAGAAGGAAATATGGAAAAGACAAATATAGAATAACTCAACTCCACGGGCCTTACACTCCTAACAAAAGAGGTAGAAACGCATAAGGGCTAAGTAAGCAAATATGAGCAAGTATTACATCATATATATTTTTGAACGCGAGGGTTTTCACAAGCTTTCATTTGACACCCCTCTCAATGACTTAGTCCTTTTCCCAGTTCCGATTTTACACCTCAAAACTAACCTCTTAAGTCAAAATTTAACTTTTAAAACTACACGGCTCTGATTGGGCCATCGATTCGCATATTCGCGTCAAATTTCAACTTTCTATGTCAAATAGTTTCGGAGAAAATCAGGTGTGATGGACGGACAGACATCGAAGTGATCCCAGGAATATTTATGGGATTACATGGTATCTCATCTTTTCTTTAGGATGGGAAGATCTCTCACGCAGCGTACTCTGCGGACATGGACATGTCTGATTACTATTTATTTCGCTATGCGTAGACGTCAAAAAAACATAATCAAATTTATCAACTAGAAACCACCATCTTTTTTTCAAACAGGGAATAACCGAATTAATTTGTACTCTCAATAAAGAAGTAACAAACTTACTAAATATTTGGAAAATTAAATACCGAAAAATACGTATTAGTTGTAGTTTGGAAATCTTCAAACAGAAAGCAGTTTTACCCAAGAGATTTTTAGCCTATGACCTATCTTTCTTTGATTACGAAATTTTGCTAAATGCTGAAAAACAAGACCTTTTTTATTTTCTAGTAGGGCTCTACTTAATTCTAGCATTAAGTATATTAAATACGCTTTCTCTTCAAAAATTCAGGTACCTAATCGGCAAAAAAATATCAACATTAGACAAGAAAGGACTCCTTTTCTATTTGCAGTTTTTGTCAGCTAGAGCAAAAAAGTAAATTTTTGTCTTACCGGATGTTTTGCCAGCAGGAGCCTTAGCCTTGGAGGGGCTCTTCCTTTTTGTTGTTCCCTTAGGTCTGCCACGTCCTCTCTTCGCAGGTGAGCCACTATCAGAATCTTCTGCTTCATTCTTTGCAACTTCCTAATTTTAACAAAAAAAAAAATAAATCAATAAACATATGATTATTGTTTTCAAAAAATTGTATCGCTCTTCTAAAAATAATCCATAATTACGTCATGATACTAATTAACTTTGATTTGAAAGAAACATAAGAAATGGTAGATCTATTTGTTTAAGAAAGTGCCATTCAAGGAGACTGCTGAAGCGTTTGTTTTTTACACCAACAGACCCGGCCATATGATTTAGTTTATGACATGACTAAAATTGGAAAAATAGAGTATTACATAACGTCATTATAGATCAAACTTTGTACCTAAGGGGTATAAATGCCAATCACGGGGTTTTTTGCTAATGACCTTAATATTAAACACCCGGGATCTTACTATTGAGTTTCCAACTAAGCATTTAGAGCTTGGAGTAGTAAAGTCTTAAGAGAGGGTCAATTTATGAAGTGTGTCCCATATCGAGCTGGCATAACCTATTTTTAAATGAATAAGCTCATATCTTTTGTTCATATACTTAAAGTCAAAAATCTCTTTATTATTAATCATTTATACAATTTGAGCTTATTAACTAGTTCTAAATCTAACCAATACAATGTGTAATATATACACATTCATTTGTTTAAAATAACTTTCAGCAGGCTTGTTGTTTGACCTTCTTTGAGTAGGTTTGCTCAATGATTTTTTAATTATTCCCAGGTACTTCTGATTTACATCTTTAGTAACTTTTTTACCTGTTTGGTTGGAAGGATTTTTTTTTTGTTTGTGTTATTTATTTGTTTTTACTGGGAAATATTATGGAAACAAAATCCAGGGTGATTTTAGTTCATATATTTAGTGATTTGGAAGCAACTGTGGCTGTTAGTTTAAGTTTATTACATTGGGTAAAAAGTCCCTGAACTAACTGAAAATTATATTTTTTTTTTATTTGTGCTGCCATCTCTCAGCAAGCCTCTAGACTTTTCACCATATATGATAGCCGAGTCTGGACTAAGACCTGTTTTCAAATTTTATATAATGTCCACAATGGAACAGATTATTTTCATAAAATTCTTATTAAAAAGATCATACGTGAATTAAAAAGCGTTTTGATGTGATCCTTTATGAAATAATTTGTCTTATTAAGGAGAAGTGTCTAGTTTTGTAGAAAAGGAACAATGCAGTTCCAGTCTAACTTTTAACAGGTAGTCTACACTGTACTATGTAAGACTATTTTCATATAAACATGATAAGTGTAAAATATGTCTCGAAATTTCTGTCTGCTGTTCCAAGGCATTGAATCACTGCGGCGAAAACCACAACCAAAATCGCATAGTGTCCGAAAATGAATCTATGGTGCTTTACCAAGATCCTGAGAATAAACGTGATTCGAGGGAGTGGCGTTATAGGATAGAAGCATCCTTAAGAAAAGCAAGAGTGTTACATTCTACTTTTAAAATGATACTCACAATTTTCTGGGATTCACAAGGACTACTCATGGCGGATTTTAAAGAACGAAATACCACAGGAAATAGAACCTATTTTGCGACTCTCTGGCAGATGTTAGAAGAATGTAAAAAAAGCCGAGACAAGTTACTTCAGAATGTCATTCTTCTGCACAACACAGCTATTACAAAGGATGAGACTGCCAAAGAGCCCCAAGATGGCATCCATCGATTTTTTTTTTATTTCCGAGTTTAAAGAGGAGCCTCCATGTAACGAAATTTTCTAACTATGATGCTCTGCAGGCAACCTTTTCGAGCCACCTTGAATGAAAAAGACTAAGTACTTTTAAGAAATAGCAATGCTATTTCACCATTATGAAAAGTGGGTTTTAAGTGGCTATATTGAAGTGTGATGCATATGTGCCCTATTTGATTTTTTTCTAGTGAATCCAAGTCAGGCGACTTTTTTATGTATAGTAATTTAAAAATTATATTTCAAAATAATAAATAAGATAAAATAAGTTATTACCTTCTTAGTTCTCTTTTTGGGTTCAACCTTTTCTACTTTTTCGATTTTCTCGGCTGCTGCCTTGCGTCCTCTCTTAGATGGAGTCTTTTCAGTGTCAGACATGATCGGTTTTGTACGTTTATAAAAGACCTGAAAACAAAAAGATTTTCCTGAAATTAGTACAAAAAATATTTACAAAGATACGGTTCACTAAAGTCGATAATTCTCGAAAACGGCGTGAGTACTGTGTCAGCTATTTTATGACATTTGTTCCATTAGATGTCTAGCTATAGTGGTAAAAGTGACAGTGTATGCTTAGGATTAATTTCACCCAAACTATCTTGTTTGCATAGTTGTTACTTCATTCTTGACAAATTTTTAGGTTTTTGTAGAATTTCTGGGTGTCATTTGAAAATGGTTGTGTAAAGTAAGAAAAAAAAAACCGGCCCAGTGCAAGTTGGACTTACGTAATTAGTATTCTGTACGGTGATGGCTTTTAAAATATTTTTTTTTTTTCGATCTTCGTTTTTATATACCAGATAAATTACTAAAGGTAATGCACTCGTGATAATTTTCATTCAATCTAAATCTAATAACGAATATTCCAGAATTTTTTTCTCATAGATAGGATGGGGGACCGCGATTCTCGCCAACTTTTTAAAAATAATATAAAAAAAGTTTCCGCGAGTATTATATATACACTCCTAGACAAAATTAACGCAACAATATATTAAATCATACAAATCTCTATAATGAATTAATTTTAATAATTTTTTATGAACATTGGTTACACTAAAAAACTTATTCGGATACTTTAAAAGTGAATTAGCTACCAAATTTCTCTATAAGATTCGAATTAAAATTATTCTTAAGACCTAATAACAAAATCGTTGAAACTATCTAATAATGAAAAAAATAAACTGGGACACTAGTAGCAAAATTAATGGTGTAACTGGGACACTAGTAGCGTGTGTTGCCTCCTCTACTTCGGATGACAGCGTTTATGCGCCTAGGCATGCTTCTAATTAAATTTTGGATAAAATCTTGAGGAATTTGCTCCCATTCTGTGATAACTGCATTTTCAAGTTCCCTCAGGTTTCTAGGTGCAGGTATATGACGTTTCACGTTTTTCTTAAGGTGATCCCATAGATGTTCTATCGTATTCAGATCCGGGCTTTTGGTGGCCATTGCATAATCGGTATATCAACTTGATTAAGAGAATCGAGTACCTCCCTAGCCACGTGATGGCGAGCGTTGTCTTGCATAAACAGGAAATTGGGCTCCACAAAATGACCGAAAGGCATCACATGTTCTATTACAATATTCTCAAGATAGTAGTCAGCATTCATGGATCTCGTAAGGACAGGAACTAACTCTGTGCGAGCATCAAAGCAGATACCACCCCAGAACATAACAGAGCCACCGCCGAATGGAATCCTTGCAGAGATATTGCAAGGAGCAAACCTCTCTCCTGGTCTTCGCCATACTCGCTCACGACCATCTGGATGCTTTAGACTAACCCCAGTTTCATCTGTGAAGAAAACTTGTTTCCAATCATCCACAGACCAGTTTTCGTGATTTCGAGCAAAACGTAACCTGGCAACTCTGTTCTCTCTAGTAAGCAAGGGCGCAGTGGCTGCTCTCCTACTGTATAATCCAGCTTCATTTAACCGTCTTCTAACTGTTTTAGAAGAAATTGTGACATAGCGAACAGCTTCGAGTTCGTTTCTTATTATAGAACTAGTGGACAGTCCTGTTTCTTAAAGCATATTGTCTTATAAAACGTTCATCTAGGTCGCTAGTGCATCGTTTTCGCCCTTGCCCTAGCCTTCTAGAATAAATTCCTACTTCATTCAAGCGTCTTACCATACGACTTATTGTGGAACGATGTTTGCCTAACAAATTGGCAACATAACTCTGACAATATCCCTCGCCCGATAAAACTGAGGCTCGCACTACCTCGTGTTCAGTCAAATTCCTTGTTCGATTCATTTTTCTAATTCGTCGGAGTCAAAAATAAAACAGTCTACCACAAAAACGTATTACTTTGAAAAAGGGAACAATTTATAAGCTTACTTTTAAAGAAAATCTATCGCATTATTACAGATGGGGCCATGATTTCCTATATGTGCGACAAATTTCAACTTTTTATGCCAGATACTTTCGGGGAAAATCGGCTGTAATAGACAGCCAGACACCGAAGGGTTTCCAAAACTGTTTCGTTTTTCAATTTTGAAACAGAAAACTAAAAATCCCCCTCCTCACAGACTCTTGAACCTTTAAATTTCTAAATTAAAGAAATCCTCATTTGACTCCTCCCCGGTTATCAATAATTCTTTTATAGCAGCGAAGATTTGTGTTTTGGAAATCTCCCGCTCATCAAGATGATAGATTTTTGAATAAGTCGTCCCTCACTCCTGAACTGAGAAGCCTTCCCTCATCTATTTTTTTCTAGGTAAGAGAGATTTTTTTCTTTGACAAGTCTCCTTTCTCTTCTGTTCTGTTCTCGAGGGGCTGCCTCCAGTTATCGATTATTGGTTACTGTTACTTTTAGTTATAACTGCTAGTTTTTTTGCGAAATAGTACCTACAAAGTATTTCCCAACACTATTGTTCTTTTAAACGCTTCGTCATCACACAACACGTAACTTTTGTGAGATTGTTATGCGTTTTTTCCTTTGCGAAAGTAAAAAAAGACGTGACGAAAATGCTAGTTTTGCTTTTCCATTTTTAAACGTCGGTCAAAAAAAAAAATACCGACACCAAACTATATATTTTTTTTTTACTTAATGTTCCATCAATCAGTGAAGTCCACTTACGGGGGGGGGGGGGGGGGGGGGGGGGGGGGGGGGGGGGTGGGCAGTGCGCCAATCAACCAATAGGGGGGCATTAACTTAATGAACTCTAAAAGGTTGGACCTCTCACAATGCCAAATTAAAAATTGACGGGAGGATTTTTCAGAAAAAATAATTTATAGCCGCAGTGAAACTTACGCACAATTTGAAAGTTGCTGACCCGGGGGGGATTTTTCACAAGCAAGAACTCCTACCTACAATAGAAACCTCAAAAACTTACATGCAATTTGAAAATAGATGCCTGGGAGGAAGGGTTGAACATTTTGCACAAATAAGAACTTTCAACAAAAAGTCGAGTTTCTAAGGGGAATATTTTTTACCCCATAGAGGCAGGGGAACACATGCTGCCTGCCTCCCTTGTCTACGCCACTGATGTACATACATTAATGATTTCTCCCTTTCACTATTTGAAGACGGCCCCGTTGGTTCATGACCTACACATTTTTCGAAATACTGACGTATGACGTTGTGTGGTCACATACCTGTATGCGCTCTATCGCAAAATTCCACATAGAATACACAATGAAAACAGACTACAAAGATTTAACACCCCAGATCAATAACTACGAAATATTAATTGCTAAAATATAATAGATATAGTATATAAATAACTTTTATGTTATTGACTTCAGGAATATCTCGAGTCAAATTAAATTAATTAAAGTTTTAGCGATTGTAATTAATGAATAAATAAATAAATAATTATTACACTTTAAGTGTAAGCATACATTTTGCATTAAATATTAAATTTTTTGATAAAAAAGTCATAATCGAGTCATCGATTATTTTGTTTCTAGTTTCCGATATTTGTAGCTTTTATTATGCAATATCACCAATAAATAACATGATTTTTTCATTATTTATTTACTCTTATTAGAGGCCCTTCCTATGCTTAATTTTTTTTATTATCCCGCCATAAAGTATCTTTTGTCTAAAATAGCGTGTCGTAATGCTTCGATTATGGTAAGTCATTTCTTAGTGTGACAACGTCAAATTCAGTGTTTATTTTATAACCGCATTACTCAATATGTATCACCACTACACCAAACACTTTATTCTTGCACTCGATGCGCGTTTCGCTAACCATGTTAGCTTTATCAGGAGCGATGATTGACTAAAGCTAAACTACAAATCTACCCTATTTATACTTAGCCTAACCCCTGAATTACTGATGTGACAATATGGTCAGCTTCAAGGGCATGTACGGCAATGCTAAACTTTTCTGTTCTACTGTATTTTAAGTGTGCTAAATGTTCTTTAAATCGTGTTTTAATTGACCTTTTAGTTTGCCCAACATACTTTTTGTCACAATCATTACAACTAATTTCATAAATTCCACTTTTCTCACAATTAGGAATTTTATCTTTGGGATTTCTTAAGATATTCCTCAGATTGTCTGATGACTTATAGACTAAGGTGAGACCTACCTTATTAATACCTTATTGAGTTCCCTATTATATTTCGGATTCTATGGTATGGAGACATACTTGGTGTTATTTTCTTCGCGTGTAAAAAAGGTGGAATTCTGAATATTTAACCTGAACTTATGTCTATTTATTAGCTTGTTTACTAAGTCATCGTCATAACCATTAACTCTAGTTATATTTCTAATACGATTCCTTTCATTATTGAAGTTTACTCTATTTAGAGGAAAAGTGACCAAACGATGAACTAAAAAATGTAATTCGGTTAATTTGTGCTGTTTGCAATGCAATGAATCATTAGGAAATAAGGTATTTAATAAGGTAGGCTTCACCTTAGTCTATAAGTCATCAGACAATCTGAGGAATATCTTAGGAAATCCCAAAGATAAGATTCCTAATTGTGGGAAAAAAAAAAGAAAAAAGGGGAATTTGGAATTAATTGTAATGATTGTGACAAAAAGTATGTCGGGGCAAAGTAAAAGGTCAATTAAAACACGATTTAAAGAACATTTAGCAAGTCTAGCATTGCCGAACATGCCCCTGAAGCTGATCATATTGTAACATTAAATAATCTAAGATTAATTAAAAATGTATCTGATAGGAGATTGTTGAACGCATACGAAAGTATGGAAATTATAAAATGTAAAAATAGTTTAAATAAAGGCAGAGGGCCTAATCCTTATAGTCCCCTCTACTGTTTACTTGACCGGAACTGATGGCCTCGCCTATGCCATTAGTTCCGCCTAAGTAATTCAAGGGTTAGGCTAAGTATAAATAGGGTAGATTTGTAGTTTAGCTTTAGTCAATCAACGCTCCTGATGAAGCTAACATGGTTAGCGAAACGCGCGTCGAGTGCAAAATAAAGTGTTTGGTATAGTGGTGATATATACTGAGTAGTGTCATTGTACCAAAGATTCCACATTCTCAACTTAGTTATAACTGCATGTTTACAGGGGACATACTGGGTAAATTACCTTACTATTTTTTTATAACCCGTCTTTTAATTAATCATTTTACTGTTACTGAACTGGAACATAGGTTTTTTTAAAGTATTTTATAACTTGTGAAAATGCTTTTGCATGACTATTATCAATAAATATTATTATTAAAGAACCCCGCACTAAACTTATAGAAATTAGATCCAGGTCAAATCGGCTAAAAATATAGTAGTAACACGTAGGCTGAAAAACTTTTTGGTCTGACACATAGATGTCGCCGAAGTACCAACCTTCAAACGATACGTGACAAAATTTCATGATATTTCGACGATTAGTTAATAAATTGGATTGGTTTTAGTGACGCTAACAGAAAAAAAAGTCGAATTTCGTGTGTTAATTAAATACTGTTTTTTGATGGGAAAAAATACCGTTCAAGCAAGGCAATGGCTGCCCCTGGAAAATAACTCATTTACTGGTATGCTGAATTTAAAAAACGCGATCGTACGTGGTTAGTGGAGTGATAATAACAGGTAGGCTGAAAAGTTTTTGGTCTGACACATAGAGATCCCCCTTTTCAAAAAATCCACGACGATTACTTACAAGTTACAGTGGTTTTAGTGACCCTACGTTTGATATTTTCAAAAGAATGGAAAAAATCCAATTTCGTGTGTTGATTAAACACTGTTTTTTGATGGGAAAAAATACGTTTCAAGCAAAGCAATGACTTGATAAGTGTTACGGGGACTCCTCCCCTGGAAAATCACTTATCATTTACTGGTATGCTAAATTTAAAAGCGGTCGTACAGATACAAATGATGTTGAATGCTCTGGACGCCCAAATAAGGTGGTTACACCGGAAAACATCAAAAAAAATCAACAAAATTGTTTTGGATGACCGTAAAGTGAAATTGCGTGAGACAGCTAACACTTTAAAGATATCGAAAGAACGTGTTGGTCATATTTGGCATGAACATCTCGGCATGAGAAAGCTCTGTTCGAAATGGGTACCGTATTTGCTCAGAGTGGACCAAAAACAACAACGGGTTGATGAATCTGAGCGCTGTTTGTACCTATTTAAGAGCAATAAAAAGGATTTTTTCATGCGATATGTGACAGTGGATGAAACATTGATCCACCACTACCCGCCGGAATCAAATCGACAGTCAGCTGAGTGGACAGCAGCCGGTGAAAGCCGCCCGAAGCAACAAAAGATACAACAGTCGGTTGGGAAGGTTTTGGTCTCTGTATTTTAGGATTCGCATGGAGTAATTTTCATTGCCTATGCTGAGAAGGGAAAAACCATCAGTAACGAATGTTATATAAAGTTAATGGTGCGTTTGAAGGCAGAAATCGCAAAAAAACGATCCCAAATGAACAAGAAAAGCGTGCTCTTTCATGAAGACAATGCACAGTGTCACAAGTTAATGGTTACGATGGCAAAATTGCATTAATAAGTTCGAATTGCTTCCTCATCCACCGTATTCTCCAGATTTGTGCCCCAGCAATATTATCTATTCGCAAATTTCAAAAAAATGTTCGCAAGAAAGAGATTTGGCTTCAATGAAGAAGTTGCCGCCGAAACAGGCTTATTTTGAAGGCAAAGACAAATTCTTCTACAAGAAAGGTACAGAAATGTTAGAAAAGCGTTTTACTGATTCTATCGCTCTTGAAGGAGACTATGATGATGAATAAAGTTGAATTTTTCAAAAAATGCGTTTTAAGTAGCTAGACCAAAAACTTTTCACCCTACGTGTTAATACTTGTGCCCCACTCTTCTTTGTATTATTTTTTAAAAAATTATGAAAAATCGCTGCCCCCTGATATCGAAAAGTACTGATCAAAAAATTTAAAAAAAAAACTCTGAATTATTCTCCGCAGGATGTAGATGGTCACATAACTGAATGAACGAAAATTATCACGAGTGCAAACAAAAATTTCAAGGTCATCAGATTTCAGTAAAAATCGAAAAAAAAACTTTATTAAAAACTCATTTGGGGTGTGTTCTGTGAAGTCATTGGTCATAAAAAAATTTTTTATTTTAAAATCAATCAACGTAAGGAATACTAATGGCGCAAGTCCGACTTGCACTTGACCGGTTTTTATAAATTAAAAATTGAATAATGCTCAAAAAAATATATAATCCTGTACCCTTAAAAAATATTGCACCTCCAGGTAGAAAAAATTGCAAGTATGACGACCACAATGACTTTGTATAACTATTTGTTCTTCATAATTACAATTTTCTCCTTTTCCGAACATACTATATTTTATTTTAAAATTATCTTGGGTAATTAACTTTAAATGCAACAAAAATTTGCCCCAAATGTTACAAACTTTATGCCTGTCACTGTATAATAGTGAAAGCATACCACTGAATTGTAAATTCTGAATTAATAAAAAGTTAAAAAGCTGGGAACTTGAAAGGTTGATATTTAAAAGCTAAAAATATGAATAAAGAATAATTAAGAACCTGTATGGGCGTTTCTAATTAAGAAAAATCGCCATTTTACAACACTGTAAATAATGGGTGCGGGGAAGATGTTTACAGCAACGAGAATTTGGGGGGATTAAGGGGTGAGGCCACATTAGGTCCCAGGAAAAAGGCTCATTTCGGAAGTTTTTTCAAGAGTATAATGAAGGCAGTCGAAAATTTATTTGAAGTACTTTATTAAACAAATATTTAAGAGTACAAAAATATTTTTTTAAACTTTTTATTCAAAAGGCCGCTTTGAAATACAAGACGACGGGGCACCTTTTCTGCAAGACCTGAAACGGGCGAAACGATTGCTCCCGTAGATTTCAACCTAGAAGAAAATATGTTTGCAGTTTGTGCTATAAAGATTTGACGCTGCGCCATTTTGTTGTGTCATCAACAAGTGTCAGAAGCGCACGAGTGATAAATTGGAAAAGAGTGTGCATAGTGTTGTGTTCAATAGGTCGAAATTTTTACCGAACAAAGAGCATTCGCGGACAGTATTAATTTTTTGTTTTTCATTTGAAGAAAACTTCTGCTGAATCATACGATTACTTCGAGAAGCTTATGGTGAACATGCTCCATCGCAAGATACGTGTGAACGATGGTTTCGGCGTTTCAAAAGTGGTGACTTCGATGTTGCAGACAAGAAACGTGGAAAACCGCCAAAAAAATACGAAGATGTGGAATTGCAAGCACTGTTGAACGAAGATGATTCGCAAACACAAAAACAATTAGCCGAGCAATTGGGCGTTAGTCAACACGCTGTTTCCAATCGGCTACGAGAGATAGGAAAAGATTCAGATGACCGGTAGATGGTACCACATGAGTTGAACGACAGGTAATGGAATGGAAAAGTGCAAAAACACGTGTGACATTATACTCGCTCGGTACAAAAGGATGTCGTTTTTGCATCGTATAGTTACAGGGGATGAAAAGTTGATTTATTCTGAGAATCCCAAATGCAAAAAAACATGGGTAGACCCAGGCGCACCATCCACATCGACCGCAAGACCGAATCGCTTTGGCAGAAAGATGATGCTCCGTGTTTGGTGGGACCAGAGGGGCGTGGTCTATTGTGAGCTGTTAAAACCTGGGGAAACGGTTAATAATAAACGTTACCAACAACAATTGACCGATTTGAACCGTTCGCTGCTTGAAAAAAAGGCCAGAATAACCGAAAGAGGCAACACAAAGTCATTTTTCTTCATGACAATGCTCCATCACATACGGCAAAAGCAGTTCGCGACATGTTGGAAGCACTCAGCTGGGAAGTTCCACCCCATGCGGCTTACTCACCAGACTTGGCTCCTTCCGATTACCACTCGTTTGCATCGATGGGTCACGCACTTGCTGAGCAGCGTTTTGGTTCGTACGAAAATCCGCATTTCATACTTGTACATCTGTATATGTCAAAAACAACGTATGGAAATTTGAAAATATCGTTTTTTCGAAAAATGGTGCCCATTTGGAAAAACATCTTTTTTTTAAATGTAGTATAATTTTCGAAAAAAACGATATTTTCGAATTTTAGTACGTTATCGCTAGTTTTCGACATATATTAATGAAATCTGGCCATGCACAAAAGGTTCCTTGTCGCCTTGAATTCTGAAGAGGCCATTTTAAATTAAAAACAATCCAAAAAATATTTTTGTACACTTAAATATTTGTTAATAAAGTACTTCAAATAAATTTTTGACTGCTTTTATTATATATACAAGAGAAAAAAAATCCTGAAATTAGCCTTTTTTCCTGGGACCTGGAGTGGCCTTGCTTTTTTAACAATAACGATCAAAATAGAAAATTAATCCAGCCAAATTCTATTTCCTGTTTTGGTTGGTACTGTTAGTCTCACCAAATTCTCGCTGCTATGAACATCTTTCCCGCGTTTTTCATAATTATACACGCTCATAAACGTTATAAAATATAATACTTTCATCTGTATCAAGAGTCAGTAATTTAGAGAAACACAATTTTACAACACTGTAAACGAGAGAGCGTAGACAAACCACAATTAGAATTTGGCGGGAAAAACAATACCGATCATTATAGACAATTTTCCCGGCAAATTCTGGTTGCTATTCGCGTTTGTGTGTTGAAATTGTTGGTCCCCTTAATTACAAATGCTAATAAACATCAGCTCTGCGCTTTTGTTGTAAAATGCTGACCACACCCTAACTACAAACTAGAATAGTTAGAAAGACAAAATTAAAATTTACAATAAATAAAAATCTGTATAAACTTGTACTAAAATAAACCCGGTACGTAGTTAAAAAAACCTATAAAAACGAAACAGTTTCAAATAATATTGAAAAATTGTCTCCAATTACCCCAACTGCCCCTACAGAAAACCATTTACAAGCAACATGGCGAATGCGGCAGAACAGACCTCACTTCGAATTTCGATCGTGTTGAGGTCAATAGACCTTCTCGGCAATAAGTCTGAATTCAAAATTATTTTGCAATTTTTCATATGGAAAAAATATATATATTGTGCGTTAAAAAAATGTGTAAAATACCGTCAAAGGTCAACGTTCTGGCGTGGACTGCGTTGTTTACAACCAATTTACACCAGTATTTGCCGCCATTTCATATCATGCACGCTTCCATACCAGTAAAATCAAGAAAATGCTTGCTTTTATAAATTGTTGATCAACTTATTTTTAGATAAAACAACAGATCTTCATTCAGAAAACATAAAAGTTCGCCAAAACGTCACCATGTGAAAAAAATGAGAAAATGAAAAATATTCTAACCAATAGGAAACAAGCTATGATGATAAAGGAAACGGAAGAACGAACGAGAGTCGGCCATCTTGCCGAACGGATCATTTTGAAAGTTAGCTAACTCTAGCTTCGCTTCTCAAAATAGAAAATCAATAGGCCTGCAGCTAAAGACTAAATTATGGGTACCCATTATGAAACAAAGGAAGCCGCTGTTAAAATCGACATTTTTACCAAGTTTTTGGATAATTCTTGCTATTTACGCTTTTAATTAGGAAAATATACCCAGAAAAAATATATTTATTTTTAAAATAATAAATAATGAAATATGAAAGCTGGGAACTTCAGGCGATGTGAAAGTGTGAATAAAATAGAAACAGAAAAATTTATCGATCATTTAAAATCACAAATAAAATCGGTGGGGCCTTGAAAACGAGAAAAAACGCAAATAAAAGTTGGCGTCATTCGAAAAAGCAAAATGCCGCGCGCGCCATACTCAAAATAATACAATATTAAAATATAAGACAACACCCAAATATTTTATAGGGTAAATATAGCTTAAAATCAGGAAAACACTATAAAATATTATAAAACTAAAAATTAGCTTTAATTTAGTAAAAGAATTATAAATCTATCTGTCGTAATATCAGAGAAAATAATTTTCAAACTTGCTACCACGTCGAGCTTGGCTTGATGTAGCGAAAATCGAGGCAGCCATATCAGAATTTTATTGAATAAAATTCCCTTCAGAAATTAATTCCTCCGAAACGATAAATCCGAAAGAAATAATGCGTACACAATAAATTCAAACGAAAAAACTAATATTTTATAATATTTTCATGCAATTTGAGAAAAAATCTGCTGATTTTATAAAAATTATTGAAGAGAAAAATAAAATCGACTTACCTTACGAACACACTAGTTGGCTTTGGCCGGCAGTTAATTCTGAAGCGTTCCACGACGGCGCTGAGGAAGCGCGCCAAAAGCAACGGACCAATCGGAGGCCAGTATTTCAGGTAAACAATCTTTTTATCTCTTTCCATCATGTAACGGTAGACTTTTGAATTTATTTTCACGAAGTTTGATTTGATTTATTTTCGAAACTATTTTGAAAGAGCCAATGCTGCTGTGTTTTAAAAGGGCAATTTATTTTCCCATAACCTTCTGTATAATTTCTTCACTATAAATGGGGACATAAGGTTGGTATAATTGTATAGGAGTTAAAATATAAGAATTAGAGGAGATGTAAGGCTGGGAAAAGGGAAAGACAGTAATTTTTTGTTATGGGATCCTTTTAATCTATTTTTAGGGTAGGTATTTTTGATTGGAAGTTTCGTACTCTCAGGCAAGCAAGTAAAACATAAGTATGTGTATACCTATTTTTAAATTCTTTTTTGCATAAGAATGATAAGATCCAGTCAGTTTTAAAATAAGAATAAATTACTTTCAATGGCTTGAACTAACAAAATAAGTGAGTACAAATACTTGTTTTCAAGTAATAAAATTTTAATTAAAATTAATCAAGGAATTAGAAATATGTCAGGGTGAAGTTTAAGGAAAGTTTTCAAGAATTTCTACTGAAGGCAACATCCAAATACTAAATTACAACAATCTATGAATATTCTAGATTCTTTTTTGCATAAGAATGATATAATCCAGTCAGTTTTAAAGTAAGGATAAATTACTTTTAATAACTGAATCTAGTCATACAACTAACAAAATAAATGAGTAGTAATATTTGTTTTCAAGAAATAAAATTTTGATAAAAATTAATCAAGGAATTAGAAACATGTCAGGGTAAAGTTTAAGGACAGTTTTCAAGAATTCTTACATGTTTACAAAAGCTACTGAACATCCAAATACTAAATGACAACAATCTCTGAATATTCTGAAAGCACTGTTTAGGACTTTAACAATGTTAACCGTATTCCTGAAAAAGCTCCCTGAAAACAAAAGCTCGTGATCCTTCCGCGTTTTATCGTCAGATGGCTCCACGATGCAATCATTTCCCGATCGCAGTCGCCCGAGCCTGGAAACAGTGGAAACATCGCCCAAATTTCAAAGCCTTTCCTATTATTATATTGATTTTTTCAAGAAACTAATTTCTAATCCGTTTTCAGGCTTTGGTTTCGTGTTAAAAAATCCACGACGGAATCGGGCGGTGCGTGCGCGAGCCCTGTCCTCCAGATAAAATCAGTTTTGTGTTAAAATATTACTCTGGATAAAATTTTAGCGACCCACAATCAGCCGGTCCATACTGGCCAGTAAGGTAAGTCCTAAACGGTTATCAATGAATTTCGAGACAGATCGGAGGGGAGATTTGTTGATAAATTGGCGGAGTATTGTTTAAATTATCACAAGAAATTATTATCTCAACAAATAAAAGCTCTTAAGGGTAATTTTAAAGGGTCTGAATGATCCTAACCTGCAAAGTACATGATGTCAACTAGGCCTTGCCAAGAAGGTGCAGCCTTTCAATATTTGGTTCGTGGATTTTATATTTATTTTATTTTTATCGTTTTAAAGAAAAATATACTTTATTTGCCAGTCTACTGCTTCTTCGAACAGCCGTAAATTAATATTATCATTTTACTAGCTATTTTGATAAGATAAAATGTAAAAAGCATGAAAATAAGAATTTTAGATGGTATTACTAATCCTTTGATGATCTAATGTTAAAATGTGTTTTTTTTACATCAGAGTAGGTGTATAGACGCGCTTTTGTTAATTTTTTTCCCAAGTGAATTTTTATGAGTGAAAGAAATTACATTTATTAACGTGCAAGGACATGAGCGTAGTTTGAGGTAGGTAATGGAAGCTAATAAAAATTATCGTTACTGCATTTTAATGGGTTTATTGTAGCTGTTAGAGCGACAGAAATAGGTATACATGTATGAACATACCTGAATTATACTTGTTGCATTAAACAATCTTATAGCACAATTAAGTATTATAAAATTTTAAATGTATGAGATAATCATTGATTGTTTTATTCTATTCATATAAAATGTATAATAATATTTTTAAGGTCTAGGATGGGAGCCATTTTATTGGGTTTTATACGGCAAAATACTTTATTTACTTTTACACTCGTAAAAGTATTTGAAAAAAAAGTATTTTTCTGAAATTACGCTCAAGGTTGTAATAATGGGCTAGGGCTCCCCTATAAACGTAGAAAATATGTTCTTTGGAAACTTGAAAAAGGAACTTTTTTTTTTTGGAGGTTCTTTTTCGTGAAAAATGTTCACCCTGGATTTTCAGTTTACAGTGTTGAGGGGGTTTCAGCTTTTTTAGAATTCCAGTGCAAAAGGGTATTTTTCTCTTTAACAAAGGATTTTCGTGCCACGATTGTCGTTTAACACCCCCCCTCTGTAAGCAGCTGCGGCTTTAATGTTTTCTTTTGTATCTATATGCCCTCCTTCGCTTGAGCCTAGCTATATATATATATATATATATATATATATATATATATATATATATATATATATATATATATACCGGGTGACACAGCCAACATGTAACCCCCTGTAATTTTTTTTATTTTGAAAGTTACATATTTGCATTTTTAGATACTAGAATGGGACATTCTTAGACTTTTTTATCACTTAAGAAATATTTTTAACTATGTCCGGTTTAAACCGGAAGTGACTGCATCTTTCTTATTTTTAATGGAACCCTGTACATTTTTTATTCAATTTCAATTCGGTTGGAAATTCTCTTTCCAACGATGTATCACAAGTTGACATTTGTTTGACAGATGACCGGCAAAAACTGGTTAAAACTCTTAAACTTAGGCGACCATAGTGGATATACTAGCAATTGTTTTCGTTCGTTTTATGTCACTTTGGAAAGAATTTAAGACTATTCATTTATTGTGCCATTTTCGCGACTCTAAGTGGCTCCTCCTATCGGGATATCTTTCCATGTATAACTCGGTGGCTTGTCGGCTATTCTTTCTGCACTCTCCATAAATTAATAACATGTGTACTTTTTTATCCGTTGAATACATTTTTGTTAACGAAAAATTATTTTTTTGACGTAAGTTAGACAATAATAATGGCCATTTTGGTAACACGCAGCAACCATGATTTTCGGTTCGTCTGTTTTATCACAGCCTAGTAAGTCCGTAATGGAACTTATTGATATCACATTATTGCATAATAAAACGGTTTATTTTCTGAAAAAAATATTAAATGCAATTGGCGTTAGATAGTTCTGTTAGACGTATGTTGGCAAAAAACCTGTAATGTGTAACTAGGTTAAATAAAAAATAAATGTTCCTATGGTAATTTCGGTGATTTTGATCATTATTTAAAGAGAAAATTCTGTAACTGAATGTAAAGCATACAATTTTGTAGGAGCCACTTACATTCGCAAAAATGGCACGATAAATGGATAGTCTTAAATTCTTTCCAAAGTGAAATAAAACGAACAAAAACAATTGCTAGTATATCCGCCATGACCGCCTAGGTTTAAGAGTTTAAATCAGTTTTTGCCCGTCACCTGTCAAACAAATGTCAACTTGTGATACATCGTTGGAAAGAGAATTTCAAAGCGAATTGAAATTGATAAAAAATATATAGGGTTGCATTAAAATGAGAAAGTTGCAGTCACTTCCGGCTAGACCGGAAGTAGTTAAAAATATTTCTTAAGTGATAAAAAAGTCTAATAATGTCCCATTCTAGTATCTAAAAAATGCAAATATGTAACATTCAAAAAAAAATTACAGGGGGTTACATGTTGGCTGTGTCACCCGGTATATATATATATATATATATATATATATATATATATATATATATATATATATATATATATATAATATATACATATATGTGTATATATATATATATATATATATATATATATATATATATATATATATATATATATATATATATATATTTATATATATATATATATATATATATATATATATATATATATATATATATATATATTTTATATATATATATATATATATATATATATATATATATATAATATTTATATATATATATATATATATATATATATATATATATATATATATATATATATATAGGGTGTTACGAAAATCTCTTGATATGTTTAATTCTGTAGCAATAGGAATTCAAGAAAAGTATCTATAAATAGGACCCTCGATAATAACACGTAAAATTACTTAATTTAACGTAAAGAAGTCTCAAATTTTTTAACTCCGCTCGAGTCTGTGAATGGAAAACTACTTACCGATACCTATTTTACTATTACTATCAGTTGACTATTCTATTATTTGCGTGCTTCTTAATAAGTAACAAGCAACTTATAGATAATTTTTTTGTATTTTTCCTCTGTCGATTGACAAAGTGATGCTGACATTTCGCCGATCATGCTGCCGGCGTCCTTAGAGTTTATTCGGAAAACTGACTTCTTCGGAATCAAGTATGAAAAGTTGGACCCGAATTCGATCATTTTGAAAACAGATAAACGCAATTCTACAGTTGATTCAACAGAATATTACAGCAAAATTCAAAAAATCCTATCTTGACGACCGACTACTAAAGAAAAATCCAACACCTTCAATAGAATGTTCAATTAAAGCAGCAATTAAGATATCATCAATGGTAGAACACACCAAAAAAAGCTGGACATCCAAGGATTTCAAAATTCCGCATGTGCTTCCAAAAGTTCATAAACCAAACATTCTTTTTCGTCCAATTGGCTCTCTAACGTAGTCTCTTGCCAAGTACCTGGCCTCTGACTTAAAACCTTTTACCGGCAAAACAGATAGATTTGTGTTAAACTCTTCTCATCTTGTACAACTCAAAGAAATCAAACTCAATCTAAACGATATTTTAGTCAACTTTGAAGTTGAATTTCTCTTTATCAAAGTTCCCATTCTTAACAGTCTAACTATTATCAAAACATCGCCGATGCCCAAAACCTGGCATCAGACTTCCTAACTCTAATTGAGAAATTCCTTTCTAGGATGTATTTCTTATACAATGACGAATTATATGAACGAAAATCCGAGGGTTCCCTTTCTCCAGTTATCGTCAAAAGATTTATAGAACACTTCGAAAAACAAGCCGTAGACACTTTTTATCTTAAACCAAAATTACGGAAAAGATTCGTCAGTCATCCTAACTCTTTACATCCAAATATCCACTTCACCTTGTTTTTTACAAGACTTTTTAATCCGCCCTCGTATACTGAGCAGCAATATGTGTCTTATTTGATTTTTCCCTCTGTATCCAGGTCAGACTCCTTTATTATTGGACCGCCATCATAAGTATTCAGAATGGGAGGGATACTGCCTCCATCGTCACTCTTTTTTGCTCCAAGTGATCCCTCACCAACAATATGCCGTCGAACTAGGGCTAAATTTAGGAAAAAAGAATTTAAAAAATCATTTTTTAAAACTCATGAGAATGAGCGCATGCAAGTGGAAGGAAGAGCACTGTTGACCATTCTTCCGCTTTTTTTTAAATCGATTTTTTCCATGTCAATTGATGTATTAGCCATTCTAAAATTAGCTTTTGTACACGCGCTTCAAATTGTTTTGTACGAATAATTTCGTTTTGATTACTCGAACTATTTTTTCATAACGCAGATTTTCAACTTTTAAATTGTTTGTGCTCAAATTTTTTTTTTGCAATAACCCAGTTAACGAGAGAAACTTTTGGTAAATAAAATTTGGAGTCAGTTAAGTTTTAACAATTTTTAGCTGCCACAATCTACCCCCATAGATCATATTCAAAATTGAAAAGAGTTTGTACACACTGTCATTTACTTAAGTTTAAAAAGCCGGCGCCCGGGTACAACCGAATATATGTCTTCATATAGTCCATAACAATTTTGACAATACTTTATTTGAAATAGCTTTCTTACATTTTGGCGGAAAAAGTTTTGCTAGGAATATTTCTCCCTCTCACAGCTGCCTGAGCTGTCACAGCTGAAAATTAGATGGGATAAAATAGTAATAAAAATATACTGAGCACAAATCTTTTGTAGCCTTTCTAGAAGAAAAAGTCACGTGAATTAAAATCGTACCTGCTCCCGTTTACAATAAAACGAAAACTAAGGATTTCAAAGTAAGCCATTAAGTGACCGCAAGCTTTTCATTTAAGGTTGTATCACCTCCAAAGGGTTAACTATTTTATAAAGTGATATAATTTCGTTCCTATGATTTTTAAGATCATAAGTAGTATAGAAGTCGAATTAGTGAGAAAATTAGAAACTTTTGATACTATTTAAAGATTTTTATCTCAATTGTTTAAACAAATATCGCATTTTTTATTTTTTTCTCTCTTCTCGACTCCCAACTTTTTCTATTTTTTATTCAGTTTTTAATTTATAGGGCTAATTTTATTCTTTAAATTATTACGAATCGATTCACTGAAAAAATAACCGGCCTAGTGCAAGTCGGACTTGCGCAATTAGTGTTCCATACGTTGCTTTTAAAATAAAAAATTTTGTTACGGAGGTATAAAATAATCCATGACTTTGCAAAACCCACCGCCCATAAGTTTTTGACAATTTTTTTTTTTTTGAGAACAGGTGACCTTGAATTTTTTTTATACCAGATAACTTATTAAAGGTAATGTACTTGTGATAATTTTCGCCCAATGTACATCCCGTGGAGAATATTCAAGAATTTTTTCAAAATTTTTTGATCAGTACTTTTCTAGATACGGGGCGATTTTTCGCAGTTTTTTAAAAATAATACAAATAAAAGTGTGCGTAAGTATTACATTATATGTACATTATATGTCTACCATTCTCCTAATGCCAGTGATATTGTATTCTTGGATAAATTAGAAGAAATAATAGGAGAATATGCTGTTAAACTTGACGGGTTTATTTTAACAGGGGATTTCAACATCAATGTTGCAAAAGATTCATATTATTCCAAGAAACTTAAAGATATTATAAAAAGTAATGGTATGTATCAAATCGTTCAAAACTTTACAAGAATTACACAGAATACAGCAACAATGATTGATCTTATAATAACTAATGAAAAAAGTATTGAATATCAAATTCACCACTCACCCAAAATAGCGGATCACTCCATTATAACTACAGAATTTCCTTCTTTTAAAAGAGTTAAGCAAAAAACAAGTGTCAGAGATACGAAAAACTTTAATGAACTTCAGTTTCAATTGGACATTATGAGCTGTGTATGGCCTATAACCTTGAAGTCCACAAACGAGATTGCAAACTATCTGGTACAAATTATAACTGAGAAATTAAACAAGCATGCTTCAATAGTAGAAAGAGAGGCAATGTGCAAATGGGGGGCTAAACAAAAAATGGTGGACGCTCGGAATTAAAGATGCAATTTCTAATAGAGACAGATTGTACAGAAGAGCAATGATAACTAGACTTGAAGATGACTGGATAAGCTATAAACAGAATAGAAACAGAGTGGTTCAGCTTATTAAAGAAAAAAAGCAAGCATATATAATAGAAAAATAGATGAAGCTAAAGGAGATTCTAAAGAAATGTGGAGGACTCTGAAGGGTCTAATCATTTCTAGTAAAAACAATAAACGACAAGAAGGCATTTTTTTCAAGGGAAAGATGGAAAAGGATAACAAAATAATAGCAGAAAAATTTAATGACTACTTTTTGCAAAGTATTGGTGCCATAACAAAAGACATGGAGGAAATTGAAACCCAGGAAGTTCTAAACAATATCGAAACCCCAATAAATAAGTTTAATAATTTTGATACATTAGAACTAGCTGACCTTAGAAAAACTGTAAAAAATTTAAAAAATAAGACAAGTAGTGTTGATGGAATTAATGTCAGAATTTTAAAACTAGCATTTGAAGTAATAGGTGATTGCTTTCTGAAACTAATTAACACTAGCCTAGTAAGAGGAAGATTCCCCCAAGAATGGAAAATGACAACGATTATTCCTATTGAGAAAGTAACTAATACTAATAGATGTGAAGAATATCGACCAATTAATATGGTAGCTACATGTGAAAAACTTCTTGAAACTATTGTAAGCAAACAAATGAGAACATACGTAGAGGAAAACAAGTTGCTAACATATTGTCAGGCTGGTTTTAGGAAAAATCATTCTTGTGAAAGTGCACTACAGACTGTTATTTCCAAGTGGAAGTCTTCTATAGGTGAGAAAAAATTGGTTGGTGTACTTCTACTTGACTTTCAAAGGGCTTTTGAAACTATAAACAGAAAGTTGTTGGTTCAGAAGTTGGAAAAATATGGTTTTGAGGGAAATGTGTTAAAATGGTTCTGTGAATATCTGGACAGCAGAACACAACAAACAAAATATAATAGAGCGTTATCTTCTATTAGGATCAATAGTCATGGTGTTCCACAGGGCACAGTGCTAGGACCTGACTTATTCATATTATATATAAATGATATAGTGAAAGTCATAAAAAAATGTGAATTACAGCTATTTGCAGATGACACAATCCTCTATTATGAAAGTGATAACATAACAGATCTAGTGCAAACAATAAATGAAGACTTAGATAGGTTACACAAGTGGCTGTGTTGTAATAGTCTTAGTGTCAATGTTAAAAAAAACCAAATTTATGATACTAAAAGGCAAAAATAATACTCTAGATAACACTACTCATAATGGCATTGTGATAGACAATGACAGAATTGAACAAGTTAAAGAATGTAAATATTTGGGTGTAGTTATTGATGAAAATCTATCATTTTCTAGTCATGCCACTTATATAACAAAAAAAGTATCAAAAAAAAATTTTTTTTTATGTAGAATAGGTAAAAATTTAAGTACTTGGGCTAAATTGCTAATATATAAGTCGATAATAATGCCCCACCTCAATTATTGTTCCACAATTCTCTATATGTTCAACAAAAGAGATATAGACAATCTCCAGAAAAAGCAAAACTGGGCATTAAGATGTATAATAGGTATTGAAGAATAAAAGATATGTTGAAAACAACAGACTTATTAAGTGTAAAACAAAATATCTTTTTAAATACAATGATAGTTGTTTTTAAAATTAAAAAATAGAATGTACCCTGAACATATTTTAGAAAAATTACAATATGTCAATGACATTCACGCATATAACACTAGAAATAGATTGGACTTTTATGTTCCCACTGTGAATTCATCATATGCTGAAAATTGCTTATTCCATCGAGGACTTATAGAATTTAACAATCTTCCAATAAATTTGAAAAATGCAAACTTTGTAAACTTCAAAAAATTGTTAAGAAGCTACATAATAGATAACCATAGCATTTAAGTTAGTTTGTAATTATATATATTGTAATTGTACTTGTTTTAGCTTTGCTAATAATAAAGATTATTATTATTATATATATATTTTTGAATTTGTGCTTTTACGAGCCACTCGATGACCTGGTAAAATTTTTTTTTTCACTTCCGATTTCACCTTCCAAAACGAACCTTTTAAGTCAACATTTAACTTTCAAAACTATACGGCTCTGATGAGGCCCTCAATTCCCATATTGGTGCCAAATTTCAACTTTCTGTCTCAAATAGTTTCGGAGAAAATCGGGTGTAACAGACGGATAGACATCGAAGTGATCTTATAAATGTTCCGTATAGAACACTAAAAAACTGAAAAAAACTTTTGTCATCAAGTTATTGCCATTCGTTTATTTACTCGTATATAGCTATGATAAAAACTCAAAATTTTATAAACTTGATGAAAAAATGTTTGTGCTCAAACTGAATTCAGTGTTTTTAGTAGTATTAGATGATGATGATCGATTTCTTTTTTTAGTTTTGTTCTGTATAACAGAAGTTGCGATTTGCTCTTGATGTTTATTTGATATTTGACCAACGATTTCCATCACATTTCCAAGGATAAGTGTTTTTTAAAATCTGTTACAAGAGTGTCTTCGGTCTTTTTCGATCTTCCCAAAATATATCGTACAAAGTTTTAAGGAGACACCTGCTTTCTCTCTCTCTGCTAATCTCAAATTTTAAGAGCGTGGTCATTTTTAAAGATTCATACAATCCATTGTTTTTGTTTATATCATTTGGAAACTCACGTTTATGCCCTATGTCCTTACTAGACTTCTTATGTCCGGTAAATCTCCCTATTAAACATATATAACAATGACATATATTGCATGCAATACATATCGCAATACTCCTTTTGAACATGCAAAAGGTGTTTTACAAAGACCTTTACCTACTATGCCCAAATATGAAGATGTATGTATACAAGGATATTATCACAGAGCTCTGCTGGAGAAATTGTATGTAATTGTTATATATGTAAATGAGTATATCTCTATGCATGTGTGGTTGTTTTTGGAAAAATAATACAAAAATAGAATCTTGAATTTGGTTCAGTCAAAATATCTAGTAAGCTTCTTTTAATGGAATGTACAGGGACACCACTCACCTAATTCCCTAGTTTCTTATTCTACATACCAAGACATTTCAGTCTTAAACTTAGTTTTTATGAGGAAGCCAAATATAACAACAAAAAATTTGCCACTTATCAAATTTGACAGATTACAAAGCCAACTAGGATTTTTTAAATTACACTCTTCACATATAAGCACACCATTAAACAGAGTTTTTAATCTAAAATACATTTGATATTTATTATCAGTATTTACCGATATACATTCAAGTTATTGAACTAAGTTTTAACTTTTAAGTGTCTCACTCAATATACTTTTTTTCTAATTGGTGTATCAAAAAGATCTTTTACTAATAAACTTAGTTTTTTGTCAGGGAGCCAAACATGATAACAAAAATATTGTCATTTGTCAATTTTGATAGATTACAAAGCCAACTAGTTTTTTTTTAAGATGGCACTCTCTACATATTAGTACACCACTAAATAGCACATTTTAGTCCGTTTACAAGAATATATAACACTTGATATTTATTTTCAAATTATTGAACTAATTTTTAACTTTTAGTTGGCTCACTCAAGTTAATTTTTTGCTATTTGGGGTATCAACAAAATTATTTTACCAATAAACTTAGTTTTTTGTGAGGAATCCAAATATGATAACACTTCTCAAATTTGACAGTCTACAAAGCCAACTAGATTTTTTTTTAAAATGGCACCCTCATCATATGAGTACACAATTAAATAGCCTCTCTCAGTCCGTTTACAAAAATACTTGATATTTATTTTCAATCGTTACCGATATACAGGGCATTCAATTTATTTAATCGAATTTTAATTTGTAAGTAGTTCACCCGATTTACTCTTTTCCTATTTGGGATATCAAAAAGATCGTTTACTTATAAACTTAGTTTCTTGTGAGGAAGCCAAACATGATAACAAAAAAATTTTTATTTGTCAAATTTGATAGATCACAAAAGTAACTGGATTTTTTAAAATGGCTTCCTCCACATATGATTGGAAAAGTGACAAATATTTGGTTTCCTCGCAAAAAGCTACTCGTAAGTTTGTTAGTAAACGAACTTTTTGTTGTGTCAAATAGAACGATAGTAAATCGAGTAAGTTTCTTCTTATCATCATCATTAGCTTATTCCATACATAGTCGGATGTAAGCCTCTCCAAGTTGCCTCCAATGACCTTTATTGTTTATTTTTTGCATCCAATCGTGTCCTGCTCATCTTTGTATGTTGTCCGTCCGTCTTGTCTGTGGTCTACCTCTGCATCTTTTGTGTTCTCTAAACCTCCAGTCGTATGGCGTGTCCATCTGTTTTATCATTCAGCCTTCCGATATGCCCCGCCCAATTCCACCTTAATATACATATTCGTTATATTACATCTATCACTTTTGATCCTCTTCGTATCTCGATGTTAGAAATACGATCTTGGAGTCTAATATGTAGCATTCTCCTCTACATTGCTCTTTGGGTTACCTGGAGTTTATTTATTATACTTTTATTTAAAGCCCAGCTAACGAGACTCTTCTATACAAGTCAGCCTTTAAATTATTTTTTGATATTTCGATTTTTTGTCCCAAATATATGAATGTTTGTACCTTTCCTATTCTTTCACCTTCTATTAATAGTTCCTGGCTGATATCTTCACTTTCGTCGTTCAATATTTTGGTTTGGTTTATTTTTAGACCTATTTCTCGAGACTTGTTATTTAATTCCATCAGCATTTCTTGTAATTCTTGTTTTGTGTTGGCGATCAGAGTGATAAGACCTTATTTGAGAATACACGGGTACACCCCTTTTTACAATGTATTTATAATACTTTACAATATAACCAGAACGGCCGAAAATGTGGAATGAAACACAAGAACGGCTTACACTCCTACCGTGAAAGAATCAACGCCAGCGCATCCCTTCTGAAGGAAGAGGGGGAACCTGAAAAAATGTTCAGCTTCCGGCACTGGTTCATGAATCTCATAGAAGTGGTGAATGACAACCATAATCAGTTCTGTGGAAGTCAGTAAAGAACCATTCAGTTTGCCTTATATGTCTTTGAGGTACATTAAATTTTACGAATGACAATAAAGTAGGACAATATATCAAACCGTTAATTATCTTATACAGAAAATACTGATCACTCACCAAACGTCTATGAGCTAATAGATTCAGTGCAGTACAGGTCACTTAATGAGAACAATGATAAATCAGTGAGATTTCTATATATCCTGTCCCAAAATCTTATTGGACTTGTTAACAATATATATGTAATGATCACAGAAAGAAAGGCGATAATCAAATATTACTCCTAAATTCTTCACTTTGGCCAAACTATCCAACACTGTTCCACTAATAACATAACTACTATTGACACTCTTATGTCCTCGAAAGAAGCTAACAGATTTACATTTAGATGCATTAAGCTGTAGACAGTTTGTCTCAGCCCATTTTACAAGTCTATCCGACCGAGATCGAGAGACCGAGAATCCAATCTACAGCTTTGCAGATGACAGTACACTTATCTCTTCATTCACTTTGAACGCTCGGACATCGGCTACTCAGACGAATATCCGCAGACAGCAGGAAGTCATTCAACTTAACAAAGACCTGGAAGAAATTCTATCTTGGGGTGACAGTAACCAAGTTGAATTTAACGCTACAAAAACCCAGGCGGCAGTTTTTTCTAAAAAAGTTAACGTTGCTGAACCCGACATAGTTATCTCGGGGCACTCCATTCCTCTAACATCGTCACTCAATTTGTTGGGCGTTAATTTGGGAACAGATATGTCCTGGCACGAACATGTTGCAGGCATAGCAAGGAGAGCTTCTCAAAGATTGGGAATATTGTTTCGAACCAAAAAGCTTTACACTCCACAACAACTGTTAATTCTTTACAAAGCTCAAATTCGACCAACTATGGAATACTGCTCCCATATTTGGAGCTCCGCTCCCAAACATACACTGCATTTGTTGGATTCTATTCAGAGAAGAGCTGTTCGTCTGATTGGACACCCGGAACTGACCGGCGGCCTTGATTCGCTGGAACATCGAAAAAACGGTTGGCGACTTGAGCCTATTCTACAAGTACTTTCATGGAAAGTGTTCGGAGGATGTGGCCCGCTTAATTCCTCCCAGAGCGGTGCATGTTAGAAGTACACGTCGCGCTAATACTTCACATCCGTATAAGGTTCAGCTTGTTACTCCTCGTACAACGCTTTTCAAGCAGTCTTTTATATGGAGAACATCATACCTTTAGAATAGTTTGCCCAGGACTGTGTTTCCCACCGAGTACAATCTACAGCGATTCAAGAACAACGTGAATCGCTTTCTCCGCACACGTGTCGCTCCTGTAGCGCTTTAGGGACTTCCCTGTAGCACGTGTGCTAGACCCATAAAAAAAATATATCCAAGTCCGCCTGCAAGTCCCGGACGTCCTGCACATTCAAAACCTTCTTAAAAACTTTAAGATTATCGGCGAACATAAGGAAATCAGAGCTCAGTATATAACCGGCAATATCATTGACAAACAAATTGAAAAGGAGCGGAGAGCAATGGGCGTCCTGTAGCACTCCAGAAACTGCTGCAAAACTATTTGATAGCACATTGCCAATTTTAACCTGATATTCACGCCCTTCCAGATATGTTTTCAACCACCCCAGGAGAGAATCGTTGAGTCCCAATACCGCAAGCTTAGCTAATAATAGGTCGCGATTAACCCTATCGAATGCCTTGGAAAGGTCAGTATAGATAGCATCCACCTGGGCCCCCTCCTCCAGAGCCTCTAACAAGTATGATTCCTAAACGACGAGGTTGGTATCCGTTGTTCTTCTCTGTGAAAATCCATGTTGTCGCAAAGAGATGACGTTCCTGTAGGACCAAGATAATTGCTTATATATTAGGAAATCAAACAATTTGGAAATACTGGATTGATTACAAACACTTCTATAATTCCTTACGTCATTCCTGTTTCCAGACTTGTAAATTGGACTCAGATAACTTTTTTAAATGTTGTTGGAAAAAATTCCATCAGCATTTCTTGTATTTCTTTTTTGTGTTGGCGATCAGAGTGACATCATCTGCGAACCTGAAGAGATTTAATCGTTCACCCTCTATTAGTATTTTTTTTATTTTCCCACTTTAGCCATTTGAATATGTCTTCTAGAGTCAAATTGAACAGCTTTGAGGATATCGAAACACCTTGTCTAATTCCTTTTTTAATTTTGATTTTATTTGTTTTTTCTTCAAGCATTATTTGTAATGTGGCATTTTTATATATGTATTCAAGAAGAGTTGTGTACCTTTTATCGACTCTGTTGTTACTTAAGGACTGCCCATATCTCTACCGAATCAAATTCTTTTTCGTAGTCAACCATTGCTATCCCCAAGGTGACCTTATATTCATTTGCTTTTTCCACTAGTAATCTAATTGTTTGAAGATGGTCCAAAGTGCTGTATCCCCGTCTAAATCCCGCTTATTCACGTGGTTGATAACTGTCTAATTTGTTCGTTAATCTATATGTTATGATTCTAGTGAGGATTTTGCAGAGCACCGATAACAGGCTGATGGGTCTGTAATTCTCCAATTTAAATTTGTTTCCCTTTTTAAATATAAGCACAATCAAGGCGTTTACCCAAAATACCAATTTTATTTTCTACAGAGCTTGAAGAGATTGTATTATCGATGCCCCTCCATACTTTATCATTTTTATAGTTATTTCATCATCCCCTGGTTCTTTGTTATTGTGCATATGTTGTAGGGTATTCATTATTTCATCCGTTGTTATACCGGGAATTTCTTCAGATCCCACATTTCTTACTATCACTCTATTTCCTTCTTCTTTCCCGGGTGGTGGCGATATTAGTGTCTGATACCGAAGTAAGCTTCTTACGGACCGAAAAATGTTATATAAGGGTGTGCTTATATGTAGAGAATGCGATTTAAAAAAAAACGGCCAAGTGCAAGTTGAACTTGCGCAGTAAGTGTTCCGTACGTTGATTGCTTTTAAAATAAAATTTTTTATTACGGAGGTATAAAATGATCAGTGACTTCACAAAATACATCCCAAATGAGTTTTCAACAAGGTTTGTTTCAAATCTTTACTGAAAACTGATGACCTTGAAATTTCTGTTTTTTTTTTAAATACCAGATAAATTATTAAAGGTAATGCACTCGTCATAATTTTTGTTAAATCTACACCCCGTGTAGAATATTCCAGAATTTTTGGAAAATCTTTCGATCAGTACTTTTCGAGATAAGGGGGGACCGCCATTTTTCGCGATTTTTTAAAAATAATACAAAAAAAAGTGTGCGCAACTATTACATATTTAAATATATATATATATATATATATATATATATATATATATATATATATATATATATATATATATATATATACTAAGATATGAAAATAGTTGGGGAACTCGGCAAAGGGGCACAACAGATGTTCACACTATATTCATTTAGCCAATATTTCGGTCCTAGGTTGGGACCTTCATCACGGCACAAACTGAAAAAGAGATACCGAAGCAACCAATAAGGAAAGTTGGGCATAGAAAATTATTATTGTTAAGTTTGATTTTTAATTATTAATTTTTTAATTTTAATTTTATAATTATTAATAAATTCTTATTGTTGTTCAAAAGTATTGTTGTTATAAAGAAATGTACATTATTTTTATTATTATGAAGAAGTATCAAAAATAGAAATTGCAAGTGACCCACATGCAGTGTGCGAATTAATCTAACAAGAATGACCATAAATAACAATTGTCACAACAAAGACATAATAATAATAATAATGTACATTTCTTTATAACAACAATACTTTTAAACAACAATAAGAATTTATTAATAATTATAAAATTAAAATTAAAAAATTAAAAATTAAACTTAACAATAATAATTTTCTATGCCCAACTTTCCTTATTGGTTGCTTCGTTATCTCTTTTTCAGTTTGTGCCCTGCTGAAGGTCCCAACCTAGGACCGAAATATTGGCTAAATGAATATAGTGTGAACATCTGTTGTGCTCCTTTGCCGAGTTCCCCAACTATTTTCATATCTTAGGATTTTGTTAGACACGGCAACTTTTGCTCTCTTTATTTTATATATATATATATATATATATATATATATATATATATATATATATATATATATATATATATATATACAGCAGAACCCTGGTTATCCGAAGTAACGTGGGGGGCACCCTCCTCGGATAACTGAAAACTCGGATAATCCGGATTTGTTTTTTATTCATTCAACAAATAAACGCCAATACTTTAAATCGATGTATTAACCTTTTTAACATATAAATAAGTACATACATTATAAAACAATGAAATAGGTATCTATGCGCTTCTGTTTCATATTGCATCTTCTTTTTCTCGCTGCAGTGTTTCTCCATCTATTAAGAAGAAGCAAATCCGCTGGGGTTGCCTCTGGTTGTTGTTCGATATACCTCAAAGCTTTTTCCAAAGAAGCAAAACCTTCTTGATGAGAGATCTCAGTGGGAGACTGTTCATCCACCGCCGCTTCGTCATCGTCATCGTCATCTGATTTTTCGGTTTCCTGAAAGACATTCGTTATTTCTTCAATACTCATTTCTTCTTCTAAATCATCTGCTGTAATCCATTCAACAACATCTTCTCTTGTCACATTTTCGCAACCTTTTAATTTTTGCATTAATTCAAATAAACTTTTTTCTTTTTCTTCTATCTCGCTGTCAAAATTTGAACAGGACCTTTCTCCATGGCTTCTCAATTTCAAAGCTAATTCATTTAATGGAGTATCATCTTCACTGTCATTATAGTCCTCAAAATCAATAACTTTTGACCAAGATTTTTGAATAGTGGTAATACGCACAGAATCCCAAGCTTGACTTACCCAGTAAATAACATTTTTCAGTGTAACCTTTCTCATCCCATTGATAATATCCTCCTTTTCTGTGTATTCTAACAGATGTTCAAGATATAAACGCCTATAATTATCCATTAACAAAATTGCTTTAATAAGAAGACGGTTTCTGTTCAAAAATTTAGTCACAGATGGCACGAACTCTTCTTCAAACTAGTTAGTAAATAAGGTCGCATCCATCCATGCGCTCTTTGTAATAGACTGGTAGGGCTTTGGGTGAATTGTCTTTTAAAGCTCTTGGACGTGCAGACTTGCCAATCACCATCAGTGGGATTTTGTGCTTGCCAGATGCATTGGAACATACCATTATAGTTAATCTTTCCTTACTTCGTTCGCCCAGGAGCTGATTTTTCCTCCAACTGTTACCTCACCTACTCCATAATCTCGAGCAACAACTTTAATTGTCTCTCCTGCTTCAATTCTTTTGATGGCTTTTCATTTTTCTTCAATAGGAACGACGATTCTTTTACGCTTGTTTTGCTCCATTATAATACGACAAACAAAAATTCAAACAAAGCAGTTCGTATTAATTACACTTAACTACCAGAATTCCAACCAAATAAATTATGTGAGTATACTCGTACTTCTCCGTATTAAACGATATAACGCACTGCATTCACGCAAATTTACATGTTGAAAGAGTCCAAAAACATAAATAGGAAACCCCTCACACGGGCCAGGGGGATTCCCCGAAGGCCCCGACGATTTTAAATGGAAATATATACATACATACTTAAGAAGCTCGGTGAATACGCAGCATAGACGCTCGTACCTCGGATAATCAGGTTCTTAGATTGGCTCGGTGAATCCGGAGCTCGGATAATCGCGACTCGGTTAATCGGGTTCTACTGTATTTTAAAAAATACTTGGTTTATTTTTAATTTATAATATATATATATATATATATATATATATATATATATATATATATATATATATATATATATATTACTCGTGTTTTCACAACCTTTCATTTGACACCACACTCGATTTCATCCCGCAAAACTAACCCCTTAAGTCTAAATTGAACTTTGAAAACTACACGGCTCTGATGACGCCATCAATTCCTATATTAGTACCAAATTTCAACTTTCTATGACAAATAGTTTCGGAGAAAATCGGGTGTGACAGACGGGCAGACAGACGGGCAGATAGACGGACAGACACCTAAGTGATAGTATAAGTGTTCCGTATGGAACACTAAAAAAAATGTTACGGAGGGATAAAATGATCAGTGACTTGACAAACCAAATGCCAAATGAGTTTTCAAAAATCAATATCAGGACAGAGGAGTCGGACAGAAAGCCATCACAAACAGGCTTAAACGATTTTCTATAACGTGAACTTCTGTATCATTAGGAAAAATGCAAAATATTAAGGCGCTGTGTCTAGTAAAACTAGTATTTTTATCATTTGTTTGCCCAATGCCATTCAAATAGGTGGATAGATTATTATTAACACATCCAAGCGATTTATGTTAAAATCTCCCACATTAATTATCTTAGATCCTTGGCTATGCACGTGTGTTTATACTTTTATCTTTACATGAAATAATATTTTTTATTAAACAGGATGGAGACTTGTATTCAAGGACGAAACATATATCAAACAAAGTTTGTTTCCGATCTTTGTTTTTATAGACCATATAAATTATTAAAGGTAATCCACAGATAATGTTCTTTCGATCTACAGTCTGTCAGGTAAGAACGTGACCGCTCTTAAGCTTGAAAAAATGTGTTTCAAGAACATTTCTTGCCATCAGTGTATTATTTGGTGTAAGTTGTCCAATCGCCTCCTGCATTAATAATCGCCTGGCATCTTCGAGCTATGCTGCCGACGAGTTTTTCGAATCTCGCGAGATAACTGAGTCAAAGTGCTCAGAATTTTTCCTCTGAGCTTGCTCTTTTCAAGGGACCAAACGTTTTTAATAGGGTTGGCATCCGGCGATTGTGAGGGTCGCTCTAGCATCTTACTGTGGGCCCAAACGAGCCGCTTCGCGACGTGATTGCCTAGCAAAGGTTTCTTCAACGTGCTTCGGAATTTGACATCCTGAGCACGAAGATGTTGTCGAATGGTCTCATGGGACACATTCAAACCACAAATGTTTATATGAAACACTAAAAGTCCAAGTTGGCTTCGCAAACTGTCAAATTTAGCAAGCGACAAATTTTGAGTTGTCATATTTTACTACTGAAAGAATGCGACACTTAAGTACAATTACATTTTTGAATCACTGCCTCTTAGAGTATTTTTTTCGTAAAAGAAATTTACGGGAGTTATTACTTAATGTTTGTTTTTTAGTGTTCCCTATGGAACACTTACTGGATCACTTCGTCGTCTGTCTGCGAAAACCGATTTTCTCCGAAATTATTTGACATAGAAAGTTGAAATTTATCATAAACATAGGAATTGACGGCCCAATCAGGACCGCGTAGTTTTGAAAGTTAAATTTTCACTTAAGGAGTTAGTTTTGAGTGATCGGAGATTCTCTTAATTTTGCCGCTCCCTGACGTAGCGTCAATTTCGGGTCCTGTAAAAACAAAGACATGATTCGTTTTCCAACTTTCGGAGTGACTTTGCCTACCGAGCCACGTTTTGGCAAGTCGTCGACATTTTTCGTCTCGTTAAAACAATTTATCCACTTCTTCACAAACGATACCGACTTTTTAATATATTTAGCGGCCGCGGAATGTGTCATTTTAGGCCCCTTTGGATGCGAACATAGAAAGACTGCCTCGAACCGACTCCTTTTGGATTTTACGTGATTTCGACGAAAGTTAGGAATCGACTTTTACTAAAATGCGTCGTAGGCAAATGTTCCCTCTACCGATTTTTTTGTTGAATCGCTAGAATTGCATCTTACTTAATAGAGTGTACACCATATGGAGAATTTTTTTCGAGATTTTTTTGACTTGTACTCTTAAAGTGGGATTTTTGGCAATTTCTTGAAAATAATATAAAGAAAACTTTACGCCATTATTACATTATATACGAGGCTGGTTTGAAAAGTCCGTGCAAAGTCCGAGAGATGGCACCACCGGCGCGTATCGAGGTCATGTTTAGTTAGTAGCATCTCTTGAATGAACGCACACCAAGTTTCAGCCATATTGGTCTATTTCTTTGTGTTTGGCATTCGTGTGAATCAAGGAAGTCGAGTGATTTTCAAGAAATGGACGAAAAAGAATTTCGTGTGGTGATTAAACATTACTTTATGAAAGGCAAAACGCCTTAGGAGACTAAAGAGAAGCTTGATAAACATTATGGTGACTCTGCACCTTCGATTAGAACAGTTTATAAGTGGTTTCAAAATTTTCGGACTGGCCATATGGGCACAAGTGACGCTGAACGTTCTGGACGGCCTGTGGAGGTTACGACTCCAGAAATCATTGATCAAATCCATGGTATGGTGATGGATGACAGAAGAGTTAAGGTGCGTGAGATTGCTAGTGCTGTGGGCATCTCGACTGAACGGGTACATAATATTTTGCATAAACATTTGGACATGAGAAAGCTATCCGCAAGATGGGTGCCGCGATTGCTCACGCTTGACCAAAAACGGAATCGTGTGAAGTGTTGCAAGGATGGTTTGCAGATGTTCCAGAAGAATCCGGAGGACTTTAAGCGTCGTTTCGTCACTGTGGATGAAACATGGATACATTACTATACTCCTGAGACCAAACAACAATCTAAACAATGGGTTACCAAGGGGAATCTGCACCAAAAAAGGCGAAGACCGTCCTTCGGCCGGAAAGGTTATGGCGACTGTCTTTTGGGATTCGCAAGGGATAATCCTCATCGACTATCTGGAAAAGGGTAAAACTATTACAGGTGAATATTATTCATCGCTATTGGACCGTTTGAAAACCGAGCTGCAAGAAAAACGCCCGCGATTGGCCCACAAGAAAGTCCTTTTCCATCACGACAACGCACCAGCACACACCTCAGCAGTTGTGGTCGCAAAATTAACGGAAATAGGATTCCAACTCGTTTCACATCCCCCCTATTCTCCAGACTTGGCTCCCTCGGACTACTATTTGTTCCCCAATTTGAAGAAATGGCTGGCGGGACAAAGATTTTATTCAAACGAGGAGGTGATTGCAGACACTAATGGATATTTTGCAGACTTGGACAAATCCTATTATTCGGAAGGGATCAACAAACTAGAACATCGTTGGACGAAGTGTATAAGCCTAAAAGGAGACTATGTCGAAAAATAAAAAAGGTTTACCCCAAACATAAGTAGTTTTTATTTTTGCACGAACTTTTCAAACCAGCCTCGTATATGTATGAACTCGTGTTTTCCCTTGATTTCACCCTCCAAAACTACACCTTTAAGTCAAATTTGACTTTTACAACTACATGGCTCTAATTAGTTTATCAATTCCTGTATTTGTGACAAATTTCAACTTCTATGTCAAATAGTTTCGGAGAAAATCGGCTGTGACAGACGGGCAGACACCGAAGTGATTCCATAACTAATACGTAGGCTGAAAAGTTTTTGATTTGACACGTAGATGTCGCCCTTTTCAAAAAATCCATATGATTTTTAGGAAAAACCAACCTTCAAACGGTACTTGTTAAAATTTCATGACATTTCGACGATTAATTTACAAGTTACAGTGGTTTTAGTGACGCTACTTTTAATATTTTCAAAACATTGAAAAAAATCGAATTTCATGTGTCGATTAAACACTGTTCTTTGATGGGAAAAAATACCGTTCAAGCAAAGCAATGGTTCGATAAGTGTTACGGGGACTCTGCCTGGAAAATCACTTATCATTTACTGGTATGATGAATTTAAACGCGCGTCATATAGATGCACATGATGCTGAATGCTCTGGACGCCCAAATGAGGTGGTTACGCCGGAAAACATAAAAGAATCCACAAAATTGTTTTGGATGACCGTAAAGTGAAATTGCGTGAGATAGCTGACACCCTAAAGATATCAAAAGAACGTGTTGGTCATATTTTGCATGAATATTTGGGCATGAGAAAGCTCTGATTGAAATGGAAACCGTATTTGCTCACAGTGGACCAAAAACAACAACGTTTTGATGATTCTGAGCGCTATTTGGACCTCTTTAAGCGCAATAAAAAAGATTTTTTCATGCGATATGTGACAATGGATGAAACATGGATCCACCAAATCGGTAGTCAGCTGAGTGGTCAGCAGCCGGTGAAAGTCGCCCGAAACGACCAAAGACACGACAGTCGGCCTCTGTATTTTGGGATGCGCATGGAATAATTTTTAACGACTATGCTGAGAAGGGAAGAACCATCAATAGCGAATATTATATAAAGTTATTGCTTTGTTTGACGGCAGAAATCGCAAAGAAATGGCCCGAAATGAACAAGAAAAGGCCCCACACAGACGGCTGGGAAGGTTTTGGCCTCTGTATTTTGGGATTCGCATGGAATAATTTTCATTGAATATTATATAAAGTTATTGGTGCGTTTGAAGGCAGAAATCGCAATGAGCAAGAAAAAAGTACTCTTTCATCAAGACGATGCACAGTATGGTTACAATGGCAAAATTGCATGAATTGCTTCCTGATCCAACGTATTCTCCAGATTTGACCCTCAGACCTCAAAAAAATGCTCGCATGAAAGATTTGGCTCTAATGAGGAAGTGATCACCGAAACTGAGGCCTAATTTGAAGGTAAAGATAAATCCTTCTATAAGAAAGGTATAGAAATATTAGAAAAGCGTTGGACTGATTGTATCGCTCTTGAAGGAGACTATATTTATGAATAAAGTCGAATTTTGCAAAAAAAGTGTTTTAAGTTGCTAGACCAAACACTTTTCAGCCTACGTGTTAAGGGATCCGTTTTTCAATTTTTATATGAAACACTAAAAGTCCAAGTTGGCTTCGCAAACTGTCAAATTTAGCAAGCGACAAATTTTGAGTTGTCATATTTTACTACAGAAAGAATGCGACACTTCGGTACAATTACATTTTTGAATCACTGCCTCTTAGAGTATTTTTTTCGTAAAAGAAATTTACGGGAGTTATTACTTAATGTTTGTTTTTTAGTGTTCCCTATGGAACTCTTACTGGATCACTTCGTCGTCTGTCTGCGACAACCGATTTTCTCCGAAATTATTTGACATAGAAAGTTGAAATTTATCATAAACATAGGAATTGACGGCCCAATCAGGACCGCGTAGTTTTGAAAGTTAATTTTCACTTAAGGAGTTAGTTTTGAGTGATCGGAGATGAAAAATATTTTTTTGTAAGGTTGTTGAGTGGGGTGTCAAATGAAAGCCTGTGAAAACATGAGTTCAAAAATATGTTATATTGTAACACTCGCGCAAACTTTTCTTTATATTATTGTTAAAAAAATCGACAAATCTCACTGCCTCCCCAGCCTGTCTCTCAGAGTACGAGTCATAAAATTCTGGAATATTCTCCATAAGATGTACTCGTAGATTGAACGAAAATTATCACGAGTGCGTTACCTTTGATAATTTATCCGGTATAAAAAAAAATATATTTTCCCTGACAGTATGGTGGAGGTTTATTTTACCGGGACTAACAGTTGTGAACTATAAATCGTTTCGTAATCGATTCAATCAGTAATACCAGGTGTACAAGTATGAAATGCGGATTTCAGACAACAGATGGTGCACCAATGCAGATTTGACACTGCGTTATTTTGTTGTGTCATCAACAAGTGTCAGACGCACACGAGTAATAAATTGGAAAAGTGTGTGCATAGTGTTGTGTTGTTGTGTTCAATATGTCGAAATTTATACCGAACAAAGAGCATTCGCGGACAGCATTAATTTTTTGTTTTCATTTGAAGAAAACTGCTGTTGAATCATACCGATTACTTCGAGAAGCTTATGGTAAACATGCTCCATCGCAAGATACGTGTGAACGATGGTTTCGGCGTTTCAAAAGTGGTGACTTCAATGTTGCAGACAAGGAACGTGGAAAACCGCCAAAAAAATACGAAGATGTGGAACTGCAAGCATTGTTGGATGAAGATGATTCGCAAACACAAAAACAACTCGCCGAGCAATTGGGCGTTAGTCAACAAGCTATTTCCAATCGTCTACGAGAGATGGGAAAGATTCAGAAGACCGGTAGATGGGTACTACGAGTTGAACGACAAGCAAATGGAAAAGCACAAAAACACGTGTGACATTTTGCTCGCTCGGTACAAAAGGAAGTCGTTTTTGCATCGTATAGTTACATGAAATGAAAAGTGGATTTATTTTGAGAACCCCAAGCGCAAAAAATCATGGGTAGACCCAGGCGCACCATTCACATCGACCGCAAGACCCAATCGCTTTGGCAGAAAGACGATGCTGTGTTTGGTGGGACCAGAGGGGCGTGGCCTACTCTGAGCTGTTAAAACCTGGGGAAACGGTTAATACTAAACGTTACCAACAATTGACCGATTTGAACCGTTCGCTGCTTGAAAAAAGGCCAGAATACGCAACACAAACTCATTTCTCTTCATGACAATGCTCCATCACATATGGCAAAACCAGTTCGCGACACGTTGGAAGCACTCAGCTGGGAAGTTCTACCCCATGCCGCTTACTCACCAGACTTGGCTCCTTCCGATTACCACTTGTTTGCATCGATGGGTCACGCACTTGCTGAGCAGCGCTTTGGTTCGTATGAAGATGTGAAAAAATGGTTCGATGAATGGTTCGCAGCAAAAGGGGCAGATTTTTACTGGCGTGGTATTCACAAATTGCCTGAAAGATCGGAAAAATCCGCATTTCATACTTGTACACCTGGTGTACATACTCGTATACATTACTGCATTAAGCATTTGGCAAATCACAGATAAAATTAATTTCCATGATGACTGGTAACCAACGGATAGATACCGAGACAAAATAATTTTATTTTATTTCTTTATAATTAAACAAATATTCAGATGGTAATTATTTGTTTCAAACTTTTAGTACAGTAGAGGAAACCTTTGTCTACTGTGCATATTAGTAAAAGTATTAGTCGAATCCCAACTTTCGTCGAAATCACGTAAGTCACTTGTTTACGCATCGGTTCGAAGCAGTCTTTCTTTGTTCCCATTCAAAGGGGTCTAAAATGACACATTCTGTGGCCGCTAAAAGATTAAAAAGTCGGTATCGTTTCTGAAGAAGTAGGCAAATCATTTTTACGAGACGAAAAATGTCGATGACTTGCCAAAATGTGGCTCGGTAGGCAGAGTCATTCCGAAAGTCGAAAAACGAATCGTGTCTTTGTTTTCTCGGGACCCGAAATTGACGCTGCGTCAATGAGCGACAAAATTAAGAAAATCGAGTTTCAATGTGTCCCATTTGACAACATCTTCGCGCTCATGATGTCAAATTCTGAAGCACGTGAAAATACCCTTTGCTGGGCGAAAATCACGTCGCGAAGCGGCTCGCTTGGGCCGACAATAAGATACTAAAGCACTGGTCTAGAACATCAAAATGCGAAATCGGTAAAGTTGCCCACTAATATCGGTATATTTGCACCCAAAATCGGTATATGAAAAAAAATACAATATTCAATCAAATTTGTTTATTTTAAACTTCTTTATCTTTGTAAAATAATAGGAACTTACAGAATATACTAAGTATACAATTAAAACTAATAAGAGTAATTTTTTTTTTACAATATATATGAGTGAATAAACACTAGTGAATACTAGTAAAGCACGATGAAATCGAAATAACAAAACCATAACAGACTAAGTAATTTGTAATTCGTTTATTACTAAAGATATTTAATATCAAATAGGATCATACCAATATTCTTTAGCTATAGCCGCAGTCATCTTTGAATTAATTTCGAAGTCATAACAATTAGCGTCATTAAATAGTCGTTTTGTATCACCAGTGATGGACTCAGTAGACAGCTTATTTCGCTGCTTTGTCTTCATAAGACTAATATGCGAGAATATGCGCTCAACATTAGCGGATGCGTGGGGCAGTGATAAAATAGTAAAGATGAAAGTAGACAACGAAGGAAACATTTGAGTGTCAATTTGTTAGAAATCTGTATCAATTTGTTAGAAATCATTGTTCTGAACAATATTGGGAAAGAGTCTACTAACAGGAATTAGCGAAGCAGTTTTGCCACTTTTAACATTTGTTGGTTCAATGTTTAAACCTTTTATTGGATTATTTTTCAATAGAAACCGCATAGTTGTTTGCTTGCAAGCTTCGATATAAAAATCTAGGGATCTGCGTTTGAACAAATTTGCTTGATCTGAGCTTAAATCTGAATTTCTAAGGAGTGTATTAGACGCCGCAGCGCCATAGTATACGGCATCGATATCCATAAAATGTCTAGGATTTTTAAAATCAACATTTTCGATTGGAGTACTTTAATTATAATTGTTAATAATAGTTAAATATTCTCTTTTTAAAAGGCAATCAAAAAAAAATTCTTAATGTTTGACTTATTTTTTCATATAAAATATGAATTTTCTGCATGCATTTCTTTGATTAAATCGTTAAATAATTGTAACACAAAATCTAAAAATTCCAAAAATAACAATGTAGTGGGATCTTGAAGCTTCTGTAATAGATTTTCTGCAGCTCAAAGATGATCATTATTAGATACTTGGTCTATGAAAAATAGTTTTAGAGCAGAAAATTGTTCCAATAATCTTTTTACTGCTGCATGTACTGATAACTAGAGTGTTTGAGGGGGGGGGGTGAAGTATTTTATGTACTTTCAAGTCACAAAAAATTTGAAAGTTTTTAAACTCTGCTACTCTTTTTGGACTGGAAGAACAGTAATTGTAAATGTCCCTTATAAGATCCTCTATAAACCGTGGCTGTTTGGTACAAGCATATGGCGCGCAAAGATGAAACGAATGGCATGTGCGCTTAAGTATAAAAATATTGGGAATTTCGTTTTGCAGCAATGTCACAACAGAATTATTACGCCCCATCAGATGCAAAACCTATTAAATTATTTTTATATGGAATATCAGCGCTTGTAAGAAAGTTTACATGATGTTCAAATAACGATACTGCATTAGCAGCTTTTAATGGAATAAGAGCTAAAAAACAATCACAGACGCGATGCTCTTTTCTACAGTCCCTGGCCAAATTATTAGACGCACTGTATTTTTTTTAGTAATTTTGTGTTTCTTAAGAGTTTTTATGCAATAATGGTATATTTAAACTACAATATTATTGATTTTTATTTAAAAGAATTGTTGTAGACTACATATTTGTATTTATTTTTAACATATGGCAACACTGTGTTGACAAAGTGATACATGAACGTAAATAAGTACAAACCTGTATCAGTCGCGATCGGAATCGAGTCAGGTACGGACGTGTTTCTGTGGCTTTATGGACTGTGATTGTTTGTTTAACAGTTTTATACTACTCAGTTATTAGTTTATTTTGTATGCAGTGTTTTAAAAAAGTAATTGGACTATTTTCATTATGGCTAGAAAAGGCGATCTTTCACCACGTAAAAAAGCTGAAGTGAAGGCCCTTGTGATTGCGAAAACATTTACAAACCGAGAAATATCACGAAGATTGGAGGTTTCTGAAGCTAGTGTACGACGCATAAAACAGAAAATTAAGTCAGGGAAGGAATTAAGCCCGAAAAGAAAGAAAAGATGCGGTAGAAAACCAATTTTCACTCCACGGTCAGAGAGATGTTTGAAGAAAATTTGTGTAGAAAACAGATTTGCTACCACAAAGGTAATAAAATCACAACTCCAGGATGCTAGCGTAAATGCTTCTGAGCGTACTGTTCGAAGAAAATTGAAAGAATTAGATTTTAAGGCTTGTCGCCCCGTCAGGAAGCCCAAGTTAACAGCTGCAATGAAAGCAAAGCGCCTGAAGTGGGCCAAACAATGGCAAGACAAAGATGTGGACTTCTGGAGATCGGTAAGATACAGCAATTTAATCAATAATTGATACATTATTATCATTTTCAGTTAAATAAAGCAAATAAACATGGAAGTTTATATATTTTTCCTATTTTTGACAGGTCTGCTTCAGTGACGAAAGCACATTCGAAATTTTGCAGAATAAAGCTCAGTATGTGCGTCGTCGTCATGGAGAAAAGTTTCATCCTGATTGTGTCGTCCCGACGGTTAAACATCCCACCAAAGTGATGATTTGGTCAGTCATCAGCGGCAAGGGCACTGGACGTCTGTACGTCGTCAAAGGAATAATGAGGCAAGATCAGTACAAAGAAGTATTACAAAATCGGTTGATTCCGCAGCTCAGAGAATGGTTTCCAAATGGGGAACCATTCACTTTCATGCAAGATGGAGCTCCCTGCCACACTGTCTGTTAAAGCTTTTTTGGCGGAAAAATGTCCCTCTGTTGGATTGGCCCTGATATGAACCCCATTGAAAATGTGTGGGAACTGATGAAAAGAGAAGTGGCTAAAGATGTGATTACCAACAAAACCCAGCTCCTAGAAAAGATTATTCATGTGTGGAATCATCATCCTCAAATGCAGGAGACAGTACAATCTTGCATTGATAGCATGCCGCGCAGAATTAAAGCTTTGATAGCGGCTAAAGGTGGCTCAACTAAATATTGACTTTTATTAACATTAATTTCACTTTTCTTTAAAACTTAATAAACTTATGCTTTTCTAAATTAATGCTGTTTTATTTATGTCAAATAAATAGGTAATTGATTGGATAATATAAAAATAAAAAACAAATCAATTTAAAATAATAAAACGGTACAATATCACTCGGTAATTAATATTTTACATGAAATCTTGCAGTGCGTCTAATAATTTGGCCAGGGACTGTATATCGCACGTCTAAGCACAAGTGTTTGGTTGTGCTGAACTAACCTAAACTCGTCAATAATAAATGAAAACTTAGTTTGCTGTAGATCTTCACATAAATTATCAAAACTTTCTTTACCTATAATATGATCAATTATGGCGTGAGTTTTTGTCGTCGAACATTTTAGTATTTCTGCAATTTTTAAACGTGGACAAACGGACTGTATCAGTTTCGGTAGGTTCTCCATAATGGCGAATGGTAGATTATGTTCAGCAACAAACGAGGCTTATCTTACTGTACCTGAAAATATAAAAAGGAATTAAAAAAGACGTATCTACTATACACTGGTAGAATACAAAATAATATAACAATGTACACTGATACTTAGTAAAAAATAAGGAAATATTTTTACCTTGTTTAGCTTGTATATCAGGTTTTTGAGTTTTTGTCACAGTAAATGATGATATATTTGGTTGTGATTTTATATTCTTCGATGATATCGAGTGTGCTTTGAAGAATTGTGTTTCCTAAGAGCGTCTTTCCCTGATGTAATAATAATATCCCTATTACAACTTTTACAATAGGCATAGTTTGCGGTTTTTACGACTTTCTTGCAGCCAACCTGAAAATTCTCCTTCCCATTCTTTTCTATAAAATTGCGTTTGTACTTGGTTCTTCGTCTGACGACATTTTGACTTGGTATTATAATAATATTTTTGGTAGATACTACTAGTAGACGCTATTAGTAACTCGGAGAAAGTTTCTTTTCTAAATAATGAAAAAATTAATGGAATAATAAAATCCGAATTCTTGTTTATGTAGATAAGCGAATTAGCTCCGGAAATCCCCTAAAAACGTCGAGTTACCAGTTGTAGGACACAAAAGTATTCCCCAAAAGATATCGGAAACATTCTGCTAACTACTTATCATATAATCGAGGGATTCCCTGTAAAAACATAAACGAAAAGGATGGATGGATATTTTGGGGTCAGGGCGCATCGACAGCCAGGTCATTTAGCGCCCCTGAGAGTGTTTGATTTGTTATACGATAAAATTTATCTCTTTTAGGTAATTTTTAATGTTGGTGTGGAGTGAATCGAGTGAGGCTATTAATAGTGGTAGGTTTGAAGAGATTTGATGTTTATCTCTGATAGACTTTAAGTGTGGGGTCTCAATTATATGGGAGACTGTCAGAGGGAAATTGCATAAGAGGCAAGTAGGGGCTTGTTCATTTTGTAGTAGGTGTCTGTGAGTACTGTAGGTATGTCCTATGGCCAGTCTTCGCATGAGGACGTTTTCTTCTCTGGTTATATGCAAGGAGTTTAAGGGGGGGTAGACTAGGGGTTTAATAAGCCAGAGCTTATTATCGGGAGGTATTAGGTCCCAGTTCAGTTGGAATAAGGAACGTAAATTATGGTTAAGGAAGGAGTTGAAATCTCTGGGGTGGTTCTCTCCCCATCCTGTGGTACCTCTCTCTATTGCTAGTTTTGCGTGTAGGTCGGCTTTGTCGTTGCCCCTGATGCCAATGTGACTGGGGATCCAGAAGAAGGCAATTTTACGATGTTTTAGAGTTGCCATGTGGCATAAGTCTAAGATCTGGCGAACATAATTGTATTTTAATTTCAGTGATTTTATTGAGGCAAGAGCGCTGTAGGAATCGGAGATGATTAGAATACGCATTGCAGCTCTGAGGGTTAGAGCGTGGCGTATGGCCTCTTTAATGGCCAAAAGCTCGGCTGAAAAAAATGGAGGTGTATGATGGGAGTTTAAACATTTTTTTGGTAAAAGAAGTGGTGAAAGATGCACCCACTCCCTTGTCTGTTTTGGATCCATCAGTATAAAGCAGGGTGTAATTTGGGTAGTGAGTTGCTATTCTTTCCAGAAATGTTTTCCTTAGCAGTGGGTTAGGGGTTTCTGTTTTCCTTAGTGAGAGCATTGAAAAATCGACTGGAGGACAGTTAGATAGCCATGGAGGGAAAGATGAGTACAGTGGATAGTCATATCTTTAAATTTCGGTAGGGCAGACCCCATATTGGTAGAGATACCGAAAAATCGGTAGGTTCGAGACCACTGTACTAGAGTGGCCCTCACAACCGCCGGACGCAAACCCTATTGAAAACGTTTGGCCCCTTGTAAAGAGAAAGCTTAGAGGAAAGACCCTGAGGACTTTATATTGCGAGATTCGAAAATCATTGCCGAAGTATGCAGGAAATCTCTTCGACAGCATGCCTTGAAAATGTCAGGCGATTATTGATGCAGGAGGCGATTGGACAACTTACTAAGGTAATTCCACCGTTGTTAGCAAAAAAAAAATTGTTTGGAATACATTTTTTCAAGAATATGAGCGGTCACTTTCTTACTTGTCATACTGTATGACGTCAAATTAACTCTTTTGATTTTGTAATCCAATAAAAAATTTTCAAACCCTTCATAGTAAAACTGTATTAGTTATTGATAATTTTTTCAACATTTAAAATTATATATTATGCTCTAGCCGTGCCCGCGGCTCCGCTCGCGTGGACTTGATTCACCTTTATCGTCACTGCTTATTCGTTATGTTTATATTATTATATAGCTCAAGTGGCCTTAGAGGCCCATGGCTTGGTTGCATACTTGTCTCCACTTCTTTTTGTCTCCTGTTAGCTTTTCCCAGTGCGGGATTCCCATCAACTCCTGATCTTGCTTTACTGCCTGAATCCATGTAGATCGAGGGCTACCCTTGCCTCTTCTTCCAACCACTCCTCTTATTAGGGCTTGCTTTACCTGTCTTTCTTCCTTCATCCTTGCCACGTGTCTCAACCATCCTAATCGCTGGCTTATTATGATTTGGCTTATAAGGGGTTTCGTATATAGGCATTTTAATTCGTAGTTTGTTCTTCTTCTCCATAGTCCCTCTTCTTTCCTTCCTCCGTAGATTCTCCTCAAAGCTTTCCTTTCCCACACCTCCAACGTCTCCTTTTCTCTTGCATTCAGTTTCCACATTTCGCATCTATATGTCACCGTAGGTCTGACAACTGTCGTATATATTCTTTCTTTTGCTTTTCTTGATACATTCTTTGATTTCAATATTGGATTCATTGCCCCCAAACATCTCTGCCCTTTCGCTATTCTTTCTTGTATCTCCGTCCTTTCTTGTCCACTCCCTGTTATTGTTACTCCCAGATAATTAAATTTGTCTACTTTTTCAAACATATATCTTTTCCCTAAGTTGTTTATTATATCTAAACTTTTGTTGTTTTTGTTATCCTTCTTCTTTTTAATTTCCAAGTATTTTGTTTTTTCCTCATTTATCTTTAGTCCTCTCATCCTTCCCCTTTCTTCTATCCTACTTATGGCTTTTTTGAGGTTCTCTTTTGCTCTTGCAATCACTGGTGCATCATCCGCATAGGCCAATCATTGGCAGGTTTGTTGGTATATCGTTCCATTTGTTTTTATTTCTCCCGGATTATCTTCTCTAGTACCAAATTAAATAGACATGTCGACACTGGTTCCCCCTGTCTTAATCCTCTCTTCACCTTAAACTTGTCTGATACTTTGCCTTCAACCAACACTCTATTTTCTGTGTCGTTCAGGGTCATTCTCACTATGCGAATCAATTTACTAGGAATTTTTAGTTCTTCCATTATCTTGTAGAGTCCTTCTCTATTTACAGAGTCATACGCTTCTCTGAAATCCACAAAGACCAAGTGTAGTGCCAAATTTTGTTCTAAGCTATTATCTTGGATTTGCTTAATCGAAAATACCTGGTCTGTAACCGATCTATTTTTCCTAAATCCACGCTGGTACTTTCCCAGAATAGACTCGGCTTTCTCTGCTAGTCTGTTTTTGATAGTCAACACTACTATCTTGTACACGACATCCAGTAAGGCTATTGCTCTATAATTAGCACATATAGTTTTTTCTCCTTTTTTGTATATTGGAGAAATGAGCGACTCTCTCCAGCTCACTGGCATCCTTTCTGTTTCCCATATTTCTTGCACCAACCGGCATATTTCATTTTCCAGATCTACTCCGCCAGCTTTTATCAGTTCTACAATTTTCACACCGGGGCCTTATTTTTTTTGGGTTCTTATTTCTTCTTTTGCAGGGTTTATTTGTCCCCTCCTGCCCTTCAGTTAATTTTGCTTCCTATTTCTCATTCAACTCATTTTCATCTCCATTCAGTGTTTCAGTCTTTCTGCGAAGCTTACTGCTAAACTTCCATCTTTTTTCCTACATATTAGCATTTTGTCTCTGTTCATTCCCTTTGTATTTTATAAAAAAAAACACGTAAATCGGATAAGTGGTTCTTGAGTGCTAAGCGCAGTAATGGATAGACAGACAGACAGAGAGACGTTACGTTTCATATATATTATAGATTTTTTTTAACATATATTAAATTAAGAATTAAAAAAAATCACGTAAATCGGATGATTGGTCTCGAATGATAAGCACACTAATGGACAGACAGACAGAGGGACTTTGCGTTTTATATATATTATATAGATTATTATTATTATTATATAACCTGGTCAGAGAACATATGTATGAATTTTAAAAATCACGTAAATCGGATAAGTGGTTCTCGAGGGATAAGCGCACTAACGGACAGACAGACAGACAGAGAGACGTTGCATTTTACATATATTATAGATATAGATTATTATTATTACTATATAACCTGGCCAAAGAATATATGTATGAATTTAAAAAAAGACACGTAAATCGGATAAGTGGTTATCGCCTGATAAACGCACTAATGGACAGACAGACAGACAGAGAGACATTGCATTTTATATATATTATAGATTATAGATATTCTCTGCTACATAATATTGTTTCAAATTTAATAGTTTAGGCTGTGTACTGCAAGGGAACGCGCTAGCGGCAACCTTTTTTCCGACTTCATTCGCTATTATCGTCACTGCTCATTTCCTATGCTACCTATAGTAATAAAATATAGCCTATAACCTGGCCAGAGAACATATGTATGTTTAAAAAAAAAACCGTAAAACGGATAAGTGGTTCTCCAGTGATAAGCGCACTAACGGACATACAGACAGGCAGACAGAGAGACGTTGCATTTTATATATATTATAGATTACTAACAAATCTATTCCCAATAATTTTGAAAATAAACCCTCTACTAATACAACTTTTGCCCCAGAATTTTCAAGACGGTAAATTTTGCAGTTGCGCAGGACATTGAAGTGCTATCGTTCAAGCCGCTGGCACCCGCTCACTTCACCTGTACCTGTCACACCGCCCGCGCCTCCTGTACCACCCACGTTGCTCGAAGTAAGACCCTCACGAAGGAGAGTCAGAAACTTGTATCTCTAAACTGCTGAGACTAAAAGGTTCCCCAGGACTCGGCGTAGCCCCGTATTTCCAGGTTAATATGAAAAATACGCTATAATACGAAACGAGTCAAGTCAAGCTCAAAAATCCTGCCGACGATACCACGCCACTTTATCTCTGTCAAAACCTTTTATGCGCCGTTTATCCCAATTGTGAAAATGAACACTTTGGAGAATCTCGAGCGGTTGCTCTTGGCATATCCAAGGCATTCGATCGTGTTTGGCACGATGGACTGTTGGCTAAGTTACACTCTTATGGTATGTCTGAAAGGTTCTGTTTGTGACTCTCATGTTTCCTCAGAGAGCGTTCTTTACGAGTGGCGGTCGACGGATTTCTTTCTAACACCTTCACTATTAACGCCGGTGTGCCCCAGGGCTCCATACTGTCTCCTACTCTCTTTCTCGTTTACATTAATGATCTACTGGAAAAGACCGGGAATCCAATCTACAGCTTTGCAAATGACAGTACGCTTGTCTCTTCATTCACTTTGCACGCTCGGACATCGGCTGCTCAGGCGAATATCCGCAGAGAGCAGGAGGTCGTTCAATTTAACAAAGATCTGGAAGAAATTCTATCTTGGGGTGACAGTAACCAAGTAGAATATAACGCTACAAAAACCCAGACGGCAGTTTTTTCTAAAAAAGTTAACGTTGCTGAACCCGACATAGTCATGTCGGGGCACTCCATTCCCCTAGCATCGTCGCTCAATTTGTTGGGCGTTAGTTTGGAAGCAAATATGTCCTGGCATGAACATGTTGCAGGTATTGCAAGGAGAGCTTCTCAAAAGTTGGGAATATTATTTCGAACTAGAAAGCTTTACACCCCACAACAACTGTTAATTCTTTACAAAGCTCAAATTCTATGGAAAACTATGGAATACTGCTCCCACGTTTGGGGCTCCGCTCCCAAACATACACTGCATTTGTTGGATTCTGTTCAGAGAAGAGCGGTCTGTCTGATTGGAGACCCGGAATTGACCGGCGGACTTGATTCGCTGGAACATCGAAGAACGGTTGGCCACTTGAGTCTGTTCTACAAGTATTTTCATGGAAAGTGTTCGAAGGATGTAGCCCGATTAATTCCTCCCAAAGCGGTGGCTGTTAGAACTACACGTCGCGCTGGTGCTTCACATCCGTATGAGGTTCAGCTTGTTACTCCGCGTACAACGCTTTTCAAGCAGTCTTTTATATGGAGAACGTCATCCCTTTGGAATAATTTGGCCAGCGCTGTGTTTCCCACCGAGTACAATTTACAGCGATTCAAGAACAACGTGAATCGCTTCTTCCGCACACATGCCGCTCCTGGAGAGCTTTAGGGACTTCCCTGCAGCACGTGTGCTAGACTCATAAAAAAAAAGAACCGAAAGGATGATAGCATCTCCTTGTAATTTCTGCGTCAACGGGATGTACCTGGTGCCAATATATTACTTAAATTTAGTCGATATTATTTGATACTAAAGCAAATCGAAAAATAAATATTTTTACGAGAACACACTTTTCGTTGTATTTTCTCTTATTTAAGCTTATGAACTCAATACAAGAGAAAACACAAGTTCCAAAAATCCTGTATATCGTAAACGTTAAATTACGAAATTGAAATTTTAGCTGAAAATTTTCATATTTACTATAAATAAAAGTTGTTTTTATCAAAATCGATAGATGAGAGGTAACTTCTAATAAATAAAACATCGATAACGTACGCCAGCTACACCTACAGAGACCTATAATATTTTTGGATCGTAAACAGGCACGTGTACCATTTTTATCTTAAAACAAATGGCCAAATGAAACTGAAATAACAAAAAAATACTTTAAACAAAGTGATGGTTGATTGCATGACCGTCGGCCCTTTAAGAAGGAATATTAGCTTCTTTTCAAGCCTTCCATGTGGTAATTTATCGCCACGATGTAGATCTCCGAATAGTTTATGTCTGTTCCGAGTTCAAGCCGCAACTCCACATGGGATGTGCATAGAGGTTTCTTCCTCTTCACTATATAGTCTGCATGCCTTGGGACCATTGTGGATACCCACTTTCTGTAAGTATTTTCTAAGGTGGCAGTAGCCGGTGATTAGTCCCAACACTAGTTGCTAAACAAAGGACGTCAGTTATTATTTCCCTTAAGGGGCCGCCAATTACGTCCCTAGCCAACGATCTAGTCATTGCTGATATAACTATCTTACATAGGGGTATTTCAGCGCTTTATGTGGCTAAAATAATATTTTTTGTTTTTAGATATTTTAAATCGGATTAGTCATATTTTGAAGAAAAATACATTTTAATATATAAAAAAATGACCGGTCAAGTGCAAGTTGGACTTGCGCAATTAGTGTTCCGTACGTTAAAATGAAAATTTTCGTTACAGAAGTATAAAATGATCAGTGACTTCACAAAACATATCTCAAATGAATTTTGAACAAGGTTTTTTTTCCGATCTTTAGTGAAAACTGATGACCTTGAAATTTTTATTTTTTTTATATACCAGATAAAATATTAAAGGTAATGCACTCGTGATAATTTTCGTTCAACCTACACCCTGTAGAGAATATTCCAGAATTTTTTTAAAATCTTTTGATCAGTAATTTTCGAGATAAGGTTGGGAGGAGAACAATTTTTTTTTTTGTCGCACTTTTTTGAAAATAATACAGATCATTGTGAGCAAGTATTACATTATATATATTTTTGAAGTCGTATTTTTATCAGCTTTCATTTGATACCCCACTTGATGGCCTGGTAAAAAAAAAATCACTTCCGATTTCACCCCCCAAAACTAATCCCTTAAGTCAAAATTTAACTTTCAAAACTACATGGCTCTGATGAGGCCATCAATTCCTATATTAGTGCCCAATTTCAACTTTCTATGTCAAATAGCTTCGTAGAAAATCGGGTGTGACAGACAGATAGAAGGACACCGAAGTGATCGTACGGAACACTATTGAGAAAAAAAAACAACAAAAAGTACAAAAATAATTATTCACGCTGAAGAATCCCACGTCTCTTCGCCCGCGCTCTCGACTTCCTCTGCAGATTCCTCTTCTTCGGAACTTTCGTCGTTAATATTGGGTTCAGCGAAAACAAGCATTTGTATTGCTTCTTTACTAAAGGGCATAGATCTTTTTTTGGGTCTTTTTAGTTTATACTAGATATTAAGAGATCTGAGCTGAGCAATCATCTGTTAAGAACATCTAAATTGCATTCTTTTTTTGACAATTTTCTAGCAAAATTTTGCCTGTACAGGCGAAAGTGCTTGCTTCGCACCTCTGCTGCTTCTTCAGACAGGAATCCAATGGGCAAAAGTGCTTTTTCCATTACTATTGCATCCAGGGATACAATTCCATATTTTTGTCGATCTCATATCCATTTTTCAAGGCAATATTACTTCCAAAATCACTTTCAAGCGATTTATGAGATTAACGTCGACACCGGTAATTTCAGCGGCCACCTCTGGATTAGCAAAAAATCTCCTACTTATATTGCCCTCATTGGTGTTACCAAATCCAGCTTTTGGCACATCTATGATTAAGCTCGTTTGCTCTCTGAATTTTGCTTGTATTTCTGCCTTTTTTTGCTTGTCAATTTCTTTGTCACTGTCCGATCTTGGCTGCCACTTTTGCATTTCCCTTTTCCCCGATCCTAGCGTGCAATCCAGACAGGCCAAACCATAATGCATCTGTGCCGGCTAATTTTTTATATTAAGGTCATTAAGGTGCCTCTTTCGCCGGATAACAAGTCCTTTTTATTTATTACGCTTTTTAAATAAATAAATTTAAAAAAAATGGTAAAAAATATTAAATTTCATTCTAAATTGTTTTTAGGATATCAGATAACGAACATAAAATTATAGTTATTTGTAAATTAACAATTTAGTAAGAATTTAACAACAAATAAGCAACAAATTAGCAACAAAATATATGATAGGGGGTTTTCGAGGTCGTAGAATACTACTATAATGTTTCTTCTTTTCGCCATTAGGAACTTATACTTCTCAACATCAGTACAATTAATTGGTAATGCGAAATACAAATCGAGAAAAGTTGATTTCTTCGTTTTTCGCATACCAGCTTCATTAAAAATGGATATGGTGCTAAAAAACTTATAATAAAAAGGCAAATCTGTCTGTAATTGTCGAGATATACAAATTCTTTGAAAGAGCAGTTCTGCATCAATGGGAACCTTTTCGATGTGTTTACTGTTAACAGATAAATGTGGAGAAACTCTATCTTTTCTTGTTAATTTTAAGTCCCCGAAGCACACGTTATCGAGCTTCTTCATTGTACGATGGTAGGATACAACGAATTGTATTAAGTTACGCATACCTATTACTCCATCGAAAGCTGACACAGCAGCTTTCGAGCCGACAGAGTGGTTGACACAATCAACGCTTAAAAGCAGGTGACTTTTCGAGGGATCCTTCCTCAGGCATATACAGTTATTGTAAAGCAACTGAAAATAGACAGAAGTCCATATTTCAGCTGTTCTCTGGTCCGTCAAATCCAGCCGTATCACGGCTCGTCAGTCAGGCTAGGATTGACAAACAAGAGAGCGAAATCAACTGGTACTTATCCCAGAAGTTACGGAGTACGATGGTTGGATACAATGAATTGTATTAAATTTGAGTTGCTTTACAATAACTATATATGCCTGAGGAAGGATCCCTCGAAAAGCGCTACCTGCTTTTAAGCATTGCCTTTGTCAACCACTCTGTCGGCTCGAAAGCTGCTGTGACAGCTTTCGATGGAGTAATAGGTATGCGTAACTTAATACAATTCGTTGCATCCTACCATGATACTCCGTAACTTCTGGGATAAGTACCAGTTAATTCCGTTCTCTTGTTTGTCAATCCTAGCCTGACTGACGAGCCGTGATGCGGTCAAACGTGTCTCAGGATGGATTTGACGGACAAGAAAACCGCTAGTAAACTACTGAAATATGGACATCGCAAAAAATTTCCATTCCTTCCAGGACATCTTGACAATTAAGAGACGCTTGAATCCACTGGTATACGACGCTGTCACTTGCTCCTCGGCGAAAAGGACCTCCTTGAAGGTTCATAGATCTCATCAAAGTTGCTTCAATTGTATAATCGGTAGAAGTGCCAGAATAAAATTTATTTTATTGACAGTAAAGTATTCTTCTTCTGTATGCTTTTAAATTCATTTGGATCCATCCTATCTGCTAATTTTTTCATGTCCTGAATATAACACGTAGGCTGAAACGTTTTTGGTCCGACACATAGATGACGTCCTCTTTAAAAAATCCATATGATTTTTAGGAAGTACTAACCTTCATATGGTACGTGTCAAAATTTCATGACATTTTGACGATTAGTTCACCAGTTACAGTGGTTTTAGTGACGCTACTTTTGATATTTTCAAAACAATGTAAAAAATCGAATTTCGTGTGTTGATTAAATACTGTTTTTTGATGGGAAAAAATACCGTTCAAGCAAAGCAATGGCTTGATAAGTGTTACGGGGACTCTGCTCCTGGAAAATTACTCATCATTTACTGGTATGCTGAATTTAAACGCGGTCGTACAGATACAAATCATGTTGAATGCTCTGGGCGCCCAAAGGAGGTGATTACACCGAAAAACATCAAAAAAATCTACAAAATTATTTTGGATGGGCGTAAAGTGAAATTGAATGAGATAGCTGACACCTTAAAGATATCAAAAGAACGTGTTGGTCATATTTTGCATGAATATTTGGGCATGAGAAAGCTCTGTTTGAAATCGGTACCGCGTTTGCTCACAGCGGACCAAAAACAACAACGTGTTGATGATTCTGAGCGCTGTTTGGTCCTGTTTAACCGCATTAAAAAGGATTTTTTCATGCGATACGTGACAATGGATGAAACATGGATCCACTACTACACACCGAAATCAAATCGGTACTCGGCTGAGTGGACAGCAGCCGATGAAAGCCGCCCGAAGCGACCAAATACACAATAGTCGGCTGGGAAGGTATTGGCCTCTGTATTTTGGGATGATGGAATAATTCTCAACGACTATACTGAGAAGGGAAAAACCGTCAATAGCGAATATTATATGAAGTTATTGGTGCGTTTGAAGGTAGAAATCGCAAAGAAACGGCCCCAAATAAACAAGCAAAAAATGCTCTGTCATCAAGACAATGTTCCGTGTCACAAGTCAATGGTTACGATGGTAAAATTACATGAATTGAAGTTCGAATTGCTTCCTCATCCACCATATTCCCCAGATTTGGCCCCCAGCGACTATTATCTATTCACAGACCTCAAAGAAATGCTCGCAGGAAAGAGATTTGGCTCCAATGAAGAAGTTATCGTCGAATCTGAGGCCTATTTTGAAGGCAAAGACAAATCCTACTACAAGAAAGGTACAAAAATGTTAGAAAAGTGTTGGACTGATTGTATCGCTCTTGAAGGAGACTGTATTGATGAATAAAGTCGAATTTTGCCAAAAAAAAATGTGTTTTAAGTAAATAGACCAAAAACTTTTCAGCCTAGCGTTATAGTTGTGCTGTTTTGGCATAAGGGAAATGACCAGTTGCATGAAAATAGAGAATCATCAACTCTGTTGTATGTAAATGTGCATGCCAATCATCCATCCTTTCAGCAGCAATATTTGCTTTCAATATTGATACCATGCGAAAATATTACACCCATAATTTACTGGTACGGATTCTTTTCTCCAATTCGGCTAATTTTTTTTTCAAATATTTCTGATATTGTATCAAAGGTTTTATTTTCTTTAAAATTCATTCATATTATTCATTAATAACTCATTAATTGATTAATTTTAATATTACAATTAAATTTTAACAAACATATTATATTAGGTATAAATTATATTATAAAGGGTCGTTATCATATTTATTATTTTTATGTTATTGTTATTTTATAACATTATTATTATGTACACAGTATTTAAAAAAGTATATTTTTGTCCTTATGAGGAGAAATATTTGAATTATTGTGTAAAAACGATTAAGCATCGCTATGAGACGCTATATATAATGGTCGCATATTGGGCCTGGTCAAGTTCCGGGTGATCCAAATTTGCTGAAGTTGGTTTATGGCAGTCAGGACTACTCAACCATTTTGCCCCATTTATTTGGACCCTATGAAGAGAAATACCCAAATTATGGAGCAAAACCGTCCATATACCGCTGTGCGGCGTTACATATACTGGTCGAATATTGGGTCTGAACGACTTCTGAGGGGTCAGAAGTGGTTGGAAATCGTTTGTAATAGTATATAATTAAATATTTGGTACGTTTTCACTCCATACCAAAATGTAGAGGGTGGTAGGGGGTGAAAAGGGGAGTGAGAAGGGGTGCTAAATGGTAAAAATGCATAAGAAATCTTACATTTACATCAAAAACCCCTGAAAAGTCATTTATAAATGAATCATTAATGTTCCGTACGGAACACTTATAAGATGACTTCGGTGTCTGTCTGTCTGTCACACCCGATTTTCTCCGAAACTATTTGTCATAGAAAGTTGAAATTTGGTAATAATATAGGAATTGATGGCCTCATCAGAGTCGTGTAGTTTTGAAAGTTAAATTTTGACTTAAGGGCTTAGTTTTGGGTGAAATCGAAAATAAAAAAAAATTTTTTACTAGATCATTGAGTGTGGTGTCAAATGAAAGCTTGTGAAAATACGAGTAATATATATATACATATATATATATATATATATATATATATATATATATATATATATATATATATATATATACATACATATATATATATATATATATATACATATATATATATATATATATATATATATATATATATATATATATATATATATATATATATATATATATATATATATATATATATATATATATATATATATATATATATATATATATATAATGTAATACTTGCGCGCACTTTTCTTTGTATTATTTTTAAAAAATCGCGAAAAATCGCTGTCCCCCCACCTTATCTCAAAAAGTACTAATCAAAAAATTTTGAAAAAATTCTGAAATATTCTCCACGGGGTGATAATTTATATGGTATACAAAAAAACAAAAATTTCAAGGTCATCAGTTTTCAGTAAAGATTGGAAACAAACTTTGTTGAAAACTCATTTGGGATGTGTTTTGTGAAATCACTGATCATTTTATACTACCGTTATTTTAAAAGCAATCAACGTATGGAACACTAAGTGTGCGAGTTCAACTTGCACTTGACCAGTTTTATTTTTTTATAATTTGTTTATTAAAAAAGCGTAATTTGTTTATAACAATTTTATAACCAATTTACTACCGACCATTTTTTATAGACTTTGTTATTTAGGCCAAAACGACTCGAATGCCGCCTACATCATTCAAATCGGTGCTTCTCAACTCTACTTAGAGGTTTATGTCTCTATTGCCTGGACTACTAATCAGTTATAGTTAGTCTGTTCTGATATTGGATCGTTTTAGTAAATTAGAATAATGCTAAAAGTTTTAACCTCAATAAAACTAGATCAAAATATTAAACATTTAAAAGTTTTAAATTAGGTTAGGTTAAATTACGTACTGACATGTAACTTTGCATGTATCACCATCTTACGTAAGTACAATATTATGAACCGGAAAAGAAATAGAATTTTTATGTGTATGATTAGGGGATAATGTAAATTTAAATTTTTAAAAATTAAAGGGAAATAATATCTTCGTGAAAAATTTACTCTCCGAGATTTTTGCATTTCTTCATGTTTCAGGGCTCCCAGGTTACGAAAAACACTTATTTTCGTCAGTCTCGCGGTCTATTCGCACGACGACTCTCGAACAAAATTGATTTAAAATTTGGTACGTATAGTAATACTTGCCATAAGAATTAAACCTATTTTTTTTAGCGTATGGAACACCTATGGGATCACTTCGGTGTTCGCCCATCTGTCTGTCTGTCACACCTGATTGTCTCCGAAACTATTTGACGTAAAAAATTGAAATTTGTCACAAATATAAGGAATTAATGGCCTGATCAGAGCCGTGTAGTTTTAAAAAATAAATTTTGTCTTAAGGCGTTAGTTTTGGGGTGTGAAATCGAAAGTAAAAAGAAAATTGTCAAGGTCATCGAGTGGGGTGTCAAATGAAAACTTGTCCAAACACGAGTTCAAAAATATATATGATGTAATTCTTGCGCAAACTTTTCTTTATACTGCGTCTCGGAAAAAGTTCGTGGCGTTTTTCCCGGTAGATGGCGTCAATTGCAAATAACTTAAGAAACACAGATCGCAGCGACACCACTAAACGTTCGTTGGAAAGGTGACACTTCGAGCGTTACTTTGAGTGTATAAACATCGAAATTGGTGCAGTGGTTGGAAAGTTGTTTGCGTTTGAAAATGTAGAAAAGTAATGAAAAATTGCGCTATATTTTGCAATATTATTACGACAAAGGGACGAAAAAAAATGTGCTGTATACGGTGAAGGTACTTTATCAAAATCTGCTGCGCGGAAATGGTTCGCTCGCTTTCGTTCTGGTAATTTTGATGTGAAAGATGAGTCACGCTCTGGTAATCGAATTACTGAAAAAGCTGATGTAATTCTTGAAAAAGTCCAGCAAGTTAAGCATATCAGCAGTGTCGATATTGGTATGGAGCTAGGCACTGACCACAAAACGGTTTTGAACCATTTACACAAAGCTGGCTACAAAAAGAAGCTCGATGTATGGGTTGCTCCTGAGTTGAGCGCCAAAAATATGATAGACCGAATTAACATCTGCGATGCGCTGCTGAAACGCAATGAAATCGAGCCATTTCTGAAACGTGTCATAACCGGTGATGAAAAATGGATCACGTACGATAATCGGAAGCGTAAAAGATCGTGGACAAGGGATGGTGAGCAGTCACAAGCGTTCGCGAAGCCAGGATTGACGCCGAAAAAGGTGATACTGTGTGTGTGGCAGGACTGGAAGGGAATCGTCCACCATGAGCTACGTCCGGTTGGTCAGACGATTGATTCTCAACACTACTGTGGACAACTAGAGAGATTACGCTAGGCAATTGAAAGAAAACGGCCCGAATTGATTAGGAATTGATAGAGAAGGTGTTGTCTTCCATCATGACAACGCCCGACCACACACTTCTTTGATGACCCGTCAAAAATTGTGAGAGCTTGGTTGGGAAGTTTTGATGCAATCACCGTATAGTCCAGACATAGCACCCTCTGACTATCACTTGTTCCGATCTCTGCAGAACTCTCTCAAATAAATTAAGCTGCTTTCAAAAGAAGCCTGTGAAAACCACTTGATTCTGTTTTTCAACCAGAAACCACAGAAGTTCTTCACCGATGACGTCATGGCTCTACCCAAAAAACGGCGAAGCATTGTCGATAATAATGGAGCATATTTGGTTTAAATAAATTCATTTTCACACTATAAGAAAACCAGTTGAATTTTACTAAAAAAACGCCACGAACTTTTTCCCAGACCTGATATTATTTTTAAAAAATGACCAAAAATCGCTATCCCCCCACCCTATCTCTAAGAGTACTGATCATAAAATTTCCAAAAAATTCTAGAATATTCTCCATAGTGTGTAAATTAAATGATAATTATCACGAGTGCATTACAGTGAGTGTAAACAATTATTCACGAAAATACTCACCAAACGTCTACTAAATAAATTTGAGTTTTTCCTTTCAAAAAACAGGCAGGTTTCTCTTCAGGGTATGGAACAAACGACCATCTGCTTACAGTTAAAATTCTCATTGAAAAATGTATAGAATATAATAAGTCTTTTGTGCTCATATTTGTGGACTTTGAAAATGCTTTTGATTCTGTAAATCAGCAGAGACTTTTAAAAGCGCTTGCTGAGTGTCGTATTGATCATGGATATTCCAATGTAATTAAACATATGTGAAAATGCCACCGCTCATGTTAAACACAAACTAACCAAGCCACCAGTAAATTTCGAATCGAAAGATGCGTGCGGCAGGGTGATACGCTCTCTCCCAAGCTTTTCGTAACACTTCTAGAAAGTATTCTATAATCAATAAACTGGGAAAGAATGAGACTTGACGGTGAAAAGTTAAATCACCTCTATTTCGCCGACGACATTGTCTTAATAACAGACAAAATGCAAGAAGCACAAATTATACTGTACATGCTTCAGGAAGCCTCAGGAACGGTTGATTTAAAAATTAATCTATCCAAGACCGAGTTAATGACATACTTTATATTAAGCGACATCTTTTGTGTTCTCTAGGCCTCCATTCAACTATACGGTGTGTCCATCTGTTATCATTTAGCCTTGCGATATACCCCGCCCAATTCCACCTTAATATACATATTCGTTGTTTTACATCTGTTACTTTTGATCTTCTTCATATCTCGATGTTAGGAATACGATCTTGGAGTCTAATATTTAGCATTCTTCTCTCCATTGTTCTCTGGGTTACCTAGTAACATATGTTAATACCGGCAGTATATATTGATCGAATATTCCGGCTTTTATTGTATTTAGGAGGTCCAATTTAAATGTAGATTGTAACCTTCTGAACGCAGACCAAGCTAACGAGACTCTTCTATCCAATAAATATATAATTGTTTTACCTTTCTTATTCTTTCACCTTCTATTAATAGTTCCTGGCTGTTATCTTGACTTTCGTTGTTCAAATATTTGGTTTTGGTGCAGTTTATTTTTAGACCTATTTCTCAAGACTTGTTATTGAATTCCATCAGCATTTCTTGTAATTCTTCTTTTGCATTGGCGATTAGAGTGATATCATCTAAGTGATTTAATCGTTCACAGTCTAGTATTCTTTTATTTTCCCACTTTAGCGATTTGAACATGTCTTCTAGAGTCAAAGTGAACAACTTTGGGATATCGAGTCGCCTTGTCTAATTCGTCTTTTAATTTTGATTTTATTTGTTTTTTCTTCAAGCATTATTTGTGATGTGGCATTTTTATATATGTATTCAAGAAGAGTTGTGTACTTTTTATCGACTCCGCTGTTACTTAAGGCCTTAAGGACTGTCCATATCTCTATCGAATCAAATGCTTTTTCGTAGTCAACCAATCTAATCGTTTAAAGATTGTCCAAAGTGCTGTATCTCCGTCTAAATCCCGCTTGTTCACGTGGTTGGTAACTGTCTAATTTGTTCGTTAATCTATATGTTGTGATTCTAGTGATGATTTTGTATAATACGATAACAGGCTAATGGGTCTGTAATTCTCCAATTTAAATTTGTTTCCCTTTTTAAATATAACCACAATTAAGGCGTTTACCCAAGGTGTTGGTATTTTACTTTCTATGAGCCACCTATTAAATAGGGCTTGAAGAGATTTTATTATCGATGCCCGTCCATACTTTATCATTTCTATGGTTATTTCATCGGTTCGTCCGTTGTTACATCAGGAATTTCTTCAGATCCCACATTTCTTACTATCACTCTATTTCCTTCTTTCCCAGGTGGTGGTGATATATATATATATATATATATATATATATATATATATATATATATATATATATATATATAATATATAATAAAGAGAGAGAAAGCAAAAGTTGCCGTATCTAACAAAATCCTAAGGTATGAAAACAGTTGGGGAAGTCGGCAAGAGGGCACAGCAGATGTTCACACAATATTCATTTAGCCAATATTTCGGTCCTAGGTTGGGACCTGCGTCAGGGCACAAACTGAAAAAGAGATAATGAAGCAACCAGTAAGGAAAGTCGGGCGTAGCAAGTTATCATTGTTAAGTTTAATTTTAAATTTATAATTCTTGTTGTTATAAAGAAGTATACATTATTATTATTATTATTATTACACAAAAAAGTTCTTCTTTCTCACATTTAGTCAGTGTGGTTCCATGTTTGGCTGACGGGCCTAAGCCAAGTCAGCACAAACGCTATTACCATTCCGTATTAAGGAATGACCTGACAATGTTACATGTTTTCAAAATCACTGACTTCTGAATGTTTTTGTGTATGTTTGTGTTGAGTCCCAATTGTACCAAGTGTGGTGTGAATGTTATTGGTGTAAGGCCTGTGACTGATATAATGAAGGAGACAATGATGACTTTTTCTTGTTTCCATAGCCTTTTTATTTCCGTTGCAAGGTCTGTGTATTTGGAAATTTTTTCTGTGTATTTCGTTTGGATGTTTGTGTCGTTGGGGGGACAGCTATGTCAATCAGATAGGTGACTTTTTCTTTTTTGCACTGAAAAGTAATATCGGGTCTATTGGCAGAGACTGTTTTATCTGTATGGATACCAATGTCCCAGTAGAGCTTTTAATCTTCATTTTCAATTATGGATGTTGGCGTGTATTTGTAGTAGGGATCTGAGTTTTCTATGAGTTTGTATGTTATGGCTAGTGCTTGGTGAACTACTCTGGTAGCTGAATCATGCCTGGCTGTGTACTCTGTTCCGGCCAATATTTTACATCCGCTCGTTATGTGTTCGATCGTTTCTTTCTGCTGGTGGCATTTCCGACATCTGTCCTCTGCAATAGTCGGGTCTTTGATGATATGCTTTTGGTAGTTTCTGGTTAATATGACTTTATCCTGGATGGCAAGTAAGAAGCCTTCTGGTTCCGGGAATAGCTGCCCATCCCGTAACCAGGTGTATGATTGTTTTTTATTTACATGGTCTTGTTCTATGTGGTATCTGTGTTTTCCGTGGAGTGTTTTCTCTGACCACGTTTTCATCTTTTCCTGTTGTAATTGGATGTGACTGTGTGTATCTGCTGGGTGGTCTACCCGGGACAAGTAGAGTGGGGTATAGTTTTTGTCTGCTTTGACTGTTGCTGTGTGGAGGCTGGTTTGCTTGGTGTGAAAGAACTTCCTAAGTGCTTGTATTTGTTTTGTGTGTAATGATCTGATGTCTATAATTCCTCTCCCGCCTGCCTTCCTTTCGATGGTAAGTCTTTCTTTGCATGCGTTGGGGTGTAATTTCCTGTATTTGGTGAATTGAGATCGTATAAGGATGTGAATATTTTCTATGTCTGTTTGTGACCATTTGATGATATCAAATGAATATGTGAGTATAGGTATAGCGAACGTGTTGGTGACTTTAGTGAGATTTTTAGAATTGAGTTTTGTTTGCAAAAGTTTCGTCAGTCTGTTTTTGAATTCGGTTCTGAGCTCTGTTTTGATGTGAGTGTGGTTGAGTTTGGTGCTTTGTTGGAAGCCTAGATATTTGTATGTTTCTTTGTCGAACATGTTATCGAGTGTTTCATTGATGATGGTTTCTGTCTCATGGTGGCACTTCCATTGGCCTTTGTTGATGTGGAGCACTTTGCATTTACTTATACCAAATTCCATATTGACATCTAAGGTGAATATTTCTGTGATTTTGAGGAGTTTTTTCAGCTGTGTTTTTGTGGCAGCGTAGAGTTTTATGTCATCCATATATAGGAGGTGGTTTATTTTATGTTGATTCACTTTTTGGTGTCTGATATTGAAGCCATGCTCTGTATATTTGAGAGTGGATTGAGACAGAGGCAAAACCATAGAGCGCTGAGCGAGTCTCCCTGAAATATACCCCGTCTGATGTACAGCTCTTCTGTTTGGATGCGTTCGGTTTGTGTTTCTAGGCGTATTTTGGTTTTCCATGTTCCATGCGCTAGAAATTGCCTGAGGTGTTGGTTGATTTTATAGATTTCTAGGGCTCTGATTAACCAGCTGTGGGGTATGGAGTCGAAGGCTTTTTTATAGTCTATGTAACCGATGTGAAGGTTTCTGTGTTCTTTTCTGGTTTGTCCCATAATCACGCTATCTATGATCAGCTGCTCTTTGCATCCTCGACTATTTTTCCTGCATCCCTTCTGCTCTTCTGTGATAATATTGTTGTCTGTTAGGTGTTGTTCTATTTTCTTAGAAATTGCGGCTGTGATGTTCTTGTATAGGGTTGGAAGACAGGTGATAGGTCGGTAGTTTGACGGGTTTGTGGTGTCTGAGCTTTTGAGTTTAACGTATGTTATTCCTTGTGTAAGGAAAGTGGAAAATGTGTGTGGTTGTAGAATGGCTTTGTTGATTTGGTGTGTGAGTGCTTCGTGTGTGGTGGTAAACTGTTTGTACCAGAAGTTTTGTATATTGTCTATTCCAGGACATTTCCAGTTGTGTGTGTGTTTGATAGTTTCTGTAATTTCTTGTGTATTTAATGTGGAATTTTCTTGTTCTGTCACATGTTTATGTTTGTCTTCTTCGGCTTCGATCCAGGGGGTGTTACTATTGTGTAGTTTGGGTTTTGACCAGATACTTTTCCAATAATCTGTGAGTTCTTGTTTGTTTGGTGGTTCAGTCACTGCTGTCTGTTTGTTGTACATAGTTTTCTCTGGTAGAACTGTTTTTCGTTTCTTCGGAAGAGGTTGTTGGTGTCTTTCCTCTCGTTTGATTCTTTGTATCTACGGAGTCCTGCGGCATATACAGATAGTTTTTGTTTCAAGGTATCGAGGATTTCTGGCAGTGTTCTGTTGGGAGACTTAGATTTGATATTGTTTACCCCCTGTATGACACGTTTGGACGCGTTCCCGCTTATAATCTGGGTAAGATGTCCTAGATCTCTCCTGATGTTGTTGATTTTGTTTTCTATTCTTATTTGCCATTTGAATTTTGGTTTTTCCTGTTGGGGTTTCCTTGTCGTTGAGGGAGTTTGTGATTATTTTGTGTTAGAGTGGTGATTGCTGCTGCGTATATTATTGTGTAAATGTCTTCGATTGTGCTTAAGTCTGTTATATACTGAGGTATGTTGAGGATTGGTTGCGTGCTCTGTTTGAAGATTAAACGAGGGATGGGATTTCTTGCTGTGGGGTCGGTGCCTGACCATCGAGCTAGATGTGACTCCATTTTTGCTTTGAGTGTTTGTATGAGAGGTGATTCGGGGTGATGTATGGATGTTGTTGAGGGTGGCGAGTGATTCATTTTGTTGTCTGTGATATGGTGTTGCGCGGTACTCGCAATATTATTTTGCGTTATGCTCCTCCTGGGTGGTGAGTCTTGTTGTGTTCGATCGACTGGGTGGTTGTGTGTGTGAGGCTGGTTCGGTATCTGCTTTATTGTTTCTGTTGTTTGGTTGGTCTGTGTTCAGTTCAACAGCCACTGTGTCCTTGATGGCTTGCAATTCGAAAGGTGTGAGGCGATTGTTCTTGGTAATAACTCTTTTTTGGTCTATTACTCTCTGTTCTGAAACAAGTAATTGCAGATGTGGATATTCGGTCAAGAAAGGTCTGTGCAGTTCCGGTCTGTAGCCCGATGTTATTGTTTCGAGTTTGGTGGCGGTGTAGTAACAACGCATCACCGTCCTGTTCATCTCATTCTTTATTATTATTATTATTATTATTATAAAGAAGTACCAAATTAAAAGTTGCAAGTGACTCACATGCAGTGTGCGAATTAATCTAACAAGAATGACCATAAATAACAATTGTCATAACAAAGACCGACACTGAAACAAAACAGCCACTATTCACTAACACAGGGCTGTCAAGGTCATGCCCAGTTCGAGCCAATTTCGGAGGTAAACGCCTCCCGCTGCCCCCACCACTGCTAGACGTTAAGCGGCCGAGCCACTGATCGGGGCTCGGCCGCTTACCAAACATAATGCGCTCCTCCTATGTCTTTCATAGCCGCTCCTGAGACTGCGCGAACGGCGGCAGCAGCAGTAGTGGGGGCAGCGGGAGGCGTTACCTCCGAAATTGGCTCGAACTGTGCATGACCTTGACAGCTCTGTACTAATATATTAATTTAAAAATATGGCATGTACAGCAAGGATGCCATTAGAAACCTTGGATGCTGAAAAATGAAAATACTCATTTATAATTAATTAACTACCTGTGATCTAAAAAGAAATGACAAGTTTGACAAGGCGTTGACAAAGGACAACTATCTGACAGAAGTAAGGGATCACTCAGAACAACTCTGACTTACCACTAATTAACCACCTTTTCAGATCACAGGTGGTTAATTAATTATTAAAGAGTATTTTGATTTTTCAGCATCCAAGGTTTCTAATGGCATCCTTGCTGTAAATGCCATATTTTTAAATTAATATATTAGTGAATAGTGTCTGTTTTGTTTCAGTGTCGGTCTTTGTTATGACAATTGTTATTTATGGTCATTCTTGTTAGATTAATTCGCACACTGCATGTGAGTCACTTGCAACTTTTACTTTGGTACTTCTTTATAATAATAATAATAACGTATACTTCTTTATAACAACAATAAGAACTTATTAAAAATTATAAATTAAACTTAACAATAATAACTTGCTACGCCCGACTTTTCTTATTGGTTGCTTCATTATCTCTTTTTCAGTTTGTGCACTGGTGAAGGTCTCAACCTAGGACCGAAATATTGGCTAAATGAATATTGTGTGAACATCTGTTGTGCCCCCTTGCCGAGTTCCCCAACTATTTTCATACCTATATATATATATATATATATATATATATATATATATATATATATATATATATGTATATATATATATATATATATATATATATATATATATATATATATATATATATATATATATATCACGTAGGCTGAAAAGTTTTTGGTCTGAGACATATATGTCGCCCTTTTCAATAAATCCATATAATTTTTAAAAAGTACCAACCTTCAAACGATACGTGTCAAAATTTCATGACATTTCGACGATCAGTTTACAAGTTACAGAGTGATTTTAGTGACGTTACTTTTCATATCATCAAAACAATGGAAAAAAATCGAATTTCATGTGTTGCTTAAACACTGTTTTTTGGTGGGAAAAAATACCGTTCAAGCAAAGCAATGGCTTGATAAGTGTTACGGGGACTCTGTCCCTGAAAAATCACTCATCATTTACTGGTATGCTGAATTTAAATGCGGTCTTACAGATACAAATAATGCTGAACGCTCTGGACGCCCAAATGAGGTGGTTACACCGAAAAACATCCAAAAAATCCACAAAATTGTTTGGTATTACCGTAAAGTGAAATTGCGTGAGATAGCTGACACCCTAAAGGTATTAAAAGAACATGTTGGTTATATTTTGCATGAACATTTGGGCATGAGAAAGCACTGTTCGAAATGGGTACTGCGTTTGCTCACAGTAGACCAAAAAACAACAACATGTTGATGATTCTGAGCTCTGTTTGGACCTGTTTGAGCGCAATAAAAGGAATTTTTTCATGCCATATATGACAATGCATCAAACATGGATCCACACCGGAATCAAATCGGCAGTCAGCTGAGTGGACAGCAGCCGCACAGTGCGAAATTTCTTGAGTTTACCGGAACTTAATTATTTAAACCAGTAAAACAGTTCTATTTGTTGTTTTTTTTTTTAATTTTTAATAAAAATTAATGTGTTTTATTTAAGGTTTTTCAGTTTATTTGTGTTTTTTATTATAGAACAATTAAAAAAAAACATACATTTTGTAACAACATTTTGAACATCTATTCAGAACGAGACTCATTGCAATCGTCTGAAGACTCGCAATCATTACATGGGTCTACATATCTTTCTAACAACTCTAAAACTTCTAGCGTAACTTCATTATGCTTGGTTTTGGGTGCTTTACAAAGACTAGCGATTTACGGATCCGATGAAAATAAGCAGTTGATTAAATAAATCCGTATTTGTGTCAATTCGGGATGTTTTTTTATTCAAAAGTTCGCGATATTTTCTGCAGTCTTTGTTTCTTGCCTACTGAGCTTCTTCAGAAAATTGTCCGATCGGAAGAATGCAAAAGGCTATAATATCCTTTCCATGACAAAGGACTTTATGCACACTTACGGGCATTGAGTACCAGAAATATTCTTTCAAATACAATTCCAAAGTTTCTGTTGCATATTCGCCGAACTTTTCTGAATCAATTTTAAGACCACAATTTAGGCACTCTAACAGCACATGAAAACGCTTGATCAATTCTAAATTAACGCCAGTTATTTCGGAAGACTTTTCGGCATTTCTAAAGAATTTCCTCGCGGTATTACCATCGTTTGTGTTTCCGGTCTGCTGTTTTGGCATATCTATAAGCAAGCCAAGCTCCTCTTTGAATTCTTGTTGAATGTATTTTTTCTTCTCTGCAACTTTTTTTTTTATTGTCTGCCCCACGAGCTTGCCATGCCTTAATATCCAGTTTGTACGATATATGTAAAATACATTCCAAAAAACTTATCCATGCATGGAGGGGTGATAGTCCAAGGGATAAAAAGGATTCATTTATATTTTTTTGAGGTATATCGCAGATGCTGTTCATTTCACTAGGTTTATCCCCACATAAGTAGCATGTTTGTGATGATGCACAGGATGATACAGCATTGCATACTTTACCATCAATCATACAAAAGATCATATTTGCTGTCACCTGAAATTGCTTGCCATCTACAAGTATAGTGGTTGGAGTAAGTTGAGATATTTGTTCTTTCACTTTGTTTACTTCTGAGGTAATTACACTGACTGTTTCTTTGGCAAAAACGAACTTAATGGGGCGACAGTACCGTGTGGAAGAAGAAGCAGGGTTTTTCCAAATTACTGACTGATTATCACCATTATCATTTACGGAGCACATTTGGATTGGTACCATTGATACACTAAACACACTATCATCAGAGCTATGTTTGTCCATATACTTTTGTCGATAATTAACTTGTTCCGCCCCACCACAACCCCCCTTTACGATAATATTTAGTGCTTTAACGTTTGATAAAGTTCTAAGAATCCCTTTTAGCCCTGTACAAAGTCTTGCTACGGTATGATTTATAAGCGACTGAGCTGATACTTCAGCTTAAACTTCAGTTATTATTATGTCCTTTGGATAGCACAACCTCTTTGCCTCTTTTACAACATAATAAGGTGGATACAAAGTGCAACGGTGATTTTTGCTTGATCTCGAACAATGTACTGATTTGACGATAAGTTTACATAATCGTGGGCTGTTTAAAGAAAAACATGCGAGCCTTCTTGATTTTGCTACCCCTTTCTGGAGAACCAGATGCCAGTTCCTTGACAATCGCTGCAGAGTTTCGTTTTCCAGATTGGTATAGCTTTGTCGCAGTTGCTTTGGCTAACTCGTCTTGACTACCGGACTTCAAAAGATGATGCACTTTTCTGTTTTGCACTTTAGGTTGACAATCCCTAAATTCTTTTTTAGGTCTGCCTGCATTGGTCCTCGATCCACTAGGCAATGCATTCCTTACAGCATTTGAAAATTTTACATTATTTTCAAGCCAGCTAGCATTTTTATTCAGAAATGATGCTAAATTTCGACTGGATTCCCTCCACCTTTTTTGTATTTTACAAACCAGCGCACGAAGAGTTGCCTTTAAACTGCAAAGAGCGTCAGATGTTAGCATTGGTGAGCCTATTTTTTCCAAAACAAAACCAATGATGGCGTCCGATGTCGGTTCTTCCTTCCACTTTTGGAATATGCAGTTATATGAAATTTGCAAAGTCATTCTGGAAAATGTTTAATTTAAAAGAAGATCGCAAAATATCGCAGAAGATCTTTTGTGTTTCCAACAGAGGAAAAAAAACCTTTCAAATTTTGTGCGTTTCAAGCTGGTATTATGTAGTATCACTTTTTAAAGTCTCCATTGAAGTTAAAAATGTAAATTTTACTTACTTCTTAAAAATCACTTTTTTCACGAACAAATCACACACGAGTAAGAAAAGATTTTGCAATTATTTAAATGCCAATAATTGACAATTTTCTTATAAAATAAATGAAGAAAAAATCATGGCTTACTGACTTGCCGTTTGTATGTACCACTCTATTAACTTAAACAAATCAAATAGCTTTCTGTAGGCAAAAAGTATGATTGAATAAGTAATGCAACTTTCAGGTCCATTTTGCAGTTGTTTTGCAGGGTTAATCCTCAAACTGAGTATGAGGTTTTAGAGGTGGGATATTAACCTACCAAAATAATGAATAATCTTATGCATTTTACGTATTTCAAAAATTGAATAAAGTTCCGCTAAACTTTCTAAATTTCGCACTGTGAGCCGGTAAAAATCGTCCGAAGCCCCCAAAGACACAACAGTCGGCTTGGAAAGTTTTGCCCTCTGTATTTTGGTATGCGCATGGAATAATTTTCATCGACTATGTCGAGAAGGTAGAAACCATCAAATCGCAAAGAAACAGCCCCAAACGAATAAGAAAAAAGTACTCTTTTATTAAGACAGTGCACCGTGTCACAAGTCAATGGTTACAATGGTAATGTATTACAATGGTAATGTATTCTCCAGATTTGACCCCCAGCGACTATTATCTATTAGCAGACCTCAAAAAAATGCCCGCGGGAAAGAAATTTGGCTCCAATGAAGAAGTTATCGCCGAAACTGATGCCTATTTTGAAAGCAAAGACAAATCCTTCTACAAGAAAGGTACAGAAATGTTAGAAAAGCGTTGGACTGATTGTATCGCTCTTGAAGGAGACTATGTTAATGAATAAACTCGAATTTTGCGAAAAAAATGTGTTTTAAGTTGCTAAACCAAACACTTTTCAGCTTACGTGTTAATTATCCTCCGAAATTTTCCTTTAGGTTTCAAGGTTTTCAGATGACGAAAAAACATATTTTTTTAATTTCCAGCTTAATGATCAATAATATAAATATTATAAATCTAGCCACACATCATAGTAAAGGTTTTTTTTTATTTATAGATCGAGAGGTGACATTTTTTTCTATCTGTATCGTCCACATTTGAATTTTATTTTAACGTACGACGCACACATTTTGTGATTTTAACAGAGGATTGTGGTTTCTTAATCGTTAAATTCTTTTTTTAATTATTTAAACGAGGTAAGTTTCTAATTTGTTACTATACACTGCATAAAATATTACAGTAGCCATTTTTTATGTTTCAAAGTTTGTGTTTTCAACCTTTATCAGTAGAGACCGGTTTATATGCATTTGCATATTTAGACCATTCTCATCGATTATTGCATATTTTACTTAAAATTTAGTAATGATGCATATTTTCCCTATATTTATAATATTTCTCGGTGTTACTAGGCAATTGAATTGCTCAGGGTATTGTTAATGTCGCCGTCTGGAACCGATCTTATCGCCGGAACATTACCTACAATAGTCTAAACATCGATTAGGTTATAGTGCCAACGGAATACCCAAAATTACGACGGTATTTTTATTCCTTTGTTTCTTGGTTGGGATATTAAGTGATAAGAAGTTAGTTTCTAAGAATATTTGTTTGAGTGTGGATCAGATAAACAATTTTCTCGAAGACGAATTTTTATTTTAAAACAAGATATCAGTTATAACATTATTGTTGACGCGCTTGCATCAGTGTAGTCTTATCGCCGGAACATTACCTGCAATAGTCTAAACATCGAATAGGTTATAGTGCCAACGGAATACCCAAAATTACGACGGTATTTTATTCCTTTGTTTCTTGGTTGGGATATTAAGTGATAAGTAGTTAGTTCCTAAGAATATTTGTTTGAGTGTGGATCAGATAAACAATTTTCTCGAAGACGAATTTTTATTTTAAAACAAGATATCAGTTATAACATTATTGTTGACGCGCTTGCATCAGTGTAGTCTTTTTGCAATTTTTGACGTGTTGTGTTAAAGTTTAACGTGTATCATGCCACCCGCGAAAAAAAGTGTCTCTTCGTGGGTAGCTGATTATCCTGCAACATTTACATACGACGGAAATGTTTTACATTGTCGAGTTTGTGCGAAAAGTGTTTCGTGCACAAAAAAGTTTCAAATTGACTAGCATGTCAAGACAAGTCTTCATATCGCAGGATTGCAAAAAAAGGCCCACGACAACAACTTATAACAGCAGCAAGTAGCAGTGATTCCACTTCTATAGGCACCCAAAAAAACCACTTTAGCATGGATTTATGTGAAGCATTGCTTGCAAGTAATATTCCTCTCCACAAACTTACAAATCCTATATTACAAGATTTTCTGCGAAAATATTGCTTGAATCAAAAAATACCAGACGAATCAACACTGCGTAAAAATTACATACCAACAATTTACCAACATGTTCTGGAAGAAATACGTAATGAACTTAGGGATGACATTTGAATTTCAGCTGATGAAACTACCGACAGTTGTGGTGGCTATATTGCGAATTTAATTGTGGGTACATTAAGATTAGAGTCTTCTTCTTCCTATTTGGTGCCCTGCAAAGAACTTGACAAGACAAATCATTCTACGATCGCCAGATTTGTGAATGAGGGTATTAAAAAAATATTTCCTGAATCTTCTGTAGATCAAAGAGTGTTTATATTTCTCTCAGATGCTGCTCCCTATATGATCAAGCCAGCCAAATCCTCCAAGTGTTTTATCCAAATTTAATTCATGTGACGTGCTTTACTCACGGAGTCCATCGACTCGCTGAAGAAGTACGATCCACGTTTGGAAATGTAAATAAACTGATTTCATCAGTAAAGAAAGTGTTTCTTAAGGCACCTGCTCGCAATAACGTCTACAAGGAAAAACTGTCAAATGTGCCTTTACCTCCCGAAACAGTGGTAACTCGATGGGGAACATGGATTGAAGCTGTACTATTTTACAATGAACATTTCGAGGCCGTCAAAGGTGTAGTAAATGACTTCGATAGTGCAGAGGTTATGACAGTTCGTCAATCCAAGGAAGCATTTAACGATTCTGATATTAAAAAAAAACATAGCTTTGATTAGCACTCACTTTTCCCACATACCTGCGGGTATTAAAAAGCTTGAAACTCGAGGTTTGGCGTTGACCGAATCAATTCAGTTAATGAATAAAATCCGTCAAATAAACTCCACATTGCCAGATGTATTCCCGCGTAGAGTTAAAGAAAAGTTTAAAAACATTTTGTGCAATAACCCAGGCTTTGAACCTTTGTGCCAAATTGATAGTTTTATTAATGGAACGGTTACCTCAGTGGATGTGGAATGGTCTTTTTCCACTTATAAAAATATTTTAAGTGATTGAAGCCACAAACTTACTACCCAACATTTGGAACAATACCTTATTGTTTACGCGTACAAGAATACAAATGTTAAAATATTTTAAAAAATGTTAAATAATTGTTAATTAAATTTAAACATCGTCGATAACTTGTTAATTTTATGCCGATTTTGAAATAAAACACCGGTCAAGTGCAAGTTGAACTTACGCAATTAGTGTTCCGTACGTTGATTGCTTTTCAAATAAAAAATGTTGTTACAGAGGTATAAAATGATCGGTGACTTCACAAAACACACCCCAAATGAGTTTTCAACAAAGTTTGTTTCCAATCTTTACTGAAATCTGATGACCTTGAAATTTTTGTTGTTTTTTTTAAATACCAGAAAAATTATTAAAGGTAATGCACTCGTGATAATTTTCGTTCAATCTACACCCCGTGGAGAATATTCCGGAATTTTTTCAAAATTTTTTGATAAGTACTTTTCGAGATAAGGCCCGGGACAGCGATTTTTAGCGATTTTTTAAAAATAATACAAAGAAAAGTGCGCGCAAGTATTACATTATATATACATTTTTTACTCGTGTTTTTACAAGCTTTCATTTAACACCACACTCGATGACCTAGTAAAAAAAATTTTTTTTCACTTCCGATTTCACCCCCCAAAATTAACCCCTTAAGTCAAAATTTAACTCTCAAAACTACATGGCTCTGATGAGGCCATCAATTCCTATATTATTACCAAATTTCAACTTTCTATGTCAATAGTTTCGGAGAAAATCGGGTGTGACAGACAGACCGACAGAGAGACAGACAGACAGACACCGAAGTGATCTTATAAGTGTTCCGTACGGAACACTAAAAACTAAAAATTACTATTTTTATTATTATTTAATATTGCATATTTTGACCCTTTTCGTGCATATTTTAAGCGTTTTTCATGCATATTTGCATGCATATTTCAAGATTTTTATGTTGCAGATAATCCTGTCTCTATTAATCAGTATTTTTCAACACATGGAAGAAACATCTCAACAAATTGTTTTTTTAGTATTCCCTACGGAACAGTTATGGTATCACTTCGGTGTCTGTCTGTCCGTTTATCTGTCTGTCATACTAACTAAACCTGTTAATGTTCCAACCAGAGTGGTGTAATTTTGAAAGTTAAATTTTGACTTAAGGGGTTAGTTTTGGGGGGTGAAATCGGAAGTAAAAAGTTTTTTTGCAAAGTCGTCAAATAGAGTGTCAAATGAAAGCTTGTGAAGTTGCGAATTCAAAAATATATATGGTGTAATACTCGCACAAACTTTTCTTTATGTTATTTAAAAAAAAATAATGCCAAAAATCGCTGTCCACTCACCTTATCTCTAACAGCACTAATCAAAAAATTTCGAAAAAATTATGGAATATTTTCCATAATGTGCAGATTACCTTTAATAATTTATCTGGTATATAAAAAACAAATTTTTCAAGGTTTTCAAAGTTTTTTTTTTTGGAATAGTCTTAAAACGGTCTAATTTTGAAAGGCTTACGAGAAAATATCGGCGGGAGGCCGTTTTTGCACGTTTTTTTTTGCATATAAACATAATACGTAAGCGTACGAAAGTCTACTATGCTATTGACAACTACTGATCGAAAATGCTCGGGAGAACTCAGTTCGTTTATGAGCATGCGCCGAGATGATTATGCTACATTTACAGTCATAGTAAAATTCCAACCAATAAGGAATTTTGCTGTGAAATTCTCTTTGCGGAAAACAACACGAAAATAACAAATCGCAAGGTTTTTCAAAGTTTATGTTTTCAACCTTTATCAGTATTTTTCAACACATGATTCATTTGGAAGAAACATCTCAACAAATTGTTTTTTTAGTATGGTATCACTTCGGTGTCTGTCTGTCTCTATCTGTCTGTCATAGTGACTAAACCTGTTGATGTTCCAGTCAAAGTGGTGTAATTTTGAAAGTTAAGTGAGAAGTTTTTTTTGCAAGGTCATCAAGTGGGGTGTCAAATGGATGCTTGTCAAGTTGCGAATTCAAAAATATATATGGTATAATACTCGCGCAAACTTTTCTTTATGTTATTTATAAAAAAGAACGCCAAAAATCGCTGTGCCCTCACCCTATCTCTAACAGCACTAATAAAAAATTTTTTTTTATGGGTCTAGCACACGGGCTACAGGCCGCCAGTCAGTTCCGAGTCCCCAATCAGACGAATAGCTCTTCTCTGAACAGAATCCAACAAATGCAGTGTGTGTTTGGAACCCGAGCACCAAACATGGGAGCAGTATTCCATAGTGGGTCGAATTTGAGCTTTGTAAAGAATTAACAGTTGTTGTGGAGTGTAAAGCTTTCTGGTTCGAAATAATATTCCCACCTTTTGAAAAGCTCTTCTTCTATGCCTGCAACATGCTCATGCCAGGACATATTTGCTCCAAAATTACCGCCCAATAAATTGAGTGACTATACTAGGGGAATGGAGTGCCCCGACATGACTATGTCGGGTTCAGCAACGTTAACTTTTTTAGAAAAAACTGCCGCCTGGGTTTTTGTAGCGTTAAATTTCACTTGGTTACTGTCACCTAAAGATAGAATTTCTTCCAAGTCTTTGTTAAGTTGAACGACTTCCTGCTGTCTGCGGATATTCGCCTGAGTAGCCGATGTCCGAGCGTTCAGAGTGAATGAAGAGATAAGCGTACTATCATCTGCAAAGCTGTAAATTGGATTCCCGGTCTTTTCCAGCAGATCGTTAATGTAAATGAGAAAGAGAGTAGGAGACAGTATAGAGCCTTGAGATTGAATAAAAATTATCACTTGATAATTTATCTGGTATATAAAAAAAAAACAAGTTTTTCATGGTCATCAGTTTTCATCAAAGATCGGAAACAAATTTGGTAAAACTTCATTACGCGGGCTTTTCAGAAAAGGGTTTTTTTTTGGACTAGGCTTAAAACGGTCTAATTTTGAAAGACTTACGCGAAAATATCATGAGGAAGCCGTTTTTGCACTTAAGGCGTAATTACATGTGAAATTTTGTCCCCCTACGTCAATGCTACCTCGTGCCGACTAGACCTCAAAGTTTTTAAAAACATGTAAATTATTACTACACCTGGTCATGTGGCTTTATCACTATAACATGAAATAGTTAGGAAAATAAGGTAATCCAGATAACTGTGAATAATATTTTCATTTATTAAAAATATAAAAATTTGCAAATTACTTTGGATATTTTCTTTTCAGAGTTTCTTTTTTACGGTCTGCATACAGTTTTCTGTTTTGGCACTGGTATAACAACTAAAGGCGAATCAAAAAGACTCGCATTTTTAGAAGCCACCAAAAGTGTTCTTCGTATTTGTTGAATCATCCTAAGGCGCGTTTCGCCGTATCACGGCTCATCAGCTGGGCTAGGTTCAGCAAATACGAGAACACATTTTTAGTCCTTATCCAGGTACTAACGGAAAACTATATATATATATATATATATATATATATATATATATATATATATATATATATATATATATATATATATATATATATACAGTCCCTGGCCAAATTATTAGACGCACTGCAAGATTTCATGTAAAATATTAATTACCGAGTGATATTGTACCGTTTTATTATTTAAAATTCATTTGTTTTTTATTTTTATATTATCCAATCAATTACCTATTTATTTGACATAAATAAAACAGCATTAATTTAGAAAAGCATAAGTTTATTAAGTTTTAAAGAAAAGTGAAATTAATGTTAGTAAAAGTCAATATTTAGTTGAGCCACCTTTAGCCGCTATCAAAGCTTTAATTCTGCGCGGCATGCTATCAATGCAAGATTGTACTGTCTCCTGCATTTGAGGATGATGATTCCACACATGAATAATCTTTTCTAGGAGCTGGGTTTTGTTGGTAATCACATCTTTAGCCACTTCTCTTTTCATCAGCTCCCACACATTTTCAATGGGCTATTACCCGGCCAATCTAACAGAGGGATATTTTTTTCTGTCAAAAAAGCTTTAACAGACCGAGCAGTGTGGCAGGGAGCTCCATCTTGCATGAAAGTGAATGGTTCCCAATTTGGAAACCATTCTCTGAGCTGCGGAATCAACAGATTTTGTAATATTTCTTTGTACTGATCTTGCCTCATTATTCCTTTGACGACGTACAGACGTCCAGTGCCCTTGCCGCTGATGACTGACCAAATCATCACTTTGGTGGGATGTTTAACCGTCGGGACGACACAATCAGGATGAAACTTTTCTCCATGACGACGACGCACATACTGAGCTTTATTCTGCAAAATTTCGAATGTGCTTTCGTCACTGAAGCAGACCTGTCAAAAATAGGAAAAATATATAAAACTTCCATGTTTATTTGCTTTATTTAACTGAAAATGATAATAATGTATCAATTATTGATTAAATTGCTGTATCTTACCGATCTTCAGAAGTCCACATCTTTGTCTTGCCATTGTTTGGCCCACTTCAGGCGCTTTGCTTTCATTGCAGCTGTTAACTTGGGCTTCCTGGCGGGGCGACAGGCCTTAAAATCTAATTCTTTTAATTTTCTTCGAACAGCGCGCTCAGAAGCATTTACGCTAGCATCCTGGAGTTGTGATTTTATTACCTTTGTGGTAGCAAATCTGTTTTCTACACAAATTTTCTTCAAACATCTCTCTGACCGTGGAGTGAAAATTGGTTTTCTACCGCATCTTTTCTTTCTTTTCGGGCTTAATTCCTTCCCTGACTCAATTTTCTTTTTTATGCGTCGTACACTAGCTTCAGAAACCTCCAATCTTCGTGATATTTCTCGGTTTGTAAATGTTTTCGCAATCACAAGGGCCTTCACTTCAGCTTGTTTACGTGGTGAAAATCGCCTTTTCTACCCATAATGTAAATAGTCCAATTACTTTTTTAAAACACTGCATACAAAATAAACTAATAACTGAGTAGTATAAAACTGTTAAACCAACAATCACAGTCCATAAAGCCACAGAAACACGTCCGTACCTGACTCGATTCCGATCGCGACTGATACAGGTTTGTACTTATTTACGTTCATGTATCACTTTGTCAACACAGTGTGGCCATATGTTAAAAATAAATACAAATATGTAGTCTACAACAATTCTTTTAAATAAAAATCAATAATATTGTAGTTTAAATATACCATTATTGCATAAAAAACTCTTAAGGAACATAAAATTACTAAAAAAAATAGAGTGCGTCTAATAATTTGGCCAGGGACTGTATATATATATATATATATATATATATATATATATATATATATATATATATATATATATATATATATATATATATATATATATATATGTAGATGCTTATACTGCATTCTGTCGGTGACTTACAGATGACTTACAAAGTTTTTTCAAGCAGAGCGGCACAGCACGGCTGGCACTTATTGCGAGCTTACCGCTCGAAGGCATAGATGGTACTGGTAAACCAACTAAAGACGAATCAAAAAGACTCGCATTTTTAGAAGTCACCAAAAGTTTTCTTCGTATTTGCTGAACCATCCCAAGACGCGTTTCGCCGTATCACAGCTCATCAGCTGGGCAAGGTTCAGCAAATACGTTGGCAAAATTTGTTCAAAGCTGCTTTGGAAATTAATCTTTCTACCTTTTCGTAATCTTTCAACTTTTTCAAAAAAGCACAAATTTTGATACGGCGCCTTTGCAGCCAAATTGCATCCAGGCCAAGTCTTTATATACACTGTTACAATAAATAAACAAATACCTTGCAATGCTTGTTTGTCTTTAGTGGACATTTTGTACCGTGACTGTAGCAAATATATTTTTAAAGAGTAAATAGCTCTAGCCACGCACCTTGCTTGATGCATTGTACTGTGATGCCTGATTTTAATTTTTTTATCCTTATCTCCTCCTAAAAATGTGACAGATAATTCAACTAGTTCACGGTAGTCATGTGTCATAACAGATTTTTGTATTTCAGTCATATAAAAGGTCAATAATTCACCAATTTTTCTGCGTCATTGTTATGTTGTTTCACAAAGTCAGTACACATTTTACACGGGTTTTAGTTCTCCAAATGAGTTGAAATTTATGGTACCCGTGTAAAATGTGTACTGACTTTGTGAAACAACATAACAATGACGCAGAAAAATTGGTGAATTATTGACGTTTTATATGACTGAAATACAAAAATCTGTTATGACACACGACTACCGTGAACTAGTTGAATTATCTGTCACATTTTTAGGAGGAGATAAGGATAAAAAAATTAACATCAGGCATCACAGTACAATGCATCAAGCAAGGTGCGTGGCTAGAGCTATTTACTCTTTAAAAATATGTATATATATATATATATATATATATATATATATATATTATATATATATATATATTATATATATATATATCTTATAATATATATAAAATGCAACGTCTATCTGTCTGTCTGTCTGTGCGTTAGTGCGCTTATCACTGGAGAACCACTTATCCGATTTACGTACTTTTTTTTTAAAACATACATATGTTCTCTGGCCAGGTTATAGGCTATATTTTATTACGATAGGTAGCATAAGGAATGGCAGTGACGTAAAATAGTGAATGAAGTCGGAAAAAAAAAAGTTTGCCGCTGGCGCGTTCCCTTACAATACACAGTCTAAACCATTAAATATGGAACATTATTATGTAGCAGAGAATATCTATAATCTATAATATATAAAATGCAATGTCTCTCTGTCTGTCTGTCTGTCCATAAGTGCGTCTATCACGCGAGAACCACTTATCCGATTTACCTGTCTTTTTTTAAATTTATACATATATTATTTGGGCAGGTTATATAATAATAATAATATTAATAATCTATATCTATAATATATATAAAATGCAACGTATCTCTGTCTGTCTGTCTGTCCGTTAGTGCGCTTATCACTCGAGAACCACTTATCCGATTTACGTGCTTTTTTTTAAACGTACGTATGTTCTCTGGCCAGGTTGTAGGATATATTTTATTACGTTAGGTGACATAAGGAATAAGCAGTGACGATAATAGTGAATCAAGTCGGAAAAAAGTTTGCCGCTAGCGCGTTCTCTTGCAATACACTACCTAAAGTATTAAATATGGAACAATATCATGTAGCAGAGAATATCTATAATCTATAATATATATATATATATATATATATATATATATATATATATATATATATATATATATATATATATAAAATGCAATGTCTCTCTGTCTGTCCATTAGTGCGTTTATCACGCGAGAACCACTTACCCGATTTACGTGTCTTTTTTTAAATTTATACATATATTCTTTGGCCAGGTTATATAATAATAATAATCTATATCTATAATATATATAAAAATGCAACATCTCTCGGTCCGTCTGTCTGTCTGTCCGTCCGTTAGTGCGCTTATCACTGGAGAACCACTTATCCGATTTACGTGCTTTTTTTTTTTAAAACATACGTATGTTCTCTGGCCAGGTTATAGGATATATTTTATTACGTTAGGTGACATAACGAATAAGCAGTGACGAGAGTAGTGAATCAAGTCGGAGAAAAGTTTGCCGCTAGCGCGTTCTCTTGCAATACACTGCCTAAAGCATTAAATATGGAACAATATCATGTAGCAAAGAATATAATATATATAAAATGCAACGTCTCTCTGTCTGTCTGTCTGTCTGTCCTTTAGTGTGCTTATCACTCGAGAACCACTTATCCGATTTACGTGTTTTTATAAATTTACACATATGTTTCTATATAATTCGATATAAGCTTAGATAATGGGAGATAAGGTGAGATAATGGGAGACAGGGAGAAATAATGGGAGATAAGTCGAGATAAGCCTCGATAATGGGAGATAAGGTGAGATAATGGGAGATAAGTATAAATAATGGGAGATAGGGAGAAATAATGGGAGATAAGCAGAGATAAGTAAGATAAGTCTAGATAATGGGAGTTATGGTGAGATAATGGGAGATAAGGAGAAATAATGGGAGATAAGGAGAAATATTGCGAGATAAGTCCAGATAAGCCCAGATAATGGGAAATAAGGTGAGATAATGGGAGATAAGAAGATATAATGGGAGATAAGGAGAAATAATGGGAGATGAGCAGAGATAAGGATATAATGGAAATTATGTAGAGATAATCGGAGATAAGGAGAAATATTGGGAGATAAGGGGAAATAATGGGAGATATTTTATTACGTTGGGTAACATAAGGAATAAGCAGTGACGATAGTAGTGAATCAAGTCCACGCGAGCGGAGCCGCGGGCCCTGCTAGTATATATATATATATATATATATATATATATATATATATATATATATATATATGTATGTATGTATATATATATATATATATATATATATATATATATATATATATATATATATATACATACATACATACATACATACATACATACATACATACATACATACATACATACATACATACATACATACATACATACATACATACATACATACATACATACATACATACATACATACATACATACATACATACATACATACATACATACATATATACAGTACAATCCCGACTATCTAAATCGTCATTATTTGAAAATCCGGCTTATTCGAAACATGCGATGGGTGGTTACCTTAACGCGTCGGGGACTCTCCGACGTCTAGAATTTCACCGCTGTCTATGTTTTAGTTAGTCGACGAGTGTTATAAGTTACTCATTACGTCTATTATTATTGCAGAGGTAATAGTTTTGTTTTAAGAGATATTTTACAAAATGGAGCGTCATAATAATATGCGTAAACGTGTTGTTATTACCTTAAAAGAGAAACTTGAAGCAATTCAACGTTTAGATAATGGTGAACTTCTTAAAAATGTAGCGAAGGATTTAGGTGTAGTCGTGAGTAGTGTTTCAGAGTGGAGAAAAAATCGCGAAAAACTTGAAAAATGGTGTAGTGTTTTGTCATCGCCCACACAGGCACGAAAAAGTATGAAAAGCGGTGAATACTAAAAAGTGGATGATTCTTTATTTTTATGGTTTACACAGAATCCAGAATGTGGAATACCCAATTTCAGGAACAATTT